>CM030360.1:165573746-166799214 GCA_017893485.1 Hemerocallis citrina | reverse complement strand
ACTCTAACCGCACTTACAAAATTCTAAGTCAAAAACTTTTCATGCGAGGAAGTTGAGAAAACCACATAAATGGCATCCGAAAATTATAAAACTTTCCGACTTGGTCTGATATATGTAGGGCAAGCCATCCGAACTAGTAGAAGTGAGTTTCGAGTCACGGTTTGCGAGATACGGCCGTGTACCGGCTTTAGTTGTTTTTTTCCAACCGAAAGCGATACGCGGCCGTATCTCTTGAACCGTGAGTCAAAACTCACTTCTACAACTTGGGATGACTTCTCATATATGAGACGAACCAACTCGCAAAGTTTCGTATTTTTTGGAGGTCGTTTGAAGTATTTTCTAATCTAACCGCACTTAGAAAATTCTAAGTCAAAAACTTCTCAATTGAGAAATTGAAGAAAACCACACAAACGAAATCCAAAAATTATAAAACTTTCCGAGTAGGTCGAATTCATGTAGGGCAAGCCACCTGAACTTGTAGAAGCGAGTTTCGAGTCACGGTTCGGGAGATACGGCCGTCTACCGCTTTACTTGGTTTTTTTCAACCGAAAGCGATACGCGGCCGTATCTGTCGAACCGTGAGTCAAAACTCGCTTCCACAACTTGGGTTGGCTTCTCATAGTGGACACCAACCAACTCGCAAAGTTTCAAATTTTTTGGAGGTCATTTGAAGGGTTTTCAACTCTAACCGCACTTACAAAATTCTAAGTGAAAACCTTCTCATGCGAGGAATTGAAGAAAACCGCACAAACGACATCCGAAAATTATAAAACTTTCTGACTTGGTCGAATTCACGTAGGGCAAGCCACCCGAACTTATAGAAGCGAGATTCGAGTCACGGTTCGGGGGATACGGCCGTGCACCGCTTTACTTGGTTTTTTTAACCAAAAGCGATACGTGGCCGTATCTCTCAAACCGTGAGTCGAAACTCGCTTCTACAAATTGGGGTGGCTTGTACTACGTGAGACGAACCTACTTGCAAAGTTTCGTATTTTTTTACAGTCGTTTGCAGGGTTTTCAACCATAACTGCACTGAAAAGTTTCTAACTAATTTCGTATATACAATTGTAATTCTACAAATTACTAACGCAAGCAACAGAATTCGGCAATTGAATATACATGAAGTCAACCCGATTCTACATCTAAAATCTACTAAGGCATATAAAATTTTTCCCAATTTGTAAATAATTTACTACACACAAATTGAAAAAAAACACAAATATAGATTATTGAGGTAAAAAAATAGTCTATACCTTACAAAATAGGTCCAAATCAAGCCAAACGATCGATTCGGAGGAGAACTAGGGTTTGTATTCCGTTTCGAAGAGGGGATGAGAGATTAGGGTTTCGATCTTTGGAGTTGGGAGAGAGGAGGGGGAGCGAACGGAGATGTCGATCAAGTCTTCTTCGAAGATAGGGTTTTTTTCGCCGTTGGGTTCGTCGAAGAAAGAAGAAGGAGCGAGAAGAAATCGCCGAAGAAGATGAACTGAATGGAAATACAAATGAATATAGATAGCCTTAACCCGTTCTTGGGAAGGACGGGTTAAGGCCCATATTTTTTTAATAAAAATTTGCCTTAACCCATCGTTGGAGATGACGGGTTAAGGCAAAATTTTATTTTAAAAAATATGGACCCGCTTCCGAGTCCATCAAGTCCAGATCAAAGTTCGCACGGGTCTGTGCGAACAGACCCGCTTCCGACCCATTTGCAACGGAAGAAAGCTCTCTCTCTCTCTCTCTCTCTCTCTCTCTCTCTCTATATATATATATATATATATATATATATATATATAGAGAGAGAGAGAGAGAGAGAGAGAGAGAGAGTTCCCTTCCATTGTGCACTAGGTCTCCATGCGCACTCGGCCTTCCCGCCTTCGTATTGACGATCCAAACCGTTCACATTCATCTATACATCTAAATTAGTCTAAATATGTAAAATCAAATAATTTAAAATTCATTTGCCCATCCATTATGTGACTATAAAAAACAACAATTTTCAGTCATATAATTTTTTAACACTTCAATGGATGGGCAAATAAATTTCAAATAATTTGATTTTACATATTTAGACTAATTTAGCTATGTAAATCATTGTGAACAGTTCGGATCGTCAATACAAAGGCGGGAAGGCCGAGTGCACACGGAGGCCTAGTGCACAACGGAAGGGGACTCTCTCTCTCTCTCTCTCTCTCTCTCTCTCTCTCTCTCTCTCTCTCTCTCTCTCTCTCTCTCTCTCTCTCTCTCTCTCTATATATATATATATATATATATATATATATATATATATATATATATATATATATATATATATATACTAGTAATTTACAAGTGTGATGCACGTTTTAATAATATAGTTTTTTAAAGTAAAAATTCGGACGGAGTCTAGGTTTGAACCTAAGACCTCCTTTATAATAGTTATGCACGTGCGTTGCACGTGTTGGTAGATTACACGCGTGATGCACATTTAATATATTTATAAAAAAATTAAAGTAAAAAATATGACGTAGTGAGGACTCGAACCTGAGACCTCCTTCATATTAGTTATGCACGTACAACAAATGACGCTAAGGCCTTTTCCCATTATAATATTAGAGATATTGATTGAGACTTTAAAATTACTAGTAATCTACACGTGCAATGTACGTCTTAATAAATATAGTTTTTTAAAGTAAAAATTCAGACGCAGTTTCGGTTTGAACCTAAGACCTCATTTATGATAGTTATGCACGTGCATTGCACGCGCTGATAGATTTACAAATGACACTAAAGCCTTCTCCCATTATAATATTAGAGATTTACACGTGCGATGCACGTCTTAATAAATATAGTTTTTAAAATTAAAAATTTTGATATAGTCTGGGTTTGAACCAAAGACCTCATTTATAATAGTTATGCACATATGTTGCACATGTTGATAAATTGACAAAAGACACTTAGGTCTTCTCCCCTTATAATATTACTAGTATTTAACACGTGTGATGCACGTCTGAATAATTTTTTTAGGTACAAAGAGTATAATGGAAAAGTTGGAGTTGCACATGTGATGCACGTAAGTTAATATTTTTTTAAAGTATTAACAGTATAATAGAAGAGTTGGGGTTGCACGTGTGATGTACTACCTAATAAAAAATTAAATAAAAACTCTGACGTAGTGATGACTCGAACTTGAAACCTCATTCATATTAGTTATGTACGTGCATCACACACGTTGATAGATTCACAAATGACACTAAGGTGTTCTCCCATTATAATATTATATATATATATATATATATATATATATATATATATATATATATATATGTGTGTGTGTGTGTGTGTGTGTGTAACTCCTATTTCCCGTATTTGTATTTCTATACTGTATTTTGCCCCATTGTACTCTTTTATCAATTTGAGATCCTATATTTTGTTTCCGATTAAATAAAATCATAATTTTGTCTCGACTCAATTTTTGGTCATTTCATCTAATTCAATTGTATGTGCTCCTTGTATCGTTCTTCATGAAGAATGAGCTATTCTATGTCAATCATCTCTTTATTTCCCATTTTAATGCAATTTGACCAATTCTCCATTTGGATCCCACTCGAAACAGATACCCTAATACCCAAAACCCAAACCCACACTATATAAACCCTTAACACTCCTAACCCTAACCCTAACCCCTACCCCGTATACTGTTAAACCCCCCCAATCAACTGCCGCCTCCATTCTTCTTCCCATTTCCATTTCCTTCACCTATCGAAACCATCGCCCCCCATCCTCTCCATTCGCTTCGCCTCCCTCTCGTCTTCACCACTCCGACCACCACCTAGTCGCCTCTCGCCCTCGTCAACCGCCACTGAACCACCCATCCGCCATCATCCCTGTCTTACCGTCCACACTCGAACCCAATCCACCTTTGCCATTATTCCGCAACCCATATCACCATTGCCTCCGATCACCAGTGCCAACATCATCTCGCCTCCTCCACCCTCACATCACCTTCCCACTCCGATCATCTTCACCATTCACACAGAACCACCGACCCAATTCCCCGCTCGCATCGCTCCCCTGTTTTCGAAACCCACAAACAGAGTCACTACGCGTCGCTCCTCGACGTCGCACTGCCTCAGTCGTCGCTGCCTCTTCGTGGCTGTCACAGTCACGCCGTCGCGTCGCCACATCAAAGATCGCGCCGTTGCCATCCTCGCTTTTGCTCTCTGTATCGACGAAGAAGAGAAGGAAGAAGAAGCAGCTGTTTGGGCAGGACCGAATCTCAACCATCGATCGTATCAAGATCCATGCAATCGAACCCAGTCTGATCGCTGTTCAGTGTTCGGCCACAGCGAATCCAGCATCGCTGTTTCCTGTTCTGGCGCAGATCCGCTGCATAGGAGGATTTTGATTCGCTGTGTTCGGTGTTCGCTGTTTTTCCGTGCCAAATCCCGACTTGCTGTACGTTGTTCGGCCGATCTGGTGTGGGAAAATTTTCACTCTACAGTTAATTTTCGCACGTGCTTCACACGTGCTTTTGGGAGACTTCGCCCGGGATTTTCAACCCCATTTCCTTCAACAATCAGTACTAATCGTCGTCAATCAAGGCAAGTATTCCTCTTGTACACATTTTTGTTCTAGTACATGCATTCCTTGAAAATACTACAAATAGTTAGAAATTGTGACTCCTCCTTGATCGTCGTTGTTGATCAAATATTAAACCTCCTCAATTTTATAATCTTAAGAGTCACAATAATTTCATTATATTATATTATAACTACTTGGACTCATTTTACCCCCTGAACACATGGACACATGAAATTAAGAAGCCCTAGATTTGTAGACATGTCATATCTTGTATTTGATGATCTTGCAACCATTTGGCTTGAAAAATAATTATTACTTACTATTTTGATAAACATTTCCCTGTATCTATATCACACATTAACCTAGACGCCTAATAACCAATTTTCATATAACCTTTACTAGTAAGATATTCCCACATGTTGCTGTCTTGAATCTTGTTATGCTGTTTTGACCCCTTTAACATCAGAATCTGAACCCGACCCCTGAACAGAAAATGCATCTCTAGATGTCTAGATGTTGATAGCCTCCGGAATTTTTGAATTCGAAGTTACGGTCTAGGAGTTATTGCAGTTTCACTGCAGCTGTGTCAGTAGACGTAGATTCGCAAAACTGCTGCACATCTTCAGTTTGCGAACTAATTTAACCATGTTAACAGCAAGCGTTTGACTTGAAATTTTATATGCGGTTGCTGGACACCCTATAGGACATCCCCAATTTTTCTTAGAATTAGTTAACGATATTTCGACCCTGTTTCACATGTTTAAACTTCGATTCATAAATTCTGCCTGAACACATTAACTATGTAATTCGCTGGACACATGTTCCCACCACTTTCTCGTACCTTGTTTCACACACCTGCATGCTTGTTTGATAAGAATTAATAAAAGTAACAAGCCGGGATTTAAGGAAAAGACCATAGTGGTGGACAATATAGGTAAGTGTACTCGGAAGGAGGCCCGTGTTTTCCAGTACTCGGTTCATGAACCTATTGCACTTGATGTATTCATGGAGTCAGTTACTTGGCTCATGAACCCACTGTGTGGGTCTCGAACCTGTTAGTATTCACGAACTTGCTTCGTGAACCTGTTATTTATTTTCATATTCATGAACCGTGCCTGCTTGATACTTGATACCTGAATAAGCCGCCCTATGGACTCCAATACTAGGCCAAAACGAAATTGTGTTGACTGTAACAACCATGTAGTAAAAGTATGGATGCATGAAGTGCTACCTAGATAGTAATAACTACAAGACTTGAACATGATACATGTTTACACGTTACTTGACTACTTGATACATGAGACTTGAAACATGAAACTTAAACTTGATACATGTTACTTGATACTTGATAGTTGATAACTTGTTACTTGAGACTCAACACTTGAATATAATATTTGACACTAGACTTGAGACTTGTTACTTGACACTAGACTTGATGCCTGTCACTTGAGGTTAGATACCCCTACATGTTAACTTGTCACTTGTTTCACCATTAGTATTTGTTATCCAACCTGTTTATTAAGATGCCCCTCTTGCTAGTTAGTTCTTGGTTTTTCCACTACTTGTCGCATCCTTGTTATATTCTTGATTCCAAGTCTTGTTCCCCATTACTTGTACTCGTTTTTACTATTTGTGTCCCTAACTTGGACTAATGGCATTTTCTCTTGTTTTCCCTATTTTTTTCTTTTGTATTTATTAAGAAGACTTTGGAGACGTGCTACCTGCTGGAATCGGTGAGCAGACGTTCTAGGCCTTGCTTGGGAAAAGTTTTCTTTAATCATTTCGTTTTGAAATTGAGTTATTTCAATTATTGTTTCTTAAGACTTGTAACGGGCTGATGTTCCCGAGTTTTACCTTTTGTTCCAGACACTAAAAACATTTTAGATATTATTAATGTTTAAATTTTTTCCTGTTGCTTAATAAATTATTCCTGCATGCTTGGTTGTAAATATATCTTGTTATATTCTTGTTGTGATGCTGAGTCGATCCTACAGCTTATGAATGATGTCAAAATCATTCGCTGGGCTTCGTCACGCGCTCGTATTCCGTATTTTTTGAGAAGCGGGACGTGACAATATATATATATATATATATATATATATATATATATATATATATTTGGGTAAAAAGGATATGAGCAATTGAGTATGTGGCATGCATGTGATACATTGGACAATTAATCCTTTTAAGGATTTTCTAATCACATGTATGCCAGATCATCAATTGCTTATTTACTAAATGAGCAAGTTGCTCATACCCCTTTTTCCCTATATATATATATATATATGTGTTAACGTGAGGTATGATTATTTTCCTACCTTTTGAAAGTAAAAAAAAAAAAAAAAAACTTTACAACCTCAAAACAGTTGATTCCTATAGGATGGATATATATACATTAAAAAGGAACTTAATATTGGAATATGCATGCCAAGAAAAAAAATCAAGCAAACAAAAATTAATCGGAACCAAGCTTCAAATCCTTGACCAGAAGAACTCAATCTGCAATGTTCTAGTTGCTTTTATTTCATTTCATCACCAAGAAAAAAAGGTTCTACCACACATTTTCTAAGTGCACATTATTTTCTATGAAAGAATGCAAAGTTGACATAATAATTATTTATGACTTTATGTCGATGTTGTTTGTGTCTACAGTTTTAAATACTTACATTTTCTCGTTTTTAAGAAGAAAATATAATAGACAACAATGCAACACCCACAACCATAACACCCACAACCATATAGACAATCTTATCTTTTACAATCTTTTTTGACACAATAATATTGAAAGTTTTATCTTTTTAAATTCTTTTTTTAGAGGGTTTGGTACCGCATAAGATTATAAAAGAAACAAAAAGTTGTAGAAATTGTTGGAGCATTTTTCAAAAATTGGACATTTTTAGAACTATTTACAACAATAGGCCACTTCCCAAACAACTATTTGCAATAATAGGCCACTTGAAGATAATTTTCTAAATAACCCTAGTTTTGAAATTATTTATTAATACAACCTCAAAACTAAATTATTTACCTATATAATTCACAATTCTATCTAAAAATTGGATATTTCCCAAAAAAATTAAGGAACTAAGATTAAAACATTGTTAGAAGTTAAAATAAGATACATAAATAGAAGTTTATAAAAAAAACACATAAATGATAAAAATAATAATTGAGTACATAGTAACAATCTCTAATATTATAATGAGAGAGTTGTCATTTGTAGATAACCTGTGATTTGTATGCGTTCAACCTCAATTAAATCTACACCACACATTTAGAAACATGTGATTTATATGCATTCAACTTCAGTTAAATCTACACCAAACAGTTAGATTAGATCTAACTCTAATCTAACTAAATCTCTCAATTAAATCTACACCACACGATTGGTAATATTATAATGGAAGAGTTGGAGTTGTCATTTGTAGACATCTGTAATTTGTAGACATTTAACTATCTAATCTCAACCATTCATCTTTAAGTGGGAATTATATTAACCATTCAATTACATAATTGTTGTTAGTTACCATAATACCCTTAAAGTTTAAATTTAAATACGACAATTTTTTTTACAAAAATGTCACTCATATAAAATATAAGTTTGTGCCACTAGGGGTAATTTTTAAAGAGTATGTGATAAGTAAAATAAGGTCTCAGGTTTGATGCCAGATTACGTTTTATTATTTACTATAAAAAAATTTAGAACGTGCATTGCACGTGCAGATTACTAGTATACATAATAACTAACAGGTTACCTAAAGAAATACATAAGAAAAGTAGCACACAAGATAGTATATTATAGAAATGGAGAAGAAAGTTGGTATTATAATCCCTTATTGATATACAAAATATTGAACTATAAAAACAATAATTAAGTTGGTATTACAATAGATATTATTCCACAATTATAATTGTTACCGCTAAATCTGGTGTGGGGGCAAACAGATAGTATTTGTGGATTCTTGAAAAACTTGAATAGCAAACCTGAAACCTGTTCCATCGGAGTTTGACCGTTGACTCTCACCGTTCACCTGCAAAAAGTGCGAGACACCGGGTTGATCCCGACGACGCACCCTCCGCCGCTCAAGTCAGTAATCAAGGAAGATTATGAAAGAGCATAAATTGGCAAAAGATTGATTACCTCTTAATGGTGATGGATGGGGGGTATTTATAGCCGCCGTTGGGGTCAGATTAGGAATATAATCCTTGTGATCAGATAAGGAATGTAATCCCTAATCCCCAGTGAAAGGATAGATGTGAATCAGAGCCGTTGATTAGTATTAATCAGAAACCCTAATTCTTTCCTGCTGGACTGGGTTTGTTTCGGGTTGGGACCCATACCCAGTTGAGGTGGATCCGTTCGTGGGTTATTGGGTCTTTTGGGAAAAAGACCCAGGACCCACTTCAGACCCATTGGTAGGCGAAATTACCATTTTACCCCTAGGCTTTGAGATTCGTTCCTGATTGGAACGGTTACGATTTAACCCCATTTTTAGCCATATCACGAGCCCCCTACTCCCGAAGACTGAGCTTGATCAGCCTTTGAGGAGTAGTTTTACTATCTTAATGGCTGGCGGAGTTGTATCGGAATCCAAATGGAAGGTTTCGAATCTTTGCAGGAGGCAGTATGGTGATAAGTTAGTTGCGTGCTTTGAGTTGTTCTTAAGCTCTTCTGGACATTTGGTGATTTTTATCTATTTTTTTGGAATATTTACTTAATTCTGCGAAGTGTCGATTCGTCGTTCAGGGGTCTTAATAAATGGTCCTAGGCAATAATTATTTACTCGGGGGCTCAAAAATATTTTCCCGACTTTATAATTATTTTCTAGGATTTTTAATTAATTTTCCCGAATTTTTAATCATTTTTTTGCAATTTTTAAATAAATAAAACGATTTTAATAAATAAAATATCGAATTATGGCGTGGCGCGATCTGGACCGTTGATCTTGTGCGAGCGCGAATTTCTGAAAGATCAGATGGACAGGGTCGCTCGGGAGCAATTTCTCCGCTTTTGAGGGTCGGATGGGGACTTGCTCGGGATCCGAGCGAAGTGGCTTGGTTTTTCTCTCACGGGAGTGGCTCGGATCGCTAGTCGCTCGGCTCGGAGTTCCAAGTGACGTGGAGCAATCTGAGCTGTCGGATCTCGGCGCGAATCTCGAGGCGGGCACAGTTCCCAAGAAAATACGATCTTGTCGTTTAGTGAACGTGGCGTAATCTGGACCGTCCATCATCTCAGGCGCAATTTTCACAGTGATCCAACGGTTGGAGACGCTCGGCAGCATTTTTCTTCACTTTCGAGGGTCGGATTGGCACTTGCTCGGAATCCGAGCGAAGTGGCTCGGATTTTCTCCTTCGCGAGTGGCTCAGATCGCTAGTCGCTCGGCTCGGACTGCTGAACGTCGTGGGGCGGTCTGAGCCATCGGATCTTGGTGCGAATCTCGAGGCGGACACAGTTCCCAAGAAAATACTATCTTGTCGTTTAGTGGATGTGGCATAATTTGGACCGTCCATCATCTTAGGCACGATTTTCGCAGTGATCCAACGGTTGGAGACGCTCGGCAGTATTTTTCTTCACTTTCGAGGGTCGGATTGGCACTTGCTCGGAATCCGAGCGAAGTGGCTCGGTTTTTCCCTCGCTCGAGTGGCTCGGGTAGCTAGTTGCTCGGCTCGGACTGCCGAACGTCGTGGAGCGATCTGAGCCGTCGGATCTTGGCGCGAATCTCGAGGCTGGCTCAGTTCCCAAGAAAACACTATCTTGTCACGTAGTGGCGCTGGCGAGATCTGAGCCGTCCGATCGAAATTTTACACGAATTTTGAGAGAAAAATCGTTTTACTCCAATTCGCAGCTCGGATTGGCACTTGCTCGGAATCCGAGCTATCCTCTTTGTTGTGGAGGTCGGATTGCCTGTCGCTCGGATTTTGGTTCCGAGGGACGTGGGCCGATCGGGGCTGTTGGATGATGACACAGATCTCGATGCTGGCTCAGTTCCAAAGAAAACACTATCTTGTCGTTTAGTGGCGCTGGCATGATCTGAGTCGTCTGATCGAAATCTTACACGAATTTTGAGGGAAAAGTCATTTTTCTCCAATTCGTAGCTCGGATTGGCACTTGCTCGGAATCCGAGCTATCCTTTTTGTTGTGGAGGTCGGATCATCTGTCGCTCGGATTTTGATTCCGAAGGACGTGGGGCGATTGGAGCCGTTGGATGATGGCACATATCTCGATGCTGGCTCAATTCCCAAGAAAACTCTATCTTGTCGTTTAGTGGCGCTTGCATGATCTGAGCCATCTGATCAAAATCTTACGCGAATTTTGAGGGAAAAGTCGTTTTCTCCAATTCGTAGCTCGGATTGGCACTTGCTCGGAATCCGAGCTATCCTCTTTGTTGTGGAAGTCGGATTGCCTGTCGCTCGGATTTTGGTTCCAAGGTGCCGAGCGGTTTTACTTGGATCGAAATGTCGCGTCCTTTGCCAACAGTCGCGGCCCTTCGTTACTTAGTCGTTTGGGCTTTTGTAACGCTTCAAGGGAGGCCCAAGAGTTGCGCCCTTACGTTACAAAGCCCAAGAGGCGTCTCTTTTACTATAAGTTTTCCCCCTCTTAACACTTTACCTCATTTCTCATTTTCACTTTCTCACTCTTGGTTTTACTTCTTAGCGAAGTTTTTAGCTCTTGGGTGGTACTGCTAGCTATCGTGGCAAGGCGTTTTAAGCTCCGGCAATCTTTTCCGACCGTACTAGTCACTTCAAGGTCAGTCTCTCTTCTCATTTTTGTAAAATGGTTAAGTTTTCTTCCACGGACGAGACCCCCTCCTCGGACCTAGGCGTCAGCCAAGCGGTGAGGCCGAGCAAGGGTAAAGGGAAGGAGATTGTCGAGCCGATCGAAGAGACAACGGTCAGGCCGAGTACAGATGAGGAGGTAGCCGGTCCTCTCCAGGATGTAATGGTCCGAGCCAGCAAGGGCAAGGGGGTGGTGACAATAATCGAGCGCCCGAAGACCGCAGGGGAGTTGGGTCGGCACCCGAGCATCTTGTCTAGTGTTGGCGGTGTGCGGAGCTACTCTGGGGATTTGCTAGAGAAGGTGACGCAGGGCACCGCCAAGTCGATTGAGGAGAACAAGCTGAGGGAGACTTCCAAGGTAGATCATATTTCCTCGATCTTAACCGAGGCGAATTTGCATTGGATTCGGAGTGGGTTCCGGATCCCTGCGGAGTATGCCCTCCTTCTCCCCGAGCCTGGCGTCCGAGCGTGTACGTCTTCTTCGGCCAACGTCTGCATATTCCCTGCCGACGCTCTGCATGTCGGTCTTCGGCTGCCATTGCACCCTTTCGTCATCGAGGTGCTGTAATGGTACGGCTTGAGCCCGGCCCAGTGGATGCCGAACACTTGGCGGCATGTGATGGCCATCGCTCTTCAATGCCAGGAGGTCGGCACGCAGCCCTCGATGTTCCTACAGCGAAGCATCTACTGACCCTGCCAGATGAACAAGAACGAGCAGAGGTACTGTCTCTCGCCGCGGAAGGGCGTGAGCTTATCGAGAACCTGGACTCGATCAAGCACTGGAAAGAGAAGTATTTCCTCGTCCGGGCTCCCGAGCCGTGGGTCATCCCGACAGCGTGGCTGAGGGACGGGGTTCCGAAATAGGCAAAGAAGGAGCCCGTGCTCAGCAACGAGGAGGCAGAGATTGTAGAAAAGCTCCTCGGCCTTCCGACCCTCAACAACAAGGAAATTACCGAGGAGGTCCTATTCCGAGGGGGTCTCAGTCCGATCGACCCTAGTACGCTTCTCTTTTTCTTTTCTTCGCTTTGTCTTTGAGTTTAAAAAATCTTTCTAACTTTTTTTGCTCGGTCTTTACAGAAACTCCCGGCATGGACTACAAAGGTCTGATGGCTAAGGCCCGAGCGGCTAAGGAGCAGGAGGTGAGGAAGAGAAAGAGGACCGTGTCCGGACCCCAAGGCGGCCGAGCGCCCAAGATCCCCTCGGTCTCTCCGACCTTCGAGCGGCAGGTTGTTGAGGCTCCTCCGGTCGAGTCTGATCAAGGCCTCTTCGTGCCGACCGTCCCACCTACCTCGGATGCATGGACCCAAACAGCACGAACAGATGTTCCAGGGTCTTCGGGCAGAGCATTCAACATGAGTGCGGCTCTAGCTCTCGATGTCCCGCCCCTCACTGCCGAGGCGGAGGCAATCCTGACCGAGGAGCACAAGCACATCTTCATCCCCGATTGGCGGGTGATCAAGGTCGATGGGTTCCTAGGGGACGGCAACATCTGCATGCAGGCGGTGAAGCATCTGCCGACCCCTAAAGACCGAGCGGCGCTCAAGGCGGGCGAAGTTGGCGACGCTGCGATGCAGATTGCTCGGAACACTATGTCGGTAAGTACTAGAGGCATTCTTCAAAATTTTTCCAAGTTTTTGTGCTCGTGCTTGACTGCTTCTTGTATGGCTTGTAGACCCTCTGCTACTTCAATTATTTGCTCGAGGAGTTCGCGAGCAAGGAAAAGGAGATGACCGTTCTGAATGACCGGGAACGGTCGGAGCGGTCTAAGGAGGTGAAGCAGCTGGAGGCCGAGCAGTTGCATTCCGCTTCGCTCGAGGCCGAAGTTGCCGACCTAAAGGCTAAGCTCGCCGAGGCACTGAGGAGCTCGGCCGCCGAGGCTTCCAAAGTCGAGACCCTAGAAAAGGAGACGGCTCGACTCGAAGGGGAGCTGTCTAAGGCCCTGAAGGCATCGAAGGAGGCCCTGAGCGATCACGCGTCGAAGGTGGCGGCCGCGGAGAAGGCGGTTCGGGACGAGGCCGAGGCTCACATGTTGATCAACAAGGAGGAGGCGTACGACCAAGCGCTGAAGCATATCGCCGCTTGGAACCCCAGATTTGACGTCTCGTCCTACTACTTCTACGACCCAGTAGAGGGTGAGGAAGAGCTGCCCCTGGCCGAGCTCGCTCCGAGGCATGAGGTCGAAGACTCCGAAGGCGAGGGGGTGCCGAGGGTGCGATTGTACCCATGCCGAACGATGATGAGGTCGACCCCTGACTTTGTCGCCCCTTCTTGTTTTCTTGTTCTCCTTTTTTTTTTGTAATGCCTAACTGCGGACTGGCCACCGGTTTTTGTAAATCTTGGACTTTTAAAGAAACGGTTTCCTTTTTGGTGTTTTGGCTGAATATTACGAAATTTTGCAAAGTGTTCAACTCTTTACGCTCGGATTGTGTCCTTAAGTATTGAAGACTTCTTTTGACATTCCTCCACTTTTCAGGTCGAGTTGGGTCCGATTACTGAGGTCTCCCATCTTCGTACTGAGCTGAAGAAAATGAAGCGGGCTCTTTCTCCCAGTCGTGATAAAGCATTTTACGACTTCTTGAAATTGGAGGACATCAAAGCAACTGCGAGAGGGTATTTTCGCGAGTTGAGGTAACTGTGGAAGCAACCTCGAGAGACTCGTCTCGAAGGCGAGATAGAGTTGCTCCGTAAGGAGCTCTTCGATGTCGACCAAAGGAATAGCGAACTACTGGCGGAGGTTCGTCATTTGGAGGTAACGGTGAAAGAACATTTGGCGGAGGAAGAGGAGTTAGCTTCGAGGGTGGGGAAGTTGATGTCCGAGTGCGATGAGTTAACAGCAAGAATTGACAAACTAAGGAGGATCACGATCGACAGGGGTATCGAAGTGACTCATTTCCATCGTATTGTGGCCGATAGCACTAACTGATGGAACTGAGATGATTCCCAGGACTACGGATTGGTGTGCGTATCGATTGTTAAAAATTTAACAGATTAAATACGTGATCTAACCCTATATAGCGGAATCTAGGGTTCACGAATTATACCTGCGATGAGAAGAAGACGACAGCGACCCCAAGATCTTCTGCACGTATTCCTTCCTCGGGTTGGACGTCGTGTGGGCGACGATCTCCCAACCTTTCTTCTCCTTGGCTGATCTCTCTTTCTCTCCTTACGTGAATCACGAGTTTTGAGAAAAAATCTTATATTTCAGATTATCAATCACGGCCAGAGAAATAGAGGATATATATAAGGCTACGGCAGGGACCATGAGGAGAAATTAGGATTAGGTCTCCTAACGAATCTGGGTATCCCGTGTTCAGCCCGAACACACAACCCAGGCCCATTAACAATAGCTCGGTCCACTAAGGAGATATTGTTGCACTACCTTCCTAATCCCAAATTATATTTATGGGCTCCTTTTATTATATGCTCGTTGAGCTCCCCATGTTAAGATATCGAATGTCCGTCGATCAAATTAAGTTACTGACAACTATATTGATCAACATCTTTTATCCTTAAGTAGTACCACTCAACTTTATTTGTCATGTCGGATGTAATCCACCTGCAGGGTTTACATGACAATCCTTATGAGCTCCTTAAGGGGACATCATCAACCCGACGTATCGGGACATGGATTCCTTTTACAATCAACAGCCTATCATACATACAATGCTATTACCCAATTCATAGAGGTTGTTGATCCATAATGAATCTCACTCTTTTATGAGTCAAAGTAATGCACACTGCATATACATGTCTGTTATTATATCCGGATTAAGAGCATAAGCATCCATAATAACAGAAGTGTTTGTTCTCTTTTATAGTCAGTACAAAGAGAAAAACCTCAAGTGGTCCTGTTCAATACATACAAAGTGTACTAGTGTAAACCTATAGTCAAGATAGACTAATACCAGATTACACTACAACCTTTCCAATGGATTATCCATGTCCGTCTAGGTTGTGAACTATTTATATATTCCATAAGGAACTGATAATATGATCTTCTGTGTGTCACCTCACACCATATTATCAACCTTATAGAATATCAGATACTTGCATTAATATTATAATAAACACAATATACAAACATATGCCCATATGATTCTCATTCAAAAAAAAAAAAAGGAAATAAAGTTAATACAAAAGTGATGCTTTCAGTATATAACCCTAACAATCTCCCACTTATACTCAAAGCATTGCTTTTCAGTATACTGTTACAAATCTCCCACTTATACTTAAAGCCATGCTGCTACGCATCTGACTCCCATTCCCTCAACATGACTATCAAAAGCCTTAGCTGGTAAGCTCTTAGTGAAGGGATCAGCTAGGTTGTCTGCTGATGCTATCTTGATCACAGCAACTTTTTCTTTCTTCACGAAATCTCGTATCAGGTGGTACTTGCGCTCAATGTGTTTACTTGCCTTATGGGCTCGTGCTTCCTTCGAATTTGCAACTGCACCACTATTATCACAATAAAGTGTAATAGCCTTAGGCAAATTAGGTACCACATCCAAGTCCAATAGGAAGTTTCTGAGCCAAATCGCTTCTTTGGCTGCCTCAGAGGCTGCCACATACTCGGCTTCCATGGTAGAATCAGCAATACATTTTTGCTTGATACTCCTCCATATAGTGGCTCCACCTCCCAAAGTAAATACATAACCTGAGGTTGATTTCTTGGAATCCCTATCTGACTGAAAATCCGAGTCTGTATACCCCAAGGCAACTAAACTATCTGCCTGGTAAACTAGCATGTAATCTTTAGTCCTTTTCAGGTACTTCAAAATATGCTTTACGGCAGTCCAGTGCTCTTGTCCCGGGTTAGACTGATATCTGCTAACCATGCCAACGGCAAAGCAGATATCTGGTCTCGTACATAGCATTGCATACATTAAGCTTCCTACTGCTGAAGCATAAGGAACTGCTTTCATGTTCTCTATCTCTTTAGGTGTCCTCGGACACTGCTCCTTTGATAGGGCAATTCCATGCCTAAAAGGTAAGAAACCTTTCTTAGAATTTTGCATGCTAAAACGAGTTAGTATAGTATCGATATAGGAAGCTTGAGACAAGCCCAACATCCTTTTCTTGCGATCTCGTAGAACTTTGATCCCAAGGATGTGACCTACTTTTCCCAAGTCCTTCATATCAAACTGTTTGGATAACCATACCCTTACGTTAGATAATACCTTCACATTGTTTCCAATGAGCAAGATGTCATCCACGTAAAGTACTAGGAATACCACTACGTTTCCGTCACACTTTTTGTATACACACGATTCATCTTGACATTGATCAAATCCATAGGATTTTATCACCTAATCAAAACATATGTTCTAAGATCTAGAAGCTTGCTTAAGTCCATAAATGGACTTCTTGAGCTTACAAATAAGATGCTCTTGGCCCTTTTCAATGAACCCGTCTGGTTGCTTCATATAGCTGTCTTCCTCAAGACTTCCATTAAGGAAAGCTGTCTTGACATCTATTTGCCAAATCTCATAATCAAGATGAGCTGCAATAGATAAAAGAATCCGGATAGACTTAAGCATGGCTACTGGCGAAAAGGTTTCCTTATAATCGATACCCTCTCTTAGAGTAAAACCTTTTGTAACAAGCCGAGCTTTAAAGGTTTCAACCTTACCGTCTGATCCTCTTTTTCTCTTATAGACCCACTTGCATCCAATGGCTTTTACACCAATAGGTGGTTCTACAAGCTCCCAGACTTGATTAGAATCCATAGATTCTATTTCAGATATCATTGCTTTTTGCCAAGACTCTGCATCTTTATCTTGGAGTGCTTCCTTGTATGTACAGGGATCATAATCTTGTTCCTCAAGGACAAAGTCTGACGACTCTCCCAAGAACATATATCTATCAGGTTGTATCACAACCCTCCCACTACGACGAGGCACTATTGGTTGTGGTGTAACATTTGTGACACGTTGTGCAGTTACTGGTGGTACATCCTGTTGTACTGTTGGTACTGAAGTATTTGGTGTCTCACCTCTCAGTTCTTCTAGAACAGCTCTACTTATGGGTTTATGGTTCATCACATAGTCTTCCTCTAAGAATCGAGCATTGGTGCTAACAATGACCTTCTGATCCTTAGGACTATAAAATAAACCTCCATTCGTTCCTCTTGGATAGCCTACAAACAAGCGTACTTCTGTACGTGATTCCAACTTATCGGCTTTCCCATTCAGCACGTGTGCTGGACTACCCCAAATCCGAACATGTTTCAGACTAGGCTTACGCCCAGTCCACAGTTCTGTGGGAGTGATTGGTACTGACTTAGAAGGAACCAAGTTCAAAATATAAGCTGCAGTTTCTAAGGCATATCCCCAAAACGAATCTGGTAAATCTGAATAACTCATCATTGATCTAACCATCTTCATAAGAGTCCTATTCCTTCTTTCTGCTACACCATTCTGTTGGGGTGTTCCAGGTGCTGATAATTGGGATGTAATCCCAGCCTCTGACAAATAGTCCCTAAACTTCCCAAAGAGATACTCGCCACCACGATCTGAACGTAATGACTTGATACATTTTCCATGACGCTTCTCCATTTCTGCCTTGTACTCTTTGAATTTCTCAAAGCACTCAGACTTACGGCGCATCAAATAAATATATCCATACCTTGAATAATCATCAGTAAATGTGACAAAATATTCAAAGCCACCTCTAGCCTGGACAGTCATGGGCCCACACAAATCAGAATGAACCAATTCCAACACATCTTTGGCCCTATACCCCTTTGCCTTGAAAGGCCTTTTGGTCATTTTACCTACCAAGCAGGATTCACAGACTGGTAGTGCCTCCACTTCCAATGAACTCAAAGGTCCATCTTTAACCAGTCTTTGAATCCTTCTTAGGTTAACATGTCCCAAACGCAAGTGCCAAAGATATGTTTGGTTCATACAAGAAGGTTCTTTTCTCTTATTTATGTTAGAAGACATATTATTCATTTCCATAAGTTGCATCGTGGGTGAAATAGGATTAATGACATAAAGATTATCAACCAATGCACCAAAACAGATAAAATGCTTATTTTTTCTAATAACAATATTGTCATTAAAATAAACTGAATATCTATCCTTAACTAGCATGGAAACAGAAATTAAATTCCTTCTAAGTGAAGGTGCATAAAGACAATCTCTCAATGTCAAAGACTTATTTCTACCAAAAGATAAAATAACATCTCCTATTGCAACGGCCGCTACTCTTGTAGCGTCACCCATAAACAAGCATATCTCTCCATCACTGAGCCGTCTGGTTTCCTGGAACCTTGCAATGTATTACAGACATGATTAGTGGCTCCTGTATCTACACACCAGGTGCCGGTAGATAACACCGCTAAACATGTTTCAACAACTAGTAAATGAGATATACCTTCTTTGTTCTTTTGTTTGAGAAGTGGACAGTCACTCTTCCAATGTCCTGACCCTTTGCACTTGAAACACTTGCCTTTTGGCTTTTTCACAGTGCCTTGAGGTCTCATGCCCTTCTTTGCTGAGTTTACTTGTTTCTGAACTTTCTTCTTCTTACCACCTTTCGGCTTAGAAGTAGAGTCCTTTTCAGTCACATAAACATGGGCATTCTGCTTGAAGAGAGCTTCAGCATCCTGTAGTTCTTTTGCAAGTTCTGACAAAGTATACAACCTTTTGTTCATGTTGTAATTAAGGCAAAACGAGTCAAAACTTTTAGGCAGAGTACCGAGAATGATATCGACCTGGGTTTCCCCATCGATTTCAGCACCAAGGATCTCCATCTCATTTAGATGACCCATCATCTTGAGAACATGATCCCTTACTGGTGTTCCCTCAGCCATAGATGCATTCATCAAACTCTTCATAGCAAGTTACCTAGCTGCTCTACTCTAATGTCCGAAGAGTTCCTTAAGGTTGTACATCATATCATAAGCTGTGGGCATAGCCTGATGCTGATGCTGCAGTACATTTGACATAGATGCCAAAATGTAACACCGAGCCATCTCATCTGCCTTATTCCACTTCTTATAAGCCTCTTTGACCTCTTCATCAGAGTTAGCATCAGGCTTAGGTGGGCATACTTCATTGAGTACAAATTTGTACTCTTCAGCAGTTAAGACAATATCCAAGTTACGTTTCCAGTCAATATAATTAGGGCCAGTAAGTTTGTTTTCTTTAAGAATCACCATTAGTAGACTGAAAGAACCCATTTTTGAAATCCTGAGAATCACATAAAAAAAATTATGTAGGGCAAAACTTTTTGAATTAATTAAATATTGATTCCCTCAAAACAATAATAAAAAAAATTTCACGAACACCTTAAACACCATGAATTTAGCATGCCACGATAGTGTGGACGTATACAAATTCAATATTTGTTCAAGTAGGTTTTTCCTATTAATTTTACTATCATGTCAACACAACTTTTTGACAAATAAAATTAATCTGTTGGTCTTGCTCTGGTCCTACAAATAATAGCAGTGACTCCGATGGGGAGGATACCATTATTTGTATCTAAGTGTATATCATTGCCTAATACTAAGTCCATTATCTTGTATTGAGTTCCTTCAGATGGAGAAGTGAACACATACTAGGTAACTTTCTACAATTATCCCTAAGGAAGTCTGTACTGGTGATCCATAATTATACTCATCCGATATGGAGGAAAGCACTAAAGCCAACACGCAAGTATAATTATATCACCTACAAACCAGCAATGGAGACCGTGGGATTCATGTTAAATGAATTCCCTCTCCCACTTAGTTATTTAACAATGAGGGTTTTTCTACTAGTTAATTTATGTCCATGTTGTCCATTATTAATGTGATCCTAGTTTTTCAAAAAAAATCACAAAATAATAAACATGCATAATCAGAATAAGCAATTATGGCAATAAATTTGAAAATAAATATCCAACTATTATGGCCATCTTTCCTGATTCTTCCCCGACGGTGCAAATCCCAAATCTGACCCTGCGCGGAGCTATCCGGGGTTCGACTGCCCGACGGTGTAAATATCCAACTATTATGTCCATGTTGTCCATTTTTTTTTTTAGGTTTGGCTGCCCGATTTCTTCATCGAAAACCATCTGTCAATCGACTGCCTAAAAACAGCATCTCCTCCGGCGTCAGAAACAGCCACCACCGCCATCACGATCGATCAAAAAAAAAATAAAAATAAAATAAAATTAAAATTACATCAATCCTATGCCTCCCGAAGGAGTTCACACATGATCTAGATTGAAAAATTAAAATTATAAGCACGATCAACCCTCGTGACATTAATTACATCCACAAAACAACAACAACACAATAATTACATCCACAGAACAACAACAACAAAACATGCATTGGACCATAATAGTTGGATCTAAGATGCCTGCAAAACCGAGTTAGAACAGATCTACATCTACCGACTATCATACAACACAAGTTTTATTGGACAACATGGATGTAACAATCAATACGCAGATCCAATACCGGCTCTGATACCACTAACTGATGGAACTGAGATGATTCCCAGGACTACGGATTGGTGTGCGTATCGATTGTTAAAAATTTAACAGATTAAATACGTGATCTAACCCTATATAGCGGAATCTAGGGTTCACGAATTATACCTGCGATGAGAAGAAGACGACAGCGACCCCAAGATCTTCTGCACGTATTCCTTCCTCGGGTTGGACGTCGTGTGGGCGACGATCTCCCAACCTTTCTTCTCCTTGGCTGATCTCTCTTTCTCTCCTTACGTGAATCACGAGTTTTGAGAAAAAATCTTATATTTTAGATTATCAATCACGGCCAGAGAAATAGAGGATATATATAAGGCTACGGCAGGGACCATGAGGAGAAATTAGGGTTAGGTCTCCTAACGAATCTGGGTATCCCGTGTTCAACCCGAACACACAACCCAGGCCCATTAACAATAGCTCGGTCCACTAAGGAGATATTGTTGCACTACCTTCCTAATCCCAAATTATATTTATGGGCTCCTTTTATTATATGCTCGTTGAGCTCCCCATGTTAAGATATCGAATGTCCGTCGATCAAATTAAGTTACTGACAACTATATTGATCAACATCTTTTATCATTAAGTAGTACCACTCAACTTTATTTGTCATGTCGGATGTAATCCACCTGCAGGGTTTACATGACAATCCTTATGAGCTCCTTATGGGGACATCATCAACCCGACGTATCGGGACATGGATTCCTTTTACAATCAACAGCCCATCATACATACAATGCTATTACCCAATTCATAGAGGTTGTTGATCCATAATGAATCTCACTCTTTTATGAGTCAAAGTAATGCACACTGCATATACATGTCTGTTATTATATCCGGATTAAGAGCATAAGCATCCATAATAACAGAAGTGTTTGTTCTCTTTTATAGTCAGTACAAAGAGAACAACCTCAAGTGGTCCTGTTCAAAACACACAAAGTGTACTAGTGTAAACCTATAGTCAAGATAGACTAATACCAGATTACACTACAACCTTTCCAATGGATTATCCAAGTCCGTCTAGGTTGTGAACTATTTATATATTCCATAGGGAACTGATAATATGATCTTCTGTGTGTCACCTCACACCATATTATCAACCTTATAGAATATCAGATACTTGCATTAATATTATAATAAACACAATATACAAACATATGCCCATATGATTCTCATTCAAAAAAAATAAGGAAATAAAGTTAATACAAAAGTGATGCTTTCAGTATATAACCCTAACACTAACGTCGCAGGCTCGTCTAAACTTCCCCATTTCAAAGTATCGGCAGAGGGCGATATTCTGAAAGATAGGATCGTCGAGCTAGAGGAGGAGATTGCAACGCTGAAACCTCAGCCCATAAGGATCAATGTTTGCAGTACATCGTGTACTCGCGAAGAGAGTGAAAGAGGAATTTCGTTCTACGAACTTGCAACTCGTTCGCCTACCTTTAGGTGGAGCCCAGCTGACGCTCAGAGCGGTGTAGCTATTTCGTCTAGTGGCACCTCAGTTGGGGCCACAGCTAGAATCAGCGGCGAAGGGGGTTCTCACTTCGCTGGTTTAGAGTCGAGCTCAGAGGTAAGGCGATGTCGCCCTTGTGTGTCTCTGAACTGAAGCGTTCCCCTTCCAAGCGCTAAACAAGTTGTATTATGCTCTTCAAGTTATTGTAAAAACTTTGTTGTAGTGTCAGTCTTGTTTGAGCTCTTAATCTAAAAAAGTTTGTTTTGCTTCTGCTATTCGAATGCTGCGTTGGCTGGTATTAGTTTAAGTATAACTCCTCCAACTTTTGAAAACTACTTAAAATCAGAAGCAAATCTCCCTTCTTATGGGTGAACCGCTTCTGGCTTTCTTAATAGCGAGCTTAAGAAGTGGAGTCGAGCCAAGTGTTGGACTCTGAACTCGTCGTTAGAGTTTGTTCAACAGTTGTGAGAGCAATTCTGAATGGCGAACCCCTTCTAGCCCGCTTAAGAGCGAGCTTGCGAAGAGAAGTCGAGCCAAGTGTTGGACTCCAAACTCGTCGTTAGAGTTTGTTCAACGGTTGTGGGAGCAATTCCGAATGGCGAACCCCTTCTAGCCCGCTTAAGAGCGAGCTTGCGAAGTGGAGTCGAGCCAGTGTTGAACTCCGAACTCGTCGTTAGAGTTTGTTCAACGGTTGTGGGAGCAATTCCGAATGGCGAACCCCTTCTAGCTCGCTTAAGAGCGAGCTTGCAAAGAGGAGCCGAGCCAAGTGTTGGACTCCGAACTCGTCGTTAGAGTTTGTTCAACGATTGTGGGAGCAATTCCGAATGGCGAACCCCTTCTAGCATTCTTAAGAGCGAGCTTGCAAAGAGGAGTCGAGCCAAGTGTTCGACTCCGAACTCGTCGTTAGGGTGAAGAGTAAAAGCAGAGAGGTACAAGCAATTTTACAAGTAAAATATGAAAAAACTTTCTTTATTGACCACTAATAATTGGCTGCTTCTAAGTTGCGAACCGTTATTACATGAGAGAAATAAAAGAAAAAATACAAGTAAAAGGAGAGGAACGGTTCGACATCCCAGAATACTTAGAGAGGCGTTAATGCTCTCTCTTGGTATTTCAAAAGATGGTCGGCATTCCAAGTCCTGGGGATCTCTTTGCCTTCGAGGTCTTCTAGACGATATGTGCCGGGCCGAACTACTTTGGAGATCTTGTAGGGTCCCTCCCAATTTGGAGCTAGTTTACTCTTCTGACCAGGAAAAGAGATTGCTAACTTTCTGAGGACCAAGTCCCCTTCTTTGAGGTCTGTAGGACGGACTCTCTTATCGTACGCCAACTCGATCCTCCTTCGATAACTCTGTTGGCCGATTGACGCTCTTTCCCGTAGCTCGTCGACCAAGTCTAAGTTTGCCCGAAGTTCTCTGGCATTTTGTTCTTCTTCGTAGGCAAGAAGGCGAGGAGAAGGTATGCCGACTTCCAATGGGATCACAGCCTCAGACCCATACGTGAGGTTGAATGGCGACTCTCCTGTGGGGGTCCTTTTCGTGGTGCGGTAGTTCCACAGTACGTTAGGGAGCTGATCGACCCATAAGCCTTTAGTGCACTTATTCAGCCTTTTCTTAATACCGGAGAGGATTTGTCGGTTAGCATTCTCCAGTTGATCATTCGACTGTGGATGGGAGACAGAGGAGAAACGTTGTTGGATGGCGAGGTCTTCACATAGAGCTCGGAAGGCAGCATCGATAAATTGGGTTCCGTTGTCTGTTATGAGCACTCGAGGGACACCAAATCGGCAGATAACGTTCTTCCAGAAGAACTGAAGTACTTTGTTCTCGGTGATTGTGGCCAAGGGCTCGGCTTCTATCCACTTCGAGAAGTAGTCGATTGCCACTGCTAAGAATTTGAACTGGCCGGGAGCTGGTGGGAATGGCCCTAGTAAATCCATCCCCCACATTGCGAAAGGGATAGGACTTGATAGGGAGGTGAGTGGAGCTTGTGGGAGGCGATGGACGTTGGAGTATTTCTGACAAGAGCTGCATTGCCGAACGTGTAGTTCAGCATCTTTTAAGAGAGTAGGCCAGAAATATCCATAATTCAACACTTTCCGGGCTAGGGATCTGGACCCTGAGTGTGCCCTACCGATGCCTTCATGGAGCTTTTGCAGAGCGTAATCAGCTTGTTCCGGGGAGAGGCATCTCGAATAAGGCCTGTCGTCTACTTGTGTGAAGGAGCGCTTGTATAGGATGCCCTCGATAAGTGTGTCTCGCTCTGCTCGGGTTCTCACTTGGCGAGCTTCTTCAGGGTCTTCGGGGAGGATCCCATCCCTTAGGAATTCTACTAGGGATTTCATCCAATTATCTTGAAGCAGGACAGGTAGGGACTCCATCGAGTCGGAAGTTTCATCTTCTATACTTGGCTTCAGTAGCACCTCGATCAAGATGGTCTGCTCGAGACCTTGGAGGGAGGAGGAGGCTAGCTTGGAGAGGGCATCGGCCTGGGAATTCTCTTCTCAGGGGATTCGCTGGATGAGAGCTTCTTCAAATAGGACCTAAGATTCCTGACCTTGGCTAGGTACTTAACCATTCGGTCATCTTGTGCCTCGTACTCGCCTAGGACCTGATTTACGACCAGCTGAGAGTTGCTAAAGATCCGAAGGCGCTGCGCCCCTGTATTGCGGGCCATTCCGAGGCCGGCTATGAGTACTTCATATTATGCTTCATTGTTAGAGGCCTTGAAGTTGATGCGGAGGGAATATTGGAGGATGAAATCATCTGGGCTGGCCAGGATGACCTCGGCTCTGCTTCCCTCGTTACAAGAGGATCCATCTACATATACTGTCCAAATAGGAGGTCTGTTTGATGCTTGACTGACCTCGGGAATGGTGCTTTCAACTATGAATTCAGCTAAGGCCTGAGCCTTGATCGCGGTCCGAGGCTGATATGTTATATCATGCTGGCTCAGCTCGATAGACCACTTCATGAGGCGATCGGAGGTCTCTAGCTTATGGAGAACTTGCTTCAGCGGTTGGTCGGTAAGAACGACCACCGAATGGGACTGGAAATATGGGCAAAGCTTTCTTGCGGCCATGACTAAGGCGTATGCCATCTTCTCTATCCTCGGGTAGCGGAGCTCGACATCCCGAAGTACCTTGCTCATGTAATAGATGGTCTTTTGAGTCTTATCTTCTTTCCTTATGAGGACGGTGCTGAGGGTCTGCTCGGAGGTGGCTAAGTAGAGGTAGAGGGTTTCCCCGGGAACAGGTTTGCTGAGGAGAGGAGGGTTGACTAGGTAAGCCTTCAGCTGATCGAATGAGTCTTGTTGCTGCTGACCCCACTCGAAGCCTTGAGAGCCTTGAAGAAGGGAAGACACTTCTCCCCTAACTTGGAAAGGAAGCGCCCTATGGCTGCCAGGCGACCCGTTAGCTTCTAAACCTCTTTAACATTCTTCGGGGGAGCCATGTCTAATATGGCATTAATCTTCTTGGGGTTGGTCTCGATTCCTCTTTGGCTGACAATGAAGCTAGGAATTTCCCCGACAAGACTCCGAATGCACATTTGTTCGGATTGAGCCTCATATCGTGTTTCCTGAGTACGTCAAACGCCTCTTGCAGATCGGCCACATGATCGGCCCCGTGGATGCTCTTCACAAGCATATCGTCAACATATACCTCCATATTTCGGCCGATCTGTGCTTGAAAAACCTTGTTGACGAGGCATTGATAAGTGGCACCTACATTCTTCAAACCGAAGGGCATTACCCTGTAGCAGTAGAGGCTCTGATCGGTTACAAAGGAGGTCTTTGGGATATCCGGGGGAAACATAGGAATCTGATTGTAGCCTGAGAAGGCATCCATGAAGCTGAGAAGTTCATGGCCTGAAGTGGCATCAATCAAAGTATCGATACTTGGAAGAGGGAATTGATCTTTGGGGCATGCCTTGTTGAGGTCGGTAAAGTCGATACAAATCCTCCAGGTCCCATTGGACTTCTTCACCATTACTACATTCGAGAGCCATTCAGGATAATTTACCTCTTGTATGAACCGAGCCTTCAAGAGTTTGTCCACCTCATCTTTTATAGCTTGCTGGCGCTCGGAAGCGAACTTGTGCCTCTTCTGTTGGACCGGTTTGAACCTCGGAGCGACGCTGAGGTGGTGGACTAAAAGCTCTTCGAAAATTTCGGGCATGTCAGCGGCCGACCAAGCAAAGAGGTTGTGGTTCCTACGGATGCACTGGACTATGTCGGAGCATAGGGCAGATGGGAGGGTCTTGCTAACAAAGAACTTTCGGCTCGGATCCTGCTCAGAGAAGAGCACTTCTTCCAACTCATCCACCGACTCGGACGTTGGTCGGACAACATCTTAGGGGATTTCAAGAGTTTCGAGGGAGAGGACTGGACGATGGTAGAGGTCATGTAGCACTTGCGGACCATTTCCTGATTGCCTTTTACTTCCCCTACTCCTGCCCGGGTGGGGAATTTCATCTTGAGGTGATAAGCGGAGGGGATGGCTTCGAGAGCAGCTAAGCCGGGCCGACCTAAAATGAAATTGTAGGCTGTAGGGACATCCACGACCATAAAGTCCATCGACTCCGTTCGGGTAGTAGGAGTTTTGCCAGCGGTTACGTCGAGGGTGATCACCCCTTCAATAGTCACTGGCACTCCCGTGAACCCATGGAGTGTGTAGCCGGTGGGCTTTAGTCTGTCCCGGGATAGTTTGAGGCCTTTGAAAGCGGCGAGGAAGAGGATGTTAACAGAGCTGCCATTGTCCACCAGGATCCTTTCCACTTTAAAGTTCGCCATATGGAGGTTGATGACAAGCGCATCACAATGGGGGGTTCAGACACCCTCAAGGTCTTCATCTGAGAATGTGACGGGCACTCCGAGGCCTTTAGGAGGAGGTGTGGTGCGAACCGAATTAACTTCCCTTATAAACGCCTTTCGAAAGGAGTTGGAGGAGCCTCCCATTGGGCCCCTATGAATGAGGTGCAGGACACGCTCCTCTTCGAATTCGGGCATTTCATCATGTTCAGGACGCTTGTTAGCCCCCCGAGGCGGGGGAGAAAGATCGGTTCGGTCCTTTCTCATGAACTTGGTCAGCTGCCCCCTCTGGATGAGGGCTCTATCTCGTTCTTCAGGGCCCGACAATCATTGGTGTCGTGGCCATGGTCCCGGTGATAGCGGCACCACTTCTCTTTGTCCCTCTTCTTGCCAGGGGTGTTCATTTTTGGCGTAGGAGGTATCACCCCCTCCTTCTCAACTTCCATGAGAATTGTGGAGATGTTGGCGTTCAGAGAAGTAAACTTTTCAAATCTGGGAGGAGGTCGGCGCTGCCCGCCATTATCCTTCTGGAGCTTCTTGGCTCCTTCCTCTTCTGTTCCCTTTCTCTTGGACCCGGAGGAAGGCCCCTCCAAGTTGGGATGGTCCTTAGCTTCCTCGGCCCCAATATACTTTTTGCTCTGGAGGAGGAGGTCAGAGAAGTTCTGTGGGGGCTTCTTAGCGAGGGAGGAGCGGAGGCTGGAGTTGAGGACATTGGTTTGGAATGCTGCTGCAGCGACCGACTGGTCGAGGGATGCTATGGACCTGGCTTCCGCTGTGAACCTTTTCACATAGTCTCTCAGCTTCTCACCTTTCTTCTGGTTGAGGTAGAGTAGCGAAATGTTGGTCTTCTCAGTTCGGCGGCTACTCACGAAGTGGGTGACGAAGAGGATCTCGAATTGCTCGAAGGAGAATATTGAGGATGGGGCAAGGCGAGAGTACCATTCTCGAGCCGGACCCTTGAGGGTAGCGGGGAAGGTCTTGCACAGCAGAGCATCGGAAGCTTGATGGATGAGCATGAGGGTCTTAAAGCTTTCGATGTGATCGACGGGGTCAGACTCCCCGGAATAAGTCTCGAATTGGGGAGGTTTAAAGCCGATTGGTACGGGTGCCTCCATTATGGTTCAGGAAAAAGGAGGTCGACTAGGGTGAAGGGTCCTTCCTCTAAGCTCTTTTTCTCTATCTAACTGACCCAAGCGCCTTTCTATTTCATGGTGACGGTAGTAGACAGCGTCATCTCGTCGACGGTAATCAACCGAGCCTTTAGACTCGTCTTCATACGAGGGAGAGCGGGGGCTACGACGACGGTAGCTCCTGGAAGGGCGAGGACTAGGAATGTACTGGGGGTTGCTAGGAGCTGGAGGAGTTGCGGACCGTCGGCGAGGACTTCGGACCGGAGGAGGAGGGGGAATCCTCAGAGCATTGGTGTTGTTGGGTCGGTGACTGAGAGCTTGTAGGATGGTTGCTTGGAATTGCTGGAACTCGGCATGAGTGATGGGTGCGTCATCGCTCCTGGGAGTTCGCCGACCAGTAGGAGAGTGGGGTCTTCTTCTGTGATGCTCGGGGGACTCTCTTCGCCCTCTTCGGGCAGGGGACCTTCTGTAGTCTCGGCGGTGAGGAGATTGCTCATCCGGACGTTGTTGACGGGAGGCTCCCTCTCGGGCCCACTTCTCATCTAGATGGTGGCGAAGATCCTCATCCTTCTGCCGATTGAGGATGGTATTGCGAAGGTCGGAAGCTCGGGGATTGTGGGAGGCCATGGAATCCGTAGAGGCATTGTGTATTGAGACGTGGTCCTGATGGAGAGGATGTTTCTGCGGGTTGGGACGCGAGACCCCTGCACCGGCATTTTGAGGACTGGGGGGACCCTTAGGAGGTTGTTGATTCTGAAGAGGAGGCTGGTCCTGTTGGAGAGGGTCCTCGGCTTGAGGCGGAAGTTGCCCCTCCTGCTGAGCGGGTTAGATGGGGACTTCCTATTGCTGATCGACGGGGTTGGGTCCACGATTGGACCCTCGAGATCTTACTTTCCTGGGAGGCATGGCTGGAGAAGATCTGACCAACGGGAAGAGGGGAGGCTGCTATTCGTTTGGATTCCCACAGACGGCGCCAATCTGTTACCGCTAAATCTGGTGTGGGGGCAAACAGATAGTATTTGTGGATTCTTGGAAAACTTGAATAGCAAACCTGAAACCTGTTCCGCCGGAGTTTGACCGTTGACTCCCGCCGTTCACCTGCAAAAAGTGCAACACACTGGGGTTGATCCCGGCGACGCACCCTCCGACGCTCAAGTCAGTAATCAGGGAAGATTATGAAAGAGCGTAAATTGGCAAAAGATTGATTACCTCTTAATGGTGATGGATGGGGGGTATTTATAGCCGCCGTTGGGGTCAGATTAGGAATGTAATCCCTGTGATCAGATAAGGAATGTAATCCCTAATCCCCAGTGAAAGGATAGATGTGAATCAGGGTCGTTGATTAGTATTAATCAGAAACCCTAATTCTTTCCTGTTGGATTGGGTTTGTTTCGGGTTGGGACTCGTACCCAGTTGAGGTGGATCCGTTCGTGGGTTATTGGGTCTTTTGGGGAAAATACCCAGGACCCACTTCAGACCCATTGGTAGGCGAAATTACCATTTTACCTTTAGGCTTTGAGATTCGTTCCTGATTTGGACGGTTCCGATTTAACCCCATTTTTAGCCATATCAATAACCAACAATATATCTCTAATATTATAATATGAGAGTTGTGGTTGTGTTAATTGTAGAGTTGGAGTTGTCCATTATAGACAAACTGGAATTTGTAGACAATCAACCATCTAATCTCAACCACTCATTTTAAGTGAAAGTTATATTAACCATTAACTTAGTCAAATGTTGTCAGTTACCCTAATACCCTCAAAGTTCAAATTTATTTACGACATAATTATTTACAAAAGTGTCACTCATATAAAATAAATGTTAGTACCAGTATGGGTAACTGTAAAGAGTATGGTAAGGATTTGATATAGGTAAAAGGAGTTCTCATGTTCGATACTAGACAACATCAGTCTTTACTTAAAATAAAAATAAAAAAAAACTAGTAAAAAAAAAATCTTAGGGTGTGCATAGCACGTGTAGATTGCTAGTAATTTGAATTCAAAGGAAGGATTATGAATTAATATGATAAATATCCAAGAATTAGAAGAAGATTTCAATGACCCAGAATTCATAGGAGTAATAAGAAAAGACTTAAAATTTAAAAATAATATTATAAGAAATATAAGTGAATACATAAGTAATGAATCAGAAGAATAACTAGGAATAACATAAGAATAAATTAATGAATTAGAAGCTATAACTAAATTAAAATATTTTAGAAACAGAAGATTTAATGGTAAATTCCAATTCAGAAGAAGTGGAAGAAGCCTTAAGAAATATGGATATAACAAATGCAGAAATAAAAAATGGATCAAGAAGAAGACAAGGTTATAACAAAACTTAAAGAAAATACAACTGATATGTATGAATATTTAAGACCACCACTTAATAAAAGACATCATCATACCTATTATCAAAATCATGCACTGTGGAAATGAAAAAAGTAGAGAAAGGAAGCAACCAGGAACGAAAAAAGAAAAACAATCCCCAAAGTATGAACCTGCAGAACATTACGAAAAAAGAATAGCAGAAAATAGAGAATGACTATATAGACGGTATAAAAAAATATAGATGGAACAATAGAAAAATGAGTAAAAGCACCATTAATAGCAGAATTTAGACAACACCTCACAAAAAATAGGTTCAAAAAATTTATAGAAGCAACATTTGTAAGAGTAGTAGAAAAATGGTAGAATGGTTTAACAAAAGAAGAAAGAACAGAACAGAAAAGATAAACCAATAGATGACTAGGGAACAGAAGAAGCTTCAACACAATCAACGTTAGAACTACAAATTATGAAAAGCAATAAGAACAAAATTTAGTGTATATGAGAAAACAGAAAAACACACTATATATAAAAAGAACCAAGTAAGATGGAGACTAAGCAATCTAGAAATTTGCGACAAGTGTTACTTTGATAATTACACTTGCGAATTTAGAGAATATTTTCTAGAAAGTTATTTTACAAAAGAAGAAAAAAATACATTCTTAGACTCATTCTCACTAAAACTACCACATCCCTGGAGTAGTATAAACATATATGTTGACCATAAGTTTGGTGTGCACAAAACGTATTATTAAGATTGATATTTTCAGTTGAGATATACATGATCTACAGAAAATGTAAATCAAAACAAAGAGCCAAAAAGATTAGCAATCAAGCAAAAGAGAAATGTATCCAAGAAGATTGCTAATATCAAGAAGATTTCAACTCAAGAAACATGTGCTTTAAATCCTCAAGGAAGCCCGACAAATATTGATAATTTCTTTCTGTTTATGTGAGAAAATATCATGTAAAGAATCGTTGATTGAATAATCAATTTTGGAAAGAATATGTAGTGGATTCGCCAAATAAATATCAAGTATGCACGATAGCGGTTTCGGTCGACCGTCACAACAGTCGACCATCTCATCACCTCTCGACTTTTGAGTTAAAGGTGGATGGTCAACTGCTCAACAAAGCGGTCGACCGTACTCGTGCAATTTTGACTATTTTGAAAATATCTTTTCATTTTTGGAAAAATACGATTCCTCGCTCTATAAATAGAGGTGAATTGACCGAGTACTCTTGAACCCTTGCTATCATTATTCTTCTGAACTAATCATTCAATCAACGATCTGAATGTGTGAGCTTTTATTATTTTCTTCAGTCAAGATCATTATAGATCTTGAAATTTTTTTTCTCCTGCTTCTGTGAGTTTTATGAGGCTTATTCATAGAAGTCCTGTGGATGTAATAGAACTCTCGGCCTGAATTTCGAGAATCACTGTACAAGAGTTTTAAAGTATAGTGGAATGCTTGTGGTATAGAATTGCTACAAGTAGGTGGTGTGGACGTAGAAATGGGGGTCGAACAACGTTATTCGCTGTGTCTTGCTTGCTTGCTCTGTTTGCTTTCTCTAATTACCTACCTACTTTACGCATTTTATTGAAATTTTTAATCTTCGCACAATCACCCTATTCACCCCCAGGGTGATTTACAGTGGTATCAGAGCGAGGTGCTCATAAATAGCTTAAAAGCTGGAGCAAAAAGTCCAATAGTCGAAATCCCTCCTCCCGAGAACTTGTACGCATCGGAGTCATCCAACCAACTCCAATGGAGCAAGTCTTACACTACACGTTCACATTATTTTCATGGAAAATGCTATGATATTTGGAAAGTTCATATATCTCATTTTTTGCAGATACTTGGAGAAAAAGTATAAAATATTTGTGTAAACAAGATGGGCATTCCTGTTAGCGATGAAAAGAGGACCTTCACATCAGCTGAGCTAGCACTAGAAAATGTGAACTCCAAAGCTATGACAGCATTGTATGTAGGTTTAAGAAAGTGAAAAAGCAAAAAGTTTGGGACGCAAGGTGGTTGTCGCTCAAGCAACTGTGGAAGCTAAAGAGCTGATGCGATGTTGGCGAAATTGGAAAACGACATATGAAATCTGGAACAACATGCTAAAATTTCATGAAGGAACCAAATCTGAGGTAAAGATAAAAGTTACTTTATGTTTTTATAAGTTTGATGTTTTTCGCATTATTCCAGGAGAAAACATAGATTAGATGCTTTCCTGTTTTGATATTATCGCACATGAGCTTGAGAGCTTAGGTAAGGGGTTGGATGATGACCGAATGGGTTGGAAAACTCATAAGTTGTCTCATGCCTAAATGAGACATAAAACCTGCTGTAATGAGGGAGACGCTTGAAGAGAAAAGATTTGACCACTACACTTTTCAGAAAAAAATGAAGACGTATGAGATAGAGATGGCCGAAATAAAGAGGTACTGGCAGAATATTGAGATTATACCCAAAACTGAATAGAAGACCATTGTCTTGAAAGCAATCACTTTACGACCATCAAAATCAGAATCAGACCATGAAGAATTAGATGAATATATCACACTGCTAACTAAACAATTCAGTAAGTATCTCAAATACAAAAAGTATTGCAGGTCTCAAGAAGGAAGAGACAAAGACACAGAGGACATATGTTAAAAATACAAGAAGTCATGACACATCCATGCAAACTGTCCCTTCTCACAGGACAGAAACAAAGATTATCATCACTCCAACTCAGAATTCAGAAAGAAGGCATTAAAGGCAACATGGCTCGATTCAGATTGGAGTGATGAAGAGCAATAACACAATGACTTCGGATTCATGGCTCTTGGAGATGGTGAGGTGAAATCACCACTCCAGAAAGCGGTAATTAAAGAACCCACTTATGATGATCTAGTAGATATATGTGATGGCTTAAAAGATTATGCAAAGAAATTAAGTCGTGAGTTGAACAACATAAACAAATGTCTAATGAATCACATGACTCATGTATTGCTAAAAATAGAAAGTTGAAAGATGCAAATTTGTTGATTATTAGAAACTTGAGTCATTTAGGAAGGATCATGATTTATTGATAAAGGAAAATGAGTGTCTGAAACAACTAGTTCAAGAATCTCTGACAATAAATAATGAAAACCTAAAAGAAATTCATCAAAATCTATTTATATTGCTAAACTCACTGATTATCTAAATGAATGCAAAAGAATATTTGACGAGGCAGTGGAAGGCTTTAAGGATGATATGGCTAAAAATGGGGTTAAATCAGAACCGTCCAAATCAGGAACGAATCTCAAAGCCTAGAGGTAAAATGGTAATTTCGCCTACTAATGGGTCTGAAGTGGGTCCTGGGTCTTTTCCCCAAAAGACCCAATAACCCACGAACGGATCCACCTCAACTGGGTACGGATCCCAACCCGAAACAAACCAAGTCCAGCAGGAAAGAATTAGGGTTTCTGATTAATACTAATCAACGCCCCTGATTCACATCTATCCTTTCACTAGGGATTAGGGATTACCTTCCTTATCTGATCACAGGGATTACATTCCTAATCTGACCCCAACGGCAGATATAAATACCCCCCATCCATCACCATTAAGAGGTAATCAATCTTTTGCCAATTTACACTCTTTCATAATCTTCCCTGATTACTAACTTGAGCGTCGGAGGGTGCGTTGCCGGGGTCAACCCCGGTGTCTCGCACTTTTTGCAGGTGAACGGCGGGAGTCAATGGTCAAACTCTGGCGGAACAGGTTTCAGGTTTGCTATTCAAGTTTTCCAAAAATCCACAAATACTATCTGTTTGCCTCCACACCAAATTTAGCGGTAACAAAGGAAGCACTCGAACAAAATATGATACTTGATGCTACTCTAGATACTCTTTGTTGGAACACTAAAGACAATGAGAAAAATAGAAAAAGACTTTGTAGTAGAATAATTGAGCTCGAAAATGTTGTTGAAAAATATGAAGGGCCTAATTATCTTATGACAAGGAATTCAAGATCATATCATGATAATTGAAGGCTTGGTTACAATGAACCACTACAATGCCAAATAGGAAATTTAGTCATACACATATGCATAACCACCAAACTAGTTACAAATTAGTACATAACTATGCAAATGTGCATGACCCAAGACATAATCACATTGCTTGTCGCTATTGCTGTAAATTAGGACACATATCTTATAACTGTTCATTAAAAAAGTATACTATTTTTGTTTGGGTGAAAAAGATTGCAAGTGCAGGAAGAATACCAATTTGGGCACCCAAAATTACACATACTAATTTTAATGTAGGTGCATCAACGTGTCAAACCTAAAGATCGGTGATATCTTGATAGTGGATGCTCAAATCATATGACAGGTGACAACAAATACTTTGCATCACTATCAAGGGGAAGAGAGAAGAACATCATCTTTGGAGATAATTGCACTGGTCAAACCATCGGTAAAGGTAAGATAAATTTTGATTTATCATGCTCCATTGATGATGTACTTTTGGTAAGCGGTTTAAAACACAATTTACTTAGCGTTAGTCAATTATGCGATAAAGGTTATACAGTTACTTTCGATAAAAATGCATGCACTGTATTAGATAATAATAAATTATGTTTACTTCTTTCTAACACATGGAATAATGTGTATGTTGTCAACTCTAATGAATTAGTACATGAGAATATGAGATGCTTCGTTGCTAGAAATGAAGATGGTTGGCTATGACATCGACGACTTGGACACACAGCTATGGATAATCTCAACAAACTTGTCAATAAGAAACTTTTGCGTGGAATTCCCAAAATCAAGTTTGAGAAAGATAAACCTTGTGATTCATGTCAGTTCCATACGCAAACTAAAAGTTCTCACAAGACCAAGAAAATGGTATCAACATCCAAACCTCTTGAACTTTTGCACACGGACCTTTTGGAACATCACGAAAACATAGTAATGGAGGTGCACGGTATGCTTTCGTGATTGTAGATGACTACAGTAGATTCACTTGGGTTGCTTTTTAATCACAAAAGGATGAAACTTCATATGTTTTTCAAAAATTCTATCGTAGAGTAGAAAATGAGAAAAGCCTTACCATAGTCACTATTCGTAGTGATCATGGTAGTGAATTTCAAAATGAACTCTTTACGTCATTTTGTGATGAGAAATGAATAAAACAAGAGTTTTCTTGTCCTCGCACTCCCCAACAAAATGAGATTGTTGAGAGAAAAAATTGATCTCTTCAAGAAATGGCCCGCACCATGTATAGCGAAAATGATTTACCAAAATTCTTTTGCGCAGAAGCTGTTAATACAGCATATTACACCATTAACCAAGTAATCATTAGAAAATATCTTGAGAAAATGCATTTTGAACTGTATTATGAAAAAATTCTAAACTTGAGTTATTTTTGTGTATTTGGATGCATTTCATTTTAAATAGCATAGATAACTTGGAAAAATTTGATCGTAAATGCAATGAAGACGTATTCATAGGATATTCTCTAAGTAGCAAAGCATATTATATATTTAATTACAGAAGACGCACTATTCATTTGATGTTATATTTGATGAAACTAATCATCTCACAAAAGAGATATTACATGTTGTTGATGATGATGAGACAGATATTCACATTGAAAAGAAACAGATACATACTGAAAAGGGGCCGAATGAACACTCTCAAAATAACTCATCTCATCAAGATGAAGACCCATCACAACAAACCATCAATAAAAGCACTAACACTGGACGAGATGCACACACAACAAATTGATGTCGTAAAAGATGATCCCACTCCTCCAACAACACAAACACAACCTCCCTCCATTGAAAAACATCATGCTTGAAAAATCATGTCTAGTCATCCCTTATACTTTATACAAAGTGATATGTCAAAGGGGGTAACTACACAAACTCAAGAAAAATTTTTCATGGGTTTTACTGCATTTGTATCCATACTTGAACAAAAAATTGTTAAGGCGGCACTGAAGACAACGATTGGATTGTTTTCATGCAAGAAAAACATAATCAATTTGAACGAAATTAAGTATGAAGACTTGTTCCAATACCCCTTAGTAAAACCGTTATTGGAACGAAATGGGTGTTTAGAAATAAGTTAGAGAATCAGGTTATATTGTTCGAAATAAGGCTCATGTCACGCCCCGCTTCCCAAAAATACGGAATACGAGCACGTAACAAAAGCCCAGCGAATGATTTTCATCATCCATAAGCTGTTCAGAAATTCTTTACAACACATTACAGATATAATCAGAGTCGGAAGCCAGAAAAGTCAAACACATGCACATATGAACCAAATACCAATAAGAATACTTGAAATAAAAATATATTAATCTCAAATAGTCATGATCTGAAATACACAAATAATCCTGGGTCACATTGCCCAAATAAAAGAATAAATACAAGTCTCAAAATACAATTATTGTTTAAGAAAGATACAAGAGATAATATAATAACAAGCAGCACTAATACTTCATGTCTTCGATACCATCTTGAACCTGTTCTCCATAATCTACAATTCATCGAATGTAGGAAAGAGGAAAAGAGAAAACACAAGTACCCGTCAATTGCAAGTCGCGGGTCACAAATAGAGTAGGATACAAGCACATAGAATGGGGAAAACTAACTAGCACATGGTATAGGTATGATGTCAACCTAGACAAACTAGCATGGTAAAAGTATCAAGTGTACACGGCATAAATCAAGTGTCAAGCAAACAAGTATCCTATAACATGCATCAAGTGTCAAGTATCGTGTAATCATGTATCATGTATCACATTTCAAGTCTCACGCAATCAAGTTTCATGTATCATGTAGTCAAGTCTCATGTATCATGTAGTCAAGTATCAAGCAAGCAAGTATCATGTTCAAGTATCATATTCAAGTATCATGTATCAAGTCTTGTGTGATTTACTATCTAGGTAGCACTTCATGCACCCCAACTTTTATCACATGGTTGCTACAACATAACAGTTTCGCTTGAGATTTCATAGTGGACCATAGAGGGTTGTGTACTCAGGAACAGTAATCCAACTCATATACCAAATTTCAAATAATCCAAATCATATACCAAATTTCAAATAATCCAAATCATATACCAAATTCCAAATTAACCAAATCATATACCAAATTCCAAATATGGGAAACACGGGCCTCCTTACGAGTTTACGTTTCTGAATTATCCACTACTAGATCTTTCCCATTAATCCCGGCTTGGTTATTTATTATTATGTTATCAAACAGACATGAATGTGTACTAAATAGTGTCAAACTAATATGATATGATCAGGTTTAGGTCCAGGGAAACAAATCAGCATGCATGGATGATATACATTCACATATACGAACAAAATAGTCTAGGTTCATAATCAGGACAGCAAGACCAAACAGTACTAAAACAGTGATTCTAAGAGCTACAGGCAAGCAAATCAAGATCCGTCGAAGGATCTAGAAACTAGATATCCACACGCATCCAACGAGTATAATTAAGTCATATACTAATTCATAACATCTCAGCTCAAAACTGATTTGAAGACAGAATTTAGGTTCAGCCAGAAAACAGGGGAATAACTTCAAAAGCGTGAAAATAGCATGAAAACATATCGAATAATTCCATGAAAAATCTGGGTATTCTTCTATAGGTATAGGCTCAAAATAACAAGTTTCATAATATTCCAGTAGGTATAGATAAGTCATCATAAATAAGAAGCAACACGAAAAGATAGTTTTAACGAATCTGGAATTCTCAACACTGCTGTACGAAAACAAGTATATCTCGCAATCAGTGAAGCGAAATCCAATTCCGCCAAAATGACATGAAAATAGATAGATTTTTCTATCTTTCATATATCACAAATAATTTTCATAAAACATAAGAAATTAGGGTAAAAACTACATTCAATATAGAACAACACGCAAATTACAGCACAAGGTGAATTTATTAAAGAACATGAAACACTACATAAAACTCATCTTTAAAATACACAAAAAATCTGGGTAGTCCCTAACATCATGAGAAAACACTGAGAAAAATATTATAGTACGACATTATGTATAGCCTAGTTATTGAAAATAAATTGTTAACAAAAATTACTCAAAACTGAATCTGAAAACTATCGACACACCTGTACCAAAACTATCATATCTCAGTCATAGAACTCTAAATCAAGTAAACCAGTGGGATTTGAAAATAGACACAATTATCTACAATTCACTTTTAATTTTGGAATTAAGATTCGGACCTTAGCATGGGTGAAAACAGCAATCAACACAGAACAGACCGCAAATTCCAGATTTCACTTCTCTACTCATAAACACTATAACTTCCACGATATTGATCCAAACCTAACCAAACTTGAAATACAACCTACTAATCATCTAAACATCATGTTTTAGGGATTATAACATGTCCAAGCCTAATAATTCTCACATGGGCAATCAATCAAACACATAACATGCAATATGTCACATACACGAACAAAATCAAGTTTGGGTGAAACCTAGGGAATCAACCTATCAAATTTCATGTCATAAGTCTTCTATGGCCAAATTTAACACAATAGAGACAAACCCATCAAATAGAAACACAAGTTTGGATGTCTCTAGACCCAACTACTCTAGGTGTGAACTTTTTGACTTGTATCAACCTAATGAAATTATGTATAAGTTACTTGCCTCTAATGGAGTGAATACAACGCCAACGAGCCTTAGGAACAAAACCCATGAGCGAAAAACTTCCACGCGTGAATCCAAACGAACCCATGAACCAAAAATGCCTTACGATCAACTCCTTCGATGCAATGGATGAAGTGGCGAAAACCCACTTCAAAACCACCACCAAGAGAGGGTCTTGTGCTGATTTGGTTGATGGTGGTGGGGAATATAAAATAATAGGTAGAAAATAGGAAGGTATATTGGTAGGATTATAATTAGGATGTAGGGTGTAGCATATTTCGGTAGGTAATCAGGAAGTGGGGATTTATGTATATAAAGTGGATAGGATTAGGAATTAATGGTTTTGTATGATAATGATTAAAAGGGTATATGGTTTGGTAATTAATGGGTTAATGGGTTTGGTTCAAATGGGTAAATAGGATATCCAATAAAGAAAAATTATAGGGTTTATAAAAATCCAATAAGGAAAATACGGGTATAAAATTTCAATAAAATAACAAATAAAAATATCATCTCTAATAAAAAGTAGTTGGCATTACAAAATATAATTTATACAATTAGTAGATAAAATAGATTTTTAATAATTAGTCAAAATAACAATAATAATAATAAGAGTATTAAGAACAAAATAAGAATCTTTATTATAATATAAAATCATAGAAAATAGTTACGAATAAATTTATTGATCGAAAAATAGATTATAAATAGAAGATCCAATATAACATTTTAACAAAGGAATTTTGAAAACCAGAAAAATAATTTGCAATTTTTTTTTTAAAATACAAAGAATACAACAAAATACATTTTTGGAAAAACAGGAGTTACAATCCTACCCACCTTACAACAAAATTTCGTCCTCGAAATTTACTTAGGCGGTACATAGGACAAGGTAAAAGCAAACTCAGGGGAAGGGTAACAAAACAGAGGGCTAAAGGGAAAGGAACAAAGCAGGGGCAAAACCAGAAATAGATGGAAGTGGATAACAAGGATGTCAAATAGAATGCAAGAAAGAGAATAAACAGCATCAAAAGAAAGGAAACAACACAAGATAACAAAGCAAGATAAGGGAGTAGGCAGAACTGAAATCCAAGAGAGAAAAGACAGGGAAGAATTGAATCAAATAATAAGTCAACGAATGAGAACAATGCAAGAGATAGGGGAAGACAAACAATACAAGAAGAAGAAGTAACAAGAGGATGCTGGGACCTGTGGGTTATGGGCCCACCACGCTTCCGCTGCGACACTCTGATGGTGACGTTCCAAGCTGCAGACAAGTCGTTGTAGACCACATGACACCAAGCGACGATCCGAGCAGAAAGAAGAGAATGAGACACCAGATAAAATTGGCATTTTGGGGAGGGCTTTAATTTAAATAATTAGGTCAAAACTAATGGGCGTTAACAAAAATAATATCAATAATACAAAAATCAACACATAATAATAATAAAATAAGAATAACAAAAATAATAAAAATAATAATAACAATAATAATCATCATAAACATACTAGTAAAAATAATAATAAAATATTAGCAATACTGGTAAGGATAATAATGCAAGACAGAATATAATTTTGGGTTCATCATTTTGGTGAAAGAAATTCAATATCAACATCAAAAATAAAATAGTAAGAAAAATACAATAATAATAATAGTGAAAGTAATAACAACAATAATAATAATACTAATAATAATAAGGAAAACAATAATAATAATAGTAGAAATTCTCTTATGTAGATTCGCCTGATTTATATCCATCTGTAGAGTTGCCTTTTCGACATCGAGTTGCAGGTTTGCCTCCACGACAATAGGTTGCAGGTTACCATCTGGATATTCGGTTGCACATTTTGCCTCACCGATATCCAGTTTCAATTTGCCTCCATTGACGTCTAATTGCATGTTTGCCATCTCGACATCCAGTTGCAACAAAATGATGAACGAAATGATGCGATCTTCCACACGTACTTAGATATTGATTGCTCACTTTAAGTACGAAGTTGAAATTTGTGATATTAAAATACTCAGTTATTCGAAATAACAAAATTTTCGTTTTAGAAAATAATTTTATAGAAAATCCAAAATATAACAAATAATAATCGAAATAGACAAAATTTTCGAAAATATATATGTACATATAAAGAAAATATAGGGAGGATAAGAGTGAATTTTATACTCAATAAAGAGTCAACAAAGGAGGACAACTATAAGGGACGAAAGAAAATAAGAAGTCAAAGAATTGAATATGAAGGAAGAGGAACGAGAGGGCACAAGCGGAATTTCAAGAGAAAATAGCAAGAAAAGAATAACTAGCAAGATACTCAAAATGAATCAACAAATGAAGACAAAAGAAAGAATCAAAGGAATATGGATACTGAAAGAACGAAACTATACCCAATAAGAAATCAACAAATGAGAACGACTAAAAGAGACGGAAGAAACAAGAAATCAAGGAAATCGAATAAGAAGGGATCAAAAAGAAAGGAATAAGACTTGTATCTAGATCTAGTTGATATTGATTCATTCATGCATGCATGGTTGGTGAAATGTTGAGCAGATTCCAGATCGAGCCAAGCTTGTCTAATATATTAGTCAACTAATACATTAGCCAAACCTTGATGCTCTGATACCACTAAAAACCCTGTCACGCATCTCTTTCCAAAAATACAGAATACGAGCACGTAACAAAAGCCCAGCGAATGATTTTCAGCATCCATAAGCTATTCAGAAATTCTTTACAACACATTACAGATATAATCAGAGTCGGAAGCCAGAAAAGTCAACCACATGCACATATGAACCAAATACCAATAAGAATACTTGAAATAAAAATATATTAATCTCAAATAGTCATGATCTGAAATACACAAATAATTCTGGGTTACATTGCCCAAATAAATGAATAAATACAAGTCTCAAAATACAATTATTGTTTAAGAAAGATACAAGAGATAATATAATAACAAGCAGCACTAATACTTCATGTCTTCGATACCATCTTGAACCTGTTCTCCATAATCTGCAATTCATCGAATGAAGGAAAGAGGAAAAGAGAAAACACAAGTACCCGTCAATTGCAAGTCGCGGGTCACAAATAGAGTAGGACACAAGCACATGGAATGGGAAAAACTAACTAGCACATGGTATAGGTATGATGTCAACCTAGACAAACTAGCATGGTAAAAGTGTCAAGTGTACACGGCATAAATCAAGTGTCAAGCAAACAAGTATCCTATAACATGCATCAAGTGTCAAGTGTCGTGTAATCATGTATCATGTATCACATTTCAAGTCTCACGCAATCAAGTTTCATGTATCATGTAGTCAAGTCTCATGTATCATGTAGTCAAGTATCAAGCAAGCAAGTATCATGTTCAAGTATCATATTCAAGTATCATGTATCAAGTCTTGTGTGATTTACTATCTAGGTAGCACTTCATGCACCCCAACTTTTATCACATGGTTGCTACAACATAACAGTTTCGCTTTATATTTTATAGTGGACCATAGAGGGTTGTGTACTCAGGAACAGTAATCCAACTCATATACCAAATTTCAAATAATCCAAATCATATACCAAATTTCAAATAATCCAATTCCGCCAAAACGACATGAAAATAGATAGATTTTTCTATCTTTCATATATCACAAATAATTTTAATAAAACATAAGAAATTAGGGTAAAAACTGCATTCAATATAGAACAACACGCAAATTACAGCACAAGGTGAATTTAGAAAAGAACATGAAACACTACATAAAACTCATCTTTAAAATACACAAAAAATCTGGGTAGTCCCTAACATCATGAGAAAACACTGAGAAAAATATTATAGTAAGATATTATGTACAGCCTAGTTCATGAAAATAAATTGTTAACAAAAATTACTCAAAACTGAATCTGAAAACTATCGACACACCTGTACCAAAACTATCATATCTCAGTCATACGAACTCCAAATCAAGTAAACCAGTGGGATTTGAAAATAGACACAATTATCTACAATTCACTTTTAATTTTGGAATTAAGATTCGGACCTTAGCATGGGTGAAAACAGCAATCAACACAGAACAGACCGCAAATTCCAGATTTCACTTCTCTACTCATAAACACTATAACTTCGACGATATTGATCCAAACCTAACCAAACTTGAAATACAACCTACTAATCATCTAAACATCATGTTTTAGGGATTATAACATGTCCAAGCATAATAATTCTCACATGAGCAATCAATCAAACACATAACATGCAATATGTCACATACACGAACAAAATCAAGTTTGGGTGAAACCTAGGGAATCAACCTATCAAATTTCATGTCATAAGTCTTTTATGGCCAAATTTAACACAATAGAGACAAACCCATCAAATAGAAACACAAGTTTGGATGTCTCTAGACCCAACTACTCTAGGTGTGAACTTTTTGGCTTGTATCAACCTAATGAAATTATGTACAAGTTACTTGCCTCTAATAGAGTGAATACAATGCCAACGAGCCTTAGGAACAAAACCCATGAGCGAAAACCTTCCACGCGCGAATCCAAATGAACCTTGAACTAAAAACGCCTTACGATCAACTCCTTCGATGCAATGGATGAAGTGGCGAAAACCCACTTCAAAAACACCACCAAGAGAGGGTCTTGTGCTGATTTGGTTGATGGTGGTGGGGAATATAAAAGAATAGGTAGAAAATAGGAAGGTATATTGGTAGGATTATAATTAGGATGTAGGGTGTAGCATATTTCGGTAGGTAATCAGGAAGTGGGGATTTATGTATATAAAGTGGATAGGAATAGGAATTAATGGTTTTGTATGATAATGATTAAAAGGGTATATGGTTTGGTAATTAATGGGTTAATGGGTTTGGTTCAAATGGGTAAATAGGATATCCAATAAAGAAAATTTATAGGGTTTATAAAAATCCAATAAGGAAAATACGGGTATAAAAATTCAATAAAATAACAAATAAAAATATCGTCTCTAATAAAAAGTAGTTGGCATTACAAAATATTATTTATACAATTAGTAGATAAAATAGATTTTTAATAATTAGTCAAAAATAAAAATAATAATAATAAGAGTATTAGGAAAAAAATAAGAATCTTTATTATAATATAAAATCATAGAAAATAGTAACGAATAAATTTATTGATCGAAAAATAGATTTTAAATAGAAGATCCAATATAACATTTTAACAAAGGAATTTTGAAAACCGGAAAAATAATTTGCAATTTTTTTTTAAAATACAGAGAATACATCAAAATACATTTTTCGGAAAAACAGGGGTTACAGCTCATCTTGTTGTTCAAAATTATAACCAACAAGAGGAAGTTGATTTTGATGAAATTTTTGCTCCTGTTGCACAGTTTGAAGCCATTTGCATTTTAATTGCTTTTGCATCCTACGTGGATTGTATGCTTTCTCAAATGGAAGCCAAAAGTGTTTTTTTTAATAGTTTTATCTCTGAAGAAGTTTGTGTTGAACAACCACCTGAGTCCACTGACCCAATACACCCAAACCATGTATTTCATCTTTGATAAAGCGCTATATGGTTTGAACTAAGCTCCCCATGCTTGGTATGAGCGACTAAGCTTGTTTCTTATTCACATAGACTTTTCAAAAGGAAAAGTAGACATTACACTTTTTTTTATCAAATATATTGTTAAAGATATTTTGATTGTTCAAATTTATATTGATGATATTATATTTGTGTATACTAATGAAAATTTATGCAAGGAGTTTTCTAAGCAAATGCATAATGAATTTGAAATGAATATGGTGGGAGAATTAACCTACTTTCTTTGACTTCAAGTACAACAACGGAAGCACGACATCTTTATAAATCAATCTAAATATGTTAAAGTACTCGTCAAAAAGTTCGTTCTTGATAGTGCAAATGCATACAAAACTCCTATGGACACTACCACTAAACTTTCCAAAGATGAATCTGGTAACAATGTTGGTATTTCTACCTATTGTGGTATGATTGGTAGCTTGTTTTATATTACTGCATCTCGTCCTAATATAATGTGTAGTGTCTGTGTATATGCTCGTTTTCAATTGTTTCCAAATGGTTGCAGTTAAGCGTATCATTTGATGTCTTAAAGGGACACCAAATATGGGTTTTTGGTACTTAAAAAATAGAATTTTTTCTCTTGTAGGCTATTAAAATATCGACTATGCAGTAGTTTAACAGATAGAAAAAGCACAATCAGTGCATGCCACTTCTTGAAAAAATGTCTTGTTTTGTTGGCATCTAAGAAACATAATTATGTAACTTTGTCCACCGCCGAAGCCGAATATATAGCCGTCGGGTATTATTGTGCGCAGGGATTATGGATGAAACATACATTAGAATACTATAAGGTATTCTTATATCACATCCCCATTAAATGTGATAATATTAGCACTGTTCATATGACTAAAAATTCTGATCAACACAATCGCACTAAGCATATAGAAATTCGTTACCATTTCATTAAAGATCATTTTCAAAAGAGAGATATTGTTCTTGATTATGTTTCAACAAATTTACAATTGGCTAATATTTTTACAAAACTATTCGATGAAAAATGTTTTCACTTTTCAAAATGAGAATTAAATGTCATTGATATTTCAGCCTGATAAATTTTTGATGGTCGATCACCTGAATAGTCGACTGTCACCTTGTAGGGTTGTACGGTCGACCCTCTTACTGTTTTTTTATGGTCATATTTTTCTTTCAATCGTTTTGACCGGTCCACTGCATGGTCAACCGGCCCCTATTCTGTTGTTTTTGTTTACAGGGTTTCTGTTATCTTTTGCGGTTGGTCGACCGCCCGGTCAACCGTACCTAATTTTCTTTTCCTCATATATCTTGTCCCCTTTTGGTGTGTTCTAAAAAGGAGGAGAAAATCTTAGAACTTAGAATTTAAATTTTCTATTCATGAATCTCTTCTAAAATGTGTAATTTGTAATTTAGAAATCTCAAATCTATGATACCATGTAGAACTCTCACTGTATATCAAAGAGCTTCGTCATCAACAGTATTATGTAAGTAGATTTTTCTAATGGTACAAAAAATGTAATATTTTTTGCTATTTATGTTGTGCTATTGTAATTCCACTTCTCAAATGTGCATCTCGCATAAAATGATTTTTTTTTAACTACATTTACGTTTGCATGTTTTCGAGTTTGTTTTGTTTTACGCATATATGATGCATCATGAACACACATTTATTTAATTCTTATGTGCATGAATTAGGGGAAGTATTAGATTAAGGGGGCGCATATGAATTCTTTTAAATTTAAATTCTAAGGAATGTTTTGTTCACACAAAAATGGGAAGATTGTTGACCCTAAGTTTGGTGTGCACAAAAAGTATTATTAAAACTAATATTTTCAGTTGAGATATACATGATCTACATAAAAGGTAAATCAAAACAAAGGGCCAAAAAGATTAGCAATCAAGCAAAAAAGGAATGTATCAAAGAAGATTGCTAATATCAAGAAGATTTCAACTCAAGAAACATGTGCTTTTAGTCCTCAAGGAAGCCAGCAAATATAGATTATTTATTTCTGTTTATGTGAGGAAATACCATGTAAAGAATCTTTGATTGAATAATCAGTTTTGGAAAGAATATAAAGTGTATTTGCCAAATAAATATCAAGTATGCACGATAGCGGTCGACCGCACATATGTTGGTCGACCGTCACAATAGTGAACCGCTCATCATAGTACAAAGATGAGTCAGTCAACCGTTCACCTCTTGACTTTCGAGTTAAAGGTGGACGGTCGACTGCTCAACAAAGCGGTCGATCGTACTCGTGCAGTTTTGACTATTTTGGAAACGTCTTTTTATTTTTGAAAAGATACGATTCCTTGATCTATAAATAAAGGTGAATTCACTGAGTATTCTTGAACCCTTGCTATCATTATTCTTCTGAACTAATCATTCAATCAACAATCTAAGTGTGTGAGCCTTTATTGATTTCTTCAGCCAAGATCATTATAGATCTTGAGAGTTTTTCTTTTTTTCCACTTCAGTGAGTTTTACGGGGTTTATTCATAGATGTCTGTGGGTGTAGTAGGACTCTCGGCCTGAATTCCGAGAATCACTGTATAAGGATTTTAAAGTATAGTGGAACTCTTATTGCGAAGAATTGCTACAAGTAGGTGGTATGGATGTAGACCTGGGGGTCAAGCCATGTTATATCGTTGTGTCTTGTGTACTTACTCGGTTTACTTTATCTAACTCTATCTCCGTACTTTAGGCTTTTTATTTAAGTTTTTAATTTCCACACAATCACCCTATTCACCCCCCTAGGGTGATTTACAATATATAGTGCATATATAAATGAAAAAGTAAAATCAGAAAGAGATACTTTAGGATATAGAACACAATTTGTAAAAGATTATAGAAAAAAGTATGCTAAGAAGATAGATCAACTATAAAATACAATAGAATATACAAACAAAGAATTTGTTGTGAAGAAGCAAAACCAAATCATTGGGGATGTTATAATAGATATAATCATACAAAAAGACGTTAAAAAATGTAAAAATATAAACCAAAATATAGAAAAACATTTAAGAAATATAGAAAAACCTATTAAAAAAAATACTTCAGGAACATAAATAGAAACAAAAATATCTGAAAAACCCAAAAAATGTAATTATTATATATGCGGAGAAATATGGCATATATCGCCAAACTGTCCTAAGAAAATATGAAGAAATAAAACGTAAAATACATAGAAGAAATTGAGAAAAAAGTATAACATAAACTATGAACCCATAAAATATAAAGAAGAGTGATCAGAAATAAGTGGAGATGAAGGGATAATGGTAATGGAAGAAGATAATGAAAGTAGTGAATAAAATTGAAGATTATGAAATAAATGGAATAACATAAATAACAGAAATATAATAACAATTAGAAAGAGAAGAAAATAATGAAGAGGTAAGAGAAAGAATGAGTTTTGACATACAAATTATTATAAAATAAGAGCAACGAAATTAGACATAAACCCGAAAGAAATATTTAAACTTTCAATATTTGGAAGAAAAATAAATACTATAATAATAGTTAGAAATAATGAACAACCTATAGATATTTAACGAACTCAAGGAAAACTATAATTTCATTGATAACAGAAAGGATAATAAGACAAGAAATGGAAGAAAAAAAAAGAGAAAACTTAAAAAAATTAAGACACATGAATTTAGGAGCAGTAAAAATTATAATAAAAGTGAAGGAATAAATACATTCTTAGCAATATACTTATGGGGTGTTTGGTACGCGGTAATATACAAGAAAATCTAAGATCATCCTTTGGATTACCTAGATTGGTAAGATATAAGTACAGTTATGGAAGGATTTTTAAATTCCCATGGGAATCAAAATCCTTTGTTTGGAAGGATATACATTTCTCTTTAAAATGTTGAGATTTGTGGATTCTTCCATATGAAAAATAACTGAGATTATCACATTACCAAATCACCCTCCATATTTTTGATTATCTTTCTGCCTTATCATATTGCCACTCTATGTTCTCCCCCAACAAATTTGTTACATTACCTTATCAGGGTGTGATTTGAGCATATTTATATATAAAGAGGAACTTCCAATAAGAGACTCAACATAATTAAATAAGTATGATATATGTTTCAATTTAATGTATCAATTTTAACAATATACCTACCATTATTAATAAAAAAAGTTTGAAGGGAAAACTCACTGTCTACTAAGTCATAAATAATATATTTTATTGATAATTATTATTCGTGTACGCCAAAGATCATATATTTGTACTGCATGCATTTTCATTTTTTCTTTTTTTTATATTTTTTATCTACCTGGTTGAAATATATTAGAATCATAATGTAACTTTTTGAGTTATCTATTTCTTATTGTACTCGGGTTTTATAAGATATACATCAATATTGGTTTTGCGCACGTCAGACATATGTGTAGATTACTAAAGTAGATAACAGTTATATATATATTTTTAATAAATAAAGCTAAGGGGTATTTTCGGTAATGTCTACTATAGAGAAGGATTGATGAGAATGAATTGGTCTTGTACCAAACATAGTATTGCAATATCTTGTACCAAACGCAGTATTGCAACATTCCTGTGAATCATAATTCCTACCGTCACATTCCGAGGAATCTGCCAATTCCAATGAATTCTCCAATCCGCGTACCAAACACCCCCTTAATGGATGATAGAATAATATTAAGTACACAAGATGCTTTAATAGGAATAGTACAAGGGAACTTAATATAATTTACGAAAAAACCTAATTTCTCTATAAGCATGATAAAGAAAAATAAGGACAAAAGCTTAGTCATGTATCACAAGTTATCATGAATAGAAATGATAGAGAAGAGAAAGGTTATGAGTATACAAATAAGAAATATCTATGCTTTTACAAGTAAGCATGAAGTAAAAAATAAAAATACTGATGACTTTAAAATAGAACCGCTAGTCCGAGAAATTATAAGATATAAACTAGCCAGAGAAAACCCTGAAATGACCATACCAATATATAGAATTTGACTTTAACAAAGCAAAAGAAATTGCAAAGGAAAAAATACCACAAATAATGTTTGGAAAAATATAACTATCAATAAGAAACAAACAAGTGTTGGAGCTAATACCTATAATAAATATATTAGATAACCAAAATAATAATCAATTTAAGATAGAAATAGAATACTATGACAATGGTAAATGAAACAAACAAATAGCCCTTGTGGACATAAGAGCTACTAATTTACATATTAAACAAACAAATATAAAAACACATAATTAATATAATTATAAAATCGATATTACTATTTGGACTACTATAACAATAAATATCCTATTGTCCATAAAATAGTATAACTACTAAGAATAAATAACATAATTGAAATTCTATTACGCTTACACGTAGACCTAAAACACATTGTTAATGAGTTGTTATTAGGAACTGACTTTCTTACATAAGTACAACCACTACAACAAATATGACATTTGATAGCATTCATAAAATGCTATAGTAGACCAACGATAGCGTTTTACAAATGCTATCAAAAGCCCCGCTATAATAAGTCTATAGCATTTTGACCAAACGCTATAGATTCTATAGCGTTTTGTAAAACGCTATAGAATCTATAGCATTTCAGAAACGCTATAGTTTCTATAGCGTTTTGTAAAACGCTATAGTTTCTGTATCTATCTAGCATTGATACCGGTTGTGGATCTTGTTTGCTCTATGGTACATGATATCTGCCAGTTGTGCTTTGGCATGTCGCTCCCAGTAGACATCAGTTTCAAAAACAAAACAAATTAGAAAATATATAAACTCAAAAATTGATCACATAATCAAAAGACAAGATAACACTGTAAGCGACAGAACCAATATGACCAACTTGATGGAAAATGATTCAGTTGTGATATAACGTTTGTAATATGATAAATTCCATCCACTAATAAAACCGCAAAATGTTTCTTGTAACAGGGAACGTTACATTTCACCCATTAAAGTCAAAGACATTCCCATAAATGCTATATACTTCAATAGCCATCCTTGTATTGTTTTCTCAACAGCAGCAAAGACTGCTCCTGATAATACAGCAATCATTGGAAATCAATTCAAAAATCATCAATCACTTTCAACAACAATCATTTGTGGGCATCAGTTGTCGGTGCCAAAATAACGATCCCCAAACTCTCCCAACCCTGGGATGACTCGAAACTCCTCACTCAGAGCTACATCGATTTCTTAAATCACGATCTTCAGAGAAGGGAAGCGCTTGCAAACACAATGGATTCCTTCAGGTGCCTGAATTCAGGAAGTAATCACAAAACTGAAAATTGCTAATACTTCATTAATATGATGTTTAAAAGGCAAGAAACTGATCAAGCTTACAGATATAAGGTTAAGGAAAATTATGCGATTTTCTGGGACTCCTTTCTTTATGAGAAGTTCTATAGCTTGATTTGCAGAGTTACCTATCAAAAAATAGAGCAGATCATATTTATGTAATAAATAAGTTAACATAATATAATGAGGAAAGGAGAGTTCATACTTATATACGGTGATTTATTCATATAAAGTAATTGCACACTCACGAGTGGACCCATAATGAACAATCGGGCACCATTCACATAGAACATGTCAAAATAACTGTGTATAAAAAATCAACTTGTTTGGAAGTTTCTTTTTATCATGTTTCAAGTGGTCGCAAAATGTACGCTTTCTCAAATAACAAAACAATTGGCACCATGAGATAAATGAGTAAGAAGCCTCCAAACAAGGTAAACTTTTGTACACATACATCTTACATCTTACAACAATTTATCTAAATAATAATAATAACCTTGTCACTATGAAGGGAACACTCATACTATATAATAGCAAAATCTCCAGTACTATAATATATAACTCTTATAATTTGTAGGCAGTATAAGAACCAATTGTTATGAGCAATGTGAAAACCAACTAAATTATTATGTTTAACAAAAACCTAGCATCAAAGTATGCAATTGCATGGCTGTAGGAGGCTTTGTTTCACAATATTGTAGGACCAAAAGTCTGGAAAAGGATAGAGCTAAAAAGGACTTCACTTTCCCACAGGAAAAGCCTTTAACATACCTTGACAAATTTTCTATGAAGTTATTCAAAGCATAGAAGTGGAATTGCATAATTTGCATAACTAGAGTTAATAATTTTCTTTTGGGATAAAGTATAGTAAATAACTAAATACTTTCAAACCTTACAATGACTCTTTGAAAAATTATAATCATTATATTTGTCATATTAAACAAATGAGAGGTATGAGGAATTAGAGTGATGATCTTAACATCAAGAGAAAATAGCTTATGGTGTAACAGTAGTGTAACCTGTCCGAGACTGATTCCTTCCAAGTGATGTCTGATGAATAGAGCTAGCAATTGAAGATAAATTACTTCTGCGTAGTCCTTCAACACCAAGAATACAAAGCTGAATTAAGAGGAATACACCAAGAATTTGGTACCTACAGCCAAATCAAAACAAAGAAAAAAGTTATATTCTTTCCAGTAGAATAACAATATGTATAAGATAAACATAAAATTTACTCTCTCATATACACAAAACACACATACCAAAATAACGGAGAAAAAGCAAACGAACAGAGGAAACAGTGTTAATTTGTTGTGAAATAGAACCAAACTTCATAATGCTCTTTTGAACGGAGCAAGTAGCCTCTTTATGTTAATAGCAACGTGAACTGCTAAACTACAAAAACTAAATTTGGACGTTAATGTAAGTCCTATTTCTTGTTCCATACCTGGGTTTTTGATTTAGTGGCTTCCCAATAAATACATAACGAATTCCTGAGGCACACTTTGATAAGTGATAATAGAGACCTGCCAATTAAATATCACGATTTGGTAATCTTATTGTTTTCCAATATAATAGCAAAATCTCCAGTACTATACAAGAACAGAATATTGACATCACCAATCATACTACTAGCATAAGAACCACCACAATCCAAAAATCTGGAAGAAAAAAACTGAAAATTGGTTAGAATTTCAAGGGAAAGGGGATTTATCCCAACAGTTTAAGAAAGGGCTTACCAATTTCCAATCATCATCAATGATAGGAAAGCCAGTGATTCTATTCTCCACTAGCATCTGCAGAGCTGTTCATAATAATCTTAACTGAGCATAATAACAAAACAGTCACCAAGTAGAAAACAAAGACATCTACTACCTTCATCAACAGTAGTTGTGGGCTTCACTGTAAATAGATCTTCCTTTTTGGTCATAAAATCACCCACAGTGTACAAGCCATTGTTTGACTGAAGACAAAAAAGGAACAACATTTCAGAACCAACAAATGTTTTGAGAAAATTATTAGTTTACGCAAACACACAACTGACAATTTTAAGAATTAATGTCCCTAAACAGATTTCCAGAGTAGGGAACACAATTTAGTTAACCAAATAAAGTTTAAATAAATTATCTTAAAAAGAAACGCTTTTTAATCGAAAATAACAGTGACTTTTTTAGTCTCTCAACCTAGTTAAAGATCAGTCTGGCATCTCCGGCCGATCGCCATGCCACTGTAGTCTCTCAGCTGTGGGGAAGTCCTCGACACCAAGGGATTCACATTCACTACAAAATAATATCAGAGAAGAATTTAAGAGGACTATAACCAAAAACAAACTAGAAAGTCATGAAAAGGGTTTAGATGACATCTACTTGTGAAACTCGTTATCTTGTCTTAGGAAGAACCGACAGAAACAAAAGAAGTCTGACAACGATTCCTCCTTCTTGTCCCATCTGAAGTAGTTTATCTACAGAAATGGAAAATCAGAATTATTAAAATCGAGACAGAATGGAGAAAGGATGCAGAAGTAGGGTATACTGGATACTGATGAGTAAGAGACTTTTACATAATTGTCATGGCAGTATGAATTGTTAGTTCCTCCTTTGGTGTGACCATATTCACCGCCCATGTAAATCATCGGCACGCCTTATTCAGATTCAAAACAACATATAGAACAACAACCACAATTTGGTTCTTTCAGGAGAAGGAAAAAAAAAACAATAGTAATAGTAAACCGAAACAAAAGATTTCAATAATGATTTCGACAAACATCGTGAAGAGTAGTTACTTGAGAAACCATGAGACACATAAAGAAGTTCCGCATTTGTCTTCTCCTCAGCCTTCTAACTGTTAGACTTGCAAATTCTCCCTCCTACAATCCGCTGTAGAAAGCCATATATGTTGTAGTGTTCATTTTTTACCAGACGTTTATCCAAACGCTTCAACTCCTTCAAGTGTATCCTAAAATAATTAACAATGGTTACATGCCCTTATGTAAAAACATTATCATTGAAAATTACTTTTTGTACTACACTTACTCTAAATATGGCTCAACCTCGGCCATATTAAACAGTACAAATCGATGAGCACTTTGTAGCCTTGGTAATCCAAAGTGATCGATGTTCCTTTGGAAATTGGCTGACCTTCAAGTATCGCATCATTCTCAAAATCACATAGTAAATGAACAATGATTTATTTTTATTTTTATTTTCGCTTTCCAGATGTAAATCAATACTCTGTAATCAAAATTAGGAGCTATTCATTTTATCCAAAGATCCTATTGCCTATTGGTTATTAGATCTGACATATACAAATGATCAATTGCTAATGTAAACTGAATCATTAATCATCAATTTCCTCATCATAACTTACCAATTTAATCAGATCGGTAACCCATTTTTTCAGGAGTAATTAATCGAGAAGAAATTAGCATACTATATCTAACTACAGGAACAAACAAACAAATAACAGAAGGTGAAAAATGAAAAGAAATGACAATATAATTACAATAATTTATTACCTTCCCAAGCATTGTCCACCGATTATTACTCCAAGCTTGTCGAACCCTAAGGTCGGATATATGGAACTTCTGAATCTGAACCAACCCGAACAATTTCACAACAAACTCGTAACCAAGAATTTCTACGATTCTCCCAACCCTCCAGGAACGAAGATAAAAAACCTCAGCAACATCACCAAGAACCCAACTCTCATCTCTCTGCGAAGATGGTGGACAAGGTCGAATGTCCTCTTCCTTCACTTTCTCTACTACACCCTCCTCTTTGCTGTTCAAATATCGCTCGTACCTAACAGTGTAGATATCCCCAACTTTCGATAAAATTTCAGCAGCAAACCAAGAGCCAAAAGTTTCTATTTTTTTTCTCCACATTTCAACTTTACTCCCTCCTTTGAACCTCATGATTCATGACCCTGCAATTTCAAGATTACTAATTAAAAAAAAAATCTTTATATAAAATAACTTGATGTTTAAAAAGATAGTTTAACTTGATATAAAATAACTTTTAAAAAAATCTTTATATAAAAATGGTTTTCTGAATAATCTCTTTTGAGTTTGAGTGCTTGTGGGATGACACTTAAATCAATAGTTTCATCATATTTCCGAAAAAAAAAAATTATATTCTTCTTTTTACTACCAAAATGATTGAATTATTGTATCCTCCCTGTTTTTAACTAAAAAAAGATAAATAAAATAACAGAAACATCACAAGTTTGAAACTTGTGAATAAACATTATACTCAAGAATTAATAAATAAATAAATAAAAACATTACAATTAAGAAATGCTTTCCTTTTGTCACATATCTTCAAAAGGAAGTTAGGATGTGTATTCATTAGGAGGAATTAGGAGATTAGATGAGTACTATGAGAGAATTACATACCCGATAATCACCACACCAACCAAGTCGACGGGTGGAGTTGGGAAGTCGGTGGGTGCAGGAGGTCGATGGGGGCGCAGTGTGAGCGGCAGCACAAGGGGGTCGACGGAGCGGGGTGGGAGACGATGAGATTGGGGATTCGGACTTTGACCGGCGCAGGAGGAGGTCGACGGTGGCCCAGTGGCGAGCGGCGCTCAAAGAGTGTCGACGGTGTGGAGGTGGGAACGTGGTGATTTGGGGATTTAGACTAGGGTTTGTAGAGGAAAGGCCGAAAGGATGTTCGATTTGGATTGGGGAAGAGCTGGGATTTGAGATGGAATTAGATTAGATGGAATTTTCCATTTTACCCCTACATATTCAATTTATTTTCAAATATAACAGCGTTTTTAAAACACTATAAAAAATACAGCATTCCAAAAATGCTGTCGTAGCTAACATTAAAATTTAAAATTACTAAAAGACAGCATTTTCTTTATAAATGCTATTATTGATCACTTTCAATAGCACTAACACTTAAATGCAGTAATAAATATGCTGTAGAAAGTCATATATGTTGTAGTGAACCATACTTAATACAAGAATAAAAATAACAATAACAGTAATTAATGAGAGTATAATATTAAATAGAATACTGTGTAAATGAATCCATTAAGAACAACAAAAAATACCTTATACATAGTAACAATATTTGTGTACGAAGGACACAAATCATGAAACTATCGCAATTTAATGGATTCTGGAGCATGCACAAGTTTATTTCGTGAAAATACATTGCTAAAATGAAAACAAGGATGGAAATAATTAGAAAATAATATCTAGATTAACAGGAGAAAGTATTATTTTTGATAAATATCAGCTAAATATAACAAAAACAAATAGGAAATTATGTCCTAAAAATTCCAATAATATAATAGTTTGATGACATGACAATGATGTACTATTAAGAAATGGCAAAAATACTATCCTCTCACCATACCACACAAAATTGTAATATTCACAGCACCTTGTAAACACCAAGCCATAGCAATTAGAATAACACAACCTTATATTAGAACGGACTGACACCATATCAAAGCTTCTTTAGCCCATCGTGGTGAATATCAATATTTGCCAAACAAAACTAGAATACAACAAGTTCAAGATTCAATAACACAAGAACTTACACAACAAGAATTAGAAAACTTGTGTGGAGAAAACCCATTAGCAAAATGAGACTTAAGTAAACCAACAACTCATATGGAGCTAATAGAGAAGAACAAGATAATACAAGTTAAACCTATAAGACACACGCCAACGGATTTAGAAGAATTCAAAATACATATAAAAGAACTAACAGAAAACAATTACATAAGAAAATCACAAAGTCCACATTCATTAACAACATTCATAATAAGAATGCACTCAGAAGAAAAAAGAGGTAAATCTATAATGGTAGTAAATTATATGGAATTAAATAAAAATACTGAAAGATTCGGATATCCACTACCTAATATGCAGATACAACTAAACACAATTACGAAAAGAAAAATATATTCAAAATTTGATTGTAAAACAAAATTTTGCCACATAAAACTAACAGAATAATCAAAACAATTAACAACATTCAATACACTACAAGGATTTTATGAATGTAATGCACTACCATTCAGATATAAAAATAGCATAGGAATATTTCAAGATTATATGGATAAGATATTTAAAAAATACAATAATTTTATACTAGTATATATAGATGATATACTAAAAGGATCGGAAAAAATAGAACAACATAAGGAACACTTAGTAAAATTCACAAAAATCGTAAAAAAATGTAGGAATTATATTATCAAAAAGAAAATGGAGCTATTCAAAACAGAGACAAATTTGTTAGGAACATAATTATCCAACAAATGAATAAAAATACAACTACATATAGCAGAAAAGATAGAAATACTTCCAAATATTTTAAAAGAAAATTAAAGAAGTACAAGCTATAATTGTTCTACTAAATCAAACAAGAGGATATATTCCAAGCCTATCAGAAAAGAAAATTTGGCTACAACAAAAACTAAAAAAGTTTAAGAAATGGGAGTGGACTACAAAAGATGAAAAACTTAAAATACTAAAGAAACAAACTTCAGAACATAATAAACTACGATTACTTGTTAACGAATGCACGTGGATAGTAGAAACAAATGTGAAAACAATTGAGGAGCAATATTAAAATTTATAGAAAAAGATGAAAAAGGAGAAAGACTACCTAGATACACTAGTGGATTCACACAAACACAACAAAATTATCACATAAATGAAACAGAATTATTATCAATCTTAAAAGCAGTAAAAAATTTAAATTATTCATAATACATATAATATTTATAGAAAGAATAGATAATACTCAAGCAAAATCCTAGACAAACAAAATAATAGATCCAACTATTGCAATTAAAAGATTAATAAGTTGATAGATAGATCTAGCACATTATGATTTTATGATAGAAATATAAAATGAAAAGGTAACATTTTATCTATCAAGAAACTGACAGTCTTATTTTTGCAGGATGGAGAATAGAGTCCAGTAAATAGAAAAAAATATAGTTTTCCTTAAGAAAAATGTGGAGCAAATAAAAGTAGCATATAATCAGTTACAATTGCAAATATGAGAACTTCAGAGTCTATTTTACCACCACATAAATTCAGAACATACTGAGAAAATGAGTGAAGGAAGCAAAACTTAAAAAATGACCACACAAGAGGGAGACTCCACTTCTATACAACCAATTACCTAAAAGAGAGTTTACACTCAGATCCTCCAAAATATTTAAAGAAGGATTTATTTTTAAAATATATTGAGAAATTATGCCATACCACCCAGGTTAACCAATTTATCAAAACTATATCTTAGCAACATATGAACAAAGCAATTATACTTTCAGGAGCTAATCCAAACACCGTAAGAATGCTATTTCAAAGAGTACTTGTCCATTGCATATACCAATCCAGAAAATGTGGAATTGAGCCAATTACCAAGAGAAGTATATAAATCTGTTAAGAATTATTTTGGTCTTACAAAGGCCTCTAAAATATATGTCAGAATATATTCAGCAATTCCTGAGTATCTAGAAGATGATGAAGAACTTCCGGCAAAACATATCATAAAGATTGGGATGACTACCCAAATAATTTATGGTGCATCTAACACCATAACATTCAAAGCTGAAGAGTCTGAGAAATTAATTACAGAAAGAAGGAGCCATAGGATTTAGAAATATGTATTTTGAACTTAAAGACGTACAAAATAAGGGCATCAACATATAAATTTATGATAGTTTAGATCCACAGAAAATAATTATCAACAATATAGCAAAGGTGAATTAGCCCAAGCAAAAGAAAGAGGTTTTTGATAGTTGCTACGAAATACCGGAGCAACGAAAGATGACAATGATAGAAGAGATAGCTGGACAATATAGTCGAATGATGAAGATGGAACACATACACAAGTGTGGCAGTGCGACAAAGATAAAGCTGATGAAGAAATATCCCGTAATCCCCGTATGAGATGGGCCTTCATGGTGGGCTTAATAATTAATTCATGGTTTGATTGGTTGTAAGCCCTATTTTCAGATTTTATTGTATTTTTATTCTTTTGATTATTGTATTTGGATTCAATTGTTATAGTGCATTTTGTCTTTTCTTGGGTTCTTTTGTTCCTTCTTGATCAATCTGTATTCTTCTGATTGGATTCTGTTCTTTTGCAAATGTTGCGCTTTCTATTTTGATTTTGATTTGTTCTCCTTTGTGTTCGTCTCATCTCATTACATTTGTTTGTCTCTTTTTGGAGCCAAAACCATTACCCAGAACCCACATAATCTCAACCCAAAACCTTAATTTCTTGATCCCTATAAATACCCTATTAATTAACCCTAATAATCTATCTCTCTCTCTCTCCGCCGTTTCTCTCTCCCCGCACCCTTCTTCCCTCTTTCTCTGTTTTCGCTTAACCCAAACCCAACCACAAGCCACCCCTACCCCCATCGCAACTCCGATCACCCTTCACCACCGTCACCACCATCATCACCGTCTCCATCCCCTCGTCACCATCTCACCGTCGTTGTCCCCATCGTCCTCGACATCCCCATCACCAAAAGTTCCCCATTGCCGTAACTCCCTCACCGTCGCCCTAACCCATCTCCGTGCACCCCCATTGCCCTCGTCGTCTCTCGCCACACCTGTGCAGTCCCCTAGCATCGCCGTTCAAGCCCCGTAGTCACCCTGGTCAATGCCCTTTGTTTCCAACTGCAAAACAGAGCATTTGCTCATCGGAGTTGTCATCGCCACCGTCGCTACCTGACCATGGTGCCGTTACCTTAACCGGGGTCGCATCATCGTGCCGTCAGCCGTGCAGTCGCCGTCATGTTCTCTCTCTCCTTGTCGAAGGTAGAAAACGACTGCTGATTGGGTGTCTTCGTTGTCCCGTGTTCGGCCACGCCAGGTCCCCTCTTGTTGTACCCTATTTTGGATCGGATTTGGTATGAGAAAGAGTTTCTATTGGGATGATTTGGTGTTCTGTGTTCTGTGCGCACCAGATCCTGTCTTGCTGATCTGTGTTCTGTCCCGATCCGGTGTGAAGTTTTCTCTTGGCTTTTGGCTGTTGCTGTTGGTTGTTCGCACATGTTTTTGGGAGATTTCGTTCGAGATCCCGTTATTCCTATTTAATTATATCTGCAATAATAGGCAAGTCTCTTCTTGAACCCTTTTTATTGTTTGCGTTCAATATTATTTGATCTCATGCAAGTAGATCCATCCATTTTGTTATCAAAACTACTTTTGACAAGTCCGTTAAAATTACTGAGGGTTTACACGAGCTAACCCGACATATTCTTAACATCGTGCTATCTCTTTGATCTTAAACCCGTCCCCATTGTTTCATGCATATTTACTTTTAAATTACTAGATTCATGCATAGAACTGCTTGATAAATGGACATATTAAATTGAATGTACTGGATCGGTATTAAGTGATAAATTGACACCATGACTGTGATAATTGTATCTTAAACCTTAGAAATTGCATGTTGATACATAGGATTCACTTGATTACTAATTTGCTTGCTATATGTGATCTTATGATTTATTTATTTGCCTATCCATGTTAAGACAATTTCTGGACTGCTATATGTTTCAACTTGAAAGAACTTACTAAACATAAAATGTAGCCCTTGATGTCCAGAAAATTTTTCCCTGGTCTGGATTTAAATTCCAATTTTTCATTTGTTAGTTATTATCACTTTACTACAACTGTGTTAGTAATTTCAGACTCATAACTTCATGCGTACCCTGCTGTTCTGTATTTTATTTGACCCTGATAACAGTAAAAGAAAAATCTGAAATAAATTAGGCTAGACCTAGACATGTATAGGTACTTTCCTGAATTTTTGTAGATTTTATTAATGAGTTCTCTGACCTGAAATAAATAGTTGAACACAACCTACTACATGCAGCCTGAAAATAAAACCTGATTAGAATAGAGTTTTCACCCTAGTTCCTATATCTTTTATATACCTTAATTATACTCAATGGAATCATGTGGAAGTCTATTTTCCTGATTTTCTAGCAGATTCAGATTTGCTAATTTGTAGTGACCATAATCCTTGTTTTGGTACAGCAAGGTCATGTTGTCCTGATTTTGTGAAATGTGTTTGTATGATGTGTTTGCCTCATGCTTTGTCTGTAATGCTTAGAATTAGTCACACATAGTAATGAACAACGTTGACACCCTCTTGCATGCTCACTTAGGATGAAAATAAATTGATAACAAGCCGGGGTTATATGGGATGACTTGGTAGTGAACAATCGAAGACTGTACTCGGTCGAGCCCTACTGTACTGACCCGTAATGTATGGCCATAAACACTGCCCGATAAACACTAATACTGAACATTAAACATTAATTACTGGGCCGAGTAAACCAACCGTGAATTCACCATCAGTCTAAAGCGTTCACTGTGTGTTGCGCCGAATCTGTGGAATGGGACGCAGTAGTGTGTACACTAGATAGACTAATAAAATACTTAATAAACTGCATTTCTCGCTTGATCATGACATCACTTATTACATGCATGATTTTCTGTATACCTTTGATAATATTGCCTTCTCTTTGCTTTGTTCTTTGTCTTTGACCATGTTCTTTTTCCTTGATATTCATGCTTTCCTATTACTCTTTGTTTTCTCTACTTGCCGCCCACGACTTGCTCTAAGGGCACTCTTTTCATTCTTTTTAGATCAAGATTTTACAGGTGCTGAAGGATATATTCCTGAAGAAATTGGTGAGCAACGTGTCTAAAGATGGATCCAGTCTCTGCTGCTTAGTTTTACTTGTTGCTATTTATTTTCTAAATATTATTATAACTTGTACTTTGTTTTGAGCTCTATAATCCGTAGTTTGTTTTGATCCCGGATATTGGATATTTATATTGTTGGATTATTTCATTTATTATTGGAATTTATCTTTGTTTCATGTGGTTATATTTTCCTGTGTGGTTGTACTTTGTTGTTCTTATTGCTGAGTTAGTCTGCTACAGCTTATGGATGGTGTTTACATCATTCACTGGACCTACGTTACGTACTCGTGTTTTGTATTTTGGGAAGCGGAGCGCGATAGGGTTTTTAGTGGTATCAGAGCCCAGGATTAAGTAATATATCAATCAAACATGACTATCTTTACGAGGGTTGGCTTTGATTGTTATATTAGTCGAGTTTGGTTCTAGTCGAGTTAAATCAGTGATTTGCATGCCACGATAATCACATGAATACTTGTACAATAACCAACATATGATCTGGGTACTGACCATCTTTGATTGTGTTTCTGGCGATGGCTCGTAGGAATTCTTCTCTCTCGGGGGATCAGTAGCCGGACAACGATGCTATTCTCCAGACGATTTAGCAGATGATGGCTCTTCAGCAGGAGCACAATGAGCTGATAAGAGCCACTTTGGCAGCCAATGAGAATGTCACTAGACCTGCACCTGAGTCTCTGCCACCTAGGCTTGGTACGATAGCAGATTTCATGAGGCTGTACCCAGATAAGTTTTTTGGTACTGAGTTGTCGTTGGAAGCCGAGCAATGGCTAATCCGGACGGAGCAACTGCTGGTTGCCGCTCGTGTTGCTGAGGCGGATCGTGTGGATGTGGTTTGCATCCAGCTGGTGGATCTCGCTTATATCTGGTGGCGGGTTGAATCTGAGAGGATACCGTGACTCATTGAGTGGGCCACTTTCTCTGAGAGCTTCATGGCGAAGTTCTTTCCCAATGTCACCAAGGCAGAGATGGAGCGACAGTTTGTTTCCCTAACTTAGGTTAGCTAGATAATATTCTTAAATGTCATTTGTTGTTGCCTACTTCACTTGTGACGGTATTAATTTGAGCATTATCTTAATCAGGAAAACTGTTCCGTGGACGAGTATGCTGCAGAGTTTACTCGACTTAGTCACTTTGCCCCTACCCTCGTTGCCACTGATGAGGCTCGGGCTAGTTGTTTTCTGTCGGGCTTGAGCTTTCCCCTCCAGGACTATTTACTGCTCTTCGGCTTCGTGCTTATTCCGATGTTCTGGATGCGGTTCGGATCCAAGAGCAGACTCTTAGCAGATCTAGTGTTCCTCAGAGGACTGTTTCACACCATATTACAGCTTGACCTACCGGAGGACCTATTCGGAGGCCAGTTCTGCCCCCTCCCGTGAGAGCACAGCCGTACGCACCTGTTGTCCTGAGAAATGTTGAGACTTGTGGCTATTGCCATAAGACTGGACATTCAAAGCGAGATTGCAGGATGGCCAACCGGCAATGTTTAGTGTGGGGAACAGTGAGCATATGGTTCGTGACTGTCCGAGGAGTAGAGTTTATGTGCCGGTTACTGGCGCTGCTCAGCTAGGAGCACCGACGCATGGTCAGGACAGGCCGCCTCTTCCTCTGCAAAAGCAAGTCTTTGATCAAAGGCGTGTGGCTCCTAGAGGAGGTCAGGTTGGTGGTCGTAGTTAGGCTTATAACCTGATAGCCAAGGAAGCGGAAGTTGCTGTTGGAGTGGTTGCAGGTGTGATTTTAGTCTTCTCTCTCCATGCTCATGTGTTGTTTGATTCGGGTGCTACCCACTCTTTCATTTCTTCTCGCTTTGTCGATCAGCATAGTTTGGCTTGCGATGCTATGCCCGCAGCTTGGGACATAACCACAGGTGGAAGTGTCATTGTCTGTTCTAGGGTTTGCAAGCAGAGTCTATTGCTGATTGGTGGTGTGGTCTTCTCAGCGGATTTGATTGTGATTCCCAACTCCGATTTCGATGTCATTTTGGGCATAGACTGGTTGGGTGTTTCCTGTGCCGTAATTGATTGCCGGGAGAAGAAGGTGACTTTCAGGCTTTCTGGTCAGCCAGAATTTGTTTTCCATGCGGGTGAGACACATTCAGGGCGTGTCAAGAACTCGTTAGATCCCAAGGTTGTTTCTCTTGCGTCGCTAGGGTCTGATAAGGTTGTTGCACCCTTAGTTGTGTGGGACTTCCTTGATGTGTTTCCCGAGGAATTTCCTGGTCTACCGCCAGTCTGAGATGTGGAGTTCAGCATTGATGTTCTGCCTGGTACGGCCCCTATTTCCAAGAGTCCATATTGTATGGCACTGGTTAAATTGGCAGAACTGAAGGTGCAAGTTCAGGAGCTGCTTGATAAGGGTTTTGTCATACCTAGTGTTTTGCCATGGAGAGCTCCAGTTCTGTTTGTCAGCAAGAAGGATGGAAGTCGCAGGCTTTGCTTGGACTACAGGGAGTTGAACAATGTTACTGTCAAGAATAGGTATCCATTACCAAGGATTGACGATTTGTTCGACCAACTGGGAGGTTCTTCGGTGTTCTCGAAGTTGGATCTGCGGTCCGGATACCATCAAGTCAGGGTGAAGTCAGAAGATGTTCCGAAGACGGCTCTCCGAACGAGATATGGGCATTACAAGATTGCTGGACCCTTGACCATTGACCAGGAAGGAGTTCCTATATCTTTTATATACCTGATTATAATAGAGTTTTCACCCTAGTTCCTATATCTATTATATACCTTAATTATACTCAATGGAATCATGTGGAAGTCTATTTTCCTGATTTTCTAGCAGATTTAGATTTGCTAATTTGTAGTGACCATAATCCTTGTTTTGGTACAGCAAGGTCATGCTGTCCTGATTTTGTGAAATGTGTTTGTATGATGTGTTTGCCTCATACTTTGTCTGTAATGCTTAGAATTAGTCACACATAGTAATGAACAACATTGACACCCTCTTGCATGCTCACTTAGGATGAAAATAAATTGATAACAAGCCGGGGTTATATGGGATGACTTGGTAGTGAACAATCGAAGACTGTACTCGGTCGAGCCCTACTGTACTGACCCGTAATGTATGGCCATAAACACTGCCCGATAAACACTAATACTGAACATTAAACATTGATTACTGGGCCGAGTAAACCAACCGTGAATTCACCATCAGTCTAAAGCGTTCACTGTGTGTTGCGCCGAATCTGTGGAATGGGACGCAGTAGTGCGTACACTAGATAGACTAATAAAATACTTAATAAACTGCATTTCTTGCTTGATCCTGACATCACTCATTACATGCATGATTTACTATACCTTTGATAATATTGCCTGCTCTTTGCTTTGTTCTTTATCTTTGACCATGTTCTTTTTTCTTGATATTCATGCTTTCCTATTACCCTTTGTTTTCTCTACTTGCCGCCCACGACTTGCTCTAAGGGCACTATTTTCGTTCTTTTTAGATCAAGATTTTACAGGTGCTGAAGGATCTATTCCCGAAGGAATTGGTGAGCAACGTTTCTAAAGATGGATCCAGTCTCCGCTGCTTAGTTTTACATGTTGCTATTTATTTTCTAAATATTATTATAACTTGTGCTTTGTTTTGAGCTCTATGACGCGTAGTTTGTTTTGATCCCGGATGTTGGATATTTATACTGTTGGATTATTTCATTTATTATTGGAATTTATCTTTGTTTCATGTGGTTATATTTTACTGTGTAGTTTTACTTTGTTATTCTTATTGCTGAGTTAGTTTGGTACAGCTTATGGATGGTTTTTACATCATTTACTGGGCCTACGTTACGTACTCGTGTTCTGTATTTTGGGAAGTGGGGCATGACATTGGTCTATAAATTTGGTAGTGTGTGTATAGAGACTATAGAATAAAAATGAATAAATTACTATGGGGTCATGGTGTTCATGGTAGGTGGTGGTGACTTGGCCCCACATGGAAGGTGAGTTAGGATTGTGTGTGTGTATATAGGATTGCCTATGATCAAGAGGCACCAACTAGTCATGACACCTTTTGAGAGGCAGTATGTGGTGGATAGTTATTAGAATTTGTTTGAGCAGGGGCCCGGGGTGTTACAAATTGTATTAGAGCCGACTTTCGATACCGATTGTGGGTAAGAGTGGGTTAGATGTATGTCTGAGAGGGAGCTGAGGTTAGTACACTAGTAGTATGACTAGGGATAGTACGCTAGTAGAATCAGGGTACTCCACTTCATATCGGCTAGAAAGGGATCATGTGCTAGATTGCAAGCTCTGGGCTCAGCGAAGACGCTGAGTTCTCAAGGTGGGGTGTATGTAATACCCCGTATGAGATGACCTTTATGGTGGGCTTCATGGTGTGCTTAGTAATTAATTCATGGTTAGATGGGCATATAGATTTGGTCGTGTGTGTATAGAGCCTATTGAAAAAAATGAATTGGGTCCATGGTGTTAATGGTAGGTGGTGGTGACTTAGTCCCGCATGGAAGGTGAGTTAGGATTGCTTGTGATCAAGTGGCGTCAACTAGTCATGACCCCCTTTGAGAGGCATCCTGTGGTGGGCAATGTTAGAATTTTTTTGAGCAGGGACCGGGGACGTTACATATTCTTAATGTAATTGGAGAATGACATAGGCAATGATGCAATTGTATTAACTCAATAATGTAACCTTACTCAATTCTATATAAGATAGGGTAAATCCATTGTAAAAGGCAGACAATCTAGGAGAGAAATTCTATATAAGCTTGTAAGAGAGTTGGTTTATAAGGAGTCTGAAATCAATAAAGATTACCTTTCGATCATTTCTTGTTCAATCTAAGGTATAACTAACTAATCACTTCCCCTCAGGAAGAGCTTTGTAAGGCTCTATTTGAAATTTCTTGCAAAAGATCAATTTACAACATTCATAGTTGAGCCATTAAAAAACGAGCTAGGTTGTGGTTACCTGTACTGAAGTGCTACTCAGTTGTTCTAAACGTATCTCTTGGATGAAGCTCTCTTGAAGAGCATAATAATCATGAGATGGGAGGAACGTAAAAGGAGCACAGAAATCGAGGTGCATACCAAACGTATTTTATCCACTGGTAGTAATGGTATAGAACACCTCAAAGAGGCTCAGCAAGGTTAGAAGCATGTTGAAACCTTTTTCTTGATTTTTCATTGTATCCTTAAAAATCTCCCCCTACTCTTGGTTTCTTATTGTTTCACAGCCTAAGTTTATCTTAAAGTCAATGGACAATAATAAGAATAATAGTTCCAATCATTATTTAATTCAAGAATTGATAATTAATTATCATCAGATAGATAAAATGATATTTTTTTATGTTTATTATTCCCAGAGCTTAACAAACCCAGGTGATAAATGGGTTTAAATTATTTTTCTTTAGTATAGAACGTGTAATAATTATAACAATAAACCAAGCCAAACCAGTAATATAAATGTTCAAATAATTGATGAATTAACTTTTCAAGAAATATCTTTATTATTCTTTGAAAATAGAGAATTAAGTAGATATATAAGTAACCCTACAATGACAAGAAGACAATCTTGAAGAAAATGAATATATAGAAGAACGTCCATATGATAGTAATAGTGATTATTCAGAATTAGATTTTTTAAAGAAAATTTCAAGATATGCTTGATTACTTAGGTATTGTTGATAATGATAAACCTTGGTTTATTTCAAAGGACTTGTGTGAAGATTTCAATGAGAGAAAAAATCAATTATAAATTCTTTGATAATCTTTTTACTCTTGTTTTGTTTTTCAATCATTTAAGCATACGCTTCCACCCCAAGTGGTATCAGAGCCTTATTCAAAGTAAGTAACTCTCACCTAGTTTTCTCAAAATATTTAGGAATAATTAATATATAGTATATTAAAAGAAGTAGCCTAAAAATTAATTCAACTTAAAAGATAAAATAGAAAATATTGCAAAACAAAAATTTGAAATTGCAAAAAGGTCACAAATTCTACATAAAATATTAGAATAGGAAGTATATGATTTTAATTAGAAACAAGCCTATATCTAAAAATAAGTTAGCAGGTGGCCCAGTTTTGTAAATCTTTTCTAAAAACGACCTATAATGCTAAATTACTCATGGGTGTAGCATTATACCTATATATTACGCTAATTGGTCTATCCCCCTCCCTTTCATCTATTTTGAAATAGGAAAAGGAAATGAAAAGTAAGAATTTCATTTAAACTAATACGTGGCACATTTTCATAAAATAAAGAAATAAAAAATAAAAAACCCCAAACTCTCTCTAACCACGATCTCATCACCTCCAACTTTCAAAATCCTCCCCAACCCTCGCCTCCCACACTGCCCCCTCACACACTATACGCCCTCCTTGCCTCCAACCCGCCTCTCATGCTCTCTCCTCACCTCCGAGCCGTCTCACTTTGCACCCTTTGACCAGCCTTCCACGCGCCCTCCTTGTATCAGACTTGTCTCTAACCTACCTTCGCACCCTCCTTTTCATTGAGCCGCCTCCTGCACCCCTGCACCTTTATCACCTCCGACGCTACCACTACCTTTCACGTTGCCCCCTCCCGCGTGGCCCTCTCCAAACATCGACCTTGCCTCTGACATTGCCGCCTCCCACGAACCGCGCCGCCTTTTTCGCCAGTTCCGAACAACCGCATTCATCAAGATAGTATTTCTGGTGGAATTGGAAAAGAGGATGAGTTGAAGATGGTGATGATTGTGGTGTCAAATTCAATAATAAGATTTGGTAAGGTTTCTTCTATTTTTCACTTTAGAAAACCTAGAAATTTGGTACTTAATTTCTAGATTGTGTTTAGATCATCAAGTGTTCGATGAAATACCTATGTAGTATGCAAGGTGTTTGTGAAAAATGATTTTGAGAAATTTTGTTTAACTAAATCAATTGTATCTATGTGTTGTGTATGTATTAATTTCTGAAACCCTGATTTACTACCTGATTTCATTTACAATTTCTAATTTGTGTTTTTGAAATCTCAAAATTTGGATTTGGGGAAGTGTACAGGTTGAAGACGGGGATGATTACTGTGTCTGATCCAAGAATGAGATGGTAAGGAGGGAGGTGGCAAAAGGCAGGGTGAGGCAGACGAAGAGGTGGAGGAGGGTGTTGGAGAGGGGACGTTGCAGCGGTCGAGGACGACAGAGACATGGGAGAGGAGGGAGGAGTGGAGGGCGATGTCAGAGAGTGTTTGGATTTTAGTGAGAGAGGGGAGGGAAGGGAGGGTTGAGATGAGTTGAGGCAGAGACTGAGTTTTTCCAGTGAGGATGTACACAAAGTCGGGATGTGCACATTTTTTTAGAGTAAATTTTACTGCACTATACACTTGAAGATGTAATTTCTCCCAATTCTCTCACACTTTTGTAGAGTTCTATATAATTTTTTGAGTCCCTCAAAATTATTTCAGTCTGTACAATTTACACAAGGTAACACTAGTATAACCCCGTGCAATATTGCAATAAGAAAAATAATATATTCTCTTGAAACATATTAATTTTCAAAAAATATATGCATGAAGGTTATCCAAAAATAAAATGGTAACCGAAAGTTGAAATGTAATCACCAATTCTCCTAAAATTTTGGTAGAATCTAACCTGTATATTTTTTTTTACATCTATATACATCATGTAATATTCTAAGATTTCTAAATACAAAAAACATCAAACATTTCAACATTCAACAAATTCATAAATTGTTCAGATTATAAAAATAAAACTAAATTATATATATTGTATAGATATCTATTGATATAGTTAAACTAAATTATCTAATTATAATATGACTAATATAGATATGGAATTTTATATCATCTTACTCAAATAATGAAAATATCTGACTAATTAGGTTCCAATTTTCATCTGGATAGTTTAATAACCAGAGTTGGCTACAAAATGCCTAGGGTAAATATGAGAATTACTAATATCAAACAATTGAGTATGCATGTTCAATTTTTCTATATATAGTTTATCAAACAATAAGTATAATTGTTCTATTCGAATTTAAAGAATAACAAATGTATCATGTTAGCTGAAAATTTTGAAGACCTTAATAGCAATCACGACTACCACTCAATACCATGTTGTCACTCTAGCCTACATAGTCTGTCAATCTCTTCAATTTGACTAACTGAACGAAACTCCAAACATCGTCCATTAGCCCTCCATGCCCAATCTCTCACTTTGAAAAACTCAAAGAAACTTCAAGCACCGTCCATTATCCTTCCATGCCCAAAACTGCTAACCCATCAAATCAAAGCACCCAAGCAACCACATCTAATTGAGGCATTTCATCAAGCACCCTCCACGAAACACAAATTTCACAGGGGAATATCATCAAACACCTTCCACTTTCCCTCTTTCAATCTCTGCAACTCTAAACTCTCGTCAATTAATCCTCTATTCTCCAAAGTCTTCACCAATCTCAAAGCAGCAACACTCAGCCATCCCAATCCTTAATCCTAACCCCCGCCCCACCCACTACCTCGCCTCTCGTTACCACCGCCACCCTGGCTACGCCACCGCCCCCTACACTACTGTCCTCCTCCTCTCCTTCTTCAGCTGGATCTCCCTCATCTCCTCATCAAATTCCTTCACCTTCTAGTCCTACAAAATTGCCGCCATTCCCTCCACCATCCCGCCACCATCAAGGTCGCTGCCTCCTCTGTTGTCATTCCCCCTCCTTCTGCAACGTAATCTCAATATTGTTGGCTTCTCCCACCTATGGCCCCTACTGCCCCCACTTCCTTCGCTTCTAGTATCACCCCACCCAGATGCGGTCATGACTCTCCAACCCCCACCCCTCCTCAAGTGAGATGGATCTGTGAGGGCGACAGTGTGGTGCAGCGTAGGGGGGGATGGAGGATTTAGATTTTGAAAGTGGGAGGGGAAGAGATCGTGGATGGCTTGGCTTGGAAGGTTTGAAGATTTTATTTATTTATTTATTTTTAATTTTTATGAAAATGTGCATCCTGCACGTGCCAATTTAAATGGGGATACCTACATTTTTTTCTCTTTGCTCAATTTTATAATAAAAGAAGAAGAGATGGTAGACCAATTAGTATAATATATAGATATGACTAGTTTTGTATAATATAATACTAGTATAATCCTGTGCAATATTGCACAGAGTTTTAAAAAAATGAGAGAAAAATGATTTTTTTAAAAATCATATAATAAAATTTATACAATATTGCACTATTTTTTATGTTTGATTAAAAAACATAGGATTTTAATTCAAAATTTTGATGTAGAAAGAGTGGCGGTTGGCTCCTACAATTACTCTCTTTTTCCTATTTTAAAAAGAAAAAATGAGAAATATCCTAGATCAAATGTGGCTTTAGCATAATATATTGTATATAGTCCTTCAACTGGGATTCTCCCTCTAGTGAAACCAACCAATGGCTTTCACTCATGCATGGATAATTAAAGTAGGGCGCCAACATTTCCCATGTAAACTGATTAGCTACTAAACTATGTATTATAGAATGTATTATGCTAATAACACTTTTGGCATAATGATTTTTCTTCCTCTTTCTTAAAAAAAAAGGAGAGAAAATGTAGGAGGCAACACACCACTATTTCTCCATCCAAATTTTGAACTGAAATTCTACCCCATTAATCATACCTCAATAATTGTGCAATATTATATAGATGTTGTTAGATGAATTTTTCAAAAATAGTTTTGTTATTTTCTTAATTTATGAAATTTCTGTGTAATATTGGACAGGGTTGTACTAGTTATAACAACATATTATACTAATATGTTTAACCCCTCTCTCCTTTTCTATTTTAAAATAAAGAAATGAGAACAAAAATAGGCATTCCCATCTAACTTAACACGTGCAAACCGTATATTTTTAATAAAAAAACAAAAGAAAAGAAACCAAAACCCAACTGCCCCCCATTCTCTATCCCTGCCAAATTCCCCCAACCCCACCAACTCTTCCTCTCCCAAATCCCACAAATTCCTCCCACCCCTCGCCTACCTGTTGCAGCCACCACATGCAAGTCGCTGCCCACGGTGCCTCCCACATCACCTCCTACAACATCTCCCGAGCTCTCCTCATGCACCACCCCTGTCGCAGCCCACCGCTCGCCTCGCAGCAGTCGCACATTGATCACCAGGGCCGGCCCCACCGTTGAGGCGGGTGAAGCGGCCACCTCAGGCCCCCAGAGTTTTTGCGATTTTAGGGGCCCCCAAATTTGTAATTCCCTTGTAAAAAAAGGCATGTATTTTGTGCCTAAAAAAATACTGTTATTAAGGGCCCCAAAAAATAATTATTTGAGCCTTTAATTTTTTTTTAAAAATTATTTGGGTTTAGGTTTGAAGACTTGAATTGAATTTGAGACTTTAAATTTGGGTGATTTAAAACAAATCCAAATTTAAATCAATATAAACTCAAAACTGAAACCCACATTCAATTTTAAACCCGAAACCCTTACGGGCCTTACCCTAAACCCGATTACCCGAAACACACTTTTAAAATAAAACCTCTTTTTTCGTTTCCCCAAATTCCAACCCGATCGAAACCCTTACAGCCTTACCCTATTTCTAATTTTCGGAATTCCTCTTTGCTGCCGCTTCTTCAGTTCTTCCCCTTTCTTTTTTGGGTATTCCATCTTCAATTCTTCCTCTTTGCTGCCCTTTTTTTTCGGAATTCCTCTTTGCTGCTGTTGTCGCTCGTGGAGGTTTTTGGGTATTCCATCTTCACTTAAATATTTATTTAATTGACTTTTTTTCCGAAAATTAGGAGGTTTTTGGGTTTGCTAAGGCTTAATTAGTTGAATGTTCGGGCTTATTTGTTAAGAATTAAATCTTAATTATGAATTATTGAGTTATTGAGTTGTTGCTTAATTTTATTCAAATGGTTTCTTATTGAGTTTATTAAATCTTAAGGATTAAATCTTAATTTTATATTAATTATGTTAATTAAGTTGATTTGTTTCTTATTGAGTTGCATAATTAAGTTGAATATATTAGGGCTTAATTAAATTGAAAATTGATATGTTAGGTCTTAATTCAAAATTTTATTTCTTTTTCCAATTTTATCATACCTCATAAATATCTGTCGGGAGCATTAAAAGAAAGAAGAAACAAGAAGAAGATAAATTTTTGCTATCTCAAGTTTGGGCATTTGATAAATTTCTTACCAACAAACCAATCTCAAGTGGTAATGCTAATGAAGAAGAAGTGCAAGAACATCAAGAGTTGAATGTGGGTGATGAAAATGAAGAACCAAATCAAGAGTTAAGTGAGAATATTAATTTGAATGTGGGTGATGAAAATGCAGAAACAAATCAAAATGATGAGTTGAGAAGTTGAGAAGTCTACATAATGATGAGTTGAAAGCTTGTTGTGTCACTCTTGAAGAGTTTCTACATCACGACTCACATTATGATATTAATAGAGATGATCTGTTTTAGAGTTGAAGCGCCCTAGAATAATATTACCATCGGAAGCAAAAAAAAAGAAATTGATGTTCTTAATTATTTGCAAATGATGGATGGTATATTTCCATATGCATGGATCGAGTATAGGATTTTGTTGACCATACCAGTTACTGTTGCTTCTGCAGGAAAAAGTTTTTCAAAGTTGAAAATTGTCAAGTCTTATCTTCGATCAACCATGTCTCAAGAGAGATTGAATGGATTAGGCCTACTATGTATTGAAAAGGCGATGGTAGAAAAACTTAATTATCTTTACTATTTTAATGGGAGAGTTGGGGTTGGTAACCAAACAAACCCTAACTTTGTAACTAAACAAACCCGTGCAATACACATTCAAACTAAATCCAACAATATACACGTGCACCGCATGTGTCACCCAAATCAAAACATTCAAATATAAACTTTTTTTTTATTCGATATATATTTATTTAATTTAATGACTATACTTTTGGTAGACGTGCATCACACGTACATTATACTAGTAAACTTTTAATTAGTGAGTTTGCTGCACGAAATGCGAGAAGAAGTCATACATTGAGATGATTAATGATGCAGGTATAACTCCTTAATGTTTAAGTTTCTCCTATGTTTCATTTCTTCACTTAAGTGCTACTTTATTTTCATTTCATAATTTTCTGTTTCTGTTTCATAATTTTTATTTCATCTATGTAGATGTGGAGGTGAATTGTTGAGGCAGCTTCATGTATTAAATGAGGTAGAATCAGAGTTTTCCATTCACCAAAGGAGCTTTCCATTAACAGATTTTGCATATTTGATTATATGTTTTGACTTAATTTGCATATATGTTTGATGCTTATGAGTAAACTTGTTATTCAAAAATATATATTTTGCATATTTTGCTTTCAACAATGTGCAAAATTTTTGTATACATGTTTTTTTTAGTGTATGGGGGGGTGGGGGGGGGGGGGGGGGGGGGTCATTTCGGGAGTTCGCCTCGAATCCCGGGAACTCAGGGCCGGCCCTGCCGATCACCACCCATGCCGCCTTCCATGTCACCTCCCACGCCGTCTCTCACGCCTCCCTCACCCGCCGCCCATGTTATCAGAATACAGCATGTTTCCAAATTTCAAATTACACTAGCTAAAGAAATAAGTACTGATGCTATTCATACCATTCGTTGTTGTTGATCCATATGATTTTGTTTCTTACTGTTTGTTTTCTTGATTATTTATTAGTAGATTCATACCCTGGATTCGGATGCCAATTTTTTTTTTCTGAATTTAAAACATTTACTGCTCATGTTGGTGTTTGTCTGACCTGACCAATTGGATAGGCCATTATATTCTACATACCAGCAAAAATATGAGTATTTTTATTTGACCTCTACTGTTTAGTTTGGGTGTGTGAATACAAATAATGCGATTTGAATTCAACTTTGTATTCATGGCTGGAGTCCGATGACTCTATCCGTTTCATCAAAAAAATTCAACTTTGTATTCGTATCCATTGATTGAATACCTATTATCTTTCACTTATACATAGACTTCCATATAGAAATCCCTGCTTATTAGTAGCTTCATCATCTGGATTTGGATACTAAAATTTTTCCTGAATTTAAAACATTTAGTGCTTATGCCGGTGTTTGTCTGACCTGACCAAGTGGATAGGCCATTATATCCTACTAGTATAATGCACGTGCGATGCACGAATATAAAAGTATAGTTATTAATTTAAATAAAATTTAGTATAATGCATAATTTGTCATGAATATAATTTAGTATAATGCATAATGCATAAAATTTAGTATAATGCATAATTCAGCATAAAATTTAGCCAAATCAAATCAAAATAGAGTGATGAAGCCATGAATATAGACCTGATTGCATAATTTGTCTGTCATATAATATTTTCATATTTTTTAACTATCTACAGCAGAAGGATTCACTCAATGAAATGAACTCAACAGACAATCAAGGCATCATAAAAGAAGGTATGGCATACATAGACAAAGATTCTTCATGAATTTCAATCTAGCACCCTAATCCAAAATGTATACAGGATCCCTGATTATAAGAATATTATTAGGCAATGGATTCAATGGAGTAGTGAGTACGTTTCTAGTACGAAGACTGCAGCGTCGAGCGTGGTCCTCCTTGCACGATGCTACTGCCTTCTTTCTAGCATAGTCACAAAGTTCGGGAATTATTCATGAAATTCGCGAATAATTTGCGACTATTCTCTAGCTGATCCAATTCGCGACTTATACGGCACTTCGCGAATAATTCGCAAAAATCGCGAACGAACGAATAATTCGCGAATGCCCAGTAACCCAGTTAAAAAACCCTATTTCCACTTTTCCAGTAGCGTTCCTCTTCTCTTACTTTTCCTCTTCGCTTCTTGCCTTCCCTGTGGTGCAATCGCGCGTCTTCCCCGGGTTCCCCCAATCCGGGTCGTCTGTTTCTTCTTCGTTGCTAACTTCTCCTATCCCCCTTGGCATTTTTACCCTTTTTGGTTGTTTGGCCGGTTCCTCTGCTTCAGGTATTTTTATCATATTTATTGCTTTCTACACTCAATTTTGGTTTTTGGATGATAAGGATTTTACTTATTACGACATTTCTGTTTGGATAAATTGTGAATACATACCCTATATAAAGGTGTAACAGAACCCTACATAAATTTCACTTTGCAGTTATAGATCCTGATTCTTTTCTTGCGTTCATATACTTGTAGTTGTCTACGATTCGAGTGTAATGTTGTAGAGGTAAATAATTTAACTATTAATGCAAGAAAGTCAAGAATGTCGAAGTTAATGGAAACATAACTTCAAAAAAAATGTTCTAACATTACACACAAACTAGTTAACTTTTAGTGATTGCTAAAAAGATGTCGAAGGCATGTTTAAATGGGACATGCATTTAGGAGCACCATGAGACTATCTCTTTATGTAGGATTAACTCTTGACCAGGAATGCAAGGGTTGAAAGGAAAATGATTAAAATGTTATAGCATACTTGTCTTGTTATCTACTATTTCTGGCCTTGATCGCCATTTCTGAATATTGACTATGTCTAATGCAGTGATTGTTATCTACTATCATCTTTGTGTCTATATTAAGTTTTGTTTAAACCCGATTTTATATTATTTTCTTATCAGAATGCCTAGAGGAAAGGGTCCGTTGTGGGATCATATTACTCAGGTTGAAGGAAATAAAGTTCGGTGCAACTTTTGTCAGAAATATTTGTCGGTGGCGTAACTCGTATGAGAAATCATTTTTCAAACATGGTCGGTAGAGATGTACGCCCTTTCCTTAGCATTCCTGATGAAGTTCACAAAGCTTCTTTGAAAATAATACAAGAATTAGAGTCGAGAAATAAAAAGCAAAAAATCAATGATTTTTGGAAGCAATCAGGAAGTTCTATCGAATGTCCAACAGAAGATCTGAATCAAGATGGGTCCCGCTTAAAAGTTCTGGTACAGAAAACTATCAACTCAGTGATGAAAAAATCTGAAAAGGAAGAAGCAGATAAAGCAATATTTAGATGCATAGTTAATAATAATTTGCCATTTCAATTATTGCGATCATCTGATTTTCGTGAAGCACTTGCCGTAGTTGCAAAAGTTGGGCCAGGTTATGAAACTCCTAGTAGTGAGACTGCAAGAACAAAATTGCTGGATAAATTGAAGCTTGAAGCTGAAGATCATGTCCAATGCATGAAAAAAGAATAGGATAGTATTGGTTGTACAATTATGTCTGATGGATGGACCGATGGAAGAAACAGGCCATACTTGAATCTATTAGCACCTTCCCCTAAGGGTGTAGTTTTCTTGAAATCTCTCTGCACGGTTGGGCATAAAAAAGATGCAAAATATATTTGCGACTTTATCTCACCGGTAATTGAAGATATTGGTCCGCACAATGTTATCTAATTTGTTTCTAACAATGCTTCAAATTATCTTGCAGCTGAAAATTTAATTGTGGAAAAGTATCCACATATTTTTAAAGTTAACTGTGCGGCTCATTGCATTAACTTGATGTTCAAGGAGTTTGATACACTTGAATTCGTCTCTCCCTTGCTTGCTCAAGCTCGAAAGATTGTGAAATTTATTTATAGATGTCAACATGTGCTAGAACTGATGAGAGTTCATACAAGAGGTTGTGAGTTAAAGAGACCAAGGGCAACCAGGTTTGAAACACATTTTATATGTCTTAACTCAATTTTGAAAGAAGAGCAATCCCTCCGCTATATGGTGGCTTCAACTAAATGGAGAGATTTGCCTCCATGTAAGACTGCAGAAGGTACTGAAATACAACAAACAATCATGGGAAGAGAATTTTGGGAGTGCGGGAAAGTGCTCATAACAACATAGGAACCGCTTTTTAAAATATTAAGAATGGTGGACGGTGATGGTTCTACTGTTGGATACATACATTATGCAATACAAAAGGTGAAAGAGGCTATGAAATATGTTTTTGATGAAGATCCAAATAGGTATTTACCTTTTTGGAAAATTATAGATGACATGTGTGTAAAATATTTAAATTCAGATATATTTGGCCGCTTTTTATTTGAATCCACATTTATTCCATTCCGGCCATGTAAAGATGGATAATCAAGTGAAAATGAGCTTAGAAGTAGTCTTGTCAAAGATGTTGACACATGATGAGAGGTCCAAGGTAATTAAAGAGCTTAAAGAGTATCATGCAAAGGATCCAAAAATCTTTGGAGTTATGGCTACTGAATCACTTGAAGTAGCTCATCCAAGTAACAATCATTTATACACTTTTTCTTTCTTTTTATTTATTCATTATAAATATCAAGTGTACTATAATGTTACTGACATTAATTTATAATTTCTATTGGGATATGGTGGGATATGTGGGGTGGCTCTTTGCCTATCTTGCAGAAAGTTGCAATTAAAATTTTGAGTCAAACTTGCAGTGCTTTAGCATGTGAGAGAAACTGGAGTGCTTTTGAAGCGACACACACAAAAAAGAGAAACCGACTAGAACCAAGCAGACTTCAAGATTTGGTCTATGTGAGTGTAAATGCTCTTTTGAAGACGACCATGCATAAAAAAGAGCAACTTGATACGGTACCCATCGATCTTGATAAAGTTGATCCAGATGTGACGTATATATTCTACGTTGATGGAAATGTTCCAATCCATGACGATCAACATGGCAATGAAGATAACAATATCTATAGTGGTGAAGAAGATGCAGTCGATGATAATGATGATACCATTGAATTGCAGTTCGTCGGCTGATTTTCGTTTTTAAATATTTTTACAATGATTAGAATCTAACTTGTTTCTGAGGACTTTATCTTATGTCTCAATGTTTTTTATACCTCTCTCTATTTTTTAAGTGGTGTTTTAAGATCGATTTTTACACTTTCTAAAATGATAAGAAAAAAACAGGGGAAAAGAATGACATGAGGCTCAGCTAGTAGTATCATATATTTGTCAATGTTCTTTATAATGTACCGAATCTCCTAACTATTGCTAACTTTGTTTGACATTAGTTCTGAACTATCTCTAATTTTGGTTATATTTTTATCTCCTTTTCATTTGTGACTGTGGTTGATTTTATTAGTTGGTTATAAAAGATTCTCCAAGTGATATAGAAAGTTGAGATTTGAATCATATGATGCTTTGTAGAAAGATGAGAACGAACAGGGGTGAAGAATGAATATCTCAAATATAATGGATACTTCAATTATTTCTGTAAACATAACTGTAATTGGATTTTGAATGCGAGGAACATGAGGTACTTGAATTGGTAACTTGAGTTTTTGAACTTCAGGTGTATAATGGTTTTAAAATGGTAATCTTTCAAATGGTTTTTTGCTTTAGGGTAGACCCTGCAGTGCTTGACATCTAAAGCGAGATTATCTTCTTGTACTTAAGTTTTCACACATATTTTGGTGGCTACAGGATGGACGATATCCTATTCAGGAGAAAATCTGATGAGTTGAAGGATCTTTTGGAAAGTAGCTTCCCCGACATGACTGTCATGAGGAACATTGATGAGGTATGAAAGATATTTTTGCATCTCTCTAATGTCCTTTATTGGCATATGTCTTGTACGCTTAAATACTGAAGTATTTTTTTTCCGAATAGTATTGTAAATTTCTTGTGGTTTCTTCAATTGGTTTTATTCCCAGGGAAAATGTTGCTTCATTAGAATAATGATGCAATCATAAGTAAAATTCAGGGTTCCACAAGTCCATCCTAGGGAGAAAGCATGCAGCTATGAAGCACAAAGCCACAAACACTTCAATTGGTTTTCTTGACCCGAATCTTTCGTATTTCAACAGAATTATTTCAACAGATCTCATGCTGAAGTGTTACATGATTTATTGATAGGAAATTATCCTTATAAAATAATAAGTGTTACATGCACAAGTGCATTATGTAATCTTAGCAGCCTTACTGGTTAATTTTCCTGCTTGCTCTTTTCTGCTTCTGTTCTCTTCAGTTTAACTATTGTCTATAATATGGAGTCTTCTCTCCAGTTTAATGCATTATATGAGTTAATAGTTATGCCTGATATTCTTGAGTTTGGTTGCTCAAGAGGCATTTATAATCAAGAAAAGGAGAAGCTCCTCCAATGAAGCTATTATTCATTATGTAAATATTTACATCATGCTGTCAGAAAACCATACATGTTCTCAAGAGTTATATGCCATTTATCTTATCGCTATTGCATTCCTTTCTATAGGGATTTGTGCTCGAGGATGTGACTGGGTTCTCACTAAATGGGGATTTAGAAGTTCACTACAAATTAGCAGCTTCATTACCTACATCACATCCTAGTTTTGCCCCTGAAAAGAGTCTTGAAATGCTGGCTGAGTGGCAACCACCTCCACTTCCCCTGGACCCATAGAGCATGAACTGGAGCTGAACAAAACAGACTCCTGAGATCAGGTCTGCTGCTCAAGTGATTTCTTTGTCAAGAACACATGATGTTATTACTTGTTAGATGATAGATTAGTTTAGTCCCACATTGAATAATGTATTGGTTTAGTATTCTATTCTCTCCTATATATAGGAGACATATTGTACTGAGTTTAATCAATAATAAAGAATATTTTCCTATTCCTAATTCTAACATGGTATCAGAGACAATAATCCTATAAGGCCTATACTAATTTGATTCTTGTCGTCGAGGTGGAGTGGTTCTTGTCTTCATCAGAATCACTCCACCTCCCGACATTCCTCTCTCAATCTGATCAAAACCCTAATCTCCTCCAAAACCCTTCCAAAACCCTAGCCGTCATCGGCGTCGTCATGGGCCCACTCCCCGTGTTCCCCACTTCTCCTCCGTCAACAATTGCATCAACCAGCACCCGTTGTGACCCCTTCTCCGACCTTGACAATCTTCAGATTCCGTCAACCAGCAACCTCCACAATCATCAGATCTGTCGCAGGATTATCCGCCGCTATCACCGATGTCTCATGAGTCTTCTTGCTGTCTGAGTGGCAACCACCTCCACTTCCCCGTGGACCCATAGAGCTTGAACTGGAGCTGAACAAAACAGACTCCTAAGATCAGGTATGCTGCTCAAGTGATTTCTTTGTCAAGAACACATGATGTTATTACTAATAAATATACTTTTGCTTTGGTTAAATTTTTTATTTCTTTCTTCCCGAACTTATGCCGATTTTTTCCCGAATTTTTCGAATTTTTGCCGAATTCCGAATATTAAATCTTGCCGAATGATTCCCGAATGCCGAATTTGTGACTATGCTTTCTAGTGTGTAAAAATCAACAAAAAATAATGTTACAATTAAAAAAATCTTCAAAAACAAATAAAGTATGTCAAAGCTAATGAATCTAAGCTTCACCTAAAATAAATGTACAACTATCTGTCTATCATAAGAAAGGGTTATCTTATAACAATGAGTTATATGATGAAATTCACATGTTGGTAAAAAAATAGTAACAAACACCAGAGAGATCATTTAAAAATTAGTGCTATATCCTCTGCATAGAAGAACATAAATTGAATATAGTGTACCCTCAGGTTCAACTTCAGCTTGTCAAATTCTTCATCTGTCATAATTTGTTTTCTGGAGATCCAATTTGTTGTAGCTAGAGCTGCAATGAGAAAGACAACAACTCCGCTTTAGAATTTAAACAACTCCGCTTTAGAAGTCAAATCGTTTTATTTTTTATCCATCTATCATTTAATAAAAATAATAAAAATAAACACACACCTCTAATCTCTAATCGCTAATCTCTAATCTATTGGGTCACTGTTAATTCGATGAGGAGTTGAAAATTTTTATCTTCCCTTAATTTTATTTTTTTTGTTTTTTATAGATTGGTTAAGGTCTCACAAACATAATTAAGCATAAAATCTACAGTGACCTCAGTTACCCATCAAAGCTCTTTTTTTTCTCAACCAACCACATGAAACCAAAAAAAAAATTTCAACTTTACAATAACTATCTCAAAAGCAGTTAAAAACTCAACTAACAAATGCATTGTCATTAACATAGCATTCTAATTATTATTTTTTAAACTGTAATTTTGAAATTATTTATGTCAACAAACATAGTTACCCAACCAAGCTCAAATGTTTACTCAATTAACCATATCCAAACTTAGAAAAGATTCCAACTTTCGAACAACCACCTCCAAAACCTCTAAAAATAGAATAACAAAATTAAGAACAAGATCTACTGTTAACTCAATTACCCAACCAAGTTCAAATTTTTATTGAATTAACAAATTGGTATAAAGTGATCCAATTTGTTGTAGCTAGAGTTGCAATGAGAAAGACAACAACTCTGCTTTAGAATTTAAACAAATCTGCTTTATAAGTCAAATCGTTTTTTTTATCTATCTATCATTCAATAAAAATAATAAAAATAAACACATCTCTAATCTCTAATCGCATCTCTAATTTATTGGGTCACTGCTGATTCTAAGAGTCGTCAAAAATTTTCATCTTTCCTTTTATTCAAATTTTTTTGTTTTTTGTAGATTGGTTAAGGCCTCACAAACATGATTAAGCATAAAATTTACAGTTAACTCAGTTACCCATCGAATTTCATTTTTTTCCTCAACCAACCACATCGAAACAAAAAAAGATTTCAACTTTACAATAACTATCTCAAAAGCTGTTGAACAATGCATTTGAACTCTAATTATTATTTTTTAAATTGTAATTTTGAAATTATATATGTCAACAAACATAGTTACCCAACCAAGCTCAAATTTTTACTCAATCAACCATATCTAAACTTAGAAAAGATTCTAACTTTCGAACAACCACCTCCAAAACCCCCAAAAACAGAATAACAGAATTAAGAATAGGATCTACTGTTAACTCAATTACCCAACGAAGTTCAAATCTTGACTGAATTAAGAACAGAATCCGAATTTACATTTGTTTCTTTGTTTATGATCAATAAATATTTGTCGATAATTTCTTGTACCCAATAATTACTATACATAATACAGTACTAAAACAGCAATTGAGAATTTCTCGTAAACAATCGAGAATTTCATTCACCCAATTAGGTAGCAAACAGAATGTATTATCAATCAAAAGTAGGCAGGGGAATATGATTGCATCAGTAAAATTTGGGAGTTTTAAAGGAATAGCTATAAACTCTTACCGTGAGGAACGGTGACGCTGCAGCAATGATGCGATGGCGGGCGACAAGGCGAATCGAGGGTGGGTGGGGAAACGACGTCGTGACTTGTCGAATCGACAGTGCGAAGGCAGGGCAGAGCGACGGTTGGCGACGTAGCGACAGCGAGCGCAGCAATGATGCGGCAAGGCAAGGGTACAGTGCGGCGGTAGGGCGGAGTGACAGGAGGGCGAAACAACATGCGTGGGTTTTGAGAAAGAGGGATAGGAAGAGTCGGCCTGTTTTGTTTAGAGAGAGAGAGAGATTTGTACACGGGTAGTTTACGTGTTTAATGGGCTTATATTGGGGATTTTGGTTGTACGAGCGTTGCACGGGTTGATAGATGGACAAATTACACTAAGGCATTCTTCCATTATAGTAGTAGAGATATACCAGCAAAAATATGTGTATTTTGATTGAGCTCTACAAATCAGTTTGGGTGTGTAAATACAAATAATCCGATTTGAGTATTTTGATTGAGCTCTACAGATCAGTTTGGGTGTGTAAATACAAATAATCCGATTTGAATCCAACTTTATAATCATATCCATTGAATGAATACCTATTATCTTTCACGTATACAAAAACATCCAAATAGAAATCCGAAGAACAAGTACGTAAGTGTAAAGTGTATAAGGTTAAACCCATATTCTGCATTCAAATCGTCAGTCATTTTCAGTTTTATTCTATTAACTTCCATATCTGCTGATTCATCCTCGGGTTTATGGATGACTAGAGAGAATAGAAATCTCTCCTATAAGCACAGCAATAGCTTACACAACCGTTAACCACACTGTAATAAGTATAAACTACTAATGCTATTGTAAGAAAGCATGGATTTAGATATTTACATGTAGTCATTTTTTGTCTGATTTCCATAGAAAGAATTATAACTATATATTAAGCTAATGAGTCTATCCCCTCTCTCTTACTTCTATTTTGAAATAAAGAAAGAAAAAAAAAGTAGAAATTCTCATCTAAATTAACACGTGCAATTCACACGTTTTCTTAAAATAAAGAAGAAAAAAAAAACAAAAAACCCCAACTCGATTATGACTATTTTCTAATAAAGAAACATAATCAAAAAAATCCGAAATTAAGCTAATTGTAGTCCGTTTTCATTTAAAGAAATAAGTTAAAATAAAAAATCCCTAATTATTGCTAACTACTAATTATGTTTTGCACAACTACTCCACTATATGCTATCTAAGGAGCATAATAAAAATTGAAAGAGTAATGTGACACCCACTATCAAATTCACTACATTTCTCTTTACTATCTTAGGTGGAATACTACTATTCTATACATACTTACAATAACCTTCACTAATAGTGTGCCACCTAAGGTAGTGAAGAGAAAGGTAGTGGAATTAGTAGTGGGTATAGCCTTACTCAAATTGAAATCCCCGAATTATCGCTAATTGCATACTAAAGCTCATTGAAAATTTGTCCTCTCTCATATTATACTTTGCTTTCAGTTTTGATTATGATTCCTTCCCTCGCCCTACGACTGCCATCTCAAGTCTCTCTCCCTATGTTCTTTTTGTTTAGGGTTTTTTTCTTAGGTTTACTTGAATACTGATTATAGTATTCATTCATTTTGTTTGATAATCCATATGCGTTCTCATAATGATTATTACTTACTTCAGAATTCTCATAATTTTGATTTCATTTGTGTGTTTTTTCTTTGTTGAGAAGTAGTGGAATAGTAACATTCAATTACAACCATCTTCCAGATTGATATTCTGATCACCATTATTAGTCAGAGCTTTAATTACTTTTGTTGATTGGAGATCAAAATCAAAGTTTGCATATCTTCCTTTTTTATAGTTGGTCTAATGGCATGAGTCGCTCCTATTTGAAATTGATGGGTGAAGGAGACACTTTTTTTTGTTATGGTTATATTTCATTCTTATGCTCTATTTACATTTCTTTGATTTATTTCTTATTTTTTACTTGTAAATTGCTCATGTTTATTTGTCTCCTGAAAAATATAATGATTTTTGACATACTTATTTCTAAAGCTAAGTAAGGCTGGATTAAGGGGAATGGAATAAAAAAGAAGTCATATAATGAAAAGTTACCATATTCAAATATCATTTTTAATGAACAAAATTAGCATAGAGTTAACATATACAAGATTTCAGTTTTCATGTACTACTATATTTTTTCCCGATAATCATGTACTACTATATTGGTTTAGTTTTTTTATTTGTTTGCTTCTATCTTTTTATTAAAATATTGTATGAGGGCTTGCACTAATATACAAAAGGTTATATTAGCTTCACAACACTAAGATTAGGGGTTAGTTTTACATTGCTCATTTTTACAATATATTACACTAAGACCACTTTTGGTACAATGATTTTTCTAAATTTTTCTTTTAAAACAAAAAAAGGAGGCAACCCCCCACTATTTCTCCACACAAATTTTGAAGTGGAATAGTATATGTTAATCAAACCTTAGAAATCATGCAATATTGTATAGATGTTATTAGCTGAATTATTCTTAAATTATTTTCCTATTTTCTTTTTTGAAAATTATGTGCAATATTGTTGGAAAGTTACACACATCGAAAATTTTGAGGTTTTCTTTCAATTCAATAAAAAATTTATAAATTCGCTAATTTATATATTTGTTAATTTTGGGGTTGGAAAGTTACACACATTGGAAAGTTTGGAAATGTGAATTGGTTAATTTATATATTAGTCATCTTTTGATATAACTAATTATAAATTATTGTTCTCTCCATATGTTTCTGATATTGATTATATTTGATTTAAGAGGGAAGGCGGTTGAGAACTACATTGTCAAGAAGGAGATATCAGAGTACATCGAGAAATCTGAGAAGAGCCAGAACCTAACATCAGTAATTATTCGTCTTTTTTTTAAAATTTCCTTTCAATTGAATATAAGTATAGAATGAAGTTGGTTGGTTTGGAAGTGTGAATTGGTTAATCTGCACATTTTTCATCTTTTGATTATATTGTGATTAAAATAGTTAAAGTGCATCTCTAATTTTTTTGTTCCATATTGTTGTTGTTTTTTTCTGTATGGGAGAAAACAGATGATGTAAATTCTTTTTGAAATAATAAAAGCAACTGACCTTTCAATTCCCGCTGATATTAACTATTTTCAACTGATCTTGACTTATGAATCGACTTGTTTGAACTGTTGGATCTGATCTGAATGATGATCATTGCTCTGATTGACCTGCAAGTCTGAAATGCCAGGGTTGACCCGAACGAAAAACCCTCCGATGCTCAAGTCAGAACACAGAAAATATATGAGAGCTTTCTTGTAGAAAAATACTAATTTTTTAGTTCTTGCGGAGGACATGGGGTATTTAAAGTCGCTTTAGGTGTCAGTTTTAAGATAATGATTTATCTTTACTTCCCGGTATTTGGATAGAGTTGGGTATCTTTTCTTCATGAAGAGATAAGAGGGGTTGTGGAGATAGAGTTGAAACTCTTCTCTTGAAAAGAGATATGCTTTTTGAATCATTTCTTATAAATAAATATGGGTTTAAATCATATTTAAATAATTATGCACTCATTTATCTTGGACTGTTTTGATAACCCAGTTAGACAAGTTCGTTTTGGGTTGTTGGCTTGAAAGAGGCCCAATTCCCATTTAGAATCTCGTTTCTAGTGGAATTTACTGTTTTACCCCTATAGGCCCACTTCTAATATTTTCCATATATATATATATCTTAAGATACAGGGTATTACATACACCTCACCTTAAGATCTCAACGTCGTCGCTAAGCCCAGGACATGCAACTTGATCCATGATCACCTTTCTAGCCGACGTGGAGTGGAATACCCTAATTCTGCTAGCGTACTACCCCTGGTCTCTCTACCAGTGTATTATCCTAGCTCAATCTCAGGCATACCTCTAACCTAGCTACTCCTACCCACGATTTGTATCGAAAGTCAGCTCTAATACCATTTGTAGCGCCCCGAGACCTGCTCAGCTGTGCACGTAGCTATGTGTGCGCCCATACACAAACAAAACAAATCCTAACAACGACCCACCACAGGCTTGCCTCACAAAATGTGCTATAATTTTTTGGTACCCTTTGATCACGGGCCATATTATTTCAACACTTAATTCCGAGCCACCTATTTCCAAATCCCATTTCATACAAATCTTGGCCCATAGATATGATCTTAAATACTCCATACACTAAGGTCCATACGGCCCCTATAGTCCTACTTTTATATATATATAAGTAGGACTATATGGGTTATTATTATTATTATTATTATTATTATTATTATTATCATTATTATTATTATTATTATTATTATTATTATTATTATATTACAAACTTCAACAACATCAGCAACAATCAACAGAAGCTCTCAACATTCTTTACTCTCATTCTTCAAACATACATTCTACACTCATACAGTATTTTTGTATTTGTTTAATTTTTAGAATTAACATTATTCTCATATCTTTCTCTTTATTAGATTGTAGTAGTAAATATATAACTATTTCATTACTCTCATTTTGCGTAACACCCCGAATTCCAAATAAGAGCGAATTCGAAGTTCCACAGGATCTTTACACGTCACTTCGTACAATTTTACAAGGAATTAAAACTTTTTATACAACAATGATTACATTAATACAGCGGAATTATAAATTACAACATTATACATGAATTAAACAATAACTTAAATATTTCTTTAAGCAGCAATCATTCTTTATTCTTTTCATTCACTTTATCCTGCATAGAAACTGTGGACACGTCAGTTGCATACAAGTGACACTAGGATATAATACATCAATTTTTCTTACTTAGAAATCACACACTTGTTACAAACAAAGCTAAGGGGGACTATCCAATTGATATCGTGTGTGAATGTGCACTTAGTTCTTAATGCAGTTATTTATATTTAATGACACTAATGTGCACTTGTTCGGATTCTATGCATCCCATACTACATAGGTGAGAGGGAAAGCCCTTAATCTTTATTCATCTTGTAGGGTTGATTCCCTCGCCATGAGTTAAACTACTACGGTAACTACGGTAAGTATCCTAGGTGTTCTATGAGTTACAAGCTCATATCTAGACATTCTAGAGAGAATCCCACGCCATGACATGACGCATCATGAAGGCATCATATGGACAATCCACCTTTGCCATGGAACGATGGCATTATGTAGTCACCGAGCACCCCACAAGCGTCGTCATGGTCCCGATATTCTGGAGAAGTATCCACGCCATGACATGACACATCATGTGAACATCCTGTGAACACTCTCACATCGTAGATCCGAGGCCCTTATACTTATGTTTTTCTCTTACTTTCATCACATCTCCACTATGTGTCTACTCCTTAGATAATTGAATCATGAATAAAATCATTATTCTAGAATTAGCGTTACCTCTACATCGGTCTTAAACATTAATCATTAACCATGACCCAATCTTGGTCTTTATTTATCACATTTCTCTTTCAAAATTTCATTCATGCCGATGTAAGGACTTAGCTAAAACTCTAGTCTCAATTCTCTCTTCATGTTCATTAAAATGAGAGTAATCATATTCACAAATTTCATATTTCATCATGTTTCTTTTACTTCATTTTCCATACACAATTTGCATAGTTTTGAACAACAATCTCATATTTAATCTCACTTAATTTCTCCATGTCAAAAATCTCATTTTAGAACTCTATACAAAATTTATCTATATTCAAAAATGTTTGTTGTCTTTAATTACAAAAAACCACATTTGAAGAAACATTATTAATTTCCTTCTTCTCAAAAATTGCTTCTAATTCTCATTATAATAAGTCAAAATATTGTAGAAAAATTTTTATGAAGTCTAGGTAGTTTTCTAAGATTTCTAATAATTTTTCTCAATTTTTAAATAATTAGAAACTACTTAAAATTATCAAAATAGCAAAAGAATCAAAAAAATACCAAAAACGGCCAAAGGCCAGTTTCGAACCAGTCAAACCCTCCCCTGCCGGTGAACAGTAACCATCCCCAGTCGCACCCGAGAACCAGTAAGTCCAAGGTGACTAACTATCTAATAGGGAACTTATTTCATACTTAAGTTTTGGGCTTTACGTTTTGAGTAAAAATCAATTTTCAGAAAAACAGAATCTCTTGAGAGACTCGAACCCAAGACTAAAAGCGCTGCTCTGCTACAGTAACGCTCCCAAAATGCACCTGAAGACCAGTAGGTCTGAGTGACTAAACAGTATAAGGATTGATTAAAAAGTTTTTGTATAAATTGCACTGAAATTAGTTCTTCTTTTAGCAAACTTTATTTTTCTCAATTTATTTCTACTTATAAAATTTTAGATCTTTTCCAGAATATTATTTCTTTGAAAAATAGTAACTTATATTTCATTGGATTGTCAAAAATATCATTTATACACATAGTATACTATTTCTATTTAGTTCTTAAAAAAATGGATCATGAGTACATTTTGACATAGATATATTTCTTTTTAGTTGAATCTCTCATCAACAAAATTCCCTTTTCATTCACAATGTATTCATACAATTTCTTTCTCATTCTTTAGCAAAATCAAGCTCTTTAATTTAGTTTTTTTTTTTTTTACAACCAATCTTTTTCTTATGTTTCAAGAGGCAACATGGATTATAATCTAGTGACTACCATATTACTCATATATGGCAATTAAAAACACACTTTTTACCACAAATCAATTTATTTCATAGTCTATGGATACTAGTTTGCATTCTATAATTCATTCATAGGCACAATTCTTCACATATTGCATTCTACAACTCATTCATAAGCAAATTTTCATATAATCATGATTCATCAATTCTAGCATGCAAATGTACTAACAAACCATCATAACAAATCCTAATTAATACATTGCAATTCATTTTACCAACTTTCATGTAGACCAATTAGAGTTACTTTTCTTATTAGTCTCTTCAAACAAGTATAAAGTAATCTTTCCTACTTATTTCTAACATGTTCACAATTCCAAATCCTAGCATGGTATCTAAATTAGAAGTTTGAGAAATCACCCACCTCTTGATGAAACAAATGGAAGAACTCCTAAGAAACTCCTTCAACGCACGAATGGATCCCTTCTCCTCCTAGTTTGTGCCACCAAATTTGAGCCTTCTCCTCCTTTCTAGTGTGAAACCTGAGCTCCCCTCTTTGTGATGCTAGGCCGGCCTCCCAAGTTGCAAGAACACACTAACACACAACTCTCAATCTTTTTACTCACACTACTCTTTCTTTTCCTCACAATTTGTTTCTTTTCTTTTCTTTTCTCTTATGAATATTTCTAGTGCAAGTCATGAACAAGATAAGGGGGGGTATTTATACATAACTCAAGCTCTAATGGAGGGCTGAGATGAGTTTAGATGAGAGGCTAGGATGCATTTGAGAGTTAGAAGAACTACCCATGATCACACAACCACTCTTCCACACTCTCCATCACTCCCATAACCAAGACCAAGTCCGGCCACCAATTTCTCTTGCATTTTCATGTGCTTGTGCAAAGCATGTGTCACACTATGCATACTACATAATTAGTTGTACATTAAACTGTTAATTTAATTACTACTTGATCAAGTCTACACTACAAGTTGTATTAATTCTTATTAGAAATAACTAATGGGCTATTTAGGTGGGCTAAAAGACCATGGGCTCTCTAATTAAATTAATTAATTAATTAAGTGGGCTAGAATTAGACTATTAGGCCTAGAGATTAAAATAGGCTTTATTTTAAAAGAGAAGAAATGTTTATTCATGTAATGAGAATACCTTTTAAAACTTAAAAAAAATACACATATTAAATTGCACGTGCAAGAAACGTAAAAAATAAAAGAAACTTTACATTTATTATTTGAGAAATTCAGGATGTTACATTTTGTGTTTTGTTGTATTCTTTTTTTAAGATATTTTTTTAAACATACACTAGTTAATCTCTTAATTGTTGTTGTTTTATTGAACTCTCTCATCTTATTTTTATATTTTGTTTAATAACATACACTAGTTTATAATCGTTTTGTAGAATTGTTTAGTTATCTTTACATGTTTTGTAGAATTTTTTTTTAGAACATAAACTATTTCATAATTTGAATTGTTTTTTTTTTTTTAATTTTCTCCAAACATTCATGTACTTATTATTAATTAGATGACATCTAACCGATTATAAGACAAACATAGTAGCCAAGAATCAAGCTCATCTCATCGCATTCTTTCCAATCCTTTAATTCCACAAATAGATAGTGAAGAAACATTTGTTAATTTTGATAGTATTCGCGATTATCATGATATGATCCACACATACACATGGAAGATGTAGTAGTAGAAGACATCCAATCACAAGACACGGAACAAGCCTCTTCTCAATCACGTAAAACAAGAGGACCCACTTTCGAAGTACACCAATATTTACTTTGTCCCACCACAAAATGATAAAAATGTAGGACTTAAAATTTGTAAGAAGTGTCAAACGCCATATAAGTTTAAAATAGGATCGGGAAAGCGTCACTTAAAAAAATGCCAACCCGAAATTTCTAAAGACCATCACACAACAAAAAATATACGCAATGACCGGTCAAGTAGATAGCCATAGCTACGATCACGATATCATTCGTAGGGAAATGACTAAATTAGTAATTATGGATGAATTACCTTATTCGTTTTCCGAAAGTAGAAATATAAAGATTTTTAACCTAACAACATTAAACCCCCATTATAAAAAAAAAAATCTACAAATGTGGTTAAAGGTCATTGTAAATTAGTTTACAATAAGGCTAAGGATATGTTAGTTGCAACACTAACATTATTAAACACTAGAGTTTTTTTTAACATCGGATGGTTGGGTAGGAGTTAATGGCATACCAATAATGTGTATAATATGTCATTGGATAAATTCTGTGGTTAATCCAAAGGAGGATTATCTCATACGGATTTGTTAGGTACCCACATATGAGTGAAGTAATTGCGACACATATAATGAAAGCATGTAATAATTTCGGTATTTATGATAAAATTTTTGCTATTGGTTTTAAAAACACCTCTAATAATACTAAGACAATTACTAGTTTGAAAATTACTTAAAATCCTATTGAGCTCGATATTTTTCATGTTAGGTGTGTCTGTCATATTTTAAATCTTTGTATACAAGATGCACTAAATACGGACACGATAAAATTAATACAATGAGAGATTTTGTTCATTTTATTACTTTGAGTGGCCCAATATATCAAGCTTTTCATGATTGGTGTCAACTTAGAAGTATTTTATTTAAACGTTTTCCTATGATGTTAGACATCATTGGAATTCTATGTATGATCTATTAAGTGTTGTTCTTTATTATCAACCTATTTAAAAGATTTTTGTGTTGCAATGGGTTTGCAAGATGGTGCATTAGATGATGATTTTTGGCCGTTTGCTGATAGTTTGTATAAATTTTTAGAACATTTTAATGATACTACTTTACAATTTTTGAAAACATATTCATTTACATTTAGTAGTATTTTACTTGCAATTGTCACAATGATAACAACAATTAAACAATAGGTAAGCGACCCTCATATTGGAACAATGGTTTATGCCGCTTATCTAAAATTTTTACAATATTTTCATCCAATTTCAATGTTATATTGTGTTGCCAGAGTAATGAATCTCACAATTAAATTAGAAGGCACAAAGAATTTAATTGAGATTTTTTATTCATATGGTCCACACGAAGTTATACAAGATTTTGATTATGTTTTACTACACAATTTGAGCATGTTTTGAATAATTCATATGATAGTTACGATAGGCTTTTTTTTATCTAATACTACACAAACACATAATGTTAGTTCTTTTTCTTCTATATCAAAAGGAAAGAGTCTTGCAACTAGTAGTGTTTTAAATCTCATTAAATCAAAAAAAAACCAAGAACTAATTCACCAAATGAGTTGAATTGGTATAATGCACAACCTGCCATTGATGATGTATAGTTGATGTGTTAACTTTTTGGAAAAACAATGAAAACATGTTTCCTATTCTTTCTCGTATGGTTAAAGATTTGCTATCAACACCAGTGTCAGTTGTTGCACTGGAAAGTGTTTTTTCTCTTGGTGGCAAGATAATGTGTAATATCCCGGACGGATATTACCGTGTATAAATTATTATTTTATTATTATTTTGTTTTAATTCCAAAATTAGAATATTTTGGTGATTTTTCACCCGGTTTGCCCCTAGGCATTATCTGTATCCAGATATCGGTCAGTATATATCCGTATTGTATCAAATTGATACCGTGATCTTCCGAACTAATAATAAAATTTATTCTATTATTATTTCCAAGATTTAATTATTTTTATGCAGATTATGCGAAGATTTTTGGGTATACGGACGTATATGCGCACGTACGAGTAGTATGTCGATTAGTGCATTATACGAATTATGTGTTGTGTATTTTGGACAACACTTATTTTTCTATGACAAAACCTAGTAGGGATGGTTAGGGTTTGATTAGGAGGTTAAACCTAGGGTTACAAAGACATAAGGGATTAAGGAGATTACTAGAAAATATCTCTCCCACATCAACCTCCACCACATAACACCTCCCTCCACCTCACCCCTATTTTCCTTAGGGTATGGACGGCCCCCAATATAAGGAAGGGGTTTTGTGCAATTGTGTGTGTCCACATTTTCATTTTTCCACCCTTCTCTCCACCTATAAATACCCCCTCCTTCTCCTCCTTCTCTCATTTTAGAAAGATCAAAAGAAAGAAAGAAAGAAAGGAAAAGAAAGAGAGAACAAAGGCTAACTTGAGAGTTTTGTTTTGTAGGGTGTTAGAAGCTTTCTAAAAGCTTAGGGGAAGGAGAAGTTTTACTAGCAAGTTCTTCCTACAAGTAAAATAAGGTGGGGGTTTCTTCATGCTTCTTTGGTTGTTTGTTTGTTTGTTTGTTTGTTTGTTTTGTTGTTTGACTTCTCCTTCTACCTTCTTGTTTTGTTTTGTTTTTTTGGGTTGTTCTTATGAATGAGTGTGTTGTATGTTGTGGTAAACAAAAGAAAGAAAGTAATAATAGTGACTACTAACATATAAAGATCACATCTTTATTATTGTAGTTGTTCTTTTGTATGTTATTGGACTAAAAATTCACATATTGCATATGATCTTGAACATACAACTTGGATGAGAACTACACATAAGCATATGAATACATTTTACAACCATTGTGGGTTGTAGGACTTTGATTAAACTTGGACTAATAATAATGAGCATATGTTTTATTGTATTTTCTTTCTTAGATTAAAAAAATCTTCTCTTTTTATTAATCACTAGTTGTAGATTAAAAAGATCTTCTCTTTTTATTAATCACTAGTTGTAGATTAAAAAAGATCTTTTCTTTTTATTGATCACTAGTTGTAGATTAAAAAGATCTTCTTTTTTTATTAATCACTAGTTGTAGCTATTAAAAAGATCTTTTCTTTTTAATCACTAGTTGTGAAAATAAATGAAAAAGATCTTTTTCTTTCATATTTACTAGTTGTAGAATAAAGTAAGATAAAAATGATCTTTTCTTTTATCACTAGTAATAATAAAGACTAGTAAGCAACTAAGTAGTAGTATGCTAAAATATAAAGTAGTAGTATGTGATTAAATGAGGTAGTAGTAGCATGTTGATTAAATAAATTAGTAATAGTATGTTGATTAATAAGATAGTAGTAGTATGGTTGATTAAATAAAGTAGTAGTATATTGATTAAAGGAAGAAGTGGTAGTAAGTAGTATAGATGTTTTATGTCCATAAAGTAGTAGTAGTGGTAAGTTGTATGTTGTATTCTTGATAAGAATGAAGTAGTAGTAGTAGTAGATAATTGTGTGTTATGTTTTGATTAAAATAGGAGTAGTAGTAGTAGTAAAATGTTGTAGGATCACTTCTAAAAATATTTAGAAGCAATATTCATACTTCAAATGTTGTAGGATCACTTCTAAAAATGTTTAGAAGCAATACCCATGCTTCAAATGTTGTAGGATGCCTAATAAAAATATCCAACCATGTTTTTATGCTTAATTAGTTGTAGGATGTTTTCTAAAAATATCCTACCATGTTTCATGCTTAGTTAGTTGTAGGATTACTTCTAAAAATATCCTACCATGTTTTCATGCTTAGTTAATTGTAGGATTTCTTCTAAAAAAAAATCCTACCATGTTTTCATGCTTAGTTAATTGTAGGATTTCTTCTAAAAAAATATCCTACCATGTTTCCATGCATAGTTAGTTGTAGGACTTCTTCTATAAATATCCTATCATGTTTAGAATGTTGTAGGATGTTTTATAAAAATATCCTATCATGCTTTATGTTTAGAATGTTGTAGGATTATTTCTACAAATATCCTATCATGCTTTAAGTTTAGAATGTTGTAAGATTATTTCTACAAATATCCTATCATGCTTTATGTTTAGAATTTTGTAGGATTATTTCTAAAAATATCCTATCATGCTTTATTCACTCTAAAAATATCTAGCATACTTAATGATGTTTACAATGTTGGGGGAGTAATTCTAAAATTGCCTATCATATGTAGGAATGACATATGTGTCGTAGGTTTCTTACTAAGATTACCTATCATACTTTTAAGCTTAAAATGTTGTAGTATGCTTCCTAAAATTACCCATCATGTTTTAGGAACGATATTTCATGATTAGAATGGTGTAGGACAAATTCTAAAGTTCCTACCATGTTTAGATTAGCCTATTTATGCTTAGGATGTTGTAGGATTAATTCTAAAATTCCTACCATGCTTAGATTAATCAATTTATGCTTAGAATGTTGTAGGATGCAATCTAAGAGTTTCCTACCATGCTTGTATTAATTATGCTTAGGATGTTGTAGGATCCATAATAAAATTACCTATCATGTTAGTTTGATTGTAGGTATGTAATATACCATGCTAGTTAATGGTAGGTATGTGATATACCATGCTAAGCTCAATTGTAGGCAAGTGGTATACCATGCTAGTTTTATCTATGCCATGCTAACTTAATTGCAAGTAAGTTGTATGCCATGCTAGCTTAATGGTAATTAAGTTGTATGCCATGCTAGATTAAATGAATACTCATGATACCCATGCTTAGATTAGTATTTGTTCATGCTATGTTAGTAGATGATCATGCCTAATCATTATTCATGCTAAGTAAGTAGGGGCCATGCTAGTTATTGATCATGTTAAGTTAATGATATCCATGCTATGATATTCATGCTTAGAGTAAAGAAACTACCCATGGCTAGTTGTAGTGATTTTATGTTATGTTCTACACCATGATAAAGTAATACATGCTTAGAACGTTGTAGGAGTAATGTTAGAATATCTACTATACCTTGGAATGTTGTATGTTATATTAGTTATCTATCCATGGTTGGGTTATGGTGATTTTTCAAGATAAGTAGTAAGCTTCCATGCTCGCTTGACTATAGTGGGCTTTATGTCTAGGTCGTAGTGATTTTTATGCTTAAGCTCGATGTAAGCACAAGCGTAATCATATTCGTACTTAGGAGTGTGATGGTGAGTGGTTCTGTTTTATAATTAGATTGTTGTAGGAAAATGCTCGCAATTGTATGTCATGCTTAAGGCACTATAGGTTGAAGTTATAAAGATTGGGAAGGCCACTAGTAATAGTTAGTCGATAAAGGCTGTTATGTCGCCTTCGGTTCTTCCTTTGTAGAATACCGACCATAGACTATTAGTAGATTCTTCTGTTGCTTCTAATAATAGAAGATCGAGTTTGCTAGTAAGCATGTTTGGTTGCTTTTAAGATTGATTACCTGTATGGTTGTTTGCATAAGGTTGTTGTCTCGTACGCGGCTCGACTGGCCCGTACGTAGCTGTGAGTCTCATGCGTAGCTTATTTGGCTCGTATGAAGGTTGTTGTCTCGTACGCGGCTCGACTGGCCCGTACGTAGCTGTGAGTCTCATACGTAGCTTATTTGGCTCGTATGAAGGTTGTTGTCTCATACGTGGCTCGACCGGCCCGTGCGTAGCTGTTGGTCTCATACGCGGCTTATTTGGCTGGTATGTACGTTGTTGTCTTCTACGAGGCCCGCCTGGCTCGTAGGTAGTCATTGTTTCATACGTAGCTTATTGAGCTCGTATGTGGTTGTTACTCGTGTATAGCTTGTTATCTAGTACACAGTTCGTTGTGCTCGTCTAGGGTGATATTACCACCCTAAGGGCTATCGACCATCAAGACATAGGGTAGCGACTTGCATGTATATTCGCTCGGTCGAAGTCTTGGATCGATGAGCCACGAACCGGATCCTGAGGGGTTCTGGTAAGTCTAGGTTGAGCAGCCTAGTGGAGTTGTCTTGCGAAGCCTAATTTAAGGCCTAGCATGTTATGTTATAATATTATCGTCCCTAGGATCGTCGAGTCAGGGACATCATTAGGGTAGTGACTTATGAAGGTCATTTTGCCCAGACCCTTGCCGAAGAGAGAGAAGTTGGTTGTAGGGGGCACCTTACGCCAAACTTGTCCCTTGAGGGAGGCCTTAGGTGGTGACATTGGGTTGTACCTTCCCGTCAAAGGGATACGTACGGTGGCGTCACACAAGTTGGGAGCACGGGTTGCGTATCTCGCTCTGTTAATTCCTGAAATACCGTGGCTGGGGTGCCACAGGATGCATGTTGCAGTCCTGCGCTTGCTAGACCCCAGAGGGTGCCACAGGGTAGGCTTCGAGCTATCCTGCGCTTGCGAAACCCTATAGTTTGATTTTGGAACGATGCCCGATATATTGGGATCGAGTGAGGTCCGGCATGCCGGGTAGTAGTGGAAAACGGAGACACCATAAGCAGACTGCATGGGGGGACTTGACCCCTTCTGCAACCTCACAGAGTCATGGAGTATTATCAGGAACAGGTCGTGTACAATTAGAATTCTTAACGCGGGTTCAAATCCCTATATATATGGAGAAACGGCTTGAGATGGGGTCGCATGTAGCATGGGATGCATGTGGACTTCGGAGACTTGCTGACATTAGAATAGGAAGCGCCCTAGTTCTACCTTCCCATCAAAGGGATACGTACGGTGCCGTCTCACAAGTTGAGGACACGGGTTGCGTATCTCGCGCTGTTAATTCCTGAACTACCGTGGCTGGGGTGCCACAGGATGCATTGTGTAGTCCTGCGCTTGCGAAACCCCAGAGGGTGCCACAGGGTAGGCTTCGCGCTACCCTGCGCTTGCGAAACCCTATAGTTTTGCAAAACCCAATGTATTCCAACGCCCGATACATTGGGTTCGTCTGTTTTGAGAGAGGTCCGGTTAGCCGGGTCGCAGTGGCGAACATAGACACCACTGGCGAACTACATTAGTGGGACTTGACCACATCTGCAACCTCATTAGCCACGTGTAGATGTCAGGAACAGGTTGTGTACAATTAGAATTCGTAACGCGGGTTAAAATCCCTATATATGAAGAAACGGTTTGAGATGGGGTGCATGTAGTATGGGCTGCATGTTGCTTTCGGCGACTTGCTGAATAGGAGTATCCTAGTTCTATTTTAAATATCGCATTAGAGTCTAGTCCTAGCACTCACGAACACTTAAACTACACCAACACCATTGCTATATTTTGTATATTGTTTGGGAGATTCGCTGCTATATGATCAGTCTTTAAGCATCAGTGAATACTGACGTCCCCACTTTAATAGGTACTGGATAGCAGAAGTACAGGTGCGAGATTCAGGAGGACTCAAGTCAAGGAAAGCAAGGAGTCAGTGTTATGTTTAGTTCCGCTGCAATCTGAGTATTGATTATCTATTAGTTGAGAAGTACCCAAGTGAGAGTTACCAAGTGTTGTTCTTCATTCCTTGTACTCTGATGTAAATCGTTGAAGGTTGTAATACTTGGAATTGTAAAGGCATTATTGTAACTCTATTGTAATGCATTGCAGTTGTATAATGTTCAGACTTGTAATACATTGGGTATTGAATAAAAAGTTTTAAATTCTCCTGTTTTTCTGTGTATTGTGACTAATTGAAGAAAAGATCTTGGCTCGTGTCACGGTTTCCCAGTATTGGAAATCGGGGCACTACATAATGAGCCCGAACAGGATTCACTTGACATCGAAGAATTTGGAGATGCTTGTATGGCCGAAGAGTGGATGAAAACGGAAGAGATGACCCAAGATTTACTACAAGAAGCACAAAATAGCTAAACAAGTAGCGACGATTGAAGATCTATTAAAAGTGCACTATGAATCATGTATTGTAAATAATTGGGAAATTTAGGAGGGTGAGATTCTATATTTACATTAAGTAGCAGTGCCCGACAATAACCGAATGCCTTCTCTTCAATCTAAATAGAGGTCATATCGATCTCCAAATAAAAATATTTCCATCATATTGTAATTTGATAATATTTGTATGAAATATTGCTTATCTATTTGATTATATTTGAGATTTTTTCGTTTATTAAAATAATTTAATTTATGAATCTCTCTTTAATCTATATATTCTTACAATTGGTGTCTTAATTAACCTCTTCCCTTTATCTTTGTACTAAAAAATATATTTAAGTTTAAAAAAAACCAACTCAAAAACTTGCACCGGCCCGGCCCGGCCCTCTACCACGGGGCCGGGGTCCAGGTCCGAGCCCCGCCTTCCCCTCCCCTGGCACGGCCCGCTTTTCCCCTCGAACTGGCCCCCCATGGCCCTGGACTGGATCAAAACCGCGGGTTTTCGATCCGGCCTGGCCCGGTGGAACCGGATGCCACCCCTAACTTAACCATACTCATATTTAGGGTTGGCATTCGGGTCGGACGGGCCGACCGGGCTCCAACCAGGCGGGTTTGCCCGGGTAAGGGGCGGGCTCGGGCCGGGTCGGGTTTGAGTTTCAAAAACTCAACCCGATCCAATCCGTGAACCCCTACGGGTCAAACCCGACCCGGACCGGGACGGTCCGGGTTGGCCGTTATTTTAATTTTTATTTTTATTTTTTGTACTCCAAAAAAGGAAATAAATGTTAAACATGTATAAGAGTGAAACAAAATTGTATATATTATTCATTTCAACTTGGAATAAATTTTACAATGATCAAACTAAATACAAATACATGTAAAAAAATGTACAAATTTATTGAAATACGTATTTAAGAGAATAAACTAGAGTTCGAGATAGCCTAGAGTTAGAATGAAAAGAGAACATTGGATTACTGTCGTGCACCTCTACTTAACCGAAACCTAGGATCTTATTGCCCAAATTCTCTACTCAGTTTCGACTTGATCTTCAGGTTTGTTGCTTCCACTTGTTGAGGTGTCCACAGCTTTTTCTTGAGTTATGTCTTCAACTTCCATCCAATCTTCGGTGCACACGAGCATATTCAATGAATCTAGCTTCAAGTTATTCTTGTAATCGGTTAAGACTCTGCTACTTGAAGAAAAAAAACTTTCTGATGCAACTATAAACACATGAGGGGCTATTAGATTTCTAGCCATATGTGAAAGAATTGAAAATAAATTTTCGTGTTCTTTCCACCATTGTGATACTTCAATCTTAGTACTAGAACTCTCACTATGCTGTGAATTATACCATTTTAATTCATTAGGTGTATTAGTCTTAGGTTTTTTAGATTGAATACGAGCAAGTAAATTTGCAGTGTCATCTTCTAATGTACTCTTACCCTAACCCTTAGAATAAGAAGAAGAAGTTGATATACTAGTTTGTCGTGTTGTACCACTAGATACATAAATTCTATCATAAAAATCATACAATTTATTCAATGTCAACTCAAATATGGCTAAATAAGCATTACATTCATATTGAGTCTTCTCCAAGTAAAGTAAAAAATATTTAAATCAAACTCTTCATACCAATTCTCCAAGTAAAGTAAAAAATATTTAAATCAAACTATTCAAATTTGATGCAGTGATCCATTACAGTAGCAATACACAACATAGGAGGACGATTAAAATATTTCAAAAATTAAGCATAAGCAGGAATAACAATATGGTCAATGTAAGGATCCGAAATAATATCTTAAAAAGTTTGCATCATAGTAATTATTGAAATAAAAAAACTACTAAAAGTGGAATCATAAGATTTTGAAAATTTTAAAGTTGCAATCTTAAAAGGTTCCCAAAATTTTAAAACACTTTTGGAAAAATGCCAAGAAGCGGGAGTCATTTGAAATAATCCATATTTTTTTTTGCAATACAAAAATTAGTTTTAATCGCTTTGTATTTAGTAACAACATTCAATAAGTCGAAAATAGAATTCCATTAGTGTTTAACATATCAAGAAAATTTCGTAAAATAAACACCCTTAAGATTACACTATTCTTTGAATTGTTGAAGCATAGTTCCACTCAAAGCGATGAAATGTACATAATTTCTAATTGCATTCACATATGGATCAACTACTTTCAATACATCTTTTACAGAGAAGTTAAGAATATGACATGCACATCTAATATGAAAAAAATCAAGACATAGGAGAGTTAAATGTTGTTGTAATGCAGTAATCGCACATTATCAAAACTTATATATATATATTTATATATATATATATATATATATATATATATATATATATATATATATTTATAAGTTTAAATCACACATTATCTCCATTAAGTGTAAAACAATCTCCCTTAGTGCATCTTGAGGTTCATACTCTTGGAATAGGAAAAAGGTAACTCTTCCATAATAACTAATCAAGCAATTTTCCAATGAACGATTTCAAGGTCATAGCTATGACTATCTACTTGCCCGGTCCTAGGGTTGGTCTTTTATTGGGATAGTTGGTCTTGTACTAGTTTGGGGTGTACATTTTGAATGTGTCGACTAATTATACCCTTCCCATCACCCTTCTTCCATTTGTAACTTTTGTTACATGTTTTACACACCTTATGTCCTATGCTCGGGTTTTCCTCATTTGGGATAAAGTCATAAAATTTAAGGACTTCACGAATTTGTCCTCTATGTTTTCTACTAGAAGTGGGTTGTGTGGGTTCAGTGTCATGTGTTTGTGTGTAAGTAGCTAGAATTTCATCATGTTGTGTATCGGGTTCATACTCATGTTGAGGAAAACTTTCATAATCTATATTAATGTTAGGATTATATTCAGTCTCTAATTGTGAGATTATTAGAGGCCAATGAGATGAACTAGTGGAATTTTGTCTACTTTAGCTGCGGCCGGTACCTCGTGTTCATGACATGATAAATGCAGTGTAGCAGTAGTGTATGTAAATATAAATGATGAAGAGTTGAGAGAGTAGCAAAAAAACTAACAAACAAGTTTACTAAAAAAAAGTTAAAGCGTTGAATAATAAAGAGTTGAGAGAGTTGAGAAATTTTACTACCGTACTTCATGAATATAGATTTAAGAAAGTTGAAAATAATAAAGAGAGTGGAGTAGACGATAAGAATTCAAGCAATTGAGCTTCTTCACATGAGTAGTATTGTAGTAGAGAGAGTTTGAGCTAGTTCACTATGTAGTAGAGAGAGATTGAGCTTCGACAAGAATTTGAGAAGTGGAGAGAGATGGTTGTAGACGTAGTAGCTTCGACACGAATTTCACACGATTGAACTTTTTCACTTCTTCGTTGCTTCTTTGTTGAACTAGATTGAGAGTAGTAGTAGTTTTAGTAGTAAAGAGTTGAGAGAGTAAGAGTATAGTGAATTATTGAATAAAAAATGAGTGAATTTAGGGAATTTTTATAGAAAAAACCCCCAATAAAATTCCAAAAAAAAAGTTACTGCCTACTGGCAACAGCAACGAGTGGCCCGGTCGGGTCGCTTATTTGATTCTTCCTGGTCGACCGTTCGACTTGGAGGGTTGCGGGTCGGTTTCAAGTCAGGTTAAGTCAGGCTAGGGGTTAACTAGGCCGAGTCAAGAGGGTCTTTTCACAAACTTTTCGACCCGATCCGACTAGGTTAAGTATACGAGTTTGACCCAAACCTGAACTGGGTCAAGCAGGTCAGGTTTGGGTCAAAAGCGGGCAAGTGCGGGCGGGTCGAGGGTTGACCCAGCCCGATTGCCAGCCTTACAAAGTGTAGGCAGTTGGACACAAATTTTTTATATTTTTTTTGTCATTAATGAGTCATTCTATCTGATTTTTTTAAAAAAAACATCTACCGTTATAACTTTGCTAATTTTTGAGAGAAAAGTTCGAAATGCCTTGTCTTAACTCTACATCTTCTTCTCCCACTAAATTGGGTATGAAACCTTGTAATATCCCGGACGGATATTACATTGTGTAAATTATTATTTTATTATTATTTTATTATTATTTTGTTTTAATTCCAGAAATGAAATATTTTGGTGGTTGTCACCCAGTTTTGTTCATAAACATTATCTGTACACATATACCAGTCTGTATACATTCGTATTGTATCAAATTGGTACCGTAATCTTCCGAACTGATAATAAAATTTATTTTATTATTATTTCCGAAATTAAATTATTTTTATACGGATTATACGAAGATTTTTGGTATATATATATATACACATACATATGTGTGTTGTAGCAAATTAGTACATTGTACAAATTGTGTGGTGTGTATTTTTTTGGATAAAATAGTTCTCCTTGTCATAGCAAACCTAATTAGGTAGTTAGGCTTTGTTGGAGAATTAAACATAGGATTAAGATGTATGCATAAGAGTTTAAGGAATTGCCATTCTAGAAGATCTCTTTCTCATCCACCTCCCCCTCACACCTTACCTCCACCTCATCTCCTTCCCATATCTAGGTATGGCTGGCCCCCATTTTAGGGAGGGGGTTTTGTGCATTTTTGTGGATGCACTTTTGCACTTCCCCCCTTCTCTTCCACCTATAAATACCCCTCCCCTCTTCTCTTGTCTCACTTTTACGAAGACAAAAAGAAAGAAAGGAAAAGAAAGAGAGAACAAAACACTAATAGGAGAGTTTTACTTGTAGGTTTCCATAGAGTTTTCATAAGAGCTAAGGGGAAGGAGAAGAGTAGCAAGCTAGTTCTTCCTACAAGTTTAAGGTGGGGGTTCTCCATCTTTCTTGTTTTGTTGAGTTTGTTGTTCTTATTCTCTTTGTTGATTTTGTTCCTTTGGTTGTTGTTTACTTGGTGAGTTGTTTTTGGTTGTGTTGTTGTTTTTGTTGTGTATGTTGTTGGTAATTAAACCACTTGGACTATGAATAGTGGCATGAATCAAATGACCACATGAAAGTGAATGGTAGAACCTAACAAAGAACATAAAGATTGAACTTTTGATGGTTGTAATTGTTGTTCTTGTTGTTATTATTTTGGACTAATGAACAAGCATATGGAGTATTGTGCATACACCCATTTTGGGTTGTAGGACTTGACATTGGACTCATACACGTATGCATATGGACTTGTGTACATACCCATTTTTGGGTTGTAGAACATACAACTTGGACTATTGGACAAAGGCATATGAAGATTGTGAACTAGAAGATTTACATAACCAATTTTGGGTTATGGAACTTGAAAACTTTAATGAATAAGTCTTTTATTTGCTTATTTCTCTCTACTTAATTAAATAACAAATTGTGCTAACTCCTAATTATAAAAAGATAGACTTGTAGTATGAAGAAAAAGAAGTAGACCTTTGTTATGGGTAAGGCTTATAGGCTATTAAAAGTAGTTTTTAAAGTGTAATTCATATGGTTAGATTTTTGTAAGCATTTCAAGGCTTGTATTTTTGTAAAGAGAAGTAGCCTTGTAATATCTTTGTAAGATATCCATGCTTAGTAGTAGGATCATAAAGATCCATGCTTAAATTGTAGTGGATATCCATGTTTAGATTGTTGTAGGAAGTCCATGTCTATAATATCTATCATGTTGTAGGAAAGCTATGTTTATGTTGCCTACCATATTGTAGGAGAGCTAGGTTTATGTTGTCTACCATGTTGTAGGACGTCCATGTCTATGTGGTATTCATGCTTAAGATTATTGTAGGTTCATGGTTAGGTTGTATACCATAATTAAAATGTAATAGATATCATGCTAAGTTGTAGTAATCTCCATGCTTAAATAGTAGAAGATATCCATGCTTAAGCATAGTAATCATTCATGCTAAGTTGTAGTGAGTTCATGCTTATGTTGTATGCATGTGGTAGGGATTGTAGTAGAGAACTCATGTTTATCCATGCTTAAAATATATACCATGCCTTAGGTTGATACTTAAGTAGTATACCATGTTTAGAATGTTGTAGGTTCATGCTTAATATGTATACCATGCTTTACGTTGATGCTTAAGTAGTATACCATGCTTATGTTGTAGATTCATGCTAAGTCATATACACTGCTTAGGAATGTGTAGGATTGATGTTTAAATTACCTACCATGCCTAAGATTGTTGTAGGAATGCTTAACTAGTATGCCATGCTTAAGATTGTAGTAGGTTCCTACCATGCTTGAGATTGTTGTAGAATGATGTTTAAAGTTGCATACCATGCTAACTGTTATAGGTTAAAGTAGTAAGGAAAATCATGCTTTGTTGTATACCATGCTAAATTGTTAATACTCATGGGTAAGTTGCAGCAATTAACCATGCTTAAAGTAGTAGGAGATATCCATGCTTAAATCTAGTAGCTATTCATGCATTAAACTTATAGTAGCTTTCTACATAAGTTGTATCCATGCTTGAGTTGTAGTGACTATCCATGCTTAAGTAGTGAAGATCCATGCTTAAAGTGGGTAGTAGATATACATGCTTAAAGTAGTAGACATTCATGCTTAAGTGTAGTACGAATCCATGTTTAAGAAATAGTATACATTCATGCTTAAGTGTGAGTAAAGTCCATGCTTAAAATAGTAATAAACATCCTTGTATAAAGTGATGGTAGATATCCATGTTATAGTTGTGGTGTTTAGTAAAGAACCATCATGTTATAGTAAATTGTGTTAGTAAAGAACTATCATGTTGTGGTTGTAGCGTTAGTGAAGAACCAATCATGTTGTAGTTGCAATATTGAGTTGTGAGGTCGTTCTAGCTAATCCCCTAGAAGGAACCCATGTTGAGATTGCTTAGTTGTTCTAGATTCAAGAGCCATGCATGCTTGAATGGTATATTGTAGCTTTCTAGATAAAAGAAACCATACTTGAATTGTATATGGTAGTGAAGGATTAGGAAGAACCCATGAACCCATGCATCTAGCTTCTAGGTAATTCTAGCTCAAACTTGAGAGAGAACTCAAGAATCTAGTTACATGTAGTTCTAGTTCAACTGGGAAAAGAAACTGTGGATTCTAGTTGTGTGAGGTTCTAATTGAAATTGGACCGTATCATGGGGACATTCCTCATCCTTATGGGTAATAAGGGTTGGGAAAGTCACTAATAATTGTTTAGCTCGATAAAAAGTTTATGTCGCTTTTAGGCTTCTCATTGGTAGAATGCCTATTTTAGACTGTTAGCAGATTCTTCTGTTGCTTCTAATTATAGAAGATCAAGTTTGCTAGTAAGCAAGTTTGGTTGCTTCTAGATTTGATTACCTGTATAGTTGTTTTTGTATGTGGTTTTGCTCGTACGTGGCTCAACTGGCCCGTATGTAGTTGTAGGTCTCATACGCAGCTGATATGGCTAAAAATGGGGTTTAATCAGAACCATCCAAATCAGGTGCGAATCTTGAAGCCCAGGGGCAAAACAGTAATTTCACCTACCAATGGGTCTGAAATGGGTACTGGATCTCTTCATCAAAGATCCAATAACCCACGAACGGATCCACCTCAATCGGGCGCGGGTTTCAACCAGCAGAAAACCCGATCCAGAGGGATAGGATCAGGATCTCTGATTAATACTAATCAACGACCCTGATTCACATCTATCCTTCCACTGGGAATTAGGGATTACATTGCTAATCTGTTTACGGGGATTATATTCCTTATCAGATCACGGGGATTACATTCCTAATATGATCCCTAAGACGCCTATAAATACCCCCCATCCATCTCCATTAAGAGGTAATCAATCTTTTGCCAATTTCACGCTCTTTCTTAATCATCCCTGATTAGTGACTTAAGCATCGGAGGGTGCATCGCCGGGATCAACCCCGGTGTCTCGCACTTTTTGCAGGTTAACGGCGGGAGTCAGCGATCAAACTCCGGCGGATCAGGTTCCAGGTTTGCTATTCAAGTTTCCCAAGAATCTACAAATACTATCTATTTACCCCCACACCAAATATAGCAGTAACATGATTGGTGCCGTCTGTGGGAAAAAACGAGTAGCAGCCTCCCCTCTTCCCGTTGGTCAGATCTTCTCCAGCCATGCCTCCTAGGAAAGCAAGATCCAGAGGGTCCAACCGAGGGCCCAACCCCGATCAGCAACAAGAAATCCCCATCCAACACGCTCCGCAGCAGGGGCAACTTCCTCCCCCAGCGGAGGACCCACTCCAACAGGACCTGCCTCCTCCGCAGAATCAACAACCTCCCAAGGGTCCAAATCCGCAGAAACAACCTCTCCACCAGGACCATGTCTCAATCCACAATGCCTCTACGGACTCTATGGCCTCCCACAATCTCCAAGCTTCCGACTTCTGCCAAAAAGTCCCCAATCGGCAGAAGGATGAGGATCTTCGCCACCGTCTGGACGAAAAGCGGGCCTGAGAGGGAGCCTCCCGCCAGCAACGTCCAGATGAGCAATTTCTTCACTGCAGAGACTACAAAAGGTCCCCTATCCAAAGGGGGTGGAGAGAGTCCCCCGAGCATCACAGAAGAAGACCACACTCCCCTACCGGTCGGCAACATCCTAGGAACGATGAGGCACCCATCACCCGTGCCGAGTTCCAGCAGTTCCAGGCAACCATCCTACAAGCTCTCAACCTCCGTCCCAATAACACCAATGCTCTAAGGATTCCCACTCCTCCTCAGATCTGAAGTCCTCGCCAACGGTCCCTAACTCCTCCACAAGCTCCTAGCAACCCCCGCTACATGGCAAGTCCTCGCTGCTCTAGGAGCTACCGTCGTCATAGCCCCCACTCTCCCTCGTACGAAGACGAGTCTAGAGGCTCGCCGGATTACCGTCAAAGGGATGATGCATTCTATTGCCATCTCCATGAGATGGAGAGGCGCTTGGGTCAGTTAGACCGAGAAGAAGAGCTTAGAGGAAGGACCATCCGTCCTAATAGACCTCCTTTTTCCCGAACCATAATGGATCCACCCGTGCCGATCGGCTTTAAGCCTCCTCAATTCGAGACCTATTCCGGGGAGACTGACCCCGTTGATCACATCGAAAGCTTTAAGACCCTCATGCTTATCCATCAAGCTTCCGATGCTCTTCTATGCAAGACCTTCCCGGCAACTCTCAAGGGTCCGGTCCGAGAATGGTACTCTCGCCTTGCCCCATCCTCAATATTCTCCTTCGAGCAATTTGAGAACCTCTTCGTCACCCACTTTGTGAGTAGCCGCCGAACTGAGAAAACCAGTATTTCGCTACTCTACCTCAACCAGAAGAAGGGTGAGAAGTTGAGAGACTATGTGAAGAGGTTCACAGCTGAAGCCAGGTCCATAACATCCCTCGACCAGTCGGTCGCTGCAGCAGCTTTTCAATCCAATGTCCTCAACTCCAGCCTCCGCTCCTCCCTTGCCAAGAAGCCCCCTCAGAACTTCTCTGACCTCCTCCTCCGGAGCGAAAAGTATATTCGGGCCGAAGAAGCTGAACACCGCCCCAACTTGGTGGGGTCCTCCTTCGGGTTTAAAAGAAAAGGAACAGAAGAGGAAGGAGCCAAGAAGCTTCAGACGGATAATGGCGGCCAGCGCCGACCTCCCCCCAGATTTGAAAATTTTACTCCCCTTAACGCCAACATCTCCACAATTCTCATGGAAGTTGAGAAGGAGGGGGTGATACCTCCTGCACCAAAAATGAACACCTCCGGCAAAAAGAGGGATAAAGAGAAGTGGTGCCGTTATCACCGGGACCATGGCCACGATACCAATGATTGTCGGGCCTTGAAGAATGAGATAGAAGCCCTCATCCAGAGTGTAACGCCCCTGCCCCGAGCCCGGACAATTTATACAATTTATAAGACAAATTAGATACTATATAGTACAACTGCCCACCACAGGCTGCCTCTCAATAGGTGGTTAACCGAATTGGTGACTCTTGATCCTTGGCATTTATTATTTATATAATATTTTATCATTGGAAATATTCGATATGGGATTAAATCCCTTCTCTTTTCCAACCCGTGTACACCCTAGGAGTAATCCCCCCCTAGGTTGCCACGTCACCTTTGAAGAAGCACACAGCACACATGTGCTGTGCCTCTTCATTCCATCCGGTGGGTCCCCCCACCTCTTCCAATACCGGATTCTAATGAATCCCATTATCATTTCAAATCCGAATAAATCCTTTATAAATCCATCCTATAGAGCAATTATATAGGACCAAGTCTCAAATTCATTTTCATTATATATATTTCAAACCATATATATATATTTCAGAAATACGGGGTATTACATACACCCCCCCTTCAGAAATCAGCGTCCTCGGTGATGAGCACGGGGCATGCACAATCTAGTGCAGGATCTACTTTCTAGCCGATGCAGAGCATTTCTGTGAGCGTCACTCTCGTCTTTGAAATTCTGGAGACCAATCCCACTCTGTGGATCATTCTTTGGAATTCTGTCCATCCTCCCAGACTTCTGGGGATTGTCTGTCTCTCTCCGCCGATCATCCTGGAGTCCATAACTCACTGCTCTCACAGACTCGGTGTCGAAAGTCGGCTCTGATACCATTTGTAACGCCCCTGCCCCGAGCCCGGACAATTTATACAATTTATAAGACAAATTAGATTCTATGTAGTACAACTGCCCACCACAGGCTGCCTCTCAAAAGGTGGTTAACCGAATTGGTGACTCTTGATCCTTGGCATTTATTATTTATATAATATTTTATCATTGGAAATATTCGATATGGGATTAAATCCCTTCTCTTTTCCAACCCGTGTACACCCTAGGAGTAATCCCCCCTTAGGTTTCCACGTCACCTTTGAAGAAGCACACAGCACACATGTGATGTGCCTATTCATTCCATCCGGTGGGTCCCCCCACCTCTTCCAATACCGGATTCTAATGAATCCTATTATCATTTCAAATCCGAATAAATCCTTTATAAATCCATCCTATAGAGCAATTATATAGGACCAAGTCTCAAATTCATTTTCATTATATATATTTCAAACCATATATATATATTTCAGAAATACGGGTTATTACACAGTGGGGGCAACTGACCAGGTTCGTGAGAAAGGACCGAGCCGACCTTCCTCCCCCGCCTCGGGGGGTTAACAAGCGTCCTGAGTGCGATGAAACGCCCGACTTCGAAGAGGAGCGTGTCCTACACCTCATCCATGGGGGCCCAATGGAGGGCTCCTCCAACTCCTCTCGAAAGGCATTTATAAGAGAAGTCAATTCGGTTCGCGCCACCCCTCCTCCTAAGGCCTCGGAGTGCCCATCACATTTTCAGATGAAGACCTCAAGGGCGTCCGAACCCCTCACTGTGACGCACTCGTCATCAACCTCCACATGGCAAACTTCAAGGTGGAGAAGATCCTAGTGGACAATGGCAGTTCCGTTAACATCCTCTTCCTCGCCACTTTTAAGGGCCTCAAACTCTCCCGAGATAGACTTAAGCCCGCCGGCTACACGCTTCATGGGTTCACGGGAGTGCCAGTGACTATTGAAGGGGTGATCACCCTCGACGTAACCGCTGGCAAAACTTCTACTACCCGAACGGAGTCCATGGACTTCATGGTCGTAGATGTTCCCGCAGCTTACAATGTCATTCTCGGTTGGCCCGGCCTAGCTGCCCTTGAAGCCATCCCTTCCGCCTATCACCTCAAGATGAAGTTCCCCACCCAGGCAGGAATAGGGGAGGTAAAAGGCAATCAGGAAACGGCCCACAAGTGCTACATGACCTCTACCCTCGGTCCAGTCCTCTCCCTAGAAACTCTGGAAATCCCCCAAGATGCTGCTCGACCAACGTCCGAGCCGGTGGATGAATTGGAGGAAGTGCTCTTCTCTGAGTAGGATCCAACCCGAAGGTTCTTTGTTAGCAAGACCCTCCCATCCGTCCTATGCTCGGACATAGTCCAGTGCATCCGAAGGAACCGAGACCTATTTGCTTGGTCAGCTGCGGACATGCCCGGAATTTCCGAAGAGCTCTTGGTCCACCACCTCAGCGTTACTCCGGGGTCCAAACCGGTTCAACATAAGAGGTGCAAGTTTGCCCCCGAGCGCCAGCTAGCTATAAAAGAGGAGGTGGACAAGCTCTTGAAGGCCCGGTTCATACAAGAGGTAAACTATCCCGAGTGGTTGTTGAATGTCGTAATGGTGAAGAAATCCAATGGGACTTGGAGGATTTGTATCGATTTTACCGATCTCAATAAAGCTTGCCCGAAGGACCCCTTCCCTCTTCCGAGTATTGACACTTTGATTGACGCCACCTCGGGTCATGAACTCCTCAGCTTCATGGACGCCTTATAAGGCTACAATCAGATCCGGATGTTCCCCCCAGATATCCCGAAGACCTCATTTGTGATCGACCAGGGCCTCTACTGCTACAGGGTTATGCCCTTCGGTTTGAAAAATGCAGGCGCCACATACCAACGCCTTGTCAACAAGGTTTTCCAAGCTCAAATCGGTCGTAATATGGAGGTATATGTTGACGACATGCTTGTAAAAAGCATCAGAGATGCCGATCATGTAACTGACCTCCAGGAGGCATTCGATGTTCTGAGAAAGCACAACATGAGACTCAATCCGAACAAGTGTGCGTTCGGAGTCTCGTCAGGAAAGTTCCTCGGCTTCATGGTCAGCCAACGAGGAATTGAAGCTAACCCTGAGAAAATCAAGGCCATATTAGACATGGCCCCTCCCAAGAATGTTAAGGAAGTTCAGAGGTTAACAGGCCGCCTAGCCGCCATAGGGCACTTTCTCTCGAAGTCCGGGGAGAAATGCCTCCCCTTCTTCAAGGCCCTCAGGGGGGCTAAAGGTTTCGAATGGGGTCACCAGCAACAGGAGTCGTTCGACCAGCTCAAGGCTTACCTCGTCAATCCTCCTCTCCTCAGCAAACTAATTCCTGGCGAACCCCTCTACCTCTACCTGGCAGCCTCCGAGCAGACCCTTAGTGTCATTTTGGTGAGGAAAGAAGACCGGGCTCAAAAACCCATTTACTATGTGAGCAAGGTACTTCGGGATGCCGAGCTCCGGTACCCGAGAATAGAAAAGATGGCTTACGCCCTAGTGATGGCCGCAAGAAAGCTTCGCCCGTACTTTCAGTCCCATTCAATGGTCATTCTTACCGACCAACCATTGAAGCAAGTCCTCCACAAGCCAGAGACCTCAGGTCGCCTTATGAAGTGGTCTATCGAGCTGAGCTAACATGATATAACATATCAGCCTCGGACCGCGATCAAAGTGCAGGCCTTAGCAGAATTTATAGTTGAAAGTACCATCCCCGAATTTAACCAAGCAATGAAGGGACCACCTGTCTGGTCGGTCTATGTGGATGGATCCTCCTGTAATGAGGGAAGCGGAGCCGGGGTCATTCTGGCAGGCCCAGATGACTTCATCCTCTAATACTCCCTCCGTATAAACTTCAAGGCCTCTAACAACGAAGCAGAATACGAGGCACTTATAGCTGGCCTTGGAATGTCCCGCAATGCAGGGGCGCGACGCCTTCGGATCTTTAGCGACTCTCAGCTGGTCGTAAATCAGGTCCTAGGCGAGTATGAAGCACGTGATGACCGGATGGTTAAGTACTTGGCCAAGGTCAGAAGCCTTATGGCTCTATTTGAAGAAGCCCTCATCCAGCGGATCCCTCGAGAAGAGAATTCCCAGGCCGATGCCCTTTCCAAGCTAGCCTCTTCCTTCCTCCAAGGTCTCGAGCAGACCGTCTTGATAGAGGTCCTCCTGAAGCCAAGTATAGAGGATGAAAATTCCAACTCAATGGCGTCGCTGCCTGTTTTGCTTCAAGATGACTGGATGAAACCCCTCGTCGAATTCCTAAGGGATGGGCTCCTCCCCGAGGACCCTAAGGAAGCTCGAAGAGTAAGAACCCGAGCAGAGCGATACACACTCATCGAGGGCATCCTTTACAAGTGTTCTTTCACACAGGTAGACGGCAGGCCTTATTTGAGATGCCTTTCCCCAGAGCAAGCCGAATACACCCTTCAAGAACTTCACGAGGGCATCGGCTGGGCACATTCGGGGTCCAGGTCCCTAGCCCGCAAAGTGTTGAACTACGGATATTTCTGGCCCACTCTCCTGCAAGACACCGAACTACACGTTCGACAATGCGGCTCTTGCCAGAAGTACTCCAACATCCGACACCTCCCACAAGCTCCGCTCACATCCCTATCAAGTCCAATCCCCTTTGCAATGTGGGGGATGGATTTACTAGGGCCATTTCCACCAGCTCCCGGCCAGTTCAAATTCTTAGTCGTGGCAATCGACTACTTCTCAAAATGGATAAAGGCCGAGCCCTTAGCCACAATCACTGAGAACAAGGTCTTTCAGTTCTTTTGGAAGAATGTCATGTGCCGATTCGGGGTCCCTCGGGTCCTCATAACCGACAACGGAACCCAGTTCATGGGGGCTGCCTTCCAAGCTCTCTGTGAAGACCTCACCATCCAACACCGATTCTCCTCCGTATCCCATCCACAATCGAATGGCCAAGTAGAGAATGCTAACCGGCAGATTCTCTCCGGTATTAAGAAGAGGTTAGACAAATGTTCCAAGGGCTTATGGGTCGACCAACTTCCCAACGTGCTGTGGAACTACCGTACCACAAAACGGAGCCCCACAGGAGAGAGCCCATTTAATTTCACCTATGGATCCGAGGCAGTGATCCCCCTAGAAGTCGGTATACCCTCTCCTCGTCTAATAGCTTATGAAGAAGAACAAAATGCCAGAGAGCTCCGAGCAAATCTAGACCTTGTTGACGAGATCCGAGAAAGAGCTGTCATTCGTCAACAAAGCTACCGAAGAAGGATCGAGTTGGCATACAATAAGAGAGTCCGTCCTACCAACCTCAAAGAAGGGGACTTGGTCCTCAAAAAGTTAGCCATCTCCTTTCCTGGTCAAAAGAGTAAACTGGCTCCAAATTGGGAGGGACCTTACAAGATCGCCAAGGTAGTTCGGCCCGGGACGTACAAACTAGAAGACTTCGAAGGCAGAGAGATCCCCAGGACCTGGAATGCCGACCATCTCCTGAAATACCAAGAGAGAGCACCAACGCCTCTCTAAGTATTCTGGGATGTCGAACCATTCCTCTCCTATTACTTGTTTTGCTTTTCTTTTATTTTCTCTCTTGTAATAACGGCTCGCAACTTTAGAAGCAGCCAACTATTAGTCATTAATAAAGAAAGCTTTTTCATATTTTACTATTGTTTACATCTCTCTATTTTTACTCTTCACTCTAACGATGGTTCGGAGTCCAACACTTGGCTCGATTCTACTTCGCAAGTTCGCTCCTAAGCGAGCTAGAAGTAGTTCACCATTCGGAATTGCTCCCACAACCATTGAACAACTCTAACGATGGTTCGGAGTCCAACACTTGGCTCGATTCTACTTCGCAAGATCGCTCCTAAGCGAGCTAGAAGTAGTTCGCCATTTGGAATTGCTCCCAAAACCGTTGAACAACTCTAACGATGGTTCGGAGTCCAACACTTGGCTCGATTCTACTTCTCAAGTTCGCTCCTAAGCGAGCTAGAAGTAGTTCGCCATTCAGAATTGCTCCCACAACCGTTGAACAACTCTAACGATGGTTCGAAGTCCAACACTTGGCTCGATTCTACTTCGCAAGTTCGCTATTAAGCGAGCTAGAAGTAGTTTGCCATTCGGAATTGCTCCCACAACCGTTGAACAACTCTAACGATGGTTCGAAGTCCAACACTTGGCTCGATTCTACTTCGCAAGATCGCTCCTAAGCGAGCTAAAAGTAGTTCGCCATTCGGAATTGCTCCCACAACCGTTGAACAACACTAACGATGGTTCAGAGGTCGGCACCCCTGGCCAAACGCTCGCAGCGCCGACCACCAAACAAGTGGAAATCCCGCTCCGGAACCTCGGCACAATAGAAACAGTCACAAACAACCGTTGAACTACTCTGACGATTGTTCGGAGGTCGGCGCCCCTGGCCAAACGCTCGCAGCGCCGACCCCCAAACAAGTGGAAGTCCCGCTCCGGAACCTCGGCACAATAGACACAGTCACAAACAAAGTAACCACACAGAGCAACAAAAAATGTGCAAGTCTAAGAAAGAAATATTATTAAGAGTTAGGACGCAGTACAAGGCGGCTCTTCCATACAACAAGATTACAAGGCGTTAAAAAGCAAAAATTACAATGCCGACTTGTTACACTTAGGCTAAATACAAAGGCTTCAAAAACAAGATCTTCAACGCCTCCATGGCGCAGGGATGTTCCACTTCAAGGACACTCGAGGGCGGTGATGTTTACCTCCGGAACTCGACCCCAAACCAGCAAATTGAGACGTGTCCTCGGTGCTGCTCCTAACAGCCGCCCCGACGGACGCTCCGCTCGATGAAATGGCAACAGCACTTTGTGCATCCCCAGGACTAGGTTGGCCGATGGGCGAACGGGTCGCGAGCTCATAAAACGAAATGCCATGCTCGCTCTCCGTGCGAGTACATGAAGTGCTCCTCACGTTGATCGGCCCCGAACGCGGTCTAAGGCGAGCCACCTCCGCCTCCAGCTTCGAGATCTGCTCCCTCAGAGAGTCATCTTTTACATCAACCTCGAAGTGAGCAGGTATTGCGGAGTTCGGGATGCCGGAGCGACTCGCGATAAGACGGCAAAGATGAGTGACTTCGATGCTCTTGTCTACCGTGGCTCTCTTCAGTGCGTCGACCTCAACCGTCAGTTCGTCGCACTCGGTCGTCAGTTTAGCCTCCTCGGCTATCAATCCCTCTCTCTCCGTCCGAAGCTCCGTCTCTACCATTTACAGGTGACGAATCTCGGAAAGCAGATCGTCCCTCTCCGCTGTTATTTTTGATAAAGTGTGGCGGATGCACTTGATCCGAAGGCCATAGCTAAAGGCGGTCAATGAACCATCATCCTCTCCTAAAGGGGCCATCTCGGCAATCCTGCTCTCCAGACGCCGGATCTCGATGACTCGCCGACCCAGGATGAGTTGAAGGTGGTTCCGCTCGCTTACGGCTCTGCACAATCCTAGCTCAACTTCATAGAGCCGCTCTCGGCACCTCATCAAGCACAGCCTCGTCGCCCCTAAGCCAACCTCGGGACGAGCGTCGTCCCCTGAGAAAGTAGGCTCGATGACTTAAGTCACCACCGCAAGCTGAAAAGAAGTCGAAACAAACAACAAATTTTCAACACATTGCCGAACTCCTACACTTAGCCAATTTTCAAGAGTTTTTGAGAAAAGATAGAGAGACGCGAAGTTGAGCCCAAAAAGAAGTTTTCATTCATTACAAAAAAGCGGTGGCCAGTCCGCGATTAGGCATTACATTTAAAAACAAAAAAGAAGAAAAGAAAAAACAAGCAAGGTCAGGGCACAACCACTTTCCCAGGGCGGCGAGAGTGGGTGGGGGTCGACGTCCCCGAAGGGGTCACCACCGCCAGCAGGGTGACCGCAGACCCCTGGACCTCGACAACGACCTCGACCTCAGGCTCGACCTCGTCCTCCCCTTCTTCTTCTTCTTCTCCCTCCGACTCGGGGTCGAAGCCTTCGACGTGGCCCAGGAACAATCTCCATCCCGAGCAGTCCACGTCAGGGTATGCCTTCATCACCCGGGCGAGGGCTTCGGTGTAGGCTTTGGCCATGTTCTGGGCAAGAAACCCTTGCGCCTTCACCGTGGTCGCGTCCTCTACCTCCTTCACCGCGGCAACCTTGGCCTCTACCGCTTCGGCCAATTGTTTGGCCGCCTCCTCCTTCTGGCGAAGAAGGTCGCCCTCCAGCTTCGCGACCTGGCCCTCGAGGTACTCGACCCTCGTCGTCTTCCCTTCGAACTCGACCCTGAGCTTGTCGAGCTCGTTCCCCATCCGAGCCTTCTCCTTCCGAGCTTGGTCGGACTCCTGCTTCAGCTCCTTCTCCAGAGCCGTCAACCTCTCCGTGAGGTGACCAAAATGGACGATGATCTGCGACAAAGGAAGAGGTATTAAAAGAGTTAGAGAAATCAGACCTAAAGGGAACCAATGACGGCAAAAATTCAACACCTACCGAGACCGCTGAGCGAGCAATCTCGATGACGTCGTCGCCCTCCTGCCCGGCCTCCATAGCGGCCCGATCCTTCGGCGTCGCCAGGTGCTTGACCACCTGCATGCTCGCCAAGGAGTTGCCGAGGAACCCGTTGTGTTTCCGAACCTGCCAGTTCGGAACATGAATTCTTTTATGCTCCTCGGTCAGGAGCTCCTCGGCCACCACTGTCAGTGGGGACATCGCCATCCCGAGGGTTGCGGCGATAGGGAAGTCTCCAGCCCCGGTTGACGCCGAGGCACCTCCTTCAGCAGCGGCCGGGCTTCCCAGGGTCTCCACCTCCTCGACCACCTCGGTGACCCTCGGAGTCTTCGCGGTCGGCAACTTGGTCGCCACCCTCTTGTGCTTCTTCGGTGCCTTGCTGGCAAGACCAGCCCTCAAAGCCAACACCACCTCATAGTCCATCGCCTCTGCATTAAAAACGAAGTTTGTTAGCGCAATAAAAAGTCATGAAAAGTGAAGTATAAAAAACTAAGCACGGAAGCGTAAAAGAAGCCGCGTACTGGGTTCTATGCGGCAAAGCCCTCCCCTGAACAAGACATCCTCGGTCAGCTCCTTCCAGTCATACTTCGGCCGATCGAGAAGTGTCCGAACTGCCTCTTCTTCTTCAGGGCGAAGCTTGGGCAGTGCCTTCAACCTCTTCGGCACCTCTTCCACCCAACTAGAAGGGATAGGCCAGGCCTCCGCACTCTGCACTATCAAGAACTTTTCACGCTAGTGCTTGATGGAGTCGGGGCAGATAACGAGCCTACCGCCATGCCTCGGAGCCTAATAGTACCGGAACTCCGATCGGTTTCCTTGATGAAGCCGATAGATCGTCCGAAGTACATTCAGCTCCGGCTCGATCCCAGCGGCTTGGCAGTGAAGTACGAAACCGTTTATGACGCTCCATGCGTTCGGCATAAGTTAGATGGGGCTGACCCCGAACCACCTCAGAACGAGGATTGTGAACGGATGGAGAGGTAGCCGAGCCCTGGCGATAAAGGCATTAACCGGCCAGCAACACATAGTCACTGGCAGCGGCGAGTTGGCCCTAACCCCGGGACCCGGCAGCATAAGCTCGTACTCCTCCGGGATGTGGAAACAGTCCCGGATCACTCCCAAGTCTTCTTCGCGGAGGATCGACACCGTCTCATCCGCCTCGGTCGTCTCCCTCGCCGCATTCTCCTCGAAAGTCCTCCCCCTCCCGTGAACAATACGCTCGGCGTGCTCCTCCGGAAGCTCTCGAACTCTGTGAAGTCCCGTCTGTTGCCCCGGAAATCTGCCAAACTCCCCCATACGCTTCGGCTCTTCCACGATCGAATCTTTGCCAAACACCTTCTTGCCCTTATCTGGGCGACTCGGAGTGCGGGCTTCGACGACTTCAAGGGAGGGCTCGGACCAAGAAGAAGAAAACTCGGAGATAGAGGGAAGAGACATATTTATACTTGGAAAGTGACTAAGTATAAATTACCTTAAAAATGTGCTGTCGAAAACTTCACCGGAAAACGAACAGCAATCACCGAAATCACTCGCTGAGCACAAATAATCGCCTGAGCAAAAGAGAGGAGAAGTGGAAAAAGAGAGAGGGGTGAGGTTTTAAAGAGCGAGGCGTGCAAAACGAGGATAATGGGCCCAGACGCCCAGCCCACCTATGCAAAACGACAAAAGCGACCCAAACCGTCGCCTTGTTTACCACGCCAAGCCGTACATCGCATTAAGTACTGACCCATCTGACAGAAGCTCAGAGGTCATTGCATTAAATAAGCGTCTCATCCGTCAGAGCTGTCAGAAGTTCAGAAGCCACCAACTCCGCACGGCGCGCTCTGCCAGAAACAACAAGTCAAGGACCTCGGCACCAGCTGCCGAGCGCTCTTGACACCGACCATGTTACATGGAAAATTGGACCTCGGCACCAGCTACCGAGCACTCTTGACACTGACCATGTTACATGGAAAGTTGGGGTTCGGTACCCGCTGCCGAGCACTCTTGACACCGACCATGTTACATGAAAAGTTGGGGTTCGGCACCAGCTGCCAAGCGTTCTTGACACCGACCATGTTGCATGAAAAATTGGACCTCGGCACCAGCTGCCGAGCGCTCTTGACACCGACCATATTATATGGAAAGTTGGGGTTCGGCACCGGCTGCCGAGCACTTTTGACACCGACCATGTTACATGGAAAGTTGGGGTTCGGCACCAGCTGCCGAGCGCTCTTGACACCGACCATGTTGCATGGAAAATTGGGGTTCGGCACCAGCTGCCGAGCGCTCTTGACACCGACCATGTGTAACGCCCCAGTTTCCAATACTGGGAAAACCGAGACACGAGCCAAGACCTTTTCTTCAATTAGTCACAATACACAGAAAAACAGGAGAATTTAAAACTTTTTATTCAACACTCAATGTATTACAAGTATGAACATTATACAACTGCAATACATTACAATGGAGTTACAATATTACCTTCACATTTCCAAGTATTACAACCTTCAACATCTTACATCAGAGTACTTCCCAACTAATAGATGATCAACACATATTTTACAGCGGAACTAAATACGATATTGACTCCTTACTTTCCTGGCCTTGAGTCCTCCTGAATCTCGCCCTTGTACTTCGGCGATCCAGTACCTATGGAAGTGGGGACGTCAGTATTCACTGACGCTTAAAGGCTGATATCAAAGCAGCGAATCTCCCAAACAACATACAAAACATGGCAATGGTGTTGGTGTAGTTTAAGTGTTCGTGAGTGCTAGGACTAGACTCTAATGCGATATTTAACTAGAACTAGGATGCTTCCTATTCTAATGTCAGCGAGTCTCCGAAGCAACATGCAGCCCATACTACATGCGACCCCATCTCAAGCCGTTTCTCCATATATAGGGATTTGAACTCGCGTTATGAATTCTAATTGTACACAACCTGTTCTTGACACCTACACGTGACTAATTTGAGGTTGCAGACGTGGTCAAGTCCCACTAATGCATTCCGCCAGTGGTGTCTATGTTCGCCACTGCTACCCGGCTAACCGGACCTCACTCAAAAACAGGCGAACCCAATGTATCGGGCATCGTTCCAAAAACCAAAATTATAGGGTCTCGCAAGCGCAGGACAGCGCGAAGCCTGCCCTGTGGCACCCTCTGGGGTCTCGCAAGCGCAGGACTGCACAATGCATCCTGTGGCACCCCCAGCCACGACACTTCAGGAATTAACAGTGCGAGATACGCAACCCGTGTCCTCAACTTGTGAGACGTTACCGTACGTATCCCTTTGACGGGAAGGTACAACCCAATACACCACCTATGATCTGCCTCAAGGAACGAGTTAGTTGTAAGGGGCCCCCTACAACCGACTCCTCTCTCCTGGCAAAAAGGGTTTAAGTAAAATGATCCTTATAAGTCACTATCCTAATGATGTCCCTGACTCGAACAATCCTAGGGATGACAATATTATAAACACAACATGCTAGGCCTTTAAAGTAGACTTCGCAAGACAACTCTACTAGGCTGCTCAACCTAGACTTACCAGAACCCTTCGGGATCCGGTTCCTAGTCCATCGATCCAAGACCTCGGCCGTGCGAACATACATGCATGCAGCTACCCTAAACTTGGATTCCGTCTATACTCTGGTCCTCGATCAACCTACACTGGTTAAGATTCGACGGTACACAAGGAGTGACTCCTCCACAGTTCCTTAGGGTAGAAAACATATGTCTTGATGGTCAATAGCCCCTAGGGTGGTAATATCACCCTAGACGAGCACAACGAACAGTGTACTAGCTAACAAGCTATACACGAGTAACAACCACATACGAGCTAATAAGCTACGTATGAAACAATAGCTACCTAAGAGCCAGGCGGGCCTCGTAGGAGATAACAACGTACATACCAGCCAAATAAGCCGCGTATGAGACCAACAGCTACGCACGGGCCGGTCGAGCCGCGTACGAAACAACAACCTACATACGAGCCAAATAAACTACGTATGAGACCCACAGCTACATACGGGCCAGTCGAGCCACGTACGAGCACAACCATATGCAAACAACCATACATGTAATCAATCCTAGAAGCAACCCAACGTGCTTACTAGCAAACTTGATCTTCTATTATTAGAAGCAACAGAAGAATCTACTAATAGTCTATGATCGGTATTCTACCAATGAAAACCGAAGGCGTCATAACAATCTTTATCAAACTAACCATTACTAGTGGTCTTCCAAATCCTTATTACTTCAACCTATAGTACTTTAAGCATGGCATACAATTGCAAGCATCTATCCACGACAATCTAATTATGGTACATAACGTAACCACTCACCACAATACTCCTAAGTATGAATATGATTTAAGCATGTGCTTATATCGAGCTTAAGCATGAATTATCACTATGGTCTAAACATGAAGTTAACTATAGTCAAGCATAAGTTACAACTTGACCGTGAATGCCTACTACTTTAGAGTATGCATCTCTACTACCACCTTACACATGGATCTTCATTACTTTAAGCATGATTCATTACTATGATCTAATCATGAAGACGACTTAGTGGAACATCTACTATTATAATCTAGTATGGGTAGAACATAAACATAGAATTGCTACGACTAAGCATGATATGTATTCCAAGTAGAGACCTACAACATTCTAACCATAGTATGATAGTTCCTACCATGTATGTACAACCTAAACATGGTTTCTTTCTACATTAAACCCACAACATGGCATACGCCATAAGCATGGTTCCTACAATTATTTAAACATGAATGTCTACCATCTTTAGCATGATTAATGACTAAGCATGATTATCTACTAACTTAACATAGACAATAATTAACATTACATCTACTAACTTAGCATGAATAATGATTAAGCGTGATCATCTACCAACATAGCATGAACATATACTTATCTAAGCATGGATATCATGTAAGTATGAATATTTATTTAGTCTAGCATGGTATACAACTTTTCTACAACATCCAAGTGTAGATATATCAATCTAAAAAGGTACACAACTTTCCTACCATTAATCTAGCATGGTATACAACTTAATTAAACTAACATGGTATACAAATTTCCTACCATTAATCTAGCATGGTATACAACTTACCTACAATTGAACTAACATGGTATACAACTTTCCTACCATTAATCTAGCATGGTATACTACTTTCCTACTATCATCAAAGCATAAGCAAATTAATCTATCATGGTATACTACTTTCCTACTATCATCTAAGCATGAATCTTACTAAGCATGAATAACTACTAAGCATGAATATCTTACTAAGCATGGATAACTACTAGTATGAACATACAACATTCCTACGTATATGTATACATACTTCTAAACATGGTAAGTAATTTTAGCATTAATCCTACAACATGTATATCATTCCTAAACATGATAGATGATTTTATCATTAATCCTACAACATGTATATCATTCCTAAATATGATAGGAAATTTTAGAATGAATCCTACAACATTCTAAGCATGAATATCATTTCTAAACATGATAGGTAATTTTTCGAATAAATCCTACAACATACTAAGCATGAATATCATTCCTAAACATGATAGGTAATTTTTAGAATAAATCCTACAACATACTAAGCATGAATATCATTCCTAAACATGATAGGTAATTTTTAGAATAAATCCTACAACATACTAAGCATATTTATACACTTAGCATGGTATACATCATTCCTAAACATGGTAGGTATTTTTGGCATGAATCCTACAATATTTTATTACTACTACTACTTTATTTTAACCATGAATATAGCATAAAACATCTACAACTATCTACTACAACTACTACTTTATTTTAACCATGAACATAACATAAAACATCTACAACTATCTACTACTACTACTTTATTTTAACCATGAACATAACATAAAACATCTACAACTATCTACTACTACTACTTTATTTTAATAAAACATCTAAAACTACTTCTTTTAACCATAAGTGTCTACCATAACATCTATAACTACTTCATTTTACCACTACTACCTTATTTAACCATACTACTACTATTTTATTTAAACATACTACTACTACTTTATTTTAACATGCTACTACTACTTTATTTTCTACTAATCTTTATTAGCATCGATTTCTTATTATTACTAGTGATCATAAAAAGAGATCTTCTTAACCATTCTACAACTAGTGATCTTAGATTAGTTTCTTTTTCATAATTAGAACTAACATCTAATTTAGGTTCTTTTTACTTAAGATTATAAAAGAAAATAGCAATAATAAAAATAAAGTAAGAACCTTCATTTGGTTCAACCAACCATATGCATTCTTTCTAGTCCAAGTCCAAGTTTATGTTCTACAACCACAAAGTGGTGTATGCACTATGTCATATGATTATGTATGAGTCCTCATTCAAGTCCTACAACCAAAAATGGTTGTATATGCCAAGTTAATGTGTATGTGTTCATTTTAGTCCAATCCATCACACTAAAACAACAATTACAACTATAAAGATTTAATCTTTATGTTTATTTAGCACTACTACTTGTTTTCATTCATTTCTTGTGGTTATTATCTTTAACATTTACAACATACAAAATAAGAATCACATACAACAATACTTATCACAACAAACCAGTCCAAAAAGAACCAAAGAAAACAAAACAAGGAAGGTAAGGAGAAGAAGAAACATCAAACAACAATTCAAACAAATAAACAACAAAAGAGAAACCCCCACCTTAATCTTCTTAATGGAAGAACTTGCTAGCTAAAACTTCTCCTTCCTCCTAGCTTTTAGAAATCTCTACTAAACCTACAAGAAAAACTCTCAAGTTAGAATGAGGTTTTCTCTTTCTTTTCCTTTCCTTTCTTTCTTTCTTTTTGATCTTTCTAAAATGAGACAAGGTGGAGAAGGAGGGGGTATTTATAGGAGGAGAGAAGGGGAGAAGTGCAAAATTGCACTCACCATTTGCACGAAACCCCTTCCCCAATTCAAGGGCTGGCCATGCTCCTAGGGTGGTAGGGATGAGGTGGAGGTATGGTGCTATGGTGCTATGGTGCTATGTGGTGGAGGTGTTATGTGAGAGTTTCTAGAAGGGTTCCCTTAATCTCTTCATGCATACTTAACCTAGGTTAAATACTTATAAACCCTAACAATCTAATAGGTTTTGTCATAACAAAGACAAGTGTTGTCCAAAAATACACAACACACAATTTGTATAATGTACTAATCGACATACTACACGTATGTGCGCATATATGTCTGTATACCGAAAATCTTCGCATAATCCGTATAAAAATAATTTAATCTCGGAAATAATAATAAAATAATATTTATTATTAGTTCGAAAGATCATGGTATCAATTTGATACAATACGGATGTATACTGACTGATATCTGGGTACGGATAATGTCTATGAGTAAACCGGGTGAAAATCACCAAAATATTTTAATTTTGGAATTAAAACAAAATAATAATAAAATAATAATTTATACAAGGTAATATCCGTCTGGGATATTACACTATGTTACATGGAAAATTGGGGTTCGGCACCAGCTGCCGAGCGCTCTTTACACCGACCATATTACATGGAAAGTTGGGGTTCGGCACCAGCTGCCGAGCGCTCTTGACACCGACCATGTTGCATGAAAAATTGGACCTCGGCACCAGCTGCCGAGCGCTCTTGGCACCGACCATGTTACATGGAAAATTGGACCTCGGCACCAGCTGCCGAGCGCTCTTGACACCGACCATGTTACATGGAAAGTTGGGGTTCGGCACCCGCTGCCGATCGCTCTTGACACCGACCATATTACATGGAAAATTGGACCTCGGCACCAGCTGCCGAGTGCTCTTGACACCGACCATGTTACATGGAAAAAGCTACCTCGGACCTCGCCGAACTCCCTCTTAGCACTCACAACATAGCCGAGGTGTCTCTCTTCTTCGGAAGAAGGTGCCGAACCACCCACGGACTTCGGCCTCCTGGGCAGCGAGCACTGGAAGGGGTCGGTAATGTGATACAAGCATGTAGGCCGCACAACGAAGGAAAACAACCGAGCCATTCGCCAAAAAAATTGCAAAAAAACAATTAAAAATTTGGGAAGTTAAGGAAGAACTCCTGGAAAGTAATTGTAAAGTTAGGGAAGCATTTTCTAATCCCCAAACAAGTAATTATTGCCAAGAACAATCTTCTAAGACCCCCGAACGACGAATTGACACTTCGCAAAGATAAACGAAAACACCGCATGATACGAAAGAACTCAGGAGCAACTCAAAGTGCGACTAACTTGAGAAATTACCACACTCCCTCCTTCAAGGTTCAAAACCTCCCATATTGGACTCCGACACAACTCCACTAGCCATTAAAACAGTAAAACTACTCCTCAAAGGCTGATCAAGCTCAGTCTTCGGGAGTGGGGGGCTCGTGATATGGCTAAAAATGGGGTTTAATCGGAACCGTCCAAATCAGGCACGAATCTTGAAGCCCAGGGGCAAAATAATAATTTCACCTACCAATGGGACTGAAATGGGTACTGGATCTCTTCATCAAAGATCCAGTAACCCACGAATGGATCCACCTCAATCGGGCGCGGGTTTCAACCAGCAGAAAACCCGATCCAGAGGGATAGGATCAGGATCTCTGATTAATACTAATCAACGATCCTGATTCACATCTATCCTTCCACTGGGAATCAGGGATTACATTCCTAATCTGCTTACGGGGATTATATTCCTTATCAGATCACAGGGATTACATTCCTAATCTGATCCCTAAGACGCTTATAAATACCCCCCATCCATCTCCATTAAGAGGTAATCAATCTTTTGCCAATTTCACACTCTTTCTTAATCATCCCTGATTACTGACTTGAGCGTCGGAGTGTGCGTCGCCGGGATCAACCCCGGTGTCTCGCACTTTTTGCAGGTTAACGGCGGGAGTCAGCGATCAAACTCCGGCGGATCAGGTTCCAGGTTTGCTATTCAAGTTTCCTAAGAATCCACAAATACTATCTGTTTACCCCCACACCAGATTTAGCGGTAACAGCAGCTTATTTGGTTCGTATATATGTTGTTGTCTCATACGCAGCTCGACTGGCCCGTATGTAGCTGTTGGTCTCATACGCAGCTTATTTGGCTAGTATGTATATTGTTGTCTCATACGTAGCCCGCCTGGCTCGTATGAAATTGTTGGTTTCATACGTAGATTGTTGGCTCGTATGTGTTCTGTTTACTAGTATATAGCTTATTAGCTAGTACGCAGTTTTGTTGTGCTCGTCTAGGGTGATATTACTGCCCTAGGGCTATCGACCATCAAGACGTGTGTTCACCTTACTCCTAAGGGACTATGGACGAGTCACTCCTTGTGTACCGTCGGATCTTAACTGTTGTAGGTTGATCGCGGACCGGAGCATAGACGAAATCCAAGTTCGGGGTAGTAGCATGTGAATACGTTCGTATTGCTGGAGTCTTAGATCGATAGGCCATGAACCAGATCCTCAGGGATTCTAGTATGTCTAGGTTGAGCAGCCTAATAGAGCTATCTTGCAAAGTCTAACTTAAGACTTAGCATGTTGTGTAAGTTCTGTTATCATCCCTCAGTCTATTTAGGGTTAGTGACATTATTAGGAAAGTAACTTATGACTTTTACTACTTAACCTTTACTTTTCGCCAAAGGGAAAGAGTTGGTGTTAAGGGTGATTCCTTATGATCCGACCTGTCCAATAGGCCTGCATCAGGTGGTGTTATTGGGTTGTACCCTTCTTGTCAAAGGAATACAGTCTGTGCCTTCTTACGAGTTGGGAGCACGGGATCCGTATCTCATCTGTTAATTTCTAAAGTGCCATGATAAGGGTGGGTGCGAGTCCTGTCAGAGCTAGGGATGGACCCCGGAACTCCGTCATGTCCTTGATCTAGGGGCGAACAATCCATAGACTACGGTCTGGCTAGGGCGACGGGGGATGCTTCGAGCTAACCTGTTTTGCGGTAACTCCGGGGTTCGTCAGATTTTTGAGTGAGGCAATAGTGGCAAACGAAGAAACCACTATATAACTGCAATTGGCAGAATTAGACCGTTTCAGGGCAACCTCATCAGTCACGTTGTATCTTCAGAAACAAGTTGAGTACAAGAGTAGAACTCATGGTGCGGGTTCAAATCCTTATATATGAAGAAACGGCTTGAGATGGGTGCATGTAGTATAGGCTGCATGTTGCTTCGGATACTTGCTGGCATTAGAATAGGAGCATCCTAGCCTTAATTGATATTGCATTAGATTCTAGTCATAACACTCACAAACACTTAAACTACACCGACACATTTGCCATGTTTGTATGTTTGTTTTTGGGAGATTCGCTGCTAGTTATCAGCCTTAAAGCGTCAGTGAATACTGACGTTCCCACTTCAATAGGTACTGGATTGCAGAAGTACAGGTGCAAGATTCAGGAGGACTCAAGGCAAGAAAAGCAAGGATTCGATATCATTTTAAGTTCTGCTGTAATATTTATTTTGATTATCTAATCATTGAAAGGTATCCAAGTGAGAATTACCAAGTGTTGTTCTTCATTCATTGTACTCTGATGTAAGTTGTTGGAAGTGTAACACTTGGAATTATAAAGGTATTATTGTAACACTGTTGTAACATATTGCAAATTGTAACAATCAGACTTGTAATACATTTGTGTTGAATAAAAAGTTTTAAATTTTCCTATTTTTCTGTGTATCGTGCATAATGGAAGGAAAGATTCTAGCTCGTGTCACGGTTTCCCTGTATATGAAAATTGGGGCATTACAAACCCATTAACAATCCACCTACTTCTTCAACAAAACTAATATGGTACCAATTAACTCTCACCCTCCTTCACCAACGAAATTAAACAAAAACCCATTAACTCTCCACATTCTTCTCCAGCAAATCAAACCCGAAACCCATCAATCTCATCCTCCTTCGCTAACTAAATCAAAGCCAAAACACAACAATCTCATCCTCCTTCTCCAACCAAATCAAACCTCATACCATTAACTCTCCATCTTCTTCTCCAGCCATATCAAACTTCCTAACCCATCAATCTCATCCTCCTTCTCCACCCAAATCAAACAAAAAACCCATTAACTTTACACCTAATTCTTCAATCAAATTAAATCCAAAACTCATTTACTTTCCACCTTCTTCTATAACAAAATCAAATCTGAAACCAAATAACTCTGTATATTCTTCTCCAACCAAATCAAATCCATAGTGGTTTATTGATTAATTGTATCAACGAATGGTGGGTCTTTGATAACAGAAAAAGAATATATGATAGTTGTGTCAAACTACCTAAACTGAGGGTGGTTAAGTGAAATTTATCCTTTATAAAAAAAGATTCAAGAATTTTTGAGGAAAAAATAAAGTGGAATTTGTAATTAATCAATTGAAAAAATATTTAGTAAAATGAACTTGTTCTGATTGATTAAGAAATAATTGTATGCTAGATTGTAATTTGTAGTACATAGATAATGAAATAGAATTAAATAGTTTCTTAAAATTTGCAGCTTGTTTGGTGGCTAGTCGTGGGCACGTGCTGCGCACATGCCCTGCCTTCCTTCTTTCTTCCCCTTCTCTTTTCTTTTAATTTTTGATGGGATTTTGGGCCTTTTTCCCCTCTTTCTTTTTCTTTATTTTTTTTTTATGGGCTTTCCTGATACCGGGGGTCCAAACATAAAATAATAATAAAAGTGAAGAGCAGAGGGCCCGAGAGCCTGGGGGTTTAAAAGACCCCGACACCCTCTCCATTCCCTTCATGCTTCTCCTCCTCTCCTTCTTACCATTTTTCTCTTCCAAAAAACTCTGAAGAAACTTTTCTCCTCCAGCGAACTATTCCGACCGTACGGGCCACTTCAGGTATTTTATAATATTTTATTATGATGCCTAGAGTTTTTTCGAGGGACGATTCCTCTTCAGATCGATCTGAAGAAGAAGTGTCTATCTCTCAACCCAGTAGAAGAGAGAAGGGGAAGTGGTAGCGGAGCAGTCTTCTGTGAAGGTGGAGACTGTAGAGGTTGTTAGGAGGGTTGGCGAGTTTGTGAGATATCCATGCCCTCTGACGGGTCTCACCCATGTTTGTCAGTACCTCAATGACTTGGGGGATCTGGTAGAGCACGATCTTTGATACGAGGAGTTCGAGTTTCAAGAGGTGACTGAGGCCGATTCTGTCCTGAGTATCTTATCGGGGGCAAATGTTCATATAATTAGAGACAATTTTGTGATCCCTCCTTAGTTTGAGCTTCTTCTGCCCTCCTCCAGAGCTAGGGTGTGTACGACACTTCCCAACGATTACTGTTTCTTCTTTTTTGATGCTCTTCATATCGGCCTTTGTTTCCCGATGCATCTCTTCGTCAAGGAGGTATTGAGGTGGTACACGATCAGCCCGGCACAGTTTATGTCGAATATGTGGAAGCAGGTGAGCGCCTTTATTCTACTGTGTCGGGCTGTGGGAGCTGAGTTGAGCTTAGCGGTGCTTTGGGAGCATTTTTTTCTTCATCAAAAGAGCAAGTCAGAGTTTCGTTTCTATCTTAATCCTCGTGCTGGGGTAAAGTTGATTGAGGTCCCAGATTCGATCCAAAATTTGCAAGGGAAGTCCTTTGTAGTGCATGGCTTTGAGTCGTGGGGGAACCCCACTAAATGGAAAACGGCAGTGCCGATGCCGGTTAGGGTATATCCGATGTTGTGGGAGGCGGAGAAGAAGTTGTGCAAAAACCTCTTTAGGCAGGAGCCGTTGAGGTGGAGGCATGTCACAAAGGAGGTTCTTTTTCAGGGGGATCTAAGCCCGATAGACCCTAGTACGAATTTAGCACATTATTTTCTTAAGTATTTTAGTGTCTTGTTTCTGCACATTTTACTACTTATTTTGAAGTCTCCCCTTGTTTCGTCTTGGCAGATACCGAGGGTATGTACTTTGTGGCGATCTCAGTTCCAAAGCGCCTGAGAGGCTGAAGAGGAAGCAGACGGTGACAAGCCAGGGGTGGGGTGACGGCTAGGAGTTTGTCACCTTCTTCACCTGCTACGGACCTGGACTCACCCCGGATGTCTTTTAGGAGTCCTACTCACAGGGGTGCTTCTTTGACATATATGCTCCAGCGGAAGCGCCCGCCCGTGACCGCTTTTGCTGACGCCACTTTCTCTGGTCAGCTGAAGACAATCTACATCCCGAATTAGACCATCAAGCTACATGATGGTTTCCTCGGGAATGGAGATAGTTGAATGGAGGTTTGGCATCTCCTGACTATGAAGAAAAGGTTTAAGATGGTCGCGGAGGGGCCTGGATCCTCAGTCTTGGAGTTAGCTCGGACCAACATGTTTGTATGTGCTGTTGTTTTGCTTTCTTTTGTTTTTATTCTTGAAGCTATTGTATGCATCTCCTAAGTTCTGAAATTCCTTTTGTCTTCTTTTTGTAGTTCACTTGTCATCTTAGCTTTCATATAAGTCGCGGAGGACGAGAAGTGCTAGAGGTTGGAGGTCAACAAGGTCAATTCGGAGAAGGCAAAGGCCATGAAGGCCTGGGAGGCGGCCGAGAGGCTTTTGGCAAGCGGGTTGCTCGACTTGAGGTGGAGTTGAAGAGGAAGGACGAAGAAACAATCGCGGTGACGGAGGATGCGGTTGCTCGTGTCAAGATGGAGGCAAAGAACCATATGTTCACCAAAATGAAGAAATCCTACCGCAAAGCCATCGATGGTGTTATCGAGATCGTCCCCCACTTTGATGGGAGGGGGTACCATCTGGGCTTGCAGATAGGAGAGGAGCTGGTATCGTGGGATAAGAAGGAGGAAACTGTTGTGTGGAGGAGGGGGACCCTTTTAGGGGGTGCAGGAGCGAAGGGGAAGGAGGTTGTCAGGACCTCTTCCCTCCTTCCCCCAAGGCACCGCCTACCGAGATGGATCCTTGACTCATTTTTTTTGCTTTTGTTTAGTTGCTTGTTATATGTAACTCCCGTTTCCGCAAATACATATTTTCTGTGTGTTTTTTGTATTTGTATCTTTCTAAACTTTTTTCCGTTCTCTTAAATTTATTTTTATTTTAAGTTCATTTTTGGATCTCTTATTACATCTCAATTCTATCTTGTTAATTTCCTATTTGAAGCCAAGCCCGAGTCCACTTTTAAATCCAAACTTCACCCATTAATTTAAAATTCCTAAATTTTATTTATATCGTATGATATGGCTACAGATGGGATTAAATCAGGACCATTCAAATCGAGCACGAATCTTAAAGTTTATACGGGTAAAATGGTAATTTCACCTACAAACGGGTCCGAAATGGGAACTGGGTCTCTCCTCCAGGGCCCAATAACCCATGAACGGATCCGTTCGAATGAGTGCGGGTCCCATCCCGTTAAGGACCAGTTCATAAGGATATGAAGAAATCCTAGCTCGTCCTTATCTCAAGGAGGTGGTTCTAACCACTTCTCTCCAGCCAATCCGGAAAATAGAGATTTGTTCCTATCTCTAAATAGATCCCCACGGCGACTATGAAACCCCCTACCTCCTACCGTTACGAGGTGATCACTCTTTGCCACACTTAAGTTCTTTCATATTCTTTTCTGAATACTGACAAGAGCATCGGAGGGTTCGTCGCCAGGATCAATCCCGGTGTTTCGAACTTGTTGCAGGTCAGTGGGAGCAGCAAGAAGCCAGCCTAACAACGGTGGAAAGGGTCAGGTTTGACTCATTTGATTCCTCTCGAACTCACAAATTCACCTGATTGCCCCCACACCGAAATCAGCGACAATAGATTAATGCCGTTTGTGGGAAGTCTCGTATAGCAGTCCGACCCTACCCCATTAACCAAGGCCACTCCTAGCTATGCCTCTGAAGAAAGGGAAGTCTGTGGCCTCCAACCGTAGAATAACCTCCATTCTCCCTCCGCCTCTCCAACTGACCCCACAGCTCGAACAGCCAATTCCTCAATCCGTTCAGCAGCCTCTAAGGCCTCAAGTGGCCATTAAAGAGCCCTCTTGACGAAGTCGCCAGAAGAAACCCCTGCATCAAGTCCATATCTCCGTACACAACCCTTCCACCGACTCCATGGCCTCCCATAGCCCTCCAATGCCGAAAGATCTGCGAGATGTTCTCAACCACCGGCAGAACGATACCGATCTTCGAATCCGCTTGGACGAGAGGCAGACTCGTGATGGGAACCCTCACCGGGAGCATCAGAGGGACTGGTCACCCCGCAAGAAAGATTGCAGAGGGTCCAAGTCTCCCAGGAGGCAGAGAGAGTCACCCCAGCATCGCCAGAGAAGAAGTCGCTCCCCGGCTGGCTGTCCTGCCCCTCAAGCTCATCGGGAGCATGAGGCCCCCGTCACAAGGGCGGAGTTCCAACAGTTCCAGGAGGCGGTCCTACGGGCACTCAACGTTGCCCCCAACAATGACCAACGGGCTCCCAGCCCTCGGCCCGCTCCCAACCATCTTCGCCGCTCTCCCATTCCTAGGCCAGCTCCGAGCCATCGTCGTCACTCTTCCAGTCCTCGGCCGACTCAGAGCCATCACCGTCACACCCCCAGTCCATGACCTGCTCCAAGCTATCGCCGCTGCAGCCCCAGCCCACTTCTACATGAAGATGAGTCTCGGGGCTCAGCGAGGAAAGACCAAAGGAAAGACTCGGTCTATCGCCATCTCCACGAGATGGAAAAGCGGCTTGACCAGCTCGACAAAGATGAAGAACAACGGACGAGGAACCTCTGCCCGAGCAGGTCCCCCATTCTCCCGCACTATCATGGAGGCCCCCGTCCTAGAGAACTTTAAGCCTCCACACTTTGAGTCTTACACCGGGGAGTCAGACCCCGCTGATCACATTGAGAGTTTCAGAACTCTCATGATGATCCATCATGCCTCCGACACCCTTCTCTGCAAGACCTTTCCAGCCACCCTCAAGGGGCCCGCTCGGGAGTGGTATTCCAAACTTGCTCCGACCTCCATTTTCTCCTTCGACCAGTTCGAAGGTCTCTTCCTCACACACTTTGTAAGCAGCCGCTGCTCCGAAAAGACGAGAACCTCATTGCTCTTTCTCAGTCAAAAGAAGGGTGAGCAGCTAAAGGATTACGTCAAGCAGTTCACCACGGAGGCCAGGTCTATCGCCTCCCTGGATTAGTCAGTTGCTTCGGCTGCTTTCCAATCCAATGTCATTAACCGTGATCTTAGGGCGTCCCTGGCCAAGAAGCCACCTCGGGACTTCTTAGAGTTCCTCCACAGGAGTGAGAAGTATATCCGAGCTGAAGAAGCTCTTAACTGCCCCACTCTTGAGGGGTCATCTTCTGGGAACAAATGGAAGACTGCTGAGGAAGGAGGTAGGAAGCTCCAAAAAGACAACGGAGGTCAACGTCACCCTCTCCCCCGCTTCGAAAAGTTCACCCCGCTCAATGCGAGTGTCTCCACCATCTTGATGAAAATTGGGAACAAGAGTATTTTGCCGCCACCTCCAAAGATGAACACCCCCGGGGAGAAGAGAAACCGGGATAAGTGGTGCCGCTTCCACAGGGACCACGGGCATGACACAGATGATTGTCGGGCCCTGAAGGACGAGATCGAGGTCTTCATTCAGAGAGGGCAGCTTGCTAGGTTCGTAAGGAGGGACAGGGCCGATCCACCTCCACCCCCCAGGGGGGCTAACAGACGACCGAACAACATGCGGAGACCCCGGATGTCGAAGCAGAGGCCATCCTACACCTTATACATGGAGGCCGAATGGGGGGAGATTCCAACTCCTTCCGAAAAGCCTTCGTTCCGAAGGGTCTTGGGGTCCCTGTCACGTTCTTCGATAGAGACTTGGAGGGTGTCCGCACACCTCATTGCGATGCTCTTGTTATTAACCTCCGAATGGCCAACTTTGACTTACGCCAGATCTTGGCGGACAATGGCAGCTCGATTAATATTCTTTTCTTGGAGGTGTTCAAGGGCCTCCAGCTGTCGAGAGATCGACTCAAGCCTGCTGGCTACACTCTTTATGGATTCAACGGGGTACCGATGACGATCGGGAGGGGTTATAACCCTCGACATGACCACTGGAAAAACCCTGGTCACCAGCACGCAGCTGATGGACTTCATGGTGGTAGATATGAAAGCCGCCTATAATGTTATCCTGGGTCGAACAGGTCTGGCTGCGCTCTAGGCCATCCCTTCGGCCTATCATATGAAGATGAAGTTCCCCACCCCTGCAGGAGTGGGAGAAGTGAGAGGGAGCCAGGAGGCAAATCACAAGTGTTACATGACCTCGATGGGAAGCCCGGTCCTATCCCTTGAAGCCCTCAAACTCCGAAGAGAAGGTATCCAGATCATCTCTGAGACGGTTGATGAGCTAGAAGAAGTGGCCTTCTCAGAAGAAGATGCCACCAAGACATTTCAGATCAGCACGACTCTTTCCCCCTCCATCAAGAAAGACATCTCCTAATGTATAAGGGAGAACCGCGATCTCTTCGGTTGGACCGCGATGGATATGCCGGGGATCTCAGAGGAGCTCTTGAGGCACCACCTCAGCGTCGCCCCGGGAGTCAAGCCTGTCCAGCAGAAGCGACGTAAGTTCACTCCCGAGTGTCAACAAGTAATCAAGGAAGAGGTCGAGAAGCTCCTGAAGGCCCGATTCATCCAAGAGGTGAACTATCCAAAATGTCTGTCCAATGTCGTAATGGTTAAAAAAGCCAACGGGAGCTGGAGGATATGCATCGATTTTACCGACCTCAACAAGGCATGTCCAAAGGATCCATTCCCCCTTCCGAGCATCGATGCTCAGACCGATGCAACCTCCAGCCACGAGCTCCTCAGCTTCATGGATGCCTTCTCGGGGTATAACCAGATCCGGATGTTCCCTCCCGACATCCCGAAGACCTTGTTCATGACCGACCAAGGCCTGTACTGCTACGGTGTCATGCCATTGGGGTTGAAGAATGCGGAAGCTACATACCAGCACCTAGTCAATAGGGTCTTCCGAGATCAGATTGGACAGAACATGGAAGTCTATGTGGACGACATGTTGGTCAAGAGCATCCGAGGGCAGGAGCATGTCCTCGACCTCCAAGAAGCCTTCGGGGTATTGAAAAGGCACAACATGAGGTTGAATCCGAGCAAGTGTACATTCGGAGTCTCATCCGACAAGTTCTTAGGGTTCATGCTTAGTCAGAGGGGCATAGAGGCCAACCCCGAGAAGATTCAGGCAATACTCAACATGGCTCCCTCCTCCAGTGTTAAAGATGTGTAGAGCCTCACCGGGCGCCTTGCGGTGATTGGGCGTTTCCTCTCCAAATCCAAAGAGAAATGCCTCCCATTCTTAAAGGCCCTCAGGGGGGCTAAAGGCTTTGAATGGGGATAACAGCAACAAGAGTCCTTCGACCAGATCAAATCATACTTAGCCAACCCCCCACTCTTTAGCAAGCCAAGGCCCGGGGAGGTCCTCTACCTATACCTCGCAGCTTCGAAGCAGACCCTCAGTACTGTCTTGGTAAGAGAAGAAGACAGGATATAGAGGTACATCTACTACGTGAGTAAGGTCCTCCGAGACGATGAACTCCGTTACCCAAAGCTAGAGAAGATGGCCCTTACCTTGGTTATGGCGACTCGAAAACTCCGCCTCTACTTTTAGTCTCATTCGATGGCCGTTCTTACCGACCAGCTGCTGAAGCAGGTTCTCCACAAGCCTGAGACATCGGGACGCTTGATGAAATGGTCCATAGAGCTGAGCCAGCATGACATCAGCTACCGACCCAGAACCTCTATCAAGGCACAAGCCCTAGCGGAATTCATTGTGGAGAGCACCATTCCCGACCCCTGCGAGTCGGCGGCCAAACCCTTGGTCTGGACCTTTTATGTTGACGGATCCTCGTGCGCCGACAGAAGTGGGACTAGCATAATCTTGACTGGCCCAGACGGTTTCGTTCTGTAGTACTCCCTCTGCATAAACTTCCGTGCATCGAACAACGAAGCCGAGTACGAGGCCCTCATAGCGGGGCTCTGCATGGCCTGTAAAGAAGGGGCCAAGCATATCTAGGTCTTCAGTGATTCGTAGCTGGTCGTGAATCAAGAGTCTGGGGAGTACGAAGTAAGAGAAGAGCGCATGGCCAAGTATCTGGCGAAGGTAAAGGGACTAGTGGCTTTATTTGAAGATGCTCGATTCCAGCGGGTTCCCCGGGAGGAAAACACACAGGCGGACGCCCTCTCAAGGCTCGCATCCTCCTCCCTCCAAGGTTTGGAGCGAACCGTACTGATTGAGGTCCTCCTGAGACCAAGTATTAAGGAAGATAGCTTAGAGCCGATGGAGACTATGCCCCTCACACTTGGGGATAATTGGATGAAGCCCCTACTCGAGTACCTTAAAGACGAAGTTCTTCCAGCAGACCCGAGAGAGGCAAGAAGGGTCAGGACCAGAGCCGAGTGGTACACACTCCTTGATGGAGTCATGTACAAATGCTTCTACACTCAGATCGACGGCAGACCATACCTAAGGAGTCTCTCCCCCGAAAAGGCACTCTATGCCCTAAAGGAGGCCCATGACGGTATGTGTGGCGCACACTTGGGACCGAGATCCCTCGCCCGTAAACTCTTAAATTATGGATACTTCTGGCCCACGTTACTTAGTGACTCCGAAAAGTACGTCAGCCAGTGCAGCGCCTGCCAAAGATTTTCTTTGATTCGTCGCCTGCCACAAGCCCAGCTCTCCTATTTAGTCAGTCCGATCCCTTTCGTGATATGAGGGATTGACTTCCTTGGACCGTTCCCTTTAGTGCCAGGCCAGCTGAAGTTCCTGGTCGTGGCGATAGACTACTTCTCCAAGTGGATCGAGGCCGAACCCCTTAAAACGATTATTCAGCACAAGTTCCAGAAGTTCTTTTGGAAGAACATTATTTGCCGGTTCGGTGTACCCCGTATCCTCGTAACCGACAACGGGACTCAATTGGCAGGAGCAACCTTTCGCAACTTCTGCACTGACCTCGGCATCCAGCAGCAGTTCTCCTTGATATCCCACCCTCAATCTAATGACCAGGTGGAGAACGCTAATCGACAAATACTTTCCGGCCTGAATAAGAGGCAGGATAAATCCACCAAGGGCTTGTGGGTCTAATAGCTTCCCAATGTGCTTTGGAACTATCGCACCACCAAGAGAACTCCGACAGGGGAGTCTCCCTTCAACCTCACATATGGCTCCGAAGCCATCATCCCCCTAGAGGTCGGCATGCCCTTGCCCCGATTGATCGCCTACAGAGAAGAGCAGAATGCGAACCAGCTTCGAAACAGCTTGGACCTCATAGACGAGGTCCGCGAAAGTGCTTCCATCCGACAAGAGACCTACCGACTTAGGATAACCCAGTCTTACAATAAGATGGTCCGCCCCACTAATCTGAAAGAGGGGGACCTAGTGCTCCAGAAGCTATCGATCTCTCTTCCAAACAAGAAGGGCGAATTAGCGTCCAATTGGGAAGGTCCGTATAGGGTCTCCAGAGTTATTCGCCCAGGCACGTATCAACTCGAAGACCCGGGGGGCAGGAAAATACCGAGGACTTGGAATGCTGACCACTTAATTAAGTACCAAGAGGGTGTTGTAACACCGCTCCAAGCAACTTCAGGCAACTCCTGAGTTGAACAGTTTCTATTCGATGTTTTAATCTACCTTGTTATTTTTCTTTTCAAAATGTAAGAGTGGCTTGCAACTCATCAGAAACAGCCACTCAAGTCATCTTTAATAAAGGCGAGGTGCTTCCTGGGAATTTTTGTCTATAATAACCTAGTTAGTTTGCTTTGAGATGCGTGAAACTCTCTAAGAACATGCTCGGAGTCCAACACTTGGTTCAATTCCGCTTCAACTACTTGCTCTTAAGTGAGTAAGAAGTGGTTCACCATTCGGAATTGCTACCACAGCTGTTGACGTTCTCTAAACGACATGCTCGGAGTCCAACACTTGGTTCAATTCCACTTCAACTACTTTCTCCTAAGCGAGTAAGAAGTGGTTCACCATTCGGAATTACTCCCACAACTGTTGACATTCTCTAAATGACATGCTCGGAGTCCAACACTTGGTTCAATTCCACTTCAACTATTTGCTCTTAAGCGAGTAAGAAGTGGTTCACCATTCGGAATTGCTCTCACAGCTGTTGACATTCTCTAAAAGATATGCTCGGAGTCCAACACTTGGTTCGATTCCGCTTCAACTACTTGCTCTTAAACGAGTAAGAAGTGGTTCACCATTCGGAATTGCTCCCACAAATATTGATACTCTAAACGACATGCTCGGAGTCCAATGCTTAGTTCGATTCTGCTTCAACTACTTACTTTTAAGCGAGTACGAAGCGGTTCACATTCGAAATTGTTCTCACAGCTGGTGATATCCTCTAAACAACAAGTTCGGACTCCAACCCATGGTTCGACGTAATTTTTGCGACTTGCGAACGAGCGAGCACAAAATAGCTCACCATTCGAGATATGCTCCTACAACTATTAACACTGGAAAATGCTAGTAAAACACACAAGATCAAGAAGCTCAAAGCATATTATTTCAAAATTTTGAGGTTCAAGTCTGATTACAGATCGACAACTCATCTTTACATCGAGATACAACTCATGTAGAACAAAGACAACCAAATTACAAAGACCACCCTAACCCCTCCTAGGGAGTGGGATGCTTCTATTAAGAGATAACCGAGGTTGCCGAGCATCGTGCTGCTGTGGCCTTACTTCCATGGAGATGTCTAGACCGGTGAGCCGAGTTGCGTCTTCGGCGCCTAAAATCCTAAGTGTCGCCCCAACAGATGCTCCGCTCGACGAGCCAGCCACTCCACTCTGCGCGTCCCCGGGGCGCCTCGAGATGGAGGGCGAGCGTAACACCAACTTGTGGAATGACCTTCCTTGGGAGTATTCACCTCGGGGACAGGAAGTGGTTCTGACATTGCTCCCCTCGTACAGCCGTCGTAGTCTATGGTTCTCTACCTCTGGCTCCACGATCCATTCCTTCAGTGAGTCAGCTAGAGCTACCCTAATGAGAAGCCTCAAAAATAGCCTTCCGAAGGTGCACCGCTTCAAAGCTCTTCTTGAGCACGACATTCTTTAACCCCTCTCGTTCGGCCCTGGCATCGAACAAAGACTGATGAAGATACTTGAGCTGCAAGCCTTGGCCGAAGGCCATCGAGGGACACGCCTCCTCTCCATAGGGGTGCACTTCCCGAGCCTTCTCTTTTAGACGCTTCATCTCAGGGTCACGATGAGCCAACGTCAGCTTAAGATGGTTCAGCTCCGACTCGGCCTTGAAAAGCCTCTCTCAAGTCCGAGCGAGGCCCAACCTGGTGACCCCTAGACCAGACCGAAGGCATGCTACTTCGGCCATTAAAGGCACTTCAACAATTTGTGATGCTTCGCCGATCTGAAAAATGCTAGGACATGAAGGTACTAAGTTTAAATGGCTCCTACAGGACAGCTCAGTGGCAAAGTTCGATGCAAATACTACACTTGGTCAAAAAATTTCTTGTTTCATTGAGTATAAAATGTGGTGACCAGTCTGCAACAAGTTGATACAAAATCAAAAAAAGAGTGAAAACAAAGTCAGGGAGCCACCTCGAAGTGCTGCTCTGCACTCTCGCTCGGCACCGTCACGAGCGCCCCCTCCGGATTTACCACCTCCTCCATGACCCCTTCGGCTTCTTCTTCCCCTCCTTTGGCCTCGGCCTCTGCTATGGGTATAACCTCCTTGCCTTTGATCGGTTCATACAGGTGATACCCCGAGCTGTCGAAGTCGGGGATGTGGGTCGCGACATGCTTGAGGGCTCGAGCGTAGGACTCCTCCATGTTGATGAGCATGTGGGCCTCCACCTTGGCTTGGATAGTCTTCATCACCTTGGCCACCTCTGTGTCCCGCTTCTTCTGCATCTCCTCCGAGGCCTTTAAGGCCTTTTCCCTCTCCAGCTCGGCTCGGGCCTTCTTCTCATCCACCCTGGCCACTTCGGCCACGATGCGCTCGTTCTCCTTGGCCAGCGCCGCCTCCAGAATGCCGATCTGAACGGCTCGGGACTCCGACAGTCGTTGCTCAGCCTCGTACATCTTCACGGCCTTCACTCGCTCGGCCTCGTCGTCTTTAGTTCCTTCTCCTGCTCGGCGAACTGCTCTAGCAGGTGACAAAGGTGACATGTGATCTGAAAGCCGAAAAGAGAAAAAAGACGTAAGTATCAAAAATCACAAACTTCAAAATTTCGAAGAACATAACAAGGACACATACCAACATCATGGCCTGGGCATTCTCTAGCATGTCGTCGCCCACAGTTCCTGCCTTCAGCGACGCTCGGTCCTTCGAGGTCGGCAGGTGGCGCACGGCCTGCATACTCATCGCGGCATTCCCAAGGAAGCCTTCAAGCTTCATCACCCTCCATTCGGGGACGAAGAGCTTCTTATGCTCCTCGATCAGGATAGCCTCTGCCTCGGCGGTGAGGGGTGGCACTTCGAGCGCTAGCACGGCTCCGACGAAGAACTCCCCGACAGAAGGCTCAGAAGCCGGGGTCAAGGGAAGCGCAGCTTGAGGACCAGAGGGAGAGGCGGAGACCAAGTCCACAACGGGCGTGTGAGCCGATGGTTCCTGGGCTACTCGGCCGGACGGGGGTCCCATCGTCGTCCTCTTCCTCTTCTTATTGTCCGGTCCCTTCGGGGCGCTCGCACCCTGCTTCGCCAATATGGCTCTGAAATCCATACCGGGGGCCTCTAAAAAGGAAAAACTGAAGGGAGTTAGCACCTGAAGAGAATGCTAGTAAAAAAAAGAAAGAGAATTTTTTTTTTATAGACGAAGCATACTAGGGTTGATCGGACTGAGACCCCCACCGAAGAGGACCCCCTCGGTGATATCTTTCCAACCCAGGGTTGGAAGACCGAGGATCTTCGACACGACCTCCTCTTCCTCCTTAGTCAGTCCTGGCTCGGCCTTCGCCTACTTTGGAACGTCCTCCTTCCAACCCGTCAGAAAACTCCACGGCTCGGGACCTCGGATCAAGAAGTACTTCTCCTTCCAATGCTTGATGGAATTCGGATTCTCGATCAGCTTAACCCCCTTCTGTGGAAACAGGTAATACCGGTACTCCATCTTACTCATGTGGCAGATCCAGTAGAGACTATGAAGAAAGACGAGCCGAGGCTTGACCCCTACTGCCAGGTATTGAAGGATGAAAGCGATGACGTGCCGCCACATGTTCAGCATGAACTGCACCGGGCTCAAGCCATACCATTGTAGCACTTTGACTACGAACGGTGGCAGAGGCAGTCGAAGGCCAGCGTTGAGTGTATCGTAAGGAAGATGCAAGTGTCGGGCAAAGTCTCCATGCACGCTCGGAAGCCCGGACCGGGGAGAAGAAAGTTGTAATCCTTCGAGATCTGGAACCCCTTCCTGATACGTTGAAGATCCACCTCGACCAGAATCGAGGGGATATCGTCGACCTCAGAAGGATCCCTCGAACTATTCTCCTCATAGGTGGCAGACCTCCCGTATACCACCTTGGACAAAAGGTCTCCGAAGTAGTTCCTAACCTTCCCGAGGTTCGATATTGTGGACGGTAGCCGACCTAACGCGCCAGCCTCCTTCACACTCTCCACGATGGTCTCCATGATTGCCGACCTCGTTAATTCCTTCCCCATGCCCACTGCCGGGGAGACCACTAAGGGTCGGTCGCTGTCTCGGTCCGAGGTGGAGGTCTCACTCCCCGAAGACGTTCTAGACATCTTTAAAAAACAAGTTAAAGATATTTAATTACCTTGATGTGACGGATATGGTCAGAATAGTTTACCGGAAAGATGACTGCCTGGCCACGACCGCTAGCAAGCGCCACTCGAGAGCAAGAAACAGTTTAGAAAGTGAAAAGTAAAAGTGAGAAGTGAAGAATGGGGGAGCAGTGAGAGGGGAGTAAGATCTTATAGCACTAAAGGGAATTTAGGTGGGCTTTCAGACATTTTGGGCCCCTACAGAGGCAAATCAGAAGCCTAAATGCCTAATTCCTCGTGATTCGCACCTGATCTCTATCAGGCGGCCTAATTGTGCCACGTCGCTCGGAACCACAATCCGAGCAACCGAAGCACCGAGCTGCGTATTGGAAAAAAATCACTCTCTCCTCGTGATTCGTGCTTGATTTTTATCAAACGGCCCAGATCTCGTCACATCGTAAAAAATCACTCTTTACTTGTGATTCACACCTTATTCCTCGTGATTCGTGCCTGATCTCCATCAGACGGTCTTGATTGTGCCACGTCGCTCGGAACCACAATCCGAGCAACTGAGGTACTGAGCTACGTATTGGAGAAAAATCACTCTTTTCTTGTGATTCACGCTTTATTCCTCGTGATTCGTGCCTGATCTCCATCAGACAGCCTTAAAGTGAATCTAAGAACCATGAGTATGAACTCCTCACATGTCCAAGGTTTGTTTTGGGATCAGATCGATTGGCAAGGCATGCCCCGCCCTTGCTCGGTAGCAAGTGGCTAGAGTAACTCTAAGAACTATGAGTATGGACTCCAAATAGTTGGACGACAAGTTTTGGGAGCAATCGAATGGCGAGGCATACCTTGCACACTTTCTTGGTGGCAAGTGACTAAGGCGAATCTATGAACCATGAGTATGGACTCCGAATAGGTTAAGACGAGTTTTGGGAGCAATCGAATGGCAAGGCGTGTCCTACCCTTGCTCGATGGCAAGTGGCTAGAGCGACTCGAAGAACAATGAGTTTGAACTCCTCACTTGTCCAGGGTTTATTTTGGGAGCAGATCAAATGGCGAGGCATGCCCCACCCTTTCTCAGTGGCAAGTGGCTAAAGCGACTCTAAGAACTATAAGTATAGATTCCGAACAGTTAGACGACAAGTTTTGGGAGAAATCAAATGGCGAGGCATGCTCCGCACACTTACTCGGTGTCAAGAGGCTAGAGCAACTCTATGCACCATGAGTATGAAATTCACACTTGTCCGGAATTTATTTTCGGAGCAGATCGAATGGCGAGGCATGCCCCGCCCTTGCTCAATGGCAAGTGGGTAGAGAGACTCTAAAAACCATGAGTATGGACTCTGAACAAGTTGATGATGAGTTTTAGGAGCAATTAAACGGCGAGGCTTGCCCGACACACTTACTCGGTAGCAAGTGGCTGGAGCGTTTCTATGAACCATGAGTATGGACTCCGCTCTTGTATGGGGTTTGTATTTTGGTGCAGATCAAATTGCGAGGTGTGCCCTGCCCTTGCTCGATTGAAAGTGGATATAGCGACTATGAGCCATAATTATGGACTCCGAATAGGTTGACGATGAGTTTGGGAGCAATCCAATGGCGAGGCATGTCCCACATACTTACTCGGTGGCAAGTGGCTAGAGCAATTCTTAGATACATGAGTATGGACTCTGCACTTGTCTATTGGGGTGCTCAATGAGTAGTTGGTGTTGTTCTAGGGTGGACCATGTGTCTGACTCATTATTTGCATCCTGTGAAATTGTACAAGAATTTTGCAAAAGAAAAGACTAAAAATTTATTGAAAAATGAAATTAAGCGGCTGTTTTGAATGAGAGCCTTTATTGCATGTTGTGACCGTTATAAATATCGGCCTTTATTGCATGTTTGAAGTTCACTATTAGGAGAGGGCGTTAAGCGCCCTCGTTGTACTTCAGCTGGTGCCCGACATTCCAAGTCCTTGATATCTTCTTCACCCCAGGTCTTTAAATCGATAAGCTCCTAGGCGGACCACTTGTGAGACCTTGTATGGTCCTTCCTAGTTAGGGGCAAAATTTCTCTTCTTGCGTGGGTTGGATATCTTGAGCTTTCGAATGAAGAGGTCCCCCTCTTTGAGGTTATCTGGGCGGACCTTCTTATTGTAGAACTTCTCCACCCTCTGCTGGTAGATATGTCTCGCAAGACAGACTTCTCTTAGACTTCTTCAATGATATCTAGATTGGCTTGGAGGTCATTTGAGTTCTACTCTTCATTGAAGGAGAGAAGGTGAGGGGAAGGTGAACCTACTTCTAGAGGGATGAGTGCTTCCGTGCTGAATGTGAGGTTGAATGAGGATTCTTCTGTTGAGTTCCTTTTTGTGGTTCTGAAGGAGCAGAGCATGCTTGGGAGTTCTTCGACCCATATCACCTTTGGTGCTTCACCAAGTCTCTTCTTGAGGCCATCCAAGATTTGTCGATTGGCATTCTCAGCTTGGCCATTGGTCTGGGGATGCGAGATAAAGGAGAAGCATTGATCAACCCCAGATCGGTGCAAAACTTGGGCAACCCCTTACCAGCAAATTAAGTTCCATTGTTGATGACTAGTGTGCGGGGAATCCCAAACCAGCAAACTATGTTCTTCCAGAAGAATTGTTGGACCTTATACTCTGTGATGGTTGCTAGAGGTTTCGCCTCAACCCATTTTGTGAAGCAGCCGATGTCTTCCACTAGGAATATCCGTTGTCCAGTGGTAGGAGGAAATGGTCCGAGCAGGTCCACTCCCCACATTGCGAAGGGGATGAGGCTTGACATAGAGCTGAGGTTGGCTTGGGATACCGCTTTATGGAGAAGTAATTCTGGCAGGGGATGCATCAGCGGATATATGCTTGGGCATCGTTGAGGAGAGTGGGCAAATAGTATTTATGGTTAAGAATTTTTTGTGCAAGGGACCTTGTGCCTATGTGACTGCTTCCTATTCCTTCATGTACCTATTTGAGAGCGTAATCAGCCTCTTCGAGAGAGAGGCATCGTAGGTAAGGTCAGCCATCTTGGGTGTAGGAGCGCTTGTAGAAGACTCCTTCGACAAGTGTATATCTTTTATCCCACATCCGGATCTTTCTTGCTTCCTTTATCGAGAAAATCGATCAAGGGTTTTATCTAGCAATCTACGGGTGTTTGGGGAGTGATAGACATGAGCTCCAATGTCTCTTCTTCGATGCTTGGCTTGAGTAATACCTCGATGAGTACAGTTTGGTCGAGTGCATTGAACGATGAGAAGGCTAGATTCAAGACGGCATCTGCTTGCTCATTATTCTCGCGTGGGATGCGAGTGACTTAGGATTTTTTGAAAGTAGACATAAGTTTTTTCACATAGGCCAAGTACTTGATCATGCGGTCATCTCAGCTTCGTATTCGCCACAGATTTGGTTCATTACTAGTTGAGAGTCACTGAACACTCTGACTCTTCGTGCCCTTGCTTTCCTTGCTAGGAGGAGCCCAGGGATAAGGGCCTCATACTCGGCCACAATATTGGAAGCTAGGAAGTTGAGATGCGTCGAATATTGGAGAGTGAACACATTGAGACCGAGCAAGATGACTCTGGCTCCATTTTCTTCGAGGCAGGTTGACGCATCCACATAGACATTCCAAAGTGGAGGGTTGTCTCCTTCGGCCAAGGTTTGGTGCTTTCCACGTAAACAATCCAAGCGATCAAGAATGGTGCTTTCGACGATGAATTCGGCCAAGGTTTGGGCCTTGATTGATGTTCTTGTTCGATAAGTGATATCATGTTGACTTAACTCAATGAACCACTTTATCAGTCTCCCAAAACTTTATGGCTTATGGAGGACTTATTTGAGTGGCTCACCGGTGAGGACCCAGATGGAGTGCACTTGGAAGTAGGGTAGGAGCATTCGGACAGTTGTACCTAGTGCATATGCCATCTTCTACATCTTTGAGTATCGAAGTTCGGCATCATAGAATTCCTTTGCTTACATAGTAGATTGGCTTCTATGACCTGTCTTCTTTCCATACCAAGACGACACAGAAGATCCGATCTGAGGTAACCACGTAGAGATAAAGGATTTCTCCTGGCTTGGGCTTGCTAAGGAGTGGAGGATTGACAAGGTGTGCTTTGATATTTTCAAAGGTTTCCTGTTGTTCTTCTCCCCACTTGAAGTTCTTCGCTCCTCGAAGGACTTTGAAGAACGGGAGGCACTTCTCCCCAGACTTGGAAAGGAAGTGCCCAATGGTAGCGAGGCAGCCGGTGAGTTTCTGAACGTCTTTGATGGCAGACGGGAGAGACATGTCAAGTATGGCTCTGATCTTCTCAGAGTTGGCTTCGATTCCTCTTTGGCTTACCATGAACCCTTAGAACTACCCCGAGGAGACCCCAAATGCACATTTTGAGGGATTCAGTCTCATGTTCTTCGCCGCAGTACGTCAAAGGATTCTTAGAAGTTGGCCATATGGTCTTCTTTTCTGAGACTTTTCACAAGCATATCATCCACATATACCTTCATGTTTCAGCCGATTTTCTCCTTGAAGATGTGGTTCACCAAGCGCTAATATGTGGCTCCGACGTTCTTTAGCCCAAAGGGCATAACTCGATAGCAATGAAGTCCTTGGTCGGTGATGAAGGACGTCTTCAAGATGTCTGGTGGAAACATTGGGATCTAGTTGTATCCCGATAAGGTGTCCATGAAGCTTAAGAGCTCATGGCCTGAGGTGGTGTCGATGAAGACGTCTATGCTTAGTAGAGGGAAGGGGTCCTTCGGACATACTTTGTTGAGATCGGTGAAGTCTATGCAGATTCTACATTTTCTGTTGGCTTTCTTGATCATTACCACATTTTCCAGCCACTCGGGATAGCTAACTTCTTGAATGAAGTGGGCGGCTAGGAGTTTCTCGACATCCGCTTGACTGCTTGCTTCCTTTCGGGGTAAAACTTATGACGCTTCTGTTGGATAGGCATGACTTCTAGGATCACACTTAACCGATGCATGATTAGATCTTTGGATATGTCCGACATGTCGAAGGTGGTCCAAGCGAAGAGATCGCGGTTCTCCCTAATGCAAGTGAAGAGTTTCTCCTTGACTTGATGGGGGAGTGCCTTGCTAACCCGAAAATACTTAGCTTGATCATCTTAGGAGAATGAGATATCTTCTAGTTCGTCTACAGGTTCAGAGTTGGCTTATTCCCAATCTTGGGGGAGTTCCACAGCATTGAGGGGGAAGAATAAGCTCCCCATTGAGGCGGTGTAACACGCCCGAGTAGCTTCTTGGCTTCCTTTTGCTTCCCCTCCCCCTGTAGCTGTAGCGAGCTTTTTTTCATGTAGAAGTCTGAGGCAACCGCGTGAAGGGTTACTAGCCTCAGGTGACCAACGATGGCATTATAGATGGACTTCATGTCGATAACCATGAAATCGAGTGCTTTCGTGTGGGTAGTTGGGGTTTTCACCATAGTTATGTCAATGGTGACTATTCATTCGATTTGAACTGGGGCTCCAGAGAATCCATGGAGGGTGTACCGGCGGATATGAGACGGTCTCGCTTGAGCTTGAGGCTCCGAATACATTCAGGAAGAGTATGTTTACCGAGCTATCATTATCGACCGGGACATGGCGCATCTCAAGATCGGCCATACATATGGTAATTACAATTGTGTCACAGTGAGGTGTTCGAACACCTTCAAGGTCTTGGTCTAAGATTGTGACCGGAGCCCCCGAGATATTGGGAGGAGGAATGTTGTGCACCGAGTTCACTTCATGGAGAAATGATTTCCTTAAGGAGTTAGACAATCTCCCCATAGGTCCCCCAAGGATGGAGAACCCCCGAGATATTGGGAGGAGGAATGTTGTGCACCGAGTTCACTTCACGGAGAAATGATTTCCTTAAGGAGTTAGACAATCTCCCCATAGGTCCCCCAAGGATGGAGTGGAATACCTCCATGCGTTCCGTGCCTTGGGACTCGAAAAGCCTCTCTGGTCGCTTGTTAGCTCCTCTTACGGAAGGAGGTTCGATGTTGTTTCTTTGGGCGAACTTGGCGAGGTATCCCTGTCGGAGTAGGGCTTCATGCTCATCTTTGAGAGCTCGATAGTCATATGTGAGATGTCTGTGATCTTTGTGAAATGCACACCACTTTTTCATATCCCTTCTCCTGCCCGAGGCATTCATCTTAGGAGGAGGATGAAGGAGTTCCTCCTTATCAATTTCCAGGAGAACTGCATAGATGCTGGCATTAAGCGTAATGTACTTCTCAAAATGAGGCACTGGGAGTGGACGACATGGCTTGCGACATCCTTCTGGATCTTCCTGGGCCCGTCTTCATTGGTGCTATTTCATTCATTCCCGGATGAGGGCACCTTCTATTCTTGGGATTGAATAGCATCTTCCACTCGGATGTACTTCTCGACTCTTTAAAGGAGGTCGAAGAAACCTTGAAGGGGTGAGGTGATCATGATTCACATTGTATCTGAAGGCAGCCATGGCTACGACTGAATCGAGTGAGTGGATGGATCGGGACTTGACTGTGAAGTGCCGAACATAACTCTTGAGGGACTCCCCATTCCTTTGATTCAAGTCAAGTAAGGAGGTACTTTTCTTCTCTGTCTTGCGGCTGGTGACAAAGTGTGTGAGGAAGAGTTCTTCAAGTTGGTCGACGGAGAAGATGGACCCTCGAGAGAGACGAGAGAACCACACTCATGCTGATCCCTTCAGGGTTGCAAGAAAAGTTTTGCAGAGGATGGAGTCTGATGCTTGGTGGATCATCATAAGGGTTTTGAAATTCTCAATGTGGTCTACCGGATCGGACTCTCCGTTGTGTGACTCAAATGCTGGAATTTTGAAGTTGACTAGAACATCAGCCTTAATAATTTTTCTAGAGAAGGAGAGTCGAATGGGGCGGTATGTTCCCTCATGTCTTTCATATTCTTGTTTTAGCAGTGATAGATGGTATTCCATCTTTTGGAGGCATTGGAGGATGACATTGTATTGTTCTTCGGATCTAGTGGACCCATGAGACTCCCACGTCATGGAGGAGTGGAGCGGTGAAGGCTAGTTTGTCGGGTCCTGCTAGGAACGACGTTGAGTACTTGAAGGATCTCATCTTTGAAGTTCTGGAACTCTGCCCTAGTGACGGGTGCTTCTTCCTTGCAACCTCTCCTGGGGGCTGATCTGTAACACCCCGCAAAATTGAAAATGACAATTTTGCCCTCGTGTTTTACGCACGTGTATTTTGTAACGTGTTTCACTACGTATTTTTTATTGCCAACTATTTCTGCATTTCCCGTATTCCTTTATCCTATTTTAGTTAACTCAAATACAATATTTCAATCTTTGTGTTTTTACGTGGTTTTTATGTATTATCGATGCACATATCGATTACGTATTTTCCCACCTTTACATGTAATATTTTTGTGTTTCAATTATTTATTTTATTTATTCAAATTTATTTTTTATAAAACGAAAATTTATTTTCCCCTATTTTGATTCAAATAATTTTGTACGTGTAATGCACGTGTTTTCCATGTACGTAGTGATTACGTCGTGAAATATACAAAAATTAATAAATATATTTTTCTTATGTTGTTTCGATTATATTTTTAATAATTTTCCGTTGATAAAGTTGAATTTTGTATTTCGATATTTTTACGTGCGAAGTACGTGTTTTTTCGGTGCACGTATTTAATCGTGTTCTTTTCAAAGTGAGATTCTGAAGTGTGTGTATTTATTTTATTTTTGCATGAAAATCTATAACTTTTTATTAAACTAATTTTTACTTAGACATTTACAACATATTATATACATATGTTTTTAAATTATATATATATATATGTGTGTGTGTGTGTGTGTGTGTGTGTGTGTGTGTGTGTGTGTGTGAGAGAGTAGGGTGTCCTCTTGTGCACTACACGTGCATGTGTATGAAACAAGAGAGAGAGAGGGAGGCCGGTTTTGGAGAGTGGGAGGAGTGGAGAGAGTGGGTGAGTGGCTCAGTGGAGTTAGTGGGTTTGGTTAATGGGTAGTTAATATAACTATCCCCTAATCCCCTTACATAATACCCCCTACCCCTACACCTTTCTCCATCACCTCTTTTCTCTCCTTCTCTGTGCATTCCGTAAGTCATCCCAATCCAACAAACAAATCCTCATCCAGCTTCCATTTCCTCTATTCATTCACCAAGTTTGTGTGGGGGTGTGTGTGTGTGTGTGTGTGTGTGTGTGTGTGTGTGTGTGTGTATATATATATATATATATATATATATATATATATATATATATATATATATACCCACTCTCATTTCTCCTCTTTCTTCCTCCTTTGTTCCAATCCGAAGATACCATCCAGCATACCCCACTGTTGCTTTGTCTCCACTCTACCTCACCATACAATACACATCTTATTATATGTATATATATATATATATATTTAGAAACATATATATATATATATATATATATATATATATATATATATATATATATATATATATATATATATACACACATAGATGTATATGAAAATGAAATGGTTCTTCACTTTGCATGCCGAAAGGTGAAGAGGAGCTTCACTGTTGCATTGACCGAAGATTGGAGTTTGGAAGTTTTTCTTTGGTGCGCGGAATCCGAGGAGACAAATTGGAGTTTCTCTAAGAGTTTTCTAAGAGTTGTGTTTCTATATTTGCAAGTCTTCTTAAGAGGTGGGTGGTCTTAATGCTTTCTAAATTGTAGGATAAGCATGCTAGATTTTGACATTTCGTAGTGTAAATTTAATTGATGTGATTGTTGTAGTTACCCTCATGTTGTTGTGATTGTACCATGAATTTTAGAAATAATGTTGTGTTCAAGCTTATGCCTAGACATCATGATAATTAGAAAGAAAATAATAATAAATGAATTGTTGCCATGAATTATACTAGTTTATGCATGTTGAAATGATAATGTCGAATTTTATAACTTGCATGAAAGAGTTTTAAAGATTTCCTATGTAGTCAAGAGATATGGTTAGCCTTACTACTGAATTTTAATTAGTACAAATAAGTTCATAAAGTGGGTTGTAAGAGATACAAAATTGTTATTTTCAAAATTGGAGAAATGCAAATTTATGTGTGCAATTGAGAGGAAAAAAATGAAAAAAATATATATGTTTGTAATATGAGTTTGAAAATCGTGGTTTACTGTTTTCGAATAAAGTCAGTCTGGAAAAATTAGTCACAGTCTAATAAAAGTGTGTCGATTGAATAATCAAGTTTTGTGCAAATAACTAATAACAGTACGGTATGAACAAAAATATAGAAGTGTATTTGTATAGTAGTAGTGGCTGTTGGACTTACTGGTTAGGGGGTGCACCACAATACTATTAATGTAGCTGCGGGTTGAGTCTTGTTTCTAGGTTCGAAACTTGGTATCCCCCCTTTTTATTTTTGATTGATTTTTATTACCCCAAAGCACTGGAACACAGTGTATAGAACTATCGGCCTGCCTTTATGACAGAAAGTCCACTTGGACTTATTGGTTCTCAGGGGCGCCAAGGGTTGGTTACTGTAGCACTAGGCGGGGCTTGGGTTCGAAACCCGGCAGGTCCTTTTTATATTTTTTGATGTTTTTTTTGGATTAAATGAAGAGTTTTAATGCAAATAAAATTTGGGAAAAATTCTAATATTCCCCTAAAATGATTTAGATTTTATTAAAAATAAATTCATGATATTTCATGTATTTTATGAGAATTTTAAAAGTGGAATTTGATATAGTTAAAGAGTCAAAGAATTCGGAAATTTCGTTTAAAAACATGACTATTACTTTGATTAGAAAAAGATTGAATATGCAATACAAGTGATTGTTTTTGCTCTTAATGAGATTCTATAATTATTTTGGTTGATTAATTATAGTTGATGTTGTATAAATACGATATGTAATTAATTTGCCAATGAGAATTGAAGTGATTACTCTATGTTATGAGTTCATGAAAAGAATGTTTTTTTCAAAAAATTGTGAATAAGTGAATGAGTAGAGTTCATGAATGATACAAAAGTAAGAGATTGATTAAGTTGAAGATATGAATGCAATGAAGTTTAATACATGATTATTAAAGGGTATGAGTACCCATAAATTCTAAAACATAAAAGGTTGTGATCTAGAGGTTTAGTGAGACCCCGGGTACCGGCAATGTTGAATTAAATGATTGATTTATTTTGAGATATGGCTATGTGAGCTATCTCGGTATTTGTGTTTAAGTCCGGTAGGGGAAAAAAACTAACTCTAGGTGTTATAACTTATTCATGTCTTGAACTTAAGTATTAGGCACTAAGTGAAGATGTAGTAAACTTGGACAAACGTAAGTGGAGGACTTCTATATAGTCGGGTGGTGTACTCCGGGACTATAGATCCAATCGGGCGGTGTACTCCGGGACTGTGGTTACTTTCAATGGAGACGAGCTTTTATTTTAAATCCGGGACTATAAGTAGTCGGGCGGATAGTATGCCGTACTCCAGCGTATATACGTATACCGGGGCTAGAGAGACACTTGTCGGGATGTTCGCACGATGAGAATTCTGTATAGTCGGGTGGTGTACTCCGGGTGTGGGATCCGTACTCGTGGAATGTCTAAACATTGTTTTATTACTGGTAGTCATCATGGCGAGAGATCAAACCCTTTAGTGTGGAGTACGTAGGTGCTTGCCCTCGGACCTATGTAGTATGGGATGCATAAAATCCGAACAAGTATGCATTAGTGTCATCTTAGCGTAAACATCTGCATTAGGCATTAAGGCATTGCATACACTTACATGTTTAGAGTAGTCACTTTTAACACTTTGTTTTACATTCAAGTTTGTGGTTTGTTAAAGTATTAAGATCGTTATACTTTTGGCATAGCGCGGATGGCTGTGTATAACATTTTTTGTCGGTTGTAAGCAATTGACGTGCCCACAGTTTTATATGCAGGATTTGAAATTTTTTAGAAGATATAAAGTTTATTTGATGCTGATGATTATTTAAATATTAAAGATGTTGCAATTGTATAATTTTCATTATTGTACTTCATTTTTATCTTCCGCTATGTTATTAAATGTAAAATACTCTGTTGTAGTATAAATTTTCAAAATTCCTTGTAAAATTGTATGAAGTGAAGTGTAAAGATCCTGTGGAACTTCGAATTCAACCTTATTTGGATTTCGGGGTGTTACATGATCGGCTTGTTGGAGTTGGGTTTCTTCCCCCACAAGAGGGAGGAGTCCTTCTATATCCCCTTAGAGAGTGATGGCTTCTTCGCCCTCTAGGAGAGAGGGTTCTTCTGCCCTCCTGACTTCAAGGAGAGGGGCCTTTCTCGTCCCATGCTTGCTATCTGTTAAAGCAACCTCTGAGATCAGACCCCTGCTGTCTGGAGGTTATGATCTGAAAGAGATTTTGCTACGCTTGAGGCACCATAGGGTGCATAGTAGAAGGCATCGAGGTGTAGACCGACCCTTTGTTCTCACTAACACACTGCATATGGTGCTGACTTCTTCCGGAGCCACCCGGTGGAGAATCTTTGGAAGGAGACTGGGTAGGCTGTTGGGGTTGTTTCGGATTAAGAGGTTGATCCAGTTGAGGGGATTGATCCTGCTGAGGGGCAGGAGGGACGTCCTCATGAGGAGGAGGTAAAGAAAGAGGGTTGACTCATCGGTTTATGGCCATTGCCTTCCCTTTTCCTCTTGGAGGCAAGGCTGAAAACAGTTTTAACCAGCGAATTTTGGTCGGATTCCTTTTATGTTCCCACAGATGGCACCAATCTGTTGCTAATTTTTTCTGTGTGGGAGTAAACAGGTCCTGTAAATTCTTTTTGGAAACAATAAAAAGAACTGACCTTTTATTTTTTGTCAATATTGACTATTTCAGTTGATCTTGATTTTTTAATGTTCTTGTTTGAACCGTTGAATCTGATCTATATGGTGACGATTGCTCAGATTGGTCTGCAAAAGTCTGAAACACCAGGGTTGGCCCTGGAGAAAGACCCTTTGACGCTCGTCATAACTCAGAAATATATGAGAGAGTTTTAGTGGCAAAATACTGATTACCTGGTTCTTGTGGATGTCATGGGGTATTTACAGTCGCTTTTGGGGCTGTTTCAAGATATTGATCTATCTCTACTTTCTGGTGTTTTGATAGAGTTAGTTATTCTCTTCTTCATAAAGAGATAGGGTCGATTAACCTTCTCTTGCCAAAGAGATAAGGTCAGTTGACTTTCTTTTTTATGAAGAGATAGAAGTGGTTGTGAAGATTGAGTTAAGACACTATTCTTGTAACGATATATGATTTTTGAACTGTCTCTTTTGGATAATTATGATTTTGAAATAATTTTTTGATAATTATTAACACCTTCATGTTGGGCTGTTATAACAACCCAATTTGACAAACATGTTTTTTGGTTGTTGGGCTCAAAAGAGATCCAACTCCCGCTTAAGGGTATGTTTCTAATGAAATTTATTGTTTTACCTCTGAAATCTTTAAGATTCGTACCCATTTTAAACGGTCTCAATTTTGTTCTAATTTTACCAATATCAGTTTATATATGCTAATTAACTATTTATGAATCACAAACTTAAAGCTGAAATTATGTTAAGGAGCTTTTTGGAATAATTATATATATTGAACCTAGTTTTATGCGTTTTGAGCTTGCTATCCATTAATATTTATATTCCGGAATTAGATTTATCACAATTTTTCTATGTATAGAAGAAATTTGTTCAAAATAGGGCTACCAAAATAATTTTTCTTCTAATAATTTTGCCTCCTATCACACTGCATTATTTATACTAGTATTATACATGTGCGCTGCACGTGGGAAAAATGGGAAGGGAGAATGAAAAAGACAAAAAAAATCTAATATTATACACGTGCGTTGCACGTGGGGAAAATGGGGAGGGGGGAATGAAAAGGACAAAAAAAATACCAACACGTGCGCTGCACGGGTTGACAAAATGACACAATGACAAATGACACTAAGGCCTTCTCCCATTATAATATTAGATTAGATAGATTAGATAGATTACTAGTATCATGCACGTGCGATGCACGTGGAGAAAGAAGGAAAAGGACACAAAAAAAACCTACCAACACGTGCGCTGCACGTGTTTTTTTTCGCACGTGTGGAAAATGGGGAGGGGAATGAAAAGGACCCAAAAAAAATCTAGTATTATACACTTGCGTTGCACGTTGAAAAATGGGGAGGGGGAATGAAAAGGATTAAAAAAAAAATCAACACGTACGCTGCACGTGTTGACAAAATGACAGTCGATGACAAATGACACTAACCCCTTCTCCCATTATAATAGTATTATAATAGTAGATATATATATATATATATATATATATATAGGGAAAAAGGAGTATGAGCAATTTGCTCATTTAGTAAATAAGCAATTGATGATGTGGTATGCATGTGATTGGAAAATCCTTAAAAGGGTTAGTTGTCCAATGTATCACATGCATGCCACATAATCAATTGCTTATTTACTAAATGAGCAAGTTGCTCATATCCCTTTTACCCATATATTTATATATATATATATATATATATATATATATATATTAGAGATTATGAACTTCAAGAAAATATATTATAAACTCTACCAAATCAATCTAAAAATTAATTAATTATACTGTAGTAGTAGTGTTTTTTTTTTTTTTTTTTGGCTTTCCTTGTGATCATTTATAGGTGGACAATGACAGGATTATACAACTGATGTAGTCGGAATATTACGTGTGGAAGTCACACTCCCTCAACATTTTCTTTGTTTCTTTGGTCACATCAAATTATCAAATCATCTAAGTTTGGCGCGTGGCATCCACACAACTTCATTATTAAAATGTGATGAAAAATATGTATTTTAAGGCATCCTATTAGAACCTAGCAACCATGAAATTCTTTTTCTAAAAGGATAAATTTGACTTAACCATACTCAGTTTATGCTGTTTGACACAAAAATTGTATATTCCTTTTCTCGTCTCGTCATTAACGAGCCATTCTATTTGAATTTTTCAAAAAAAAACTTCCACCCTTATAACTTCGTTAAACTTTTAGAGAAAATTTTGAAATACCCGTTTCTTAACTCAGCATCTTCTTCTCTTACTAATTTGGATGTGAAACTCATTAACAATTTACCTTCTTCTTTAACCAAACATATCTGATACCCATTAACTCTCACCCTCTTTTAACCAACGAAATTAAACCAAAAACCTGTCAACTCCACATTCTTTTCCAACAAATCAAACCTAAAATTCATCAATTTCATCCTCCTTCTCCAACTAAATAAAATCCAAAACCCATCAATCTTATCCCCTTCTGAAACCAAATCAAATCCAAAATTATTAACTCTCCATATTTTTCTCCAACCAAATCAAACTGTAAACCTATCAATCTCATCCTCCTTCTCCAACCAAATCAAACTCAAAAGCCATTAACTTTACACCTAATTCTTTAAACAAATCCAATCCAAAACTCATTTACTCTCGATCTTCTTCTATGGCAAAATCAAATCTGAAACCCAATAACTCTTTATATTCTTCTCCAACCAAACCAAATACCGAACGGTTTATTTATTAATTGTATCAATGAATGGTGGGTCTTTGATAATAGAAAAGGCATATATGGGTTTTGTATCAAACCACCTAAATTATGGGTGGTTAAGTGAAATTTATCCTTTTTAAAAGAGTAATGCTACATCCACTATCAATTTCACTATATTTCTCTTCACTATCTTAGATGCGCACTCCAATAGGTAGGAAAAAATAGAGTAGATGGGGGAACTCTCCAGCAGGAGTATGCCATCTAAGTTAGTGAAGAAAATGATAGTAAAATTGGTAGTGGCTAAAGCATTACTCCTTTTAAAAAGAAGATTTAATAATTTTTTGTGGAAAAAATGAAGTGGAGTTTGTAATTAATCAATTGAGAAAATATTTAACAAAATAAACTTGTTTTGATCCATTAAGAAATAATTGTAGGAAAGATTGTAATTTTTATTTTTTTTTTCATTAATAAGAAATTAATAAAACAAATCTGGTGTACCGGGAGAGATACAAAAGTACAGAGCAGGAAATAAAATATAGTGCAGGAAATAAAACATAAACCCCCAACAAAACCCTGGGGGGTGGCTCTAATCCTCCATACATCAAAAACAACCCAAAGTACAGTAGGTCAAAAACAAACTAGCAGAAACTGCAGCTATTGAGACTCTGATGAGTATGGATGGCGCCGCCCCTCAATCCAGTATCGGCCCAAACTCTACCTCCTCATCATCAAAATCCTCCACCTGGAAGACACTGGCAATCCTCCCTCTCGCTTTTGTGGCGGCAGCTGTAGCCCAAACAGAAATAAGATGCATGATATGAGTAAGGTTACCAGAAATACTACTACATGAAGCACGAAAATAAAAGTTATTTCTGTCTAGTCATAACACCCATGTAGTTGCCGCAATGGCAATGTACCACGCATCCTTCATTTCATGGTGAATCGAGGCGAATTTGGGGCCGATCCACAAATCCTCATATTCGTTGGGATAGTCACTTGTTCCTAGGGCTCTTAAAACCTCTACCATAGTCGCCTTACTCCTTGGGCAGTGAATAAAAAGGTGATTCAAAGTCTCCGTATGCATGTTACAACACCCACAGTTAGTCGCAATTTGGGTTGTCTTTTGGCCAGGTTCTCTCTCATGAGGATTGCATTATTGAGCACTAACCAGAGGAAGACTCTGACTTTCAGTGGTGTTTTCGCCTTCCATAACACCTGTGCCCAGCTAGGTCTGCATCCCCGAAAGTGAATTCGATGGTACAAGGATCTGACCATGAAAGCTCCCTTGGTCTCTAATCTCCATCGCATCTGGTCTGGTCCTTGGGCGCACATCGTCCCGGTCTGTGTGATGTGTGTTTGCAATTTGAGCAGTTGCTGATGTAATCGTGGGGTAAGAGCTCCTCGGAACGACGGCCTCCAATTTCCTCTCTTCCAAGTCTCTGCCACAGAGATTTTAGGTCGATTCATTTTGGAAAACAGCTCTGGAAAAGTTTCCTTCAGTGTATGAGCTTCACCGGAACGACGGCCTCCAATTTCCTCTCTTCCAAGTCTCTGCCACAGAGATTTTGGGTCGATTCATTTTGGAAAACAGCTCTGGAAAAGTTTCCTTCAGTGTATGAGCTTCACACCACTTATCCCACCAAAATCTGGTGGACCATCCATTACCGATAGTCAACGTAACTGCTGAATTGAATGGTCCACTTGCTTTGGTAATTCCTTTCCAGAATCGGGAGACCTTAACCCCTACTCGAAAACCTAAACTTCTCGTACCTTTTCTCCGAATGTATGGTTGAATGAAATCCTGCCATCCTTCCCCACCGTGGTGAAAAACCTTCCATCACCATTTTCCCAAAAGGGCTAGGTTCATATCTCTAAGGTTGATGATGCCTAGTCCTCCATACTTCTTCTTCATGCAAGCAATACTCTATTTGATCAGGTGGTAACCTCCCCTATTCGAATCTACCCCTTTCCAAAGAAATCTTTTTCGGATTCGGTCAATCATTTGGATAACCCATTTTGGAAGCTCAAAAAAAGACATGTAATAAATGGGCAGATTAGACAATACTGAGTTAATGAGTATCACTCTGCCTCCTAGTGACAGCGATTTTTCTTTCCAATCCGACAGTCTGTCATCCACCCTATCTATTATCGGCAGCTAGTCCGACTTAGTGAGTTTCCCTGGTCTGAGTGGGAGCCTTAAATATTTGATTGGAAACTCATTCGTCATACAGTTTAGTATAGTAGCTTGTTCCCGAGCTTCTTCATCAGAGAGAGTAATGGGAATCAGTGCACTCTTATGGAAATTTATCCTGAGACCTGACTAGGCTTCAAAATAGTAAAGGGCCCCTTTAAAGCAGACTGTTTCTGATCTGGTTCCATTCCCAAATAGTAGGGTGTCATTAGCATACTGGAGAATCGTGCACCCTTGATTGGAGGTGCTGCTGGCCACAGGTGTAATTCAACCTTTTCTCCGACAATTTTCTAGCATTCCCCTTAGCACTTCTGCTACAATAGTGAATAGAAGCGGGGATAACGGGTCCCCTTACCGGAGTCCCTTCTTGCAAGGGGATGACGGATCTGGCCACCCATTCACCAATATTACCATTTTACTAGTCTGTAAACATTGTTTGATCCATCTTACCCATTTGTCCCCAAATCCTCTCCTTCTGAGAGCTTCCAGCAAACACTCTCAGTCGACGGAGTCGTATGCTTTCTCAAAATCCAGTTTTAGGAGGAAGTTCTTAGAATTGCTCGTATGGCAATGGTGGATAACTTGTTTAGCAGTGGCCACACAATCCAGGATACATCTGCCCTTGATGAAGTCCGTCTGGGTTTTGCTGATAATACTATCCATTATAGTCCCCAGGCGGATGGCCAGGACCTTTGTGATAATCTTCACCAAGCAATTAATAAGGCTAATCGGTCTGAAATCCCCCATGCACTTAGATTTCTCCCGTTTGGGTATCAGGAAAACTTTCGCAAAATTGAACATGCCCAATCTGAGATTGTTATGGAAAAATTCCTCCATCAGTGCCATAATGTCCCCTTTAATTTCTTCCCAGAACACTTGGAAGAACATCATTGGAAAGCCGTCTGGCTTAGGTGACTTGTCTGCTCCCATTTGGTTGATGGCCTTTTTCACTTCCATTTCCAAAAAAGGTTCCTCCAAAGTGGAGAAAGTTTGCGCTGGATCATTCTGGACTGTCTGCCAGTAATCCTCCCGCAAAGGGATCCTGAAATTATTCTTCCTTCCAAAGAGGCCCTTGTAGTAATTTTGAAAGGTTGTGGAAATCACATTTTCGTCTTGCGTTGTTCTCGTCTCCGTCTATATTGATAGGACAAGATTGGATCTACGTCTTGCGCTTGCCACTGGATGGAAGTAGGCCGTATTTGTGTCTCCCTTTTTGAGCCACGAAATCCTTGACCTTTGTTGTCATTTGATTTCTTCCAACTTATAAAGATTGGGGACGTTTCTCCGGAGCTCCAATAGCCTGTTTCTTTCTTCTTGTGACAAGACTCTCGTCTCTTCCACCCTTTCTAGCTCATCGATTCCTTCCAAAAAGGAATCTTTGGAATGCTAGATGGTCGAGAACCTAGACCGATTCCATCTGCGCAGCCGCTTTTTCAATCTGCAGATTTTTTCACACCATCGGGATGCAGCGTCCCTGCCAGCAGTGGGGAGTGCCCAATTTTCCATCACCATGTGATGAAACTCCTGAATTTTCAACCAGGCCTTCTCAAATCTAAATTTCCGAAGCCTCTGTGCTCCACGAACCACCACATCGAGCAGGATCGGGGTATGGTCTGACGTGGGTCTAGGAATCGATCTAGCTGTAGCTAATGGAAATTTAGCTTCCCATTCCATCAATACTAGTATCCTGTCCAACTTGGCCATAACCGGAGTCGCTTGCATATTAGACCATGTGAATAGTCTGTTATTAATTGGGATATCGATCAGCTCTAGTTCCGTTATCACCCTATTGAACTCCTCTCTGTGTCTTTCGCTGGAGCCTCTTCCTTTATGCTCGAAAGCAAATCTGGTGATGTTGAAATCCTCCCCAACAATCCAAGCTCCAGACCAACAATGTCGGATATTGACAAACTCTTGTCAAAAGGCATCTCGATCTGTAGCCATATTCGGTCCGTAAATGACAATCATCGTCTGCACCCAATCATCGGACCATCGTTTCAGTCGGGTAGTTAGGGAGAACGTTCCACTGTATACCTCGATGCAGGTGAGAATATCCGAGTTGAACCCAATAGCGATCCCTCCTGAGGCTCCTACTGATGGGCGTAATACTCATTCCTTGATTCTGTTACCCCCGATTCTTTTGAGTTTGAGCTCGTGCTGAAGTTTGGTCTCCTGCAGCTCTACTGTAATACCCTGATTTTTCAATAAATGGAAAATTATTTATTTTTGCACGTAGTGTGCACGTGCAATATTTTGTTTGGATTGTTTTATCATGATGTGTATATTTAAATATATTTTCTCAAATTATTTTAGTACAAAAAGCCTTTCTTTAAAGCCTTATTTTAATTTAATGAAAAGCCCTTTTTCTTAAAAGCCCAAATGTATTTTATTTTATTTATTTTTATAAACTATTTTGGCCCAAAAAGAAAGCCCATGAATTAATCTATTTTAATTAAACTTGTCATGTAGAAGACTTTTTTTTAACTAATTTATTTTTGTACAAATTTAAAATGTACAAATTTTGGCCTAGTTGCATGCACGTGCACTACACGTACACGTGCTATGCACACCCTAAGGGGGAGGCCGGGATTCATTCTTTTGGAGGGAATTTTGATTTTTGGTATGGTGATCATGGGGGTAGTTTCATGGAAGTGGGTAGTTTTTCTAACTCCTACTTTGATCTAGACCCTTCATTCTACAACCACCAAAGCAATCTTGGCCCTCCATCTCACTCATTTCCTAGTATAAATAACCCCCCCCCCCCCCCCCCTCTCATGGCTAATTTTGATATGCAAAGTATATTTCCAAGTTGTAGTATTGTAATAGTGTGAGTTATAAAAGATAAGAGAGTTGTGTGGGTTTTTGTTTGCTTGGAGTGGCCGGCATCACAAGGGGCTAGGAAGCATTCGGTGGGGGCTAAGGAAGCATTCGGCTTTGTGCTAGGAGGCTTGGAGTTTGTGCACTCTTTTGGCTAGGAGGTGGTGCTTTCATCTACAAGGACTTGGTTGCTTTTTTGTGTTTTCTCTCCATTCAAGGTGGGTAAACATTTCATATTTCTAATATAGACCCATGCTAGTTTTAACTATCAAAGATGCATGAAAAATACTAATAAGAGCCCACTTAAATTGAGTAGCTAGTATGTGAATTGTTTGAAATGTGGTGATTAATTTGTATATGGCTCTAGTATTAAAATTAAAATGTGGGTAGAATGCTCCATGATTATTAGTATGAAGCTATGATGGTGATTAAACTTGTTTAAGAATGTTGATTAGTATGATTTGAAACATAATGCATGAATGAGAATGCTTGTTAATTGTGAAATTGAAACATGGAACTTATTAAGAAAGAGTACACCTTATTTTGAAGAAAAAATGAAATACTTGTATGGTTGAGATGTGATTTATGCAATTGATAAGTGAGTATTTTTCATTGTGACAAAGGTAGATTAAATGAAAGTACTACTCATAAAATTAGTAGTTGACTTGTGATGAATAGACTTTTATTGTTGATATGGATGTGGACTATTACAAACATATGTATCGGTTGAATTAAGAACTAATATCAGTAAATTATCACTATGAAATCATTGAATAAAAAGATTAGTAGATCAATTATTTGGCAATGTCGAAATTACAAAATATTGTAGCTTAATAAATAACTCTTGGATTTGTGTGTGGAAAAATACATTTCTTTAGTGTCAAAAATTATTTTTCCTTACTGGTATGAACTGTATATGATTGGGGATTAATCTGGAAGTTTTTAGAAAATTTTACCAAAGCAATAAGAAACTAGGGTTATTTGAACATCGAGTTGTTTTTAAAACAGTACGAAAATAACACATATGGATTTTTGTTTGGGTTTGTGACAGCCCGAGCCAGTGGCTCAGGCGGTCCTTGACTGCGGTTTGCTTCTCTAGTTTGCACAGTTCGAATCCCAGTATCAACACTTCTTTTGTTTAATTCTCCCAAAAAACTAGTAATCAGCGAACTGAGAGTATTTATTACTCCCAGTCGCTTTTATACCGTGTTCGGCGACCGGCCTAGCGGCCTGGGCTCTGTGCTGTGTCGGTGCTGTGCCTGGTTCGATTCTTGGGATCGGCATATAGGAAAAATTATTTTTTTTGGGAGTTTTTGATGTCCAAGAATTATGAAAAAAATATGGTAATTCTCATAAAAATGCAAGGAATTTTATAAGATTGGGTTGGGTATTATTTGAATAAAATACAAGGTGGTTTGTGAACAAAAAGCACAATTAGAGCTATGGTTCTAAGATACACTTAAGAAAATTATAGTTTATAAAGATTAAGTGAAATAGGCTATTATAAAGTAATTGGCGAAAAGTACCTTGTTGTGTGACATGATATTGTTTATTCTCACTTGTGAATATTGTGCAAAATATGAAGTATGAATGTTTATTAGTGATATTATGAAGGGCATGAGTTCATGTATGATTATGGAACTCAGAAATCATGTTGATGAAAGAAAAAGAAATTGTTGGCTATAAATATGAATTTTATGAGTTAAAAGTATTCATTATGGACTTGTGAACAAAGTGTAATCATGAATTGAAAGAGAACATACATGTGAGTTTGAGGACTCGACATGGAAATTGTTATGAGTTGAAGATCGTGAAATGAAATTCGAACTAGAGTAGCTAAGTCTCCCCGGCATTGAAAAAGAAAATGAATTGAAATGAAATTAGACCAAGATTGGTCATGATGAAACAAATGAATAAGTCCGGTTGATGGAGAGGCTAACTCTAGAGATTATTTTGTTCATGATTTTTAATTAAACTAAGGACTAATACATAGTGGAGACGTGATGAAAGTAGAAGAAAAATATGAGTATGGGGGCCATCGGATAGCAGTGTGAGAGCGATTCACAGGCTGCCTGCTTGATGCGTCAAGACATGGCGTGGGCGCTACTCCAGAATTATCGTCCCGGTGGCGACGCTCGTGGGATGTTCGAGTGGCTATGAGTGGTGCCATTGTTCCATGGCGGAGGCTGAATTGTCCATAGGTTGCCTGCTCGATGCGTCGTGTCAGTGCGTGGGATTCCCCTCCAGGCTGCCTGGACATGGGCTCATAGATCATAGGACATCTAAGACACTATCGTAATTACAGTAGTAGACTAAGTCATAACGGGGGATTGAACCCTATCAAGATGAAGAACGAATAAGGGCTTGCCCTCGGACCTATGTAGTATGGGATGCATAGAATCCGAACAAGTGCGCATTAGTGTCATGTAACATAATTAACTGCATTAAGGACTAAGTGCACAACCACAACACGACATCAATAGGGTAGTCCCTTTAGTTTGAATTGTGACAAGTTTGTGTTTGCTAAATATGAAAAATTAAGTTATACTATTTCCGGCATAGAGAGGATGGCCGTGTATAATGTTCGTCGGTTGAATAAACTGACGTACCCACAGTCTTATATGTAGGTATATGTCATGTTAAAGATTAAAGAAGAATGGATGCTTAAAGATTGTATCATGTTGTTGTACTTTATTTCAATTGTTGTAAATTTTACTTCCGCTGTGCAAAAGAAAGATGTAATTATGATGTAATCTCTGATGTATGATGAAAAGTTTTAATTTCCCTGTAAAATTGTACTAAAGAAAGTGAAAAGATCCTGTAGAACATCTCGAATTCAGTGTATTTGGGATTCGGGGCGTTACATCTACCACTTCCGCCTTGGAGTTGCTAATAACGTCCCTAACCATGTCTCTCTTCCCCCTATCCCCCAGCCCCCTAACATTCCAGAATAGTGTATTCATTGGGAAACTGTGTCAGGGGTGATCATTGGTGTGGGTGTGGAACCGGCTTCATCCTCGAGGATGTCTGTCAACCTAGTGCTATCTCCTAGAGCATTCTCATAACAAGTCTTAACTCTTTCAGTTTTCCAACCCCTAATTTTATTGAGTAGTAAAGTGTTACGCTCTGCATCACACACCTCTAACCCACATGTTTTAGCTAGGAAAAAAACTTTAGAGTCTGACATGAAATTTAATATAGTAGCTAAAAAGCTTCTCGTACCTCCGTTGTCGAATTTTGCAGCTTTGACTGCCACCGCTACCTCAAGATAGTCATCCAAGGACTCCACATGAGCCCTCTTAGGCGATCGCTGAACTCTGAACCCAACCATCCTGTGCGACATTCCAGTACTATCTCTAGGTACTGATTCTGAAAGTATGGACAAGACCATCTCTGGTGAGATCTCGCTCTGTGTGTTAGCGATGAACTCTAGATCCTCTGACTCCTCATCTGTGAATGAGAATTCTTCGTCTAGATTTAGCTGTCCTTCCAGGTCCTCATCACTATCTGTATGTTGAATTTTTCGTTGTAGAGTAGGCTCTCTCATTGCGGACTCCTCATTGAGCCCACAGATTTGTGATTCAATAGTAATAGTGGTGCTTTCCGTTGCGGTCCCCTCGGTGGGCCTGTTACCTGTAACGCCCCGAATCCCAAATACACTGAATTCGAGATGTTCTACAGGATCTTTCCGCTTCATTTAGTACAATTTTACAAGAAAATTTGAACTTTTCACTTTACATCAGAGTTTACATAAATCATTACACTTTACATTGCACAGCGGAAGTAAAATTTACAACAATTTAATAAATGTACAACAACTTTGAATAATCTTTAAGCATCTGTTCCTCTTTAACCTTTATTATGTCATTTACCTGCATATAAGACTGTGGGTACGTCAGTTTATTCAACCGACGATCACTATACACGGCCATCCTCTCTATGCCGAAAATAGTATAACTTATTTTTCATATTTAGCAAACACAACTTGTCACATATCAAACTAAAGGGAATACCCTATTGATGTCGTGTTGTGATTGTGCACTTAGTTCTTAATGCAGTTATTTATGTTACATGACACTAATGCGCACTTGTTCGGATTCTATGCATCCCATACTACATAGGTCTGAGGGCAAGCCCTTAATCGTTCTTCATCATTGTAGGGTTCAATCCCTCGCCATGACTTAGTCTACTACTGTAATTACGGTAGGTATCCTAGATGATCTATGAGTACAAGCACGTGTACAGAAAACCTGGAGGGGAATCCCACGTCATGTCACGACGCATCGTGAAGACAGCCTGTGGCAATTCAGCCTCCTTCATGGCACACGATCCTATTGCAGTCACCGAGCATCCTACAAGCGTCGCCACCGGGATGGTACCCTGGAGCAGTATCCACGTCATGTCACGATGCATCGTGAAGACAGCCTGTGAATACTCTCACGCCGCCAATCCAATGGCCCTCATACTCATGTTTTTCTCCTACTTTCATCACGTCTCCACTATGTACTAATCTTTAGTTTTTATCAAAATCATGAATAAAAATCAAAGCTCTAGAGTTAGCCTCTCCACTAAACCGGACTTATTCATTCATTCAAACATGACCAACCTTGGTCTTTCTTTTCAATTTTCATTTCATTTATTTCCAAATGCCAGGGGAGACTTAGCTACTCTTTTGTTTCAATTTCCAATTCACAATTTTCAATTTGAGCATTTCCAACTCATAAATTCATTTTCATAATCAAAATGGATTTTCTTTTTCAATAACATGATCTCTAAATTGTTCAATAATCCATAATCACACATGGAATTTATATACTTCATCAATTATTAATTTTCACATTGAAATTCGCATCACTAACGAATATTCACATTTCATATTTTTCACACTATTCTCAAATGAGAATAATTCACATCCAACACACAATAAAAAAGCTTCTAATCCTTCAAATTCTTTTTGCAAGATATAATTTTCACAAAAATAAAAATATAGAACCATAGTTCTATTTGCACATTTTATTCTCAAATCATGTTTTATTTCATGCAAATAATCCCTAAAGTATTTTTCTTAAGTCCTACATATTTTTAGAAGAATAATCATATTTTTTTCACAATTTTTTGATCACCAAAACGTTAAAAAAATAAGTTTTTCCAATCTTGCCGAAGGCAAGATTCGAACCCAGCACGCAGAGAACACAGCCAAAGGCACCGGCCACTAGGCCACTTGCGCCAGCAATATAAAAGGAGAGCAGAGAATATTTAAGGCTCTCGGTCACTAATTCTTATTTTAAAAAATTCATGAAACAAAATATGGTGCCACAGGGATTCGAACCAGCAACCTTAGACCGAAGGCTACTGTAGCGATCAGAGCCGTCCTGACCATTTGAGCTACGCGCTCAAGTTGTCAAGAACGCTACTCAAAACTCATTTAAACCAATTCTCTCTGTTATTAAAACGTCTCGATGTTCAACTAGTCCTCATTTCACTTTGATTTTATAAAAATTACTGTAAAATTCCAGATTGATTATTTCTCGTCTAATTTACATTTCAGTTTGAAAAAATAATTTTTTTTCAACAATTAAGACATATTTTCATACGATTAATTCGAATTCTACATTATAACTACCACACTCTTCATTTCGACATTTATTAACAAATAATACCACTAATCCCTTTATTAGCAAACTTCACATTAATTCTCTGTTTTTAACCTTTTACCAAACATACTAATCTATATCTTAATTCATTTATTTCAATATCACACAATGATCCATTTAATCACATGAAGTATCATTGCCAATCTACTAACTTTGTGTATATAATTGTAATCACTACAAGGAATTTGACATATAGTGACAGCAAAAATCCGTGGGTAAAAGGCGAAAAACCGTAGGTATAGCTCGTAAAACCTATACCAACGGACATATTTTTCCGTCGTTTTTAATTAGCTATACCCACGGCAAAATGCCGTCACTATAGCCTATAGCGACGGTTTTTTTACCCGTTGGACAAAACCTCGGTGTTATACCCACGGTTTCGTATCCGTTGGTATAGGTTTTAAGGACACCACTTGCTTTCCTATACCCACGGTTGAAACTCCATTGCTATAGGTTTTAGTGATGGTTTTCGCATCCAAATATTTAAATATATACCCATCGCTCTATACAAATTTTTTTCGTGTATGATAATTTAATATTTTCTTTTATAATATTAATTCAATTATAAACTAAATACACAATAAAATAGATAAATGTATTTATGAAACAAAATTAGATAAAATTAAACTTCAATCATATTAAAAATTAATGAAATATTACAAGGATGTCAAATTACAAAATAGTTAATAACCAGATACACAATTGAAGAAATCCACACTTGGGCTGAATCACTCATAAGGCAACTACAGTTCTCTCGGCTCTTTAAGGAGCTGTGGCAGTAACATAAGATACAACTACAGTGATGTCGTCGAGTTTGCCTCCATAATAACGATATCCAGCATCTTAGGCTGCAGTTGAGAAGGGCATCTGCCTGTTCTTGTCGAGTGCTCGCTGGTGAGCAAGAGCAGCAATCTTCTGGGCTGTCACCTATGGGCCCAGCCCAGCCCTCATGGCGTGGAACAGCAAATACCTGAATTCATCCAAAATAAGGTTCAGAGTTGCCATCCAGTCTCTTAAAAATGTGTATCAGCTGTTAGCTTCTCCAAATCCGGTAATTGTTTGTAAAGTCCCCAGCTGTGAGTTGCAGTAGGTCCTTCAGTAATCTACTAAAATATCAACATCCTTAATCCTAACCAAACTGGCAGGGGACCAGGTAGTCTTTTTGGCATTGAACAAATGAGAGAGGTCTGGATGGCATTTAACAAATAAGAGAGCAAAGGAACATCCGCTTACCTGGGCGGAACTAGGTAGGTCACTGCCATTTCCACTCTCGAGTTGGTAAGTGAAGTTGAAGTCATGCTGTTGTACTGGTGACCGGAAGACTGTAGTGTCTCCACCAAAGAGCGAAGAGTGAACCTGCTTAGACGAAAATTTGAATTGCAAAAATATCATCAAGAAGCTTAGTAGTCGAACCTTAATAGAGAATATATAATAAGGCCACGATTGTATAATAATAGGCATAGAAAATATAATATTTGATAGCTCGTTTTTTACAAAAAATATGAATTAATATTTGTAAAAGAAGAAGGTTCTTGAAGAAAAAGGGTCGTGAGATGAAAATCCAAGAAGAAGATAATATCATGAGTCGAAGTTACATGGAAACAAGGGGCTAAATTTTGTCCACTAGTCACATAGAACTGAAGAACATGGGGTTCTATCATGAAATCGAAATGGAAATTTGACCAAGTGTTTTCAAAAGCTGACTTGAATGCGTTTGATGGCTAAGAAATCTAAAAAAGAAGTTACTTTTAATTGTGATATATTATGGCTGTTACCAAAGTTAAGTTAGGGTGCCTCTCTATATTAAGGGAGTTTAAGCTTTGTTAATTTCAAGATATTCAAGTGTTGTTCCTGAATATGGTGGAGTTGACACTCCAACTATAGGTATGAATTTAAATTTTAATGGTTAAAAAATTAATATTCGGAAATTTTGAATTAAGACCAATACCTGAATGCAAGCACCTCTCTATGAATTCGGTTTCAATCTGACACAAAATATAACAAAGAAAAAAAACTGTTCAGTAATGAATGCTTGTTAGATCCTAATATCTGGAAAGAAACAAAATAGCTCGAATAAATTTCAAACTTACTCCAGTCTCTTCTTTGACTTCTCTTGTTGCCCCAGCAGATATATCTTCACCCTGCAAAATGAAAGTAGTTTAACAAGCGGTAAGAAATACTCTCTCCAAACTAGAGGCAGGTGACTTATATCTATAAATCAACCAAACGTTATTTACTTGGTCAACAACCCCCGTAGGTAGCTTCCACACACCTGAGCCCTTCAATTTGCCACTCCTTTCCTGAAATGCAAGCACCTAACACCAAAGTAGCGTAAATGAAACAAACATCACTATTAAGTAGGACAGTGGACACAAACTGAAATTTTCTGATAGTGTTAAATCTCACAATATATAGTAAATCTTCAACTATTGACAACTTGTTCTTCATCAATAAACAAGAATAAGGGAGAGAGCAGCCAATTTTAGTCAAATTCAGGGATGAAGGATAACAAAAAATTTAAAGGTATAAGTGAATAACCAGGATTTACCTCTCCTTTGTCATTCATCACTAAAGCACCAACACCAACTCGGTGTGTAGCATTTACAGGTAATGTATTTTTAGTAGCAGGGATCCAATAAATGAGCATCAAGTAACTTGGCTCTGCATGGTGGTACCGAAACCCTTCCTGCACAGAAATGGACATGTTAAGGTGATCCAAATTAATTAACCAAAAAGAGATGCATAGTCGCAAAAATGCTACAAGGAAAACTTGGCTCTGCATGGTGGTACCAAAACCCTTCCTGCACAGAAATGGACATGTTAAGGTGATCCAAATTAATTAACCAAAAAGAGATGCATAGTCGCAAAAATGCTACAAGGAAAACGGTTGTCACAACAGGTAGCTATCAAGTTGAGGTGAAAGATAAACTGAATTGTATTTTTGTCAAATTAGAAGAACGCCCTCTTCTGTTAAAAATGGTTGTTGAATATATGAAAGACAACTCATTCAACAATAAGCATGCCAGAAATCTCAAGAACGAGAAATTAGTTCGTTATCTAAACCAGCTAAAATTAAAATTTTTACAGCTACACAATTTTGTGTTCTGATGAAATAGTCCATCATAACATGCAAGCCTAACAACTGTATAAACACTCTCAACCCCAACATTGGATCAAATAACAGTACCTTTTTGTACTCTATACTTCCTATAATTCTATTTGAGTTCACTTACCTTAAAAATGTAATATAGTAAGATACAGAATATATACTATAAGATAAATTCCCTCATCGATAAACCCATAAGACACCAACACAAATCAACTGTTAAGAAACTTATACCATACTAATTATAGGAGCATTGTATCCAACTAATACTCGTCAGACTAGAACAAGCTCCAAACATATCACAATGCAGTGCATGCCATAAATTGACTAAATAGTTTGCTATCTAATTCAACTACAATCTTCACATAGATAAGCAGAAGTGAGTATTATTGTTTCGTGTAGTGATGAAATAGCTCCATTACTTAAGAAACCAACAACTATACCTTTGCGTATGGTGTACTTGCTGTTCAACTGATTCACCAGTCACCACCGACAAGCTGAACTGTGCGTACCTACTCCACCCATACTGCAGTGTCGACGAATCCGCCACGTCCAAGTACATCGACAAATGGTCCACATTATTCCCTTTGAGAAATATCAACACTCTCCTACACCAACCAAAACAACCAAACCCCAAATTAATCCCGCAAACCCTAACCCTAACTTAAACCCCAAACAACCAGTCAGATCATCAAAACTCATACCATTTAAACCCTCCGACCACGAATACTTCCGAGTAGTGCTTCCTCGGGTGAAGCCTTGAGAAGTTCACGATCTTCCACGTGTGCCTCGACGTCGTCGGCGCGTCCTCCGTCGCCGCCTTCTGCTCGCCCTCCACAGTCGCGGCTGCCACCACTGGCTCTGCTCGGACTACTGAAATCAAGAAATCAAGAAATCAAAAAACACAGCGATTTCAAGGGTTTTCAGATCGGGGAAGCACAGTACCTTCCATGGACTGGACTCCATCGACGGTGACATCGGGGTGGGGAACGAGCATCTCCTCGTCTTCTTGCTGCACACAAAACGACAGAATTAGAGGTCAGATCGGACGTAAATCGAGTGAGAATCTTACGTCCGATGAGTTGCTGATGAGTTCGCGAAGGAATATCTCCTTGTTGGAGAAGAGTGAGGGATTTAGGAGTGGGGAGTTGTACAGAGAGTGAGGGGCGAGAGACGAGGGTGAAGGAAAATAGGGTTTGGGTGGGCGGAAAATAGGGCGGGATCGAGCGCGAGAAAGGATTTGGGATTTGGGGGAAAAATGAAAGGATTGGGGGGAAAATAAATTATAGAATATATCCACCTATACCCACAGTTTATTATACGTCTGTGGGTATACAATGTCTGTACCCACGGTTTTAGTGATCCGTCACTATAGGTGTCCGTTGGTATATGGCAAATTTCTTGTAGTGAATGTAGATAATGAGACTTTCTTTAACAATCCATGATTATAATTAATCCATACAAACTTAGATTTTTACTAATCAAATCACATACAATTGCACACCCACATTCCAATCAATTTATAGGTCAATTTTCCAATTAAAAGTGTACTCTTATTAATATTTTTCATACTTCATTCATTCAATTTAATCTAGTATGCATCCCTAATTAGAAATATAGAAAATTTACCCACCTTGTATGGAGAGAAAAAATACAACTAGCAATCCCTAGACGAATGTCCTTGCGATGAAATGCTCCTCCTTGAACACATGCACACAAGCCTCCAAGCACACCCAAACAAACCGAGAGCTCCTCCTTCCTTGATGCCGGCCTCTCCCCCTTCTAGTTGCAAGCAAAAATCCCACACACTCTCAATCTTTTAACTCACACAATCACTACTAGATAGAGTATTTTAGACTATAGATTTGTAGAAAGTAATAAGCACAAGAATAACTAGCCATGGAGGGGGTATTTATACTAAAATCTTGATGGAATGGAGGGCTAGGATCAAGTAAGTGGTTATAAGATGGAGGGATAAGATGAAAGTAGGAGTTACATTAACTACCCACAACCAAGAAACCACCAAGCATGATCTCCACTCAAATTTTTGGTTTCCCTCCCAAAAGAAGCAATCCGGCCATCAAAAGGAAATGCATATTGCACGTGTACGTGTAGTGCACGTGCATGCAACTAGGTCCAAAAATTGTACATTAAATTTTGTATAAAAATAATCTTTAAGTTGTATCCCACATTACAAGTTGTAAAAAAATAATTAATTCATGGGCTTTAGTTTATGGGCCAAAATACTTATTATAAAAATAATGAATTAAATTAGCTTTGGGCTCTTAAAAAGAAAAGGTCTTTTATCTAATTGAAAGAAGGCTTTATAAAAATAATTTAAAAGCACATATTTAAAAATCCATACTCATCATAATGGAAGTAATCATAACATTTAACTCAACCAAAATTATGGCACGTGCACACTACGTGCAAAATAAATAATTTTTCATTAAATGAAAAATCGGGGCATTACAACACTCCCTCCTTAGAATAGTTCCGTCCCCGGAACTACAGTCAAGAGTGAGAAACAAAAAATACAACACTCACAACAAGAACAAAAAGATACAAAGATACAAATCAAGTAAAAAGCTCAGGATAGTCCTTCAACATCCTCTTCTCAGACTCCCAAATAGCCTCTTCAACCAAATGGTTCCTCCAGACTACCTTGACCATCGGTATCGTCTTATTCCTCAAGACTTTCTCTCGACAATCAACAATCTCGATAGGAGACTCGATGTAATTCAGATCCAATTGCAAACCTTCCGGCACTTCAGGTAAATGATGACTCGGATCTGGAATATAACCTCTCAACATAGACACATGGACGACATTGTGCACCTGAGATAACTCTTCCGGTAATTCAAGCCGGTAAGCAGTCTTCCCGGTTCTTTTCAATATCTTATATGGGCCTATAAACCTCGGGGCTAACTTCCCGCCTTTGCCAAATCGAACCACACCTTTACTGGGTGATACTTTCAGAAAGACGAAGTCACCAACCTCAAATTCAAGGTCCCTTCTCCGGTTGTCTGCATAGCTTTTCTGCCTACTCTGAGCTTCTACTAACCTTTTCCTGATCAGATCAATCTTCTCAGAGGTTTGCTGTACAAGCTCAGGACCAAACAACTGACGCTCCCCAACTTCAAACCAACAAACAGGTGTCCTGCACTTCCTGCCATACAAAGCTTCGTACGACGCCATCCCGATGCTAGTCTGAAAACTGTTGTTGTAGGCAAACTCTACCAAAGGTAAATGCCTTTCCCAACTGCCTCCAAAATCTAGTATACAACACCGAAGCATATCCTCAAGAATACGGTTGACTCTCTCGGTCTGCCCATCGGTTTGTGGATGAAAAGCAGTGCTGAAATCTGTCTTGGTACCCAAAGCTGTCTGAAGACTCCTCCAGAAATGCGAAGTAAACCGTGCATCTCGATCAGACACAATAGTTGATGGAACACCATGAAGTCGGACAATCTCGCCAACATACAACTCAGCTAACTTATCCATCGAAGCAGTGAGTTTCATCGCCAGAAAGTGAGCGGACTTGGTTAGTCGATCGACTATAACCCAAATCACATCATTGCCTTTAGGACTCTTAGGCAATCTCGTAATGAAATCCATACTGATGTTATCCCACTTCCATTCCGGAATAGGTAACGGCTGTAATAGACCTCCAGGTCTCTAATTTTCGGCTTTGACTTGCTGACAAACCTCACACTTCGCCACAAATTCAGTCACATCCCGCTTCAAACCTGACCACCAGAAATGCTGTTTGATGTCCTTGTACATCTTAGTACTCCCAGGATGTACCGACAAAAGAGTAGCATGCGCTTCCTGAAGAATACTCTCTTTTAGGTCTACCTGATTTGGAACACATAGTCTATCTCCGAACCACAGCACTCCATCCCTGATTTGAAATCTAGGCAACCTGCCAGCACCAACCTGCTCCTTCATCTCCAAGATATCAGCATCAACCTCCTGACTTGCAATGATCCTTCCATTCAAAGTAGGCTGAAGCCTCAACTGAGTTAAAGATGCTCCTAATCCTTGCAAGACAACTTCAATACCTGCTCGGTCCAATTTCTCAATCAGGTGCTTCTGAGTTGTAATCAAACTGGCTAAACTACTCTTGCGACTAAGTGCATCAGCAACAATATTAGCTTTCCTATGATGATATTTGATCTCAGGTCGCATGTCCTCAAGCACTTCCAACCATCTCCACTACCTCAGATTCAGATCCCTCTGCTGATATATGTACGTCAAACTCTTGTGGTCCGTGTACATGTTCAATTTTTCACCATACACGTAGTGCCTCCATTGCTTCAGGGCAAAGATAATCGCAGCCAACTCCAGATCATGAGTCGGTTAATTCTTCTCATGCGGTCGTAGTTGCCTAGACCCATAAGCGATTACTCTTCCTTCTTGCATTAAGACACAACCAAGCTCACGATGTGAAGCATCGGCATCGCTATAAACATCATACTCAACACCTGCTCTAGGCAAACCCAAAATAGGTGCAGTAGTCAGCTTCTCTTTCAACTCCTGAAAGCTCGCCTCACATTGCTCAGTCCACTTGAAGCTCACATTCTTCCTGGTCAGTCCAGTAAGCGGCACGGCTATCTGAGCATAACCTTGAATGAATCTTCTGTAGTATCCAGTCATTCCAAGGAAACTTCTGACTTCCTTCACTGTAGTAGGCCTTGCCCAATCTCTCAGTGCCTCTATCTTCTGAGGGTCAGTTGCCACTCCCTCCTTAGAAAGGATGTGACCTAGGAATGCCACTTCAGATTTTCAGAAATCACACTTGGATAACTTAGCATACAACTTCTCCTCTTCCAGCTTCTTCAAAACTACCGCCAGATGCTCGGTGTGCTCCTCCTCTGACTTGGAGTACACGAGGATATCGTCGATAAACACCATGACGAAAGAACCAATGAACGGCCTCAGAACTCTGTTCATCAAATCCATGAAGATTGCGGGTGCATTCGTCACTCCAAATGGCATAACTAAGAATTCGTAATGCCCATGTCGAGTTCTAAATGCAGTTTTGTGCACATCTTCAGCTTTCACTCGAACTTGGTGATATCCTGATCGAATATCTATTTTGGAGAATACAGCTGCTCCTTGTAGACGATCGAACAAGTCATCAATTCGAGAAATAGGATACTTATTCTGAACAGTGACCTTATTCAGCTCCCGGTAATCGATACACATTCTCATCGATCCATCCTTCTTTTTTACCAAAAGCACTGGTGCTCCCCATGTAAATATTTAGTGAAAATATCAGCAGGTTGTGAATTGGTTGAGACATACTCAAGAATAATATCCCCTTTTTTGAAAAAAATGCTAGCAAATGTCCATATGATATTAAAGGTGACTATGTAACTTATATCAAATAGTCGAGAGAAATGAGTTTAAATTTGCTTACCAGACAAAAAATTAAACTAAAATTATTTTACCTTAAAAAGATATGTTCTTCCCTTTTATTTTCTTAATAGTGATGCGAAAATTTTGTTTTCATCCGTCATGAGCTTTAGGCATCCACTATCAAGGTGCTACCGATTTTTAGGAGAAATGCATTGATGTACCTACATTAAGATTAGTAGGAATCCAAGTAGGTACTATTCCTGCACTTGTATTCTTCTTTATCCAAATGAAGTTAGTATTCCTTTTTAAAGCACAATTATACGAACCATGTCCTTATCTACAGCAGTACTGACATGTGATATGATTATGCTTTGGGTCATGCACACTTGCATAGTTTTGAGTTGATTTGTAATTATATTGGTGACTATGCATGTGTGTATGACATGATGATTTAGATTTTTGATGGTGTATTGGCTCTTCATAACCAATCCCTCGATTATCATGATAAGATCTTGAATTCTTTGTAATAAGGTAACTAGGCCCTTCATATTTTTCAACAATTTTCTCGAGCTCAATTACCCTTTTACAAAGTCTTTTCCAAGTCATCTCATCGTCTTTTGTGTTCCAACGAAGAGTGTCTAGGGTAGCATCAAGAATCCTATTTTGTTTGAGAGCCTCAATACATCGTTCCACTACTTTATCAAATTTTCTTTTACATTCTTTTAAATCATCAGTGAGCTTAGCAATATAACCAGACTTCTCATGAATTTCTCTCAAGTGTTCATCATGTATTGCTAAGGATTCTTGAATTTGTTGTTTTAAGAGTTCATTTTCCTCCAACAATACATCATGATCCAATCTAAATGACTCGAATTTTTCAATGATCAAGGAATTTTTATTTTTCAGTTTTTGATTTTTAGCGATGCAAGAGTCATGAGATTCATTTGAAATTTTTTTATATTGTCTTAGTTCACGACTCAATTTCTTAGCATTATCTTTTAATCCATTACACATATCTACTAACTCATCATAAGTGGGTTCTTCGATTACCTCTTCTTGATATGGTGATTGCACCTCACCATTTCCAAGAGCCATGAAGCCGACATTGTTGTGATATTGCTCATCCTCACTTGAATCTGTGTCCAGCCACGTTGCCTTCAATGCTTTCTTTCTCAATCCTGAGTTGGAGTGATGATAATCTTTGTTCCTACCTTTCGATAGGGGACAGTTTGGGCGTATATGTCCTGACTTGTTGCATTTGTAGCATAAATCATTTTTGTCTTTGTCCCTTTCTCCTTATAACCTGCTGTACTTTTTGCGTTTGAGATGCTTATAGAATTTTTTAATTAGCCATGTGAAATCTTCGTCTGATTCTTCATGGTCTGACTCTGATTTTGATGGACATGATTTATCTGCCTTTAGTACAATGATTTTCTTTTCAGTCTTTGGCTCAATCCCTATATTTTGTCTGTATCTTTTGGTCTCCTCCATTTCCATCTCGTACATTTTTAGCTTTCCTTGAAATGTATAGTAGTCAAATTCCTTCTCTTTAAGCATTTCCCTCATTGTCGTGGCCTTGACATCCCACTCTGGCATGAGACAACTTATGAGCTTTCCGACCTTTTGGTCATCATCAAGCCCCTTACCCAAGCTCTCAAGTTCATGCTCAATGATGTCAAAATGAGCGAGCATTTGATCCACGTTCTTCCCTGACAACATGCGAAACACATCAAACTTATAGAACCATAAATTCACTTTAGCTTTTACCTCGGAAGCGGTTCCTTCGTGCTGCTTCAACATGTTGTTCCAGATCTCGTAAGCTGTTTTGCAGTTATGCCCGCATCGCATCAGCTCTTCATTGTTCAGCCCTGCATAAAGAGTCGTCATGGCTTTGGAGTTTGCTGTCTTGAGGGCTAACTCCGCCTTTGTGAACTTCATCTTTCCATAACTGACTGGGATTTCAGTTTTGTTGATGCATTCGTTCCACACTTCTTCTCCGAGCATCTGTAAAAAGTGAGACATACGAACTTTCCAGACGTCATAGCATTTTCCATCAAAAAATGGTGATCGTGTAAGACTTGTCCCATTGGAGACGAAGGGCTCCGATGAGTACAAGTTTTGGGGAGGAGGGATTTCAGTCATTGGACCTTTCGCTTAAGCTTTTAATCTTTTTATAAGCACCTCGCTCTGATACCACTGTAAATTACCCTTAGAGGGGATGAATGGGGTGATCGTGCAGAATTAAAAATTAAAAGAATAAAGTAAAGTAAATTAAAGTAATGCAAGAGAGACAAGAAAAACAAACTCAGATGACGCAGCGATATAACGTGGTTCAACCCCCAGGTCTACGTCCACACCACCTACTTGTAGCAATTCTCCACTACAAGCGTTCCACTATACTCAAAAATCCTTAGTACAGTGATTCTCGAATTCAGGCCGAGAAACCTATTACACCCACAGGACTTCTAATCCAAGTCCCGTCAATCTCACGGATGTGGAAAAGTAAAGAAAATAAAACTCAAGATCATTTGAGATCTTGACTAAAGAATACAACCAATTCAACACTCACACTCGGATTGATTATCAAGATATTAGTTTAAAATAATTTTCTCAGAAGGAATAGGTGAAGAAGACACAGTGGATTCGTTCTATTAAATAGAAGAGGAAGTGTATCGATCAAAAGAGGCAATGATACATTCCAAAAAAGATATACAACCAAGTTGCGGTCGACCGGTCAAAGTGTGTGGTCGACCATTCAGCTCTCTGGCGTAGCTAGAGAGTTGAAAGGTCGACCGCTATCTTAGCTCATATAGGTTGCGGTCGACTGCGACGGTCTACCGACACAAGGTACGGTCGACCGGTCATTGGCTGTATAAATCGAATCCATTTTGTTTTCTTACCATAAACTCATCTCTCTTTAATCAATCAATTACTATAAATATCTCCCGAAAATATTGCTGAAAGTTCAAACTAGATAGATTGCTTGGAGGCAAATTAATTGAGAGCTCTTTCCTCTTTAGCTTGTAGATGCAATCTCCCTTTATTACTTTCCTTATTTGTATATTTGTGAATCTCTCTTGGATCTCTTTTTGATATTAATTAATTCTGAAAATCTGATACACTAAATTCAAATTTATTAGTACAAGTGAACACGTTTTGTGCACACTAAAACCAAGAGTCAACATCACATCCTGTGCATGTCAGTCGGAGTCAAACTAGTGTGTCTTCTTCTCTTAGCCTCTAGCAACATCAGCTTGACAATTTTTTGCTCACTAAGTTTCAGATACCATCACTTCGATCCACACTCCATTGAAGATGCCTTCTCCTCATAGTGTTTCTCCCCAACTAACTAAACCATGGACGCACTTGATTACTTATCACTATTGCAGTTTGTTGGAGCTTGTGGATAGAGATAAATGTTAGGATTTTCAATGATTCTTTTAGCTTTATTGATTCTGTTATTTCCAAAGTTAAGCATTGGTTTGCTTATTGGTTGAATGCAGCACATAATTGCAAGAATAAGACATGGATGATTAGTTATTTAGCAAGCTCAAATGTCCTTGATCTTCTGCGCGTGGAAGGGACAACAAATAACTTAGTCTCAATTAGCAGCAACTCAGATTCGATTTCAGGCTGTAGAGGAAGAATAACTCAAGAATCATCTGAAGCTCTTAGTACTCCAGCTTTTTGAGGAATTGTAATTCCTATTTTGGAATTTTGTCTTTGTCATATAGTTCTGTAAATCTTTATACTACACTTTTAATTCTGCTAATACTACTTTCTTAGAGCATCCACAGTCGTTTTTTATATATGCCATTTTGCCATATTATAGCAAACGATCCTCTGCAATCGTTTCTCATTTTGCCATTTTATGGCAAACGTTCTATTCTCATTTCTCAAATTTGAGAAACGAAATAAGAATTCTCAAATTATAAAGGACGGAGAATCATATACCGTCTGAAGGATTTTAATATTTTATAATCGAATGAAACGGGAAATCATATACCGTCGGAAGGATTTTTAAATTTTTTTTATTTAAAAAAGGGTCGGACGGGGAAACATACCCCGTCCTTCCCTTTTAAAAATTAATTTTTTTTTGGAATTATCCTCAGACGGGGAATCATCTCCCGTCCGGGAGATGATACCCCGTTTGAGGATTTTTTTCCTTTTTTTTTTCTTTTCCCAAAATGCCCTTCAATCTATATTGGACGAATATCAAAGGAGGGGGTAACTTGGTCTTTTAATATGTAAAAGCCAAATGAGAAAAATTTAACAAACGACCACTGCACGAAACTCCCCTATATGCTATTACTGTAGCTGCCATTTTTTAGCAAATGAAAAAAACGACTGTGGATGCTCCAACTGTGGGATATGTCAATTTTGTAAACATAAGACCACTTGATTTGGGAGAAGTCTGTATGATCTCTTACTTAGTGTAAATAGAAGTGCACGACAGTAATTCTTAACCTTGTGTTCACACTAGCTGGGAGACATGTCTCTCTTCTCTCACAATATCTACTCTCGTGCCTCTGGCCTAATTCATTGGTATTGTTGTATATATTGTTTAACTGCTTATTAATATATTTTTAGGCAGGTACATGTACCTTTTTGTGGTTAAAAAAAACAAAAGAATTATATTTAATCTTGTAGTGTTTAACTTGAACTTCTCTACTAATTTTACAATTTTCTAAGTTCACGGCCCACATTAATTGATCCCTCGACATTTTGTGTTCATACAGAGTCCACTACTAAAGTTTATGGACATAGATGAATGCAAATGAAATGCAGAGGACACCTTGAGTTTCATAGATATTTTTAAAGTTTTTTTACTTGTTTTTTTCCCTTTCTCTCTATTAGTTAAGAACATAATCAACAAATAAAATAGATTAAAAAAATATTGTAGGAAATTCCAACGTACAAGAATTATTTTTTAAAAATGTGTATTATTTTTCTCAATTGTTTAAGTATGGAATCATTCCTTACAACAATCCAAAAAAAAGAAATATAATAAACTAATAATACATACAAAGTTAAAAATTTACATGGTAAAGGGGTGATATAGAGTTTGAGATAGCCTAGAGTTAGATTGAAGATAGGGCATTCGAGTACTGTCGTGCACCTCATCTTAACATAAACATAAGAATTTATGTTTATGTTAATTATGAATCTGAATTCTTCTTTATTTAATTATGAATCTGTCAAAATATATCTTAACATATATTTTGACAAAATGAATGGATAGAAGCGGTTAAGATCACTTTTTAGGGATAATTATGAATCTGAATTCTTCTTTATCCTTCTGAACTGGTTTGCAACGGGTTGGGACCCATACCCAGTAGGACAGATCCGTTCATGGGTTATTGGGGTTTCAAGAAAGACCCAGTTTCCATTTCAGATCCGTTTGTAGGTGAAATTACCGTTTTCATGTCCGATTCGAATGGCCTTGATTTAATCCTATTTTTAGCCATATCAGCAGGTAAATCTTGTTCCCTTGTATCTTATTCTGAGATTGATTAATTGTTTTTCACTTCAGTTACTTTAGTGTATAAGACTTGAAAGTTACCCTCAGTTACCATCATTTAACTTATATTAAAGAATTGTAAGTAAATTGTTAACTATTTTTATTTCTTTTGATACATAATAGTTAATTTAATAAGAAAAATTTTGCTGCATTGAAATAAAAACTATGCAGTTGCTTAGGCATTGCATACACTAGACAAATTCCCCTAAAATATGTGGAGATTATTTTTAAAAACGTGATGTATGTGCCACGTCAAACTAGTTATGTTTGAGGATAACTCGTCCAATGTCTAAAGCAAACTAATAATACAACCTAAACTTGGCTCCAATCTCCAGAAGCACCCCAGCCATCTTGGGATTGCTTTGCAATTTCTGTAATTATTCTGCAAGTATATGACAGATTAAGTTCTACCCTATGGCAACATAGATCAAGTATAAATTTGATAAAAGATAGTCAATGCATCATGTTTTCATTTTCTTGAATGTTATATAAAATAATCAAATAATTCCAATCTCATGTACAGGAAAAATATTTAGATCATTCAAACATGAATGATTAAACTAATAATCTAATACTTTGTGGTCCAAGTTTATCTTTCCAATGTTAATTATTACATGATTACGCCACTGCAATTTGCAATTAGAAACTCTCCTAGAGTTTAAAAAAAATTAAATGTAAGTTTTAAAATTTTTCATGAAACCAAACTGGAACTGATATTTATGGAATTCAATTTTTAGTATGGATGAAGTTTATCTTGGATAAACTAGAATAATATATAAATTTCTAAGATTTAAATCAACTTCATCACTTTCCATGGCAATTTTCACGCTAAGCCATTTGGTGGTTTCCATGGTTTTGAATAAATTTATTTTATTTGCTTTTACTTTTACTTTTTGCTGTTATAAAAAAAAACTACTAAGGGGCAACTGAACATAGGCTTGGCTAAAGCAACCCTGATCTCCAGGTCGGCCCTGTACACGATCGATATGGCTTCGGTCGGCTTTGGTTGACCAAAGCGGAGCATAAAAATTTCGGTCATGTTAATGATCGCAAATGTGCAGATTTCTTGTAGTGAAATGGAAATGCATAGGAAGAAGAAAAAAATACCATTTTATAATTTCACCGTGGTCAGCAATTTTCATAATTTGGTTTATATATGCTAATTACCTATTTATGTATGACAAACTTAAAGCTGAAATTATGTTTAGGAACTTATGGAAACGGGATATATACTGAAACCTAGTTAAATAAATTTTGAGCTTGATATCCACTAATATTTATATTCCGGAATGAATTATATCATAATTTTTCTTTGTATAGAATAAATTTCTTCAGTACTCCTATATGGCTACCAAAATAAATTTTCCATATTTTCCAATAATTTTGCCTCCTATCACATTGCATTATTTATATTGTAAACTTCAAGAATATATCTTACTCTTACTATTTTTAATGGGAGACAAACAAACAATCTTTAAATATTTTTTTGTCACAAAATAAACACGTGTGTTGCACGTACAACTCCAACTCTACTTATTAACACGTCTATTGCACGCACAAATCAAAGTTTTTCTTTTATTTTTTTTTTAAATTGCGTGTACTGCCCGTTCAACTCCAATTTTTTCAAACAAATACTACTTTGTCACCAAACAAATCCGTGCATCACATGTGCAATTCTAAATCTATTTCTTAACACACACATGGCATGTGCAAATCAAAGTTTGTACTTCTTAATTTTTAAGAAATCCGTGGATCGTCCGTTCAACTCCAACTTTTTTTTAATTAAGATATACATTGCACGTGCTAATTACTACCGACTTATATTTATCACACCTTCAACTTCAACTCTTTGTCAAAACGTGCATATCACTCGTAAAAATAACTAGTATTATAAACTCTGCTAAATCAATCTCAAAATTAATTCTTTTATGGAGTAGTTTTTTGACTTTTCTTGTGATCACAGGTGGATAATGACAGGATTATACCGTGAACAGAAATAAAATATAGTATAATAAATATAAAAAGCAGAAAAAATGATGAAGTGGAATGTTACGTGTGGAAGCCACACTCCCTCAACGTTTCCTTTGTTTGTTTAGTCACATCAAAGATCAAATCATCTGAGTTTGGCGTGTGGAATCCACACAACTCCCTTATTAAAATGTGATGAAAAACATGCTCTTTTTTGGAGGCTTCCTATTAGAACCTAGCAACCATGAAATGCCTTTTCTAAGAGCATCCACGGTGGTTTGCTAGTTTTGTCGTTTTCTCGTATTTCGGAAAGTTAGCGTTGCAGTCGTTTCTTATTTTGCTATTTTATAACAAGCATGCTACAGTACGTTCTCTTATTTGAGAAACAAAATGACGATTCTTATAATATAGGGAACGGAATATGTTGTTCCGTCCCAATTATTTTTTTTAATCAGATCGGACGACACATATTGTTTCGTCGGACCCTTTTTTTTTAATAATGATACCGTGTGGAAAAAAAAAATCAAAAAACGACGTCAAACAGGACATGTTGTCCCATTTGAAGTCATTTTGGCTTGGACGAGACAACATGACAATATTTCCCGTCCAGCCAAATGGTTTAGTTTAATTAGGTTTTAATGTTAGTTTAGTTAATTAATTAGGTAGTTAGCTCATATTTTAATATTTAATTTATTTAATTAATCTATTTAAATACTTAATCATTAGTTAATTAAGTGTAAAAAAAATTAAACAGACAAAACAACATGTCTCGTCCGACCACTTGTTTTTTTAATATTTTTTTCTCGTATTATAGCAAATGACGACTGTAACAAATTGCTTGTTTTGCTATATGCTATTTTGCCATATTCTCAATTATGAGAAACACGACTGTGGATGCTCTAAAGGAAAATTTTCAGTTAAACATACCCAATTTAGGTGGTCTGACATAAAAATTATATATTATTTTTTCGCCACGTATATGCTGCCATATCTGAATTTTTCTAAAAAATCATCATCTATCGTTATAACTTCGTTATTTTTTTAAGGAAATCTTTGAAATACTCATGTCTTAACTCTGCATCTTCTTCTCCAACTATATTGGATCCGAAATCCGTTAACAGTTCACCTTCTTCTTCAACCAAACCAATCTGACACCCAATAACTTTCACTCTCCTTCTCCAACAAAATTAAACTGAAAACACATGAACTCTCCACATTTCTCTCCAACCAATCAAATCCGAAACTCATCAAACTTATTCTCATTTCCAACAAAATCAAATAAAAAACCCATTAACTCTCCTTCTTCTCCAACCAAATTAAACTCGAAATCCATTAATTTCATCCTCTTTCTCCAACCAAATCAAACACAAAATCCATTAATTATCTACCTCCTTCTCCAACCAATCAAACCCGAAAACCATCAATCTCATCCTCCTTCTCCAACCAAATCAAACCTGAAACTCACCAATCTCATCCTCCTTCTCCAACCAAATCAAACTCAAAACACATTAACTCTCTACATTCACCTTCAAATAAATCTAACCTGAATCCCATCAATCTCATCCTTCTCCTCCAACCAAATCAAACTAAAAAACCATTAACTTTACACCTAATTCTTCCCCCAAATCAAATCCAAAAATCATTTACTCTCCACATTCTTCTCTAACCAAATCAAATTGGAAATCCAATAACCCTTTATTCATCTCCAGCCAAATCCAAAACCCAGCACCTAATAAGATAGTTAGAGTTAATCAAGGTTATTTTGGCAATAAGAATATATGATTGATCAAGCGGCATCATATGATCAATTTAAGTATGAAAGGGTGGTTTATTGAATAACGGTAGTAATGGAGGGTGGATCTTTGATAATGGAAAATGAATATGTGAGTTGTAGAATATCGTTAAACGATAACGGTAGTAATGGACGGTAGCCAAACAGGTACTATTAAATGACATATTCAAAATGTACACCCCAAACTAGTACACGATCAACAAGGCCAACAAAATATTAACCGTAGGACCGAACAAATAGATAGCTACCCATATGATTCCGAAAATGTTCATCGGAAAATAGCCCGACTAGTTATCAAAGATGAGATACCTTTTTCCTGTTCCGAGAGTAGTAATGTAGAGGCATTTAACCAAAATGCACTAAATCCACATTTTCGAAGAATTCCTAGAAACACACTCAAATCCGATTTTTTTTAAAACTTTACAACGAAATGAAAGACAGTTTAATTGCACTTTTCTATTCTTTGACTTGTAGAGTATCGTTAACTTCTGATTATTGAAAATATTGTAACAATATTTCAATAATGGGTATAACTTGTCATTAGATCGATAGTGATTAGATGATTCAAAAGAGAATCATATCACTTGCCGCTTTGTCGTATTCCCATAGTGGGATGGTTATCACAACACGTATTTTAGAAGTTTGTAATTTATTTCATATTCGTGATAAAAGTTTTATTATTAGTTTTCATAATGCATTTAACAACAATGCTTTGATTAATACATTAATAACAAAGTTAGCTCATCCATGTAATGAAATTTTCAATGTTAGATGTGTGTGTCATATTTTAAATTTATGTATACAAGATTCATGAAAGTAGTTAATTCATATATAATTGCAATTAAAAATTGTGTACATTTTATTGCTTTAAGTGGTATTATGCTTCAAGAATTTAAAGAATTGTGCAAAGTTAGGAAAATATATTTTAGAAATTTTTTTAAAGATGTTAAACACCGATGAAACTCTATTATCGATTTAGTAAATGTTGTTACTCAATATAAAAATACTATAAATGATTTTTGTCTTACAAAAAATATGGAAAATTTTTGAATGACTCCCCAATCATAGTATTTTGCCGAATCTTTGTTACGACTTTTGGAACCTTTTAAAATAGCAACTATGAAGTTTTCAACATCTTATGATTGTACTTCTAGCGGTATTTTTATTTCAATAATTACTATGATGCAAACTTTTCAAGATACAATTTCGGACGTATACATGAGCGAGATTGTTGTTCCCACTTATTCTAAAATTTTGAAGTATTTTAATCATCCTCCTATGTTGTATTGTATTGTTACTGTTATGGATCCTCGTATCAAATTAGCGGGTACGAAGAGTTTGACTGAAATATTTTTCTTTTTACTTGGAGATGATTCTGAATATAATTGTAATAAATTTTTAGCTAGCTTTGAGTCGACATTGAATAACTGGTATGATTATTATGATGAAACTTTTGCATCTAGTAGTACAATCCAAAAACTAACTTTGGGTTTGTATGTCTTGCATACACATGTCCAATGAAGAAAACAGTAAAGTGTTGAGATGGATCGAAGCGAGACACCAAAGAAGAAGGAAAGCAGTCAGCAGAGAAAACAGATGGAGATGCGGTCGACCGCTCCAACTGTACAAGGTTCCGAAGATGGGAATGGTCGACCGGCTGTTGTGTACGGTCGACCGACCCAGCGCTGATGGGTTATTTGGATCGGGCCTTGGAGATTCGTGAGAAGCCAAACTTCATCTTCAAGTCAGATCGTACGACTCCCAACGCAGGGTTATCTCTTTAGTAGTAATCAGATAGTTATTGTATCATGTGTAACAAACTAGGATTTCTCTAGATCTATAAATACAATGTAAATGGCTCATAGAACGATATGATTCTATTGAGTGCCAAATAGAGGAAGTGAGTACTTCATATGAGAGGGTGAGAGAGTTTCTCCATTGTAAGCAGCAAACAAGTTCCAGTTAGTGTTGAGAGATGGTCGTGGTGAAAATTGTAATATTCTTGTATTTTCTCTAGTTGAAATAATATCTCGGTTGTTCCTTCTCCGGATTAAAGCGAAAGCTCCAACCGGGACAGTTCTTGTGTGGTTTGTTTGATTGGTGCGATCTAGTTTTACTTGATGATTTATGTTGGTCGTGTCAAACACTCAACAAGATCCTCAGTTTTACTAACAATGTAAACTATATTCATTTTACAATTACCATTATCCGGGTCATGAAGATCTGAAGAACATCTTAATATTCCATGCAAATATAAAAGTATTTTTTAAAATTTTTATTAAGTTGTCAAACAAGTTACTCCTATTAGGTAAGCCAAAAACTGGTCTGATAGGTACTATAAGAGTTATATATAATGCATCTATATTTTACTTAGAAATTGCATATCTTAGGGTTCGTGGAGGCCACGCGCCAGATAGCAACATTAATTATTTAAATTGAAAAAATAGTTGGACGCATGCAAATCAGAATCAGAGTTTCGAGCAGACATGAAGAATTTATCAAGCTTACTGATTCTCCATAATCATTGATGATGATTCATCATTTGAGCCTAATCAACTTAATTAATTTGAACTTAGAGATTGGTGCTATGATGCTGTCACAAAGTGTAGTACTACTTTCAAAAAGTAGCAGTACAACTTTATATAAGTCAAGGTGAATTAGTGAAAATAAAAATTTTAAAAAAAAAATCTGAAGTCAAAATGAAACATTGTTAAGTGACATTTTACTAAGAGTAATGCTACATCCACTACTAATTTCACTACATTTATCTACTTCCCGGGGGAGAAATATAGTGAAATTGATCTCTTTCAGGATCAGAGAGGATCCCTACTTCCCGGTGCGGCAGGATAAGGGTGGTTATAACCACCTCCTCCAAATCAGGGGGAGCTAGGATTCCCTCCAATCCTGTTGAACTGGCCCCTAACGGGTTGAGACCCGCTCTCAAATGGTCAGGTCCGTTCATGGGTTAGCGGGTCCAGGAGGAGGGACCCGGTTCCCAATTCGGACCCGTTTGTAGGCGAAATTACCATCTTGCTCCTGGAACTTTGAGATTCGCGCCCGTTTTGAAGGGTTCCAATTTACCCCCATTTTTAGCCATATCAACTATGATGCAAACTTTTCAAGACATATTTTCGGACGTATACATGAGCGAGATTGTTGTTCCCACCTATACTAAAATTTTGAAGTATTTTAATCATCCTCCTATGTTGTATTGTATTGCTACTGTTATGAATCCTCGTATGAAATTAGAGGGTACGAGGAGTTTGACTGAAATGTTTTTCTTTTTACTTGGAGATGATTCTGAATATAATTGTAATAAATTTTTAGCTAGTTTTGAGTCGACATTGAATAACTGGTATGATTATTATAATGGAACTTTTGCATCTAGTAGTACAACTAGTATAGCTACTTCTTCTTCTTCTACTTCTAAAGGTAAGAGTAAGAGTATATTAGAAGATGTCACTGCTAATTTATTTGCTCGTATTCAATCAAAAAATCTAGGACTAATGCGTCTAATGAATTAAATTGGTATAATCAACAAGATAGTGAGAGATCTAGTATTAAGATTTAAGTGCTACAATGGTGGAAATAACATGAATTTTTTTTTCCTATTCTTTCACATGTGGCTAGAGATCTACTAACTTCTCATGTCTTCACAGTTACTTCAGAAAGTGCGTTTTCTACAGGTGGCAGGATTTTAACAGATTACAGGAATCGCTTGAAGCCGAATTCGTTGGAGATGCTCGTGTGCATCGAAGATTGGATGAAGGCAGAAGACATGACTCAAGAAAAAACGGTATCTACATCAACAAGTGGAAGCAACTCGCCTAAAATCCAACAACAAGATTATGGAATTTTCGGCGATGAGATCCTATGTTCAGATTAAGTAGAGTTGCACAATAGTAGTCTAATGCCCAGTATTCCATCTAATTCTAGGCTATCTCGAACTCTAGATTCTGATTATCTCCTCAAACATGTAAAAGTAATTCAAGAAATATTGTATGTTCTTTATGAGTTTCTATTACTTGAATTAGTATGTAAAAAAATATATAAAAAATTTATAGAAGTTGAAATGAATAATATATGCATTTTTTTTCACTCTTATACAGTTATTGAGTTATACTGGTTGTAGTTTATTTTGTAAGATAAGTTAGAAAAATTTTTAAAAATTATTTACCGGGCCAACCCGCGACCCAGCCCTATCCGAAATGGGTTCGCGGGTTGACCGGGTCAAACTTTCCGATCTCCAACCCGGCCTGGCCCGGCCCGGGTTGTGGCCCGGTTAACATGCCAACCCAACCCAGGCCCACCCAAAATAACGGTCGACCGAGCGGGTTTCATCCGACCCGGCCCGAACGACCCGATTGCCACTCCTACCAAATACTGTCTCCACATGATATCCATTTGAAGGTGACATTATTGAGAAAACGGTAGGAGGTAGATGGTAATAAGCAATAGCATTGGTATAAATACCTGAAATCCATATTCGACCCGGACCCGGCATTGGACCGGAACCGACCTGGCCTATCCGGAGCCAGGTCCTAAAATGCGACCCGTTGTACTTTCTGGTTTGGGTCCGGGTCCGCTCAAAGAGACCCGATCCGGACCCGTTAAAAAAAACCTAAAAAATCAACATAAAATTAAATATTCTATCCTCATCCCTCCCCTCTTTCTTCCTTAATTCTTAATCTTTTTCTTCGAAACTCAAAACTCATGTATTTTTCTTCTCTCCTCTATTCTAAATCCTCCACTCGCCGCTCACACTCCCACTCCTAACCGAATGGATAGGAACATTTTAATAGGATCCAGATCCGAACCGGACCCAGTCCTCACGGGTCCATGTTTGAATCCGGATCCGGATAGTGAAGAACCCAATCCGACCGGAGCCGATACCAATGCTAATAAGCAATATTCAAAGTAAAGAATTAGCTCGAAACAAGCAATATTGGTGAAAGCGGTGGCATGGATAGCCGGATTGACATGAAAAATAAATAAATTTAAATAAATAAGAGATATGTGTCAGTTCCACTGTCTATTTAATAATAATAATTATAATTATTATTATTATTATTATTATGAGTATTTATTTTATTTTTTATTATTATAATTGCGTGTTGAAGATAGATTCTACATTGCAGTATGTACTCTAATAAGCTCACATGTTCTCAGTTCTCCCAAAGATAAGATTAGATCAATATGGAAATAATTATCTTTCAATTCCTTGGACAAATAATGTCCAAGTCATCTAACATTGTAGCAAACAATTTAGAAACCATAAAAGTAGCACTGTCACATTTACTCGATATTTGGATCCAATCCGGACCGACATTAGACCGGAACCGATTCGATCTATACGGGTTCGGATCCGGGTCCGGGTCCTAAAATAAGATCTGATACACTTTCGGGTTCGGGTTCGGATTTGGGTCCGCTCAAAATAGAACTGACCCGGACCCGACCCGGACGCGTTAAAAAATACCCAAAAAAATATGAAATTTGAATAATAGAGTTATATGGATATACATGTAAATAGTAATTGTTGAAGATATATATGTAAATATAATATTTATTCATGTACTTAAGTGCAAAAATTATGAAAACCGTAGGGTAGCGAGTGCAAAAATACTTAAAAGTAAATATTTATTCTCCGTTACCAGACCCGACGGGTAAATTTTTTAATTAGGACCCGGACTCGGACCCGATTCTCACAAGTCCAAGTTCATGTCCAATTTTTGGACCTGTGAAGTACCAAGTCCGAATTCGGGTAGTGGAGGACCCGACCCAATAGAACTCGATAGCAGCTCTACATAAAACACAGATAATTCATTCTCTTGCATTCCATTAGCCCGCCATGTAATGGTTATAAACTAATACTACATTATTATTGGATGATAGATCTAGCAAGTTTACCATCAAAATATTCAAGAACAATCAAACTCTTTAAATTTAAATATTACAGAATACCTTTTGCATGAAAAATCAACAAGATTCTTTGGGGGGCGTTTGGTACGCGGTAATGTATAAGAAAATTTATGATTACCCTCTTAATTACCTGGTTTGGTAAGATATGGGTATAGTTTTGTAAATAATCTTAAATTCCCAGGGTTATCAAAATAATTAGTTGAGAAGGATAAACATTCTCCTTGAAAAGGGTGGGATTTGTGGATTCCTCCACATAAAAAATGAGTGAGATTATTGCATACCCAAAACACCCTCCAGATTTCTGTATAACCCGCTCTTGTTCCCTTTTGGTGTTTGTCGATATGTCAAAGGGAGGGTCAATGAGGTCAGGGGAAGGTAAGCCGTAAGGGAGAATTACGTCAACAACGAGGGAGGAATTCTGTTGTTGTTGTTTTTTTTTTGAGGAAATTTTCTGTTGTTGTTGTTGGATTTTTGTTGATCTTGTTCGGATCGAGAATGCTTGTTTGGGATTGGGTTTTTCGGAAGTCGAGGATGAAGATTGAGAAGACGAGTTTGTTGAAGATGATGATGATGATGATGATGATGATGATGATGATGATGATGACGACGACGACGATGGGTTGACTGCGTAAACTTGGGTGCCTTTGCAGCCATCAATCTTCAAGCTTCGGATTGTCGTCAAGAATCCATTCTGTATTTTTCAAGTTTTCTTGTTGGTTTTTTTTCTCTTTTCTCTCTCTCTCTCTCTAGAAATTTGGCATGTTCACCATGAGAGAGGATGGTGATGCACGGGAAAATATAAATTGACAATGGTTTCTTGAGATGGATTGATGTGAGATTACTTTTATATTTATTTATTTTTAAATAAAGCCCAAAGGGTATTTTCGGTAATGTCTACTATAGAGATGGATTGATGGAAATGAATTGTTCTATACTAAACACGGTAATAAAGTATTTCTAGGCATGTAATGTCATATACTAAACACAGTATTACAACATTCCCGAAAATCTTCATTCACACCCTCATATTCCTGGGAATCCACCAATTTCTAGGAATTCTCCAATCCGTAAACCAAACGCCCCTTTAGAGACATGCATGTTGGGTTTGCATGTCTTGCATACACATGTCCGATGAAGAAAACGTTGAAGTGTTGAGATGGATCGAAGCGAGACACCGAAGAAGAAGGAAAGCAGTCAGCAGAGCAAACAGATGGAGTTGCGGTCGACCGCTCCGACTGTACAAGGTTCCGAAGATGGGAATGGTCGACCGACTGTTGTGGTACGGTCGACCGACCGCGGCGCTGATGGGTTATTTGGATCGGGCCTTGGAGATTCGTGAGAAGCCAAACTTCGTCTTCAAGTCAGATCGTACGGCTCCCAACGCAGGGTTATCTCTCCAGTAGTAATCAGATAGTTATTGTATCAAGTGTAACAAACTAGGATTTCTCTAGATCTATAAATACAATGTAAATGGCTCATAGAACGATATGATTCTATTGAGTGCCAAATAGAGGAAGTGAGTACTTCATATGAGAGGGTGAGAGAGTTTCTCCATTGTAAGCAGTAAACAAGTTCCAGTTAGGCTTGAGAGATGGTCGTGGTGAGAATTGTAATAATATTCTTGTATATTCTCTAGTTGAAATAACATCTCGGTTGTTTCTCCTCCGGATTAAAGCGAAAGCTCCAACCGGGACAGTTCTTGTGTGGTTTGTTTGATTGGTGCGATCTAGTTTTGCTTGATGATTTATGTTGATCGTGTCGAACACTCAACAAGATCCTCAGTTTTACTAACAATGTAAACTATATTCATTTTACAATTACCATTATCCGGGTCATGAAGATCTGAAGAACATCTTAATATTCCATGCAAATATAAAAGTATTTTTTTAGATTTTTAATAAGCTGTCAAACAAGTTACTCCTGTTAGGCAAGCCAAAAACTGGTCTGATATCTCTATGCGATACTCCTCTGCTTTTTCTCTCCTACCTGCTCCCGAACCCAAAAAACAACCAAACCCTAGATCTAGCCCCTTGGGGCGGCGGCGGCTAGCCCTCAGCGCCGCCGCCCCCCCCCTTCCCCGTCGTCCCCCCCTTCCCTCTACTCCATGCCCCACCGTGGCCATCATTCCACTTCTCTCCCTGTCGTGAACCTCTCTCAAATGACGTCCTATGGCTTCGCCGGAGGTGGGGCGGCGCGGCTAGTGAGCGGCGCGTCCAGACGACGCCACCGGTTTGGGTGCTCTCCCCCTCCCCCCTCCCCCCTCATTCGGTCTGCTCTGGTTGCGGTTTGGGGGCCCACGATTGCTGTGGGTGCCCCCCACCCCCTCCATGTCTCAAACCCGTCCATACACGTGTCATCATCCGTTAGCGCTGCGCTGACCCACGTCTGCACGTTGGCTAGCTCGATCGCCATCTGGGACCCGCCGAGCGCCTTCATCTGCTGGATCGACCGCTTCAGCTGGTCGATAGAGTCCCCTACGTTCTCCAAACAGTCGCTCATGGCAGCCGCCACATGTTTGGGCATGCCGCCCTTTGCTGACATGGCCGTCATCGCTGATGAGGCACTGCGGGAATGGATTAGGGTTACGTTAAGGGCGGTGGTAGTGAGCTGCATGTTGCTGGTTTGGATTTGGTTGGCGTAGGATTGGAGGGGGGTGAAGCAGAGGGCGGGGTAGGTGGGTTTTGGTGATGGGAAATGATAAGAGATGCCCCACCACAACTGTTGTGGTTGAGGCTTGGGGGTCCACGATCGCTGCGGGTGCCCCCCCTCCGATCTGCTGCCGTGGTTTGGGTGGGTTGTAGTTTTGTGCGATTGACATTTGTGGAGTTTGGGCCCAAAGATGGGGTCCCTCCGTGATGTGTGAAGTTGGTATGCTGGGGGTGAGGGGGTGTGGGGTTGGGGTTGGGGGATGGTCGGGTGTGTCCTACGATGTCGTCGGTGTAGTCTCTACGGTGCCTACTATTTGGCTATTGAGCTTCCTCCAGCTTAGGCCTCCCTCGTGACAGCGCCGCCTTGTCCCTCGTATTGGGAGTTTGAGGTGTGATAAGTCTGTGTGGTGAGAAATCGCCGGAGAGAGCTGGAACGTGAGAGAGGTAAGGTATCCTTTACACGGCTCTCTCCTGGAGGAGGGTGTTAGGTGGGGTGAGCGAGATAGTTGTTTTGTGAGAAATCGCAGGAGAAAAGCGCTATCGTGTGAGAGGTTAATGTATCCTCTTCACGGCTATCTCTTTGGTAGCGGCTGTAGAAGCGGCTGGCGTGTTTGTAGGATGAGTTGTGAAGTTGGTGGGAGGCTGCGAGTTTCGATCTACGGGGTTTGGGCCCAAAGATGGGGTCCCCCCAGCGAGGTGAACGCAGGGAGCGGCGGGTGATAAAATCCTGTCAGACTTGTTTCAGGCGGGTGTGCAGATGCCGTGGAGGCACTGTACGAAGCTAAACTGACGTACTCACAATTCTGCTGGACCGAGCTGGTTTGTCGGCCCACCCTCCAGGGTTGTTGGAGGGGCTGGTTTGTTTGTAGTCATGTTGCTTCATGTATGTTTTATTTTATGTCTGTAGTTTGTATCTGGGCCCAGTACTCTGGGTTTGTTTCGTTAAACTCTTATTAATGAAATAGGGTGGCCTTATTCCACCTTTTCCCTAAAAAAAAAAAAGAAATTGCATATCCTAGGGTTCGTGGAGGCCACGCGCCAGAAAGCAACATTAATTATTTAAATTGAAAAAATAGTTGGACACATGCAAATCAGAAACAGAATTTAGAGCAGACATGAAGAATTTATCAAGCTTACTGATTCTCTATAATCATTGATGATGATTCATCATTTGAGCCTAATCAACTTAATTAATTTGAACTTAGAGATTGGTGCTATGATGCTGTCACAAAGTGTAGTACTACTTTCAAGAAGTAGCAGTACAACTTTATATAAGTCAAGGTGAATTAGTGAAAAAAGAATTAATTTTGAAGTCAAAAAGAAACATTGTTAAGTAACATTTTACTAAAGTAATAATTAAGAAAACAATTTATTTTATGATCGCCTGTTATGCATAAACTTGTATGATTTAATCATATATATTCTTCGAAAGATTTTTGAATTTATTGGGAGACCAATGTCTTCATTATTTATGTACTGTGTACATCTTAGGACATAAAGATAATAAGTAAAACAACTGTAGTTGAGTAGAAATTACCGTATTGTCGTCTTTCGATCCCAAGACTGATTGTATTATATTATTGTTGGCCAATCCCAAAATTTGTCTGCAATGACTACTTATTAAATCAAGACTCATTTTAGGAATAAGTTTAAAATGTTTTTGAGAAATAAATCTAAAATGTTCTTTCATAAATTGTTCATTTGCCAATTCTATTGTGAGATGTATATCTATTCTTTCTTTCGAATAAACTAATTAATTAAGCTACTGCATAAGATCCCTGAATTACCTATCGAAGCAATAATTGATAAATTGCAAATATACAAGTTATCAGTTAAAGTCAAAAACAGATGGATATATATAATTGATAAAGTGATCCAGGGTAGGTCGTATCTTGGTATGGCGGATGCCACGCGCCTGACAGCGATCCCCAAAATTAGGGTTTTTGGCTACATTCAAAACACTAGGGGACTAAACAAAAGGGCTTCTAAAGGGACGACAGAGATGCACCAAAATGCAAAGGACTTCGGGCTTTATGTTTTCCTTTAGGTTTTATTAATCGACTCCTCTCATTATTTGATAAGTAAAGTACCCATCAAGTTTTGTCCATGACTGAACGATATTTTAAATCTCTATTTTGAATGAGATCTATTTCTGACTATATATGCCTATCGATCTATATTCTTACGGGAAAATTTTTGCTTAGACCCTCATCCCTCATGTATTTGGTTAAGACTTTTTTAATGCATGGTTGCTTGAATATTTTAGTCTGTATTCGCTATAAGTTTTAATTATTAATTACCAGAAGCTAGGTTTTGCTTTTAGAACTCAGAATTTGCAGTGTTAATGATACTAACTTTTGAAACATTCTGCAGTGACAATTGTTAGCATGTGCATTCTATTCAGAGTAAAAACTAGCTAGTAATTTTTATTTATTTTTTGATAAAAAGATGACAACTGTCATCCTTTATTAATAATAATTAACGAAACAGATTAAAAATAATACATAGTCAGTCCGAAGGAAAAAACACATCCAAAAGATTCTCAAAATAAAAGCTACCGCCTCAATAGCTTACACACGGCAAACTCTGGTAATTTTTTTTTATGAGTTATTTACCGCAAAAGTTGTTATTTTATTATTTATACAGACTAGTTGAATAGTGAGACTTCTCTGCTCCGAATCTCATGATTGACATGACATAATTGCTTGTCATGATCGATATCATATTTAATCTCTAAATTGTCATCATGGGTGATTAGGTGTATGAGAAATGTTGTTTCTATGCCAAATATATATTGGACTTGTCATTTAGTTCATTGCAATATATGTGTAAGGTCTAATAGTCACTAAAAGATAAGCTCAATATATATTTTGAGTAGAAACCAATGTATATGTAACATTTCTAACTAACTCAGAAGCAGGTTCTCTGATTGTAGAGGCAAGGCAAATCTTAGCTGGAAGAGAGTTTGCAAGACAAAAGAACTTGGGGGGTTGGGGGTATTGGACTTGAAATCTTTCGACAATTTTCTCCTTATGAAATGGTGGTGGAAACTCTGCTCTAATCACTACAAAAGAAACTCGATTTCCCGGCGTTTTTTTACGTCTTTACCGGCGTTTTTTTATGCCGGTGAAACTTTCACCGGCGTTTATAATAGCGCCGGTCCAAATGCCGCCGAAGCGAGCGTCGCGGAAAGGAAGGGGTCTACACCGGCGGTTTTAGTGGACGCCGGTAAATGTGATACCTACACCGGCGGTCGGAAAACGCCGGTGTATGGGGGCCTCTGAGTGCCGTCTTTTACCCCCAATATACATTCACCGGCGGCTATAAACCGCCGGTGTTCATCAATTCACCGGTGTTTATAGAAATACCGGTGTAGAATGAACGTATACCGGCGGTCTATGACCGCCGGTGTATGTGCGTTTATGAGTGTCCGCTTTTCCCTACTTACAAGCACCGACGTGGTCAAAAACGCCGGTGAACCCAACTACACCGGCGTTTTAAAAATGCCGGTGTTTCTTTTTACCGTTACAGCTGGCGGCATACACCGGCGTCTAGCGGCATACACCGGCGTTTGTGTGAACACCGGTATATCGCACACTGCAACTAATTCAATAGATAGACCGGCGTTTTATAAAACGCCGGTCTAGCTATGCCCGTTTGTATTACTTTCTCCGGTTTTTCGTTCGATTTCAATTCACAGTTTCTTTTACAAAACCTGTAAACTAATTCACAACTGATTCAACCAATTTCGTTTCATATTAATGCGCAAATCACAACCAAACACAAGAATAATAAAGTTTAACACGTGTCATATCCCAAATATCTCAACAAACTAATTAACAGTGTCATAATCACAACCAAATTCACCGCAAAATTAACAGTCATAATTAACAAATTAATATACCGACGAACATCCCAAATATCTCAGGTCTGACAAACATCCCAAATTAACAGTCTGACATAACTCTCATCCAAAAAAAAACAGTCTGACATAACAGCAAGGAGGACATAAGAACAATCATACAGCAAGGACACAAGAACAGCAAGGAGGACCACGGATTCATACCCCTCGAGGAGCTTCAGTTCTGATCATCAGCATTTTCTTCATCTGGGCGACCGCTCTGTGAAAAAAAAAACAATAGTTTAATTCAACAGTAGACCACAATACAGAATATACATATTTTTTGAACTTGCAAAAAAAATCTAATTGTATCTTAAATTATAAGATCAAAGTGCCAATTGCAAATGGAATTGTTGATGATATATAGAGAGGTAAAATAATTACATTGCAATGCTAAAAGTCCGGTACTTAATTTTGTTTTTAAAATATATCTAAAATAACAAAACAAATGAAAATTCAGTATCTAACTTGAAAACTCTATATTCTTCTTTGATGGGAATATCCACTACCTAAAACAGTAAAACAAAGCAAAATTCAGTATCTAAGCATGTCTTTCATGGATTGTTCAGACAATCCATGAAACTGTCATCGTGGACGGAAACCAAATATAAGAAAAATAAGAAAAATAAGATAGGGCTCATATCAAGTGTATTTTTAGGGAACTGTCATCGTTGAAGGAAACCAAATATAGAAGCCAGAAATGGAAACAGAAAGAAGAATGGTAGAAACTTTGGATACACCAGGCTAACATAGTGGCATTTTCCTCATCTCTCTCATCCCTTGTTTCCCTTCAGCACACAAACACAAAGAGACATCAGCAACAACAGCAAGAGCGACAAGAACAACAATAATAATAAATCATTATGAACAAGATGTCTCTATATGGGTTTTCAGATCTCCACTCGAGCCCTCTCGTTCTAATCACAGCCCAACTAAGAACATAGACAACAGCCACTGAACAATCCAATCACAGCCCAATCAAAATTTGCCATCCTGGATCTTAATGAAATAAGCTTCATTAGCAGTAAAAGAAGATGGGGATGCTAGCAGCATACTCAGTTTGGAAGTGAACCCATTTTTGGTTAAAAAATCATGCCAAAGATGGCAAACAGGTTACTTTAACAGTACCTTAAAATGAAAATTTCCATTATCTGAGCTTATATGTTGCTCCACTAATTCTTGTGCCCAACTAAATCTAAAACCCAATTGTTGTGCATATCCGGACCATTTTGGCATACGTAGTTATAGCATCCTCAGTTCACAGTGAACCCATTTAATATCAAAAACACATGCCAAGAAGGCAATCAGATGCATGAAATCAGCTTCATTAACAGTGAAAGAAGATGAGGCCTATGCTAGCAGCATACTCAGTTTGGTAGTGAACCCATTTTTGGTTAACAAATCATGCCAAAGAGGGCAATCTGCAGGTTACTTTAACAGTACCTTAAAATGAAAATTTCCATTATCTGAGCTTATATGTTGCTCTATCAATTCTTTAGCCCAACTAAATCTAAAACCCAATTGTTGTGCATATCCGGAGGATTTTGGCATACGTAGCTATAGCAGCCTCAGTTCACAGTAAACCCATTTAATATCAAAAAAACTGCCAAGAAGACAATCAGATGCATGAAATCAGCTTCATTAACAGTGAAAGAAGATGGGGATGCTAGCAGCATACTCAGTTTGGAAGTGATCCCATTTCTGGTTAAAAAATCATGCCAAAGATGGCAATCAGGTTACTTTAACAGTACCTTAAAATGAAAATTTCCATTATCTGAGCTTATATGTTGCTCTATCAATTCTTTAGCCCAACTAAATCTAAAACCCAATTGTTGTGCATATCCGGAGGATTTTGGCATACAGCTATAGCATCCTCAGTTCACAGTGAACCCATTTAATATCAAAAAACCATGCCAAGAAGACAATCAGATGCATGAAATAAGCTTCATTAACAGTAAAAGAAGATGAAAATTCTAGCAGCATACTTAGTTTGGAAGTGAACCCATTTTTTGGTTAAAAAATCATGCCAAAGAGGGCAATCTGCAGGTTACTTTAACAGTATCTTGAAATGAAAATTTCCATTATCTGAGCATATATGTTGCTCTACTAATTCTTCAGCCCAACTAAATCTAAAACCCAATTGTTGTGCATATCCGGAGGATTTTGGCATACGTAGCTATAGCATCCTCAGTTCACAGTGAACGCATTTTGGTTAAAAAAACATGCCAAGATGACAATCAGATGCATGGAATAAGCTTCTTTAACAGTAAAAGAAGATGAAAATTCTAGCAGCATACTTAGTTTGGAAGTGAACCCATTTTTGGTTAAAAAATCATGCCAAAGAGGGCAATCTGCAGGTTACTTTAACAGTATCTTGAAATGAAAATTTCCATTATCTGAGCATATATGTTGCTCTACTAATTCTTCAGCCCAACTAAATCTAAAACCCAATTGTTGTGCATATCCGGACCATTTTGGCATACAGCTATACCATCCTCAGTTCACAGTGAACCCATTTAATATCAAAAAAACATACCAAGAAGACAATCAGATGCATGAAATCAGCTTCATTAACAGTGAAAGAAGATGAGGCCTATGCTAGCAGCATACTTAGTTTGGAAGTGAACCCTTTTTTGGTTAAAAAATCATGCCAAAGATGGCAATCTGCAGGTTACTTTAACAGTATCTTAAAATGAACATTTCCGTTATCTGTGCCAATTCTTTAGCCCAACTAAATCTAAAACCCAATTGTTGTGCATATCCGGAGGATTTTGGCATACGTAGCTATAGCAGCCTCAGTTCACAGTAAACCCATTTAATATCAAAAAAGCATGCCAAGAAGGCAATCAGATGCATGAAATCAGCTTCATTAACAGTGAAAGAAGATGGGGATGCTAGCAGCATACTCAGTTTGGAAGTGATCCCATTTCTGGTTAAAAAATCATGCCAAAGATGGCAATCAGGTTACTTTAACAGTACCTTAAAATGAAAATTTCCATTATCTGAGCTTATATGTTGCTCTATCAATTCTTTAGCCCAACTAAATCTAAAACCCAATTGTTGTGCATATCCAGAGGATTTTGGCATACAGCTATAGCATCCTCAGTTCACAGTGAACCCATTTAATATCAAAAAACCATGCCAAGATGACAATCAGATGCATGGAATAAGCTTCTTTAACAGTAAAAGAAGATGAAAATTCTAGCAGCATACTTAGTTTGGAAGTGAACCCATTTTTGGTTAAAAAATCATGCCAAAGAGGGCAATCTGCAGGTTACTTTAACAGTATCTTAAAATGAACATTTCCATTATCAGTGCCAATTCTTTAGCCCAACTAAATCTAAAACCCAATTGCTGTGCATATCCGGAGGATTTTGGCATACGTAGCTATAGCATCCTCAGTTCACAATGAACCCATTTTGGTCAAAAAAGCATGCCAAGAAGACAATCAGATGCATGAAATCAGCTTCATTAACAGTAAAAGAACATGAAAATTTCCAGTATCTAAGCATATATTTTTCTATTAATTCTTCATCCTAACTAAACCATTCATGTTAAGAAAATCAAGACGCATCTATCTGAAAAAACATGCTAAGTTTGAAAAATAAGGAAAATCAAGAGATGATACCGAAGAGAGCGAGAGAGAGAGCGGAGGAGGGAAATCGAAAATGACGAATAGGGCTCATATCAAGTGTAGTTTTATGGAATTGTCATCGTGGAAGGAAACCAAATATAGAAGCCAGAAAGAGGAATGGTAGAGAATGAGGATACACCAGGCTAACATAGCAGCATTTTCCTCATCTCTCTCTCATCCCTTCTTTCCCTTCAACACACGGACACATAGAGACATCAGCAACAACAGCAAGATCGACAAGAACAACAATAATAATAAATTATTATGAACAAGATGTCTCTATATGGGTTTCCAGATCTCCACTCCAACTCGTCTCTTTCTAATCACAGCCCAATTAAGAACAATTGGTCACAGTCACTGTTAAAGAAACATATATGCTCAGATAATGGAAATTTTCATTTTAAGATACTTTTAAAGTAACCTGATTGCCATCTTTGGCATGATTGCCATCCTCATCTTCTTTTATTGTTAATGAAGCTTATCTCATGCATCTGATTGTCATCTTGGCATGTTTTTTTTACCAAAATGGGTTCACTGTGAACTGAGGATGCTATAGGTACGTATGCCAAAATCCTCCGGATATGCACAACAATTGGGTATTAGATTTAGTTGGGCTCAAGAATTAGTAGAGCAACGTATAAGCTCAGGTACTGTTAAAGTAACCTGCAGATTGCCATCTTTGGCATGATTTTGTAACAAAAAATGGGTTCACTGTGAAACTAAGTATGCTGCTAGCATACCAAAATCCTCCAAATCAGTACAACAACACGGCTGAACAAACCTTATTAGCCGGTCATGCAATGTCATCTAAGCATGTTATGTGCCAAAGTGGGGTTGGTCATACAATGCATGAACGACACGTATTAGTTGTTTGTGAGTATGCAATAGGGTGCAGCTATGAACATGGCTCATATCAAGTGTAGTATTACGGACTGTCATCGTGGAAGGAAACCAATTTAATATATAAGCCATATATGGAGCCAGAAAGAGGGATGGTAGAGAATGAGGATACACCAGGCTAACATAGCGGCATTTTCCTCATCTCTCTCTCATCCCTTCTTTCCCTTCAACACACGGACACATAGAGACATCAGCAACAACAGCAAGAGGGGATTGGTCCAACAATAAGTATAGATTATAATAAACGAGATGTCTCTATTTGGGTTTCCAGATCTCCACTCCAGCCCTTTCTTTCTAATCACAGCCCACTTAAGAAACATAGACGAAATACTTATAGACGACAACCACAATGCAGACTCACAAACACTAGTACGTGTCTTTCATGCATTCAAGACCATAATCTCTTTAAAAATATCAATTTAAATACTTACCGAGGGTGGGACTTGGGATTGCTGCCCTATTAAATTGGCTATTTGTTCTTGGAGGAGTGCAACTTGTGCCTTTAAGGAAGTCATCTCCTCATCCCGATTGGCACTTGAACTAGATTCACTCCGTCCGAATAGCCGCGAGGGGGTTGGTCCTAGGCCCATACCACGGACACGTCCATGCCTCTCCTTTCCCCTAACATCGGTCAAGGCAACTCTCTGCCGGGTACGCCAATCTGTGCGTGCCGCCGTAGGGTCAGAATCTGAAGCAGAGGAGATTTCATCATACCTTTTCCGAGCGTTAGTCTGTAAAAGGACATAACAATCAGAGTTAAAAGCAGATGAGATTTCGACTACTCATTAGATATTAGTTCACAAATTACCAGAATCCGTGCTGCCTCAGGGCTCGCATACGTCCCATCCTTCGATTTGTGGGTGGCATCAAAAAAGTCAATGTCGCCAAACTCCGTAGGACCCCCCAAATCTTCTGCCTATATATTAGTAAGATAAAATGGTTATAAACAAATAACTGTAAGTAAAAAATGTTCAATACTATTGCGCCTACCAATTCTTCCCGAACCAGAGCGAAGCTCTGTGTACCAGCGGTGTGCAACACTAGCTGCTTTGACCGACTGGCAACTCCCACCTCCGCCCTTTTCTGTACATGCCACAATGAAGTTAGCAGAAAAATTCATTACAGTATCCATACAACCACATACTCATTAGATTTTTGTGTGTTTAATGTAAATACCTAACCGATCGCCGAACTCCAGTAGTGCACAAGAAATTGCCAATCTGAAGGCTCTACATTTTCTGGCACATTCTTTGCATTCTCCTCCTCTGAAAGGTCTTTGTCATAAAACTTCGCCTTCAAGTCACTCTTGTGGTCCCTCCACTTCTTGGAGAGTGACTTTTCCGCCCAAGGCGTAAGGGAGTCGGCGAACGAGAAGTATTGCTGCAAAATTTATTACCCATCACTAAAAATACATATTTCAATAATATATTTACGCCGACCAATTATGTATTTTAGATGAGAAATACCTTGATTGTCATAATAGCAGTGGCCTTTGTCGTGGTTGGCACCTTCGGCCAACTCTCGTATGACAAAGGAAGTATCCGGGGGTTCCTTGCTATAACCCCAATGAAGGAAGAAAATTTGCTGGCATTATTGCCAACCGGTTGCCCAACACCGTTCACCTCCACCTCGATCCTTTCGTCATTCTGAAGCCTTCAAATATTCGTCATCTTAGTCCGCCCACGATATTTTTTGACAGTGGGCGGCGTGCTACCCTCACCCTCATCTGTTTGACTGCCACTATTATGTAGTGGCTGCTCATCCCCATGGCTCTCGTTGCCATCATTTATATTTAACCTCTTTCCACGCCTCGGCATGTTGTACCTGTCAAGGATTCAATAACTTCTTTAGAGATGCAAATTTAATTAATAACATGTTTATAATAACTATCATAAAATTTGTACTTTAGTAGGTGATATGGCTAAAAATGGGGATTAATCGGAACCGTCCAAATCGGACACGAATCTTGAAGTCCAGGGGTAAAACGGAAATTCCACCCACAAATAGGGTCTGAAATGGGTACTAGGTCTCTCCGATAAAGACCCAATAACCCACAAACGAACCCGCTTCAATTGGGCGCGGGTCTCAACCAGCAATAGAGCCCGATCAGAGGGATAGAATTAAGGCCCCTGATTAGGTCCTAATCAACGGCCCTGATTCATCCCTATCCCTCCACTGGGAATTAAGGATTACATTCCTAATCTGTTTACAAGGAGAATATTCCTTATCAGATCACGGGGATTACATTCCTAATCTGTTCCCTAAGACGCCTATAAATACCCCCCATCCATCTCCATTAAGGGGTAATCAACTCTTCACCAGTTTTTGTGCTCATTCATAGTCTTCCTAGATCACTGACTTGAGCGTCGGAGGGTGCGTCGCCGGGAACAACCCCGGTGTCTCGCACTTTTTGCAGGTGCACGGCGGGAGCCACAGACGACGCCCCAGGGAACAGGTACGCAGGTCTTTCTATTCAGTTTTCCCAAGAATCCACAAGTTCTATCTGTTTGCCCCCACACCAAATTTAGCGGCAACAGATTGGCGCCGTCTGTGGGAAACTAACGAATAGAAACCTCTCCTCTTCCCCGAGAACAGGTCTTCTCCAGCCATGCCGCCTCGCAAGGTCAGGTCAAGAGGGTCTAATCGAGTGCCCAACCCTGACCAACAAGAAGTCCTTCCTGATCCCGCTCAGCAACAAGGACAACTCCCTCCTACCATGGAAGAGCCGCTCTAACGGAACTCTCCACCTCCTGATCCAAAGGGTCCTAACCCCCAGAAACAGCCTCTTCACCAAGAGAACCTCTCCATCCACGACGCCTCCAGTGCCTCCATGGCCTCCCATCATCCCCGAGCCTCTGGTCGCCACAATGCCCCTCCCAAACGCCCGGAAGATGACGACCTCCGTCGTCATCTGGATGAAAAGCGGGCTCGGGGGGAAGCCTCCCGCCAGCAAGAGCGATCCCCCCGTCACCGAGAGCACAGGAGGTCCCCCATCCGAAGAGGGAGAAAGGACTCCCCCGATTATTACCGAAGAAGGCATTCTCCCGCAGGTCGGCAGCAGCCTAGGAACAATGAGGCACCCATCACCCGTGCCGAGTTCCAGCAGTTCCAAGCAATGGTACAACAGGCCCTCAACCTCCGTCAAAATCCCAATGAGCCGAGGGCCCCATCCCCTCCTCCGGTCCGAAGCCCTCGCCAACGGTCCCCCTCTCCTCGTCCTGCACCAACCAACTCTCGGCGCACCCCGAGTCCTCGTCGTTCCCGAAGTTACCGTCGCCGCAGCCCTCGCTCCCCCTCATACGAAGACGAGTCCTGTGGCCCGGCGGATTACCGCCGGAGGGATGACATCATGGACCGCCGTCTTAACGAGGTGGAAAAGCTCCTGGGTCAGATAAACCGAGAAGAGGAACTCAGGGGGAGGACCCTACGTCCCAGCCGGCCCCCATTCTCCCGAACCATAGTGGATGCCCCTGTGCCGTTCGGCTTCAAACCTCCCCAATTCGAGAATTACACCGGGGAGACCGATCCAGTTGATCACATCGAAAGCTTTAAGACTTTAATGCTCCTCCACCAAGCTTCCGATGCCCTCCTTTGCAAAACATTCCCCACGACACTCAAAGGCCCGGCTCGAGAATGGTACTCTCGTCTTGCCCCGGCGTCGATATTCTCCTTCGAACAGTTCGAAACCCTCTTCATCACCCACTTTGTCAGCAGCCGAAGGACCGAGAAAACCAGCATCTCACTATTGCACCTCCGTCAGCAAAAGGGGGAAAAACTGAGGGACTACGTGAAGAGGTTCACAGCTGAAGCTAGAACCATTGCCTCCCTCGACCAATCGGTTGCTACCGCAGCATTCCAATCCAACATTCTCAATTCCAACCTCCGCTCCTCCCTCGCCAAGAAACCCCCACATGACTTTTCCGACCTTCTCCTTCGCACCGAAAAGTACATTCGGGCCGAAGAGGCCGAGCAACAACCCAACTGGGAAATGCCCGCCTCCGGGCTTAAAAGGAAGGGGATGAGGAAGAAGGAGCCAAGAAGCTCCAGAAGGATAATGCCGGCCAGCGCCGACCTCCCCCTAGATTTGAGAAGTTCACTCCCCTCAACGCTAACCTTTCAGCCATTTTCATGGAGGTCGAAAAAGACGGGGTCTTGCCTCCGGCTCAAAAAATGAATACTCCTGCCAAGAGAAGAGATAAAGAGAAATGGTGCCGCTATCACCGGGACCATGGGCATGACACCAACGACTGCCGTGCTCTGAGGAACGAGATCGAAGCCCTTATCCAGAGGGGACAACTAACGAAGTTTGTAAAAAAGGACCGAGCCGAGCTTCCTCCCCTGCCTTGGGGGGCTAACAAGCGTCCGGAAAGAGAAGAGACGCCAGACTTAGAGGAAGAGCGAGTCCTCCACCTCATCCATGGGGGTCCGATGGGAGGCTCCTCGAACTCCTCCCGGAAAGCGTTTATCAGAGAGGTCAATTCAGTCCGAACCACGCCTCCTCCCAAAGGCCTCGGAGTGCCAGTTACCTTCTCCGACGAAGATCTCGAGGGAGTTCGTATCCCACATTGTGACGCTCTCGTCATCAGCCTCCACATGGCAAATTTCAAAGTGGAGAGGATCTTAGTTGACAACGGCAGCTCCGTCAACATCCTATTCCTCTCCGCTTTCAAAGGCCTAAAGCTCTCCAGAGACAGACTCAAGCCCGCCGGTTACACTCTCCATGGGTTCACGGGGGTTCCGGTAACTATAGAAGGGGTGATCACCCTCGATGTAACTGCCGGCCAAACCCCTACCACCAGGACAGAGCCGATGGACTTCATGGCAGTGGATGTTCCCGCTGCCTACAACGTCATTTTGGGCAGGCCCGGCCTCGCGGCTCTAGAAGCAGTTCCCTCGGCATATCATCTGAAGATGAAGTTTCCCACCCGATCCGGGGTCGGGGAAGTAAGGGGAAATCAGGAGCAGGCCCGGAAATGCTACATGACCTCGACCCTTGGGCCCATCCTCTCTTTAGAGACCCTGGAGATTCCCCAAGATTCCACAAGACCGACCTCCGAGCCAGCAGACGAACTGGAGGAGGTGCTCTTCTCTGAACAAGAGCCGACCCGCAAGTTCTTCGTAAGCAAGACCCTCCCGTCCGCCCTATACTCAGATATTGTGAAATGCATCCGAGCCAATCAAGACCTCTTCGCATGGTCCGCAGCTGACATGCCCGGTATCTCCGAATAACTCTTAGTCCACCGCCTGAGTGTTGATCCGGGGTCCAAACCGGTTCAGCAGAAGAGGCGCAAGTTTGCCCCCGAGCGACAGCTCGCTATCAAAGAGGAGGTAGATAAATTGCTGAAGGCCCGATTCATACAGGAAGTAAACTATCCTGAATGGTTATCAAACGTAGTAATGGTGAAGAAGTCCAACGGAACTTGGAGAATTTGCATTGATTTCACCGACCTCAACAAAGCCTGTCCCAAAGATCCCTTCCCTCTACCGAGCATCGACACTCTGATTGACGCAACCTCGGGACATGAGCTTTTAAGCTTCATGGACGCTTTCTCGGGTTACAATCAGATAAGGATGTTCCCGCCGGATATCCCGAAGACGTCTTTTGTGACCGACCAAGGCCTTTATTGCTACAGGGTCATGCCATTCGGCCTAAAGAACGCAGGGGCAACATACCAGCGCCTCGTCAACAAAGTTTTTCAGGCTCAGATCGGCAGAAACATGGAAGTGTACGTCGATGACATGCTGGTGAAAAGCATCCGAGGTATCGATCACGTGACCGACCTCCAAGAAGCATTTGATGTTTTAAGAAGGCACAATATGAGACTCAACCCGAACAAGTGTGCGTTCGGCGTCTCATCAGGCAAGTTCCTCGGCTTCATGGTTAGCCAACGAGGAATAGAGGCGAATCCGGAGAAGATCAAGGCCATACTGGACATGGCCCCCTAGAAATGTTAAAGAAGTTCAGAGGTTGACTGGTCGCCTAGCCGCCGTAGGGCGCTTCCTGTCGAAGTCCGGGGAGAAGTGCCTCCCGTTCTTCAAAGCCCTCAGGGGGGCTAAAGGATTCGAGTGGGGGCAGCAGCAACAAGACTCCTTTGACCAGCTTAAAGCTTACCTCGTCAATCCCCCTCTCCTTAGCAAACCAGTACCCGGCGAACCGCTCTACCTCTACCTTGCAGCTTCCGAACAGACGCTCAGTGCGGTCTTAGTCAGAGAAGAAGAAAGGGCTCAGAAGCCCATTTACTACGTCATCAAGGTGCTCCGGGACGCCGAACTCCGGTACCCGAAGATTGAGAAAATGGCGTATGCCCTGGTAATGGCCGCGAGAAAACTTAGACCCTACTTTCAGTCCCATTCGGTGGTCGTCCTTACCGACCAGCCGCTGAAACAGATTCTTCACAAACCTGAGACTTCCGGTCGCCTCATGAAGTGGTCGATCGAGCTGAGCCAGCACGATATAACTTATCAGCCTCGGACTGCAATCAAGGCACAGGCGCTGGCCGAATTCATAGTTGAGACTACAATCCCCGAGTCCGGCCAAGCAGCAAAGGGACCCCCCGTCTGGTCGGTCTACGTTGACGGGTCCTCTTGTAATGAGGGAAGCAGGGCAGGAGTCATCCTGGCGGGACCAGATGACTTCATCCTCTAATACTCCCTCCGGATAAATTTCAAAGCCTCGAACAACGAGGCCGAATATGAAGCACTAATAGCCGGGCTTCGAATGGCCCGAAATGCTGGGGCACAACGGCTACAGATTTTCAGCGACTCCCAGATGATTGTTAACCAGGTCCTCGGCGAGTATGAAGCCCGCGACGATAGAATGGCTAAATACTTGTCCAAAGTAAAGAGCCTCATGGCGCTGTTCGACGAGGCTCTCATCCAAAGGATCCCTCGAGAAGAAAATGCTCAGGCCGACGCCTTATCCAAGTTAGCCTCCTCCTCCCTTCAAGGTCTGGAACAGACCGTTTTGATAGAAGTCCTCCTGAAGCCGAGCATAGAGGACGAAGCGCCAGACTCCGTTGAAGCATTGCCCGTCCTCCTCGAAGACAACTGGATGAAACCCATTGTCGAATTCTTGAGGAACGGACTCCTCCCTGAAGATCCGAGGGAAGCACGAAGAATCAGGGCCCGAGCCGAGCGTTTTACCTTAATCGAAGGCATCTTATATAAACGCTCCTTCACCCAAGCGGATGGTCGACCGTATCTAAGGTGCCTCTCCCCCGAGCAAGCTGACTATGCTCTGCAAGAGCTCCATGAGGGGATCGGCGGGGCTCATTCTGGATCCAGGGCTCTAGCGCGCAAGGTGTTGAACTATGGATATTACTGGCCCACTCTCCTACGGGACGCCGAACGACACGTTCGGCAATGCAGCTCCTGCCAAAAGTATGCAGACATCCGATGCCTTCCACAGGCACCGCTAACTTCCCTATCAAGTCCCGTTCCCTTCGCTATGTGGGGGATGGATTTACTAGGACCATTTCCTCCAGCCCCCGGGCAGCTAAAGTTCCTAGTCGTGGCAGTCGACTATTTCTCTAAGTGGATAGAAGCCGAGCCCCTGGCTACGATCACCGAACATAGGGTCGTTCAATTCTTCTGGAAAAATGTGATTTGCCGGTTCGGCGTTCCCCGAGTCATAGTCACAGATAACGGGACACAGTTTACTGGAGCCGCCTTCCGAGCCTTGTGTGAAGACCTCTCCATACAACACCGATTCTCCTTCGTCTCCCATCCCCAGTCGAATGGCCAGGCTGAGAATGCCAACCGACAGATTCTTGCGGGAATCAAGAAGAGGTTAGACAAGTGTTCCAAGGGACTATGGGTCGATCAGCTGCCGAACGTACTCTGGAATCACCGCACCACCAAGCGGACCCCAACAGGCGAGAGCCCATTTAATCTCACCTATGGGGCCGAAGCCATCATCCCCCTAGAAGTCGGGATACCCTCTCCTCGCCTGATCGCTTATGAAGAAGAGCAGAATGCTAGAGAACTCAGAACAAGCCTAGATCTGATAGACGAGATCCGAGAGAGAGCTGCCATACGCCAGCAAGCTTACCGAAGAAGGATCGAGCTAGCATACAACAAAAGAGTCCGCCCGACAGACCTCAAAGAAGGGGATTTAGTCCTTCGGAAGTTGGCCATCTCGTTCCCCGGGCAGAAAAGCAAGCTGGCCCCGAACTGGGAGGGACCGTACAAGATCTCGAAAGTAATCCGCCCTGGTACGTACAAGCTAGAAGATCTCGAAGGCAGGGAAATTCCCAGGATGTGGAACGCCGACCATCTTTTGAAATACCAAGAGAAGGCAACCACGTCTCTCCAAGTAACTCGAGATGTCGAACCGTTCCCTTCCTTTTACTAGTAGTGGTTTGTCCTTTTGTTTTTATCATTGTAATAACGGCTAGCAACTTTAGAAGCAGCCGATCATTAGATATTAATAAATAAAGTTTCTTCATGTTTTCACTACTATTACATCCCTCTGCTTGTAACTCTTTAATATCACAATGGTTCCGGAGTCCAACACTTGGCTCGATTCTACTTCGCGAGCTCGCTCCTAAGCGAGCTAGAAGTAGCTCGCCATTCGAAAATGCTCCCACAGCCGTTGAATGGTTCGGAGTCCAGCACTTGGTTCGACCCTACTCCGCAAGCTCGCTCCTAAGCAAGCTAGGGGTAGTTCGCCATTCGAAATTGCTCCCACACCCCTTAAACTGACAATGGTTCCGGAGTCCAACACTTGGCTCGATTCTACTTCGCGAGCTCGCTCCTAAGCGAGCTAGAAGTAGCTCGCCATTCGAAAATGCTCCCACAGCCGTTGAATGGTTCGGAGTCCAGCACTTGGTTCGACCCTACTCCGCAAGCTCGCTCCTAAGCGAGCTAGGGGTAGTTCGCCATTCGAAATTGCTCCCACACCCCTTAAACTGACAATGGTTCCGGAGTCCAACACTTGGCTCGATTCTACTTCGCGAGCTCGCTCCTAAGCGAGCTAGAAGTAGCTCGCCATTCGAAAATGCTCCCACAGCCGTTGAATGGTTCGGAGTCCAGCACTTGGTTCGACCCTACTCCGCAAGCTCGCTCCTAAGCGAGCTAGGGGTAGTTCGCCATTCGAAATTGCTCCCACACCCTTTAAATTGACAAAGGACCCCGAATCGGACACTTGGCTAAATTCTACTTCGCGAATTCGCTCCTCAGCGAGCCGGAGGTGGCTCACCATTCGAGTCCGAAGCTTTAGAAGTTACGGTACGGCAGTCCACAATTGCGAGAACAAGGCACACAAGTTCGACAATAACGCTTTTATTAATGAAACAGATGTGGTACAAAGGCAAACACAGTAGATGCACAACTCATCAGAGAAAAGTTACAATGCCGACTTATTACACTTAGCGAAAAACAAAAAAAGCAAAGAACTCGCAGAATCGACCACTTCAGCGCTTCTTCGGAGCTGGAGCGTTCCGCTTCAAGGACACTCGACAGTGACGACGCTTGTCTCCGGAGCGCGACCCCATGCCGGCAAACTGGGACGTATCCTCGGCACCGCTCCTGGTAGCTACGCCGACGGACGCCCCGCCGAGGAGATTGCCACCGAGCTCTGCGCGTCCCTCGGGCTTGGTTGGCTGATCCGCTGACGGGTCGCCATCTCATAGAAGGTAATGCCCCGCTCACTCTCAGCGCGAGTGCATGACGTGCTTCGAACGTTGATCGGCCCTGAATGTGGCTTCAGACGAGCCACTTCTGCCTCCAACTCCGAGATCCTGTCCCGCAACGAGTCGTCTTTGACGTCGACTTCGAAACGTGGGGGTATCGCGGAGTCCGGCACTCCAGATCGACTAGCGACGAGGCGCCGAAGGTGGGTGACCTCGATGCTTTTATCCACCGTCGCCCTCTTTAGCGCTTCGACTTCGGCAGTCAACTCGACTCGTTCAGTCGTCAACTTGGCCACCTCGGCCGTCAGCCCCTCGCCCTCACTCCGGAGCTTCGCCTCTACGGACTGCAGATGCTGTACTCAGAAAGCAACTCGTCCTTCTCCGCTGTTATTTTGGACAAGTTATGACGAATGCACTGAACTCGAATCTCATTACTGAAATCAGTTGGCAAATGTTCACCTTCGGGTATAAGCTCGGCGATTCTGCTTTCCAAACGACGAATCTCGATGTCTCGCCGTCCAAGGACGAGCTGGAGATGCCTCCTCTCGCTTTCAGCTCGGCGCAATCCGAGCTCGACCTCGTAAAGTTTCTCTCTACACCTAGCCAGACACCGCCTTGTCGCCCCTAGGCCGGCCTCGGCTGGAACTTCCTCATCCGGGCGAGCAAGCTCGACGTCTTGGGCAATCACCATAAGCTGCAAAGAGATTAGAATAATCAGCACAAACGCCGAACATGGCCGAAGCGCCACACTTGGAAAAATTTTCATCTCTAGAAACAAAAGGAGACAGTTCGGCAAAAGAAAATGCGTAACACAAAAACTTCCGAACATCGACACTTGCAGAAATTTTCCTTTCATTAAACGTCACAAAAAGCGGTGGCCAGTCCGCTATTAGGCATTACAAAGTTCGAAAGGAAAGACAAAAAAAGAAAACAAAATCAAAAACAACAAAACGAAAGGCGGATTCAGTGCCCGACCTCTTTCCCCGGGCGACGAGGCGGAGTAGGAGTCGACTTCGCCGAAGGAGACGCCGCCGCCAACGGAGTGGTCGTGGTGCTCGGGACCTCGCCAGTAACCCCGGCGTCGGCATCAGCGTCGCCCTCCTCCTCCTCCTCCTCCTCTTCCCCTTCGGACTCGGGGTCGAAGCCCTCGACGTGTCCGGGGAAGAGTCGCCATCCCGAGACGTCCACCCCGGGGTATGCCTCTCGCACCCGGTCGAGGGCAGTGGCGAAGGCCTTCGCCATGTTCTGTGCGAGGTACCCCTGGGCCTTCTTCAAGGTGGCGTCCTCCGCCTCCTTCACGGTCGCCGCCTGCTTGGCCTCGGCCTCGACCAACCGGTTGGCCGACCCCTCCTTCTCCCGACGCAGCTCGTCCTCCAGCCTCTTCACTTCGGCCTCGAGGTGCTGGATCCTCGCAGACCGACCTTCATGCTCGACCCGGAGTTTGTCGAGCTGGTTCGACATCCGAGCCTTCTCGTTCCGAGCCTGGTCGGACTCCTGCTTCAGCTCCTTCTCGAGAGCGGTCAGCCTCTCGGTGAGGTGACCGAAATGGACGACGATCTACAAAGGAAAGAAGAAGAACTCCGAGAGTTAGAAAAAATTTTTGTGATTCAAAGGGATGAAACGAACAAAGCGAACTCGGAACTTACCGATACCGCCGAACGAGCAATCTCGATCATGTCGTCGCCTTCCCTCCCCGCGTCCATGGCGGCGCGGTCCTTCGGGGTGGCGAGATGCTTGACGGCCTGCATGCTCGCCAACGAGTTCCCGAGGAACCCATCGTGCCTCCGGACCTGCCAGTCCAGAATGTGGATCCGCTTGTGCTCCTCCGTCAGGAGCTCCTCGCCTGCTACGGTCAGCGGCGGGGTCGGCATGGCGAGCGCGGCGGCAATGGGGAAATCCCCCACAGGTGCAGGAGCCGAAGGCCCCGCCACGGTGACGACCGGGTCGTCAGCAACCTCCACCACCTGGTCGGGGGCCGCAATCCTCGGCACCTTCGAGGTCGAGGGCAACTTCGACGCAACCCTCTTGCGCTTCCTCGGCGCCTTACTGGCGAGCCCCGCCCTGAGCGCCAACACCGCCTCGTAGTCCATGGATTCTGCATCAAAAGCAAAAAATGATTAGCACAAAAGAAAAACAAGGCAGCAAGTACGGAAAAAAGAACTTGGCGAAAAGCCGCGTACTAGGATCTACGCGGCAGAGCCCTCCCTTGTAGAGAACGTCCTCCGTCAAATCCTTCCAATCGTACTTCGGACGGTCGAGGATGGTCCGGACCGCAGCTTCTTCCTCTACCGTAAGCCTCGGCAGCGCCGTCGCCCTTTTGGACACCACTTCTGCCCAATTTGTGGGGATCGGCCATGCTTCTCGACTCCGCATGACGACCCACTTCTCTCGCCAGTGCTTGATAGAGTCGGGGCAGACGACGAGCCTGCCGCCGTGCCTCGGAGTCAGATAATACCGGTACTCCGACTTGTTCCCCTGGTGGAGCCGGTATATCGTCCGAAGCACGTTCAGCTGCGGCTCGATCCCTGTGGCCTGGCAGTGGAGAACGAAGCCATTAATCACTCGCCATGCGTTCGGCATGAGCTGAATGGGGTAGACCCCGTACCAGCTCACCACGGTAACAGCGAACGCGTGGAGAGGCAGCCGAGCACCGGCGATAAAGGCATCGACAGGCCAGCAACACATAGTCACCGGCAGCGGCGAATTAGCCCTAACCCCGGGGCCCGGCAGCATGATTTCGTACTCCTCCGGGATGAAAAAAGAGTCCCGGATCGCAGCCAGTTCCTCCTCGCGCAGGATCGACGCCGCGTCGTCCGCCTCCGTCGTCTCCCTCGCTTCGTTCTCCTCGAAGGACCTCTCCCTCCCATGGACGATCCGCTCGGCCTGGTCCTTCGGGAGTTCCCTGACCCTGTGCAGCCCCGTCAGCGGACCTGGTAGCTGTCCGAACTCCCCCATCCTCTTCGGATCCACGACGATGGAATCCTTGCCGAACACCTTCCCCTTGGGTGGATTCGGAGTCGAGGCCTCGACGCCTTCAAGGGAGGGCTCGGACCAAGAGACTTCATCTGAGACAGAAGCTACAGACATAATTTATAAATTACCTTGAAAGAAAAGAGCTGCCGAAAAACCTCGCCTGAGTCAAACACCGGTCACCGGAAAACTCGCCTGAGACACAAGAGAACGCCTGAGCAAATGTGAGAAGAAATGAGAAATGAGAAGGGGGGGAGGATTTATAGAAGAGGGACACACACCACGAGGCTAATGGGCCCGTACGACCGGCCCATCTAAACCAAGCGGCGGAGCGATCCCAATCGTCACCTCGATAACTACAACGAATCATGAGTTGAATTTAATGCACACTCCATCTGATGGAAACCCAGGGGTCACTGCAATTAATGAACGTCCCATCTGTCAGGGTTGTCAGAATTGTCAGAGGTGTCAGGGGTTCAAATGGCGCACAGAAAAGACAAACCCCCAAAAAACGACAAGTCTGGGAGTTCGGCACCCACTGCCGAGCGTTCGTGACACCGACCCTGTTATGGGGAAAAAGTCACGATCGGCACCCACGGCCGAGCGTTCGTGACATCGACCCTGTTATAGGGAAAAAGTCACGATCGGCACCCACTGCCGAGCATTCGTGACACCGACCCTGTTATAGGGAAAAAGTCACGATCGGCACCCACGGCCGAGCGTTCGTGACACCGACCCTGTTATAGGGAAAAAGTCACGATCGGCACCCACTGCCGAGCATTCGTGACACCGACCCTGTTATAGGGAAAAAGTCACGTTCGGCACCCACTGCCGAGCATTCGTGACACCGACCCTGTTATGGGGAAAAAGTCACGATCGGCACCCACTGCCGAGCGTTCGTGACACCGACCCTGTTATAGGGAAAAAGTCACGATCGGCACCCACTGCCGAGCATTCGTGACACTGACCCTGTTATAGGGAAAAAGTCACGTTCGGCACCCACTGCCGAGCATTCGTGACACCGACCCTGTTATAGGGAAAAAGTCACGATCGGCACCCACTGCCGAGCGTTCGTGACACCGACCCTGTTATAGGGAAAAAGTCACGTTCGGCACCCACTACCGAGCATTCGTGACACCGACCCTGTTATAGGGAGAAAGTCACGATCGGCACCTACTGCCGAGCATTCGTGACACCGACCCTGTTATAGGGAAAAAGTCACGTTCGGCACCCACTGCCGAGCATTCGTGACACCGACCCTGTTATGGGGAAAAAGTCACGATCGGCACCCACTGCCGAGCGTTCGTGACACCGATCCTGTTATGGGGAAAAAGTCACGATTGGCACCCACTGCCGAGCGTTCGTGACACCGACCCTGTTATGGGGAAAAAGTCACGATCGGCACTCACTGCCGAGCATTCGTGACACCGACCCTGTTATAGGGAAAAAGTCACGTTCGGCACCCACTGCCGAGCATTCGTGACACCGACCCTGTTATGGGGAAAAAGTCACGATCGGCACCCACTGCCGAGCGTTCGTGACACCGACCCTGTTATGGGAAAAAAGTCACGTTCGGCACCCACTGCCGAGCATTCGTGACACCGACCCTATTATAGGGAAAAAGTCACGTTCGGCACCCACTGCCGAGCATTCGTAACACCGACCCTGTTATAGGGAAAAAGTCACGATCGGCACCCACTGCCGAGCGTTCGTGACACCGACCCTGTTATAGGGAAAAAGTCACGTTCGGCACCCACTGCCGAGCATTCGTGACACCGACCCTGTTATAGGGAAAAAGTCACGATCGGCACCCACTGCCGAGCGTTCGTGACACTGACCCTGTTATAGGAAAAAAGTCACGTTCGGCACCCACTGCCGAGCATTCGTGACACCGACCCTGTTATAGGGAAAAGTCACGATCGGCACCCACTGCCGAGCATTCGTGACACCGACCCTGTTGTAGGGAAAAAAGTCACGTTCGGCATCCACTGCCGAGCGTTCGTGACACCGACCCTGTTATAGGGGAAAATTGAGTTCGGCACCAGCTGCCGAGCGTTCGTGACACCGACCCTGATATATGGAAAAAGTCACGTTCGGCACCCACTGCCGAGCGTTCGTGACACCGACCCTGTTATAGGGCGAAAAGTCACGTTCGGCACTCACTGCCGAGCGTTCGTGACACCGACCCTGTTATAGGGAAAAATTGAGTTCGGCACCAGCAGCCGAGCGTTCTTGGTACCGACCCTATTACGGGGAAAGATGGGGCCTCGGATCATGCCGAACTCCCTCTCGGCACTCATAACCATGCCGAACTCTCCCCCCTCTTCCGAAAGATGAGCCGAACCGCATACAGACCTCGGTCCCCTAGTCAGCGAGCTGTAGAAGTGGTCGGAAGCATGATACGAGCACATGTCCCCCTCAACGAATGAAAAAGGTCGAACCATTTACCAAGAGATCTCGGAAAAATAATTAAAAATTTGGGAAATCAAGGAAGAACTCCTGCAAAGCAATTGTGAAGATAGGGAGCACCTTCTCGTCCCCGAACAAGCAAGTATTGCTGAGAGCAATCTTCTAAGAACCCCGAACGACGAATTGACACTTCGCGAGGTTAATAGGGTATCCCTGCAAGAACACCACATGACCATAAGAGCTCAGGAGCGACTCAGAGTTCAATCCGCTTGAAAAATCACCAAACTACCTCCTTCAAGATTCAAAACCTTCCATTTGGGCTCCGATACAACTCCGCCAGCCATTAAAACAGCTAAAACTACTCCTCAAAGGCCGATCAAGCTCAGCCTTTAGGAGTGGGGGGCTCGTGATATGGCTAAAAATGGGGATTAATCGGAACCGTCCAAATCAGGCACGAATCTTGAAGTCCAGGGGTAAAACGGAAATTCCACCCACAAATAGGGTCTGAAATGGGTACTAGGTCTCTCCGATAAAGACCCAATAACCCACAAACGAACCCGCTTCAATTGGGCGCGGGTCTCAACCAGCAATAGAGCCCGATCAGAGGGATAGAATTAAGGCCCCTGATTAGGTCCTAATCAACGGCCCTGATTCATCCCTATCCCTCCACTGGGAATTAAGGATTACATTCCTAATCTGTTTACAAGGAGAATATTCCTTATCAGATTACGGGGATTACATTCCTAATCTGTTCCCTAAGACGCCTATAAATACCCCCCATCCATCTCCATTAAGGGGTAATCAACTCTTCACCAGTTTTTGTGCTCATTCATAGTCTTCTTAGATCACTGACTTGAGCGTCGGAGGGTGCGTCGCCGGGAACAACCCCGGTGTCTCGCACTTTTTGCAGGTGCACGGCGGGAGCCACAGACGACGCCCCAGGGAACAGGTACACAGGTCTTTCTATTCAGTTTCCCCAAGAATCCACAAGTTCTATCTGTCTGCCCCCACACCAAATTTAGCGGCAACAGTAGGATTAACAAACCAACGTAATTATAAAAAAATTTAAAAAATGAGATTTGTAACAAATTAAATTACAATGATAGTTTGGTTCAAATGACACTAAGCATAGTTTAATGTAAATAACACCAACCAGTAGAAAATAGGAAGATAATTAAACCAGTGTATTAAATTGTTATGCATATCCGGAGGATTTTGGCATACGTAGCTATAGCATCCTCAGTTCACAGTGAACCCATTTTGGTTAAAAAAACATGCCAAGATGACAATCAGATGCATGAAACAAGCTTCATTAACAGTAAAAGAACATGAATATTCTAGCAGCATACTCAGTTTGGAAGTGAACCCATTTTTGGTTAAAAAATCATGCCAAAGGTGGCAATCTGCAGGTTACTTTAACAGTACATTAAAATGAAAATTTCCATTATCTGAGCTTATATGTTGCTCCACTAATTCTTGTGCCCAACTAAATCTAAAACCCAATTGTTGTGCATATCCGGACCATTTTGGCATACGTAGCTATAGCATCCTCAGTTCACAGTGAACCCATTTAATATCAAAAGCACATGCCAAGAAGACAATCAGATGCATGAAATCAGCTTCATTAACAGTGAAAGAAGATAAGGCCTATGCTAGCAGCATACTTAGTTTGGAAGTGAACACATTTTTGGTTAAAAAATCATGCCAAAGAGGGCAATCAGGTTACTTTAACAGTATCTTAAAATGAAAATTTCCATTATCTGAGCTTATATGTTGCTCTACTAATTCTTGAGCCCAACTAAATCTAAAACCCAATTGTTGTGCATATCCGGAGGATTTTGGCATACAGCTATAGCATCCTCAGTTCACAGTGAACCCATTTAATATCAAAAAAACATGCCAAGAAGGCAATCAGATGCATGAAATAAGCTTCATTAATAGTAAAAGAAGATGAAAATTCTAGCAGCATACTTAGTTTGGAAGTGAACCCATTTTTTGTTAAAAAATCATGCCAAAGATGGCAAACAGGTTACTTTAACAGTATCTTGAAATGAAAATTTCCATTATCTGAGCATATATGTTGCTCTACTAATTCTTTAGCCCAACTAAATCTAAAACCCAATTGTTCAGCATATCCGGAGGATTTTGGCATACATAGCTATAACATCCTCAGTTCACAGTGAACCCATTTTGGTTAAAAAAACATGCCAAGATGACAATCAGATGCATGGAATAAGCTTCTTTAACAGTAAAAGAAGATGAAAATTCTAGCAGCATACTTAGTTTGGAAGTGAACCCATTTTTGGTTAAAAAATCATGCCAAAGAGAGCAATCTGCAGGTTACTTTAATAGTATCTTGAAATGAAAATTTCCATTATCTGAGCATATATGTTGCTCTACTAATTCTTCAGCCCAACTAAATCTAAAACCCAATTGTTGTGCATATTCGGACCATTTTGGCATACATAGCTATAGCATCCTCAGTTCACAGTGAACCCATTTTGGTCAAAAAAAATGCCAAGAAGGCAATCAGATGCATGAAATAAGCTTCATTAACAGTAAAAGAAGATGAATATTCTAGCAGCATACTTAGTTTGGAAGTGAACCCATTTTTGGTTAAAAAATCATGCCAAAGAGGGCAATCTGCAGGTTACTTTAACAATATCTTGAAATGAACATTTCCATTATCTGAGCATATGTTGCTCTACTAATTCTTCAGTCCAACTAAATCTAAAACCCAATTGTTGTGCATATCCGGACCATTTTGGCATACGTAGCTATAACATCCTCAGTTCACAGTGAACCCATTTTATATCAAAAAAACATGCCAACAAGACAATCAGATGCATGAAATCAGCTTCATTAACAGTAAAAGAACATGAAAATTTCTAGTACCTAAGCATATATTTTTCTATTAATTCTTCATCCCAACTAAACCATTCATGTTAAGGAAATCAAGATGCATCTATCAGAAAAAACATGCTAAGTTTCAAAAATAAGGGAAATCAAGAGATGATACCGAAGAGAGAGAGAGAGCGGGGCGACGAGCGCGAGGGGGAGGAGATAGAGAGAGAGCGGGGCGACACGGTCGTTTCCGATCGCCGATTCACCTCCAAATCGGGATAGGGAGGAGGGAAATCGAAAATGGTGAAGGGAAGAAGGGACGATGTCGAAAGGTCGAAGGCGGTCGAAGAGGACGAAGCGGCGGAGGCAAACGCGCGGGAAGTAGAGCGAGGAAGGAGGGAAAACGAAGCGCCCTCTTTTTTTTATTTTTTTGGGGTTGGAAAAATGGCGAGCGAAAGGTTAGGATAGATGGGATTTATCGCAGCTTTTCACCGGCGTTTTAATTAAACACGCCGGTGAATAATGCACTTCACCGGCATTTTTAAATAAAATGCCGGTGAATACGCGGATTCACCGGCATTTTAATTCGACCGCCGGTATATAACCATCCCATCTGGCGCCCCATTCCTATTCGCTACCTACCCCGGCGCTACTAGTAAAACGCCGGGGAATATTCGCCGGTAAATCGAGTTTCTTTTGTAGTGAATCCAAAGCAACAGTTCTACATTCCCTATATCACAACCAAGCTACTAACTCTTTCAGTTGGCCAACTCTCTTTCAGTTGGCCAGCTTTTGCATATGATTTTTGGAAATGCATCTTCCCCTAAAGCACCAATTCTATGATAATGTGCACTGGTCTCTTGGTGATGGAATAAGTATACTCGTTGGCAGCATGACTGGTTAAATGACTCAAATGGGCTTCACTCTTATCCACTGTTATTTGATGTTGCATGAAATATTCAAGATCCTCTCATCTCACAAGGGGACTGGATAGATGGCACTCGGCATTGGAGCTGACACTTAGAAGAACAATTAGCCAGCTATGACAAGGGAAAATGATGCTCTTCTTCAAGTTCTTCAAGACCTCTCTCCTAATCCAAATATTACTCATAAGCCTATCTGGAAGCATGACAAGTCTGGAGTGTATTCAGTGCACTCTACATATAACTTCTTCATTGATGGTTGTCTTAGATTTCATTTTCTAAGAGCTACTTGGCAGATTCAAGCACCACTGAAAGTGCAATTTTTATTTGAATGCTGAGCTGGGATAAGCTCAACTTCGATGAGGTTCTAATAATTAAAAAAAACGGACTGGTACCCAAACATGCACATCCTGTGCATGTCAGTCGGAGTCAAACTTGCGTATCTTCTTCTCTTAGCCAGCAACATCAGCTTGACAATTTTTTGCTAACTAAGTTTCACATACCATCACTTCGATCCACACTCCATTGAAGATGCCTTCTCCTCATAGTGTTTCTCCCCAACTAGCTAAACCATGCATGCACTTGATTACTTATCACTATTGCAGTTTGTTGGAGCTTGTGGATAGAGATAAATGTTAGGATTTTCAATGATTCTTTTAGCTTTATTGATTCTGTTATTTCCATAGTTAAGCATTGGTTTGCTTATTGGTTGAATGCAGCACATACTAGCAAGAATAAGACATGGATGATTAGTTATTTAGCAAGCTCAAATGTCCTTGATCTTCTGCGAGTGGAAGGGACAACAAATAACCCAGTCTCAATTCGCAGAAACTCAGATTCGATTTCAGGCTGTAGAGGAAGAATAGCTCAAGAATCATCTGAAGCTCTTAGTACTCCAGCTTTTTGAGGAATTGTAATTCTTATTTTGGAATTGTGTCTTTATCATATAGTTCTGTAAATCTTTATACTACACTTCTAATTCTGCTAATACTACTTTCTAACTGTGGGATATGTCAATTTTGTAAACATAAGACCACTTGATTTGGGAGAAGTCTGTATTATCTCTTACTAAGTGTAAATAGAAGTGCACGACAGTAATTCTTAACCTTCTGTTCACACTAGCTGGGAGACATGTCTCTCTTCTCTCACAATGTCTACTCTCATGCCTCTGGCCTAATTCATTGGTATTGTTGTATATATTGTTTAACTGCTTATTAATATATTTCTAGGCAGGTATATCTACCTTTTAGTGGTTAAAAAAACAAAAGAATTATATTTAATCTTGTAGTGTTTAACTTGAACTTCTCTACTAATTTTACAATTTTCCAAGTTCACGGACCACATTAATTGATCCCTCCACATTTTGGGTTCATACAGAGTCCACTACTAAAGTTTATGGACATAGATGAATGCAAATGAAATGCAGAGGACACCTGGAGTTTCATAGATATTTTAAAAGTTTTTTTACTTGTTTTTTTACTTGTTTTGTTCCCTTTCTCTGTATCAGTTAAGAACATAATCAACAAATAAAATAGATTAAAAAAAATATTGTAGGAAATTTCAATGTACAAGAATTATTTTTAAAAAATATGTATTGTTTTTCTAAATTTTTTAAGTATGGAATCATTCCTTACAACAATCCAAAAAAAAAAAAACAAATATAATAAACTAATAATACATACAAAGTTAAAAATTTACATGGTAGGGGGGTGATATAAAGTTTGAGATAGCCTAGAGTTAGATTGAAGATAGAGCATTGGAGTACTGTCGTGCACCTCATCTTAACATAAACATAAGATCTCATCGCCCTAAATTTCTTAGTGAGCTTCGGTTTCGTCTTCTAAAGTGTTGCTTCCACTGGTTGAAGTGTCATGTAGTATTCCTTGAGTCATGTCCTCTGCTTTCATCTAATATTCACTGCACATGAGCATCTACAAAGTCTCTGGCTTCAAGCGATTCCTTGCATCGCTCAATATCCTGCCAAAGTCTCCGACTTTGAGCGATTCCTTACATCGCTCAATATCCTACCACCTAGAGAAAAAGTATTTTCCTATGCAACTGTGGACATAGGGGGGTTAGATCTTTTGCCATGTGAGAAATAATAGGATATGAACCTTTATTGTGTTTCCACCATGTTAGTATATCAATCTTTTGTTCACACCACAGTGAATCTTGAGAATTATACCAATATAATTCATTTGGTGTATCAGTCCTGAGTTTTTTAGATTGAATACAACTCAATAAATGAACAATTGTATCTTCAAATGCAATGCCCTTACCACTAGAAGAAGATGACAATGTACTTGTATATTGTGTTTTAGAACTAGATGCAATAATTCTGTCATAAATAACATATGAATTATTTATTACGGACTCAAACTTAATTATAAATTCATTATGATTATAAGAATCATCTTCCTCCATACTATAAAACAACTCAATCAAATTCTTCGTACATTTTAACTTGATACGATGATCCATTACACTACCAACACAATACAACATTAGAAGATGATGAAAATATTTGAAAATTTTAGTTTAAGCGGAAGAAACAATCTCTCCAATGTAAGGACAATGCATCATTTCTTGAAAAGTTTTCATTATGCTAACTATTGAAAGAAAAATATCACTAGAAGTGGAATCATAAGATTTTGTAAATTGCAGAGTTGAGTTCTTGAAAGGTTGCAAAAGTATAACAAACTTTCGGCAAAAAAACAAAGAGTAATCATTCCTTTGAAAGTTTTTCATGCTTTGAGCAATACAAAATTCATTTAAAACCAATTTGTATTTAGTAATAACAACAAGTAGGTCGTAAGTAGAATTCTAACGGTGTTTAATATCTTTCGAGAATTTTCTAAAAAATACTCCATTAAGATTAACCCTTTTCAATGACTGAAGATTGGGACCACTCAAATCTATAAAATGCACACAATCTCTTATTGCAATGGTATATGGTTCGGCTGTCTTTAATATATCTTGTACACACAAGTTAAGGATATGACATGCATATCTAACATGAAATCACTACAACATATAGGGCTTTCTATAGCGGATTTATTACAACATTTAAATGTTAATGCTGTTAAAAGTGATCAATAATAGCATTTCTGAAGAAAATGTTGTCTTTAATTTATTTTGAAATTTACTCTTAGCTACGACAGCATTTTTGGAATGCTTTACTTTTTACGGTGTTTTAGAAATGCTATATCCTTAAATAAATTTAATAAATCGGGGTAAAAAAAAATCTAACTCAAAAATCAAAATCTATTTCAAATCCAAAAACCCTTTCCACTGCAAACCTTATTCCAAATCCCCAATCTTAGCATCCTCGTTCCTCGTTCCCTGTTGCCCTATTCTCCTTCCCGCACCCCAAAATCCCATGCTGTCTTCGCCTTCTTCTCCTCCCAGCCCCCGATACCCTACGATACCTGTCGCCGTCTCTTCCCCGTCGTCTTCTCCTTTTCCCCTCGCCAACTCGCGCCGATCGCTTCCTCTGTCTCTCGCTCCATCGACCACTGTGCCGGGGTAACAACTCTTTCTCTCGTGCCATCGATGACTGAGCCCTCGATTTGGGGTTACAACTATTTGTAACATCCTGAATTTTCAAATAATTAAATATAAAATTTTCATTTGATTTCACGTGTTTTTCATGTGTAAATTAATGTGCATTGGCCTTAAAATTATTTGTAAATGTCATGAACAAATATTTCTATTCTCTTTTAAAAAGCCTCTTATTAATTATTATAGAGTCCTAGGCCTAATAACTTAATTCTAGCACACCAAAATTAAATTAAATTAATTAATTAAAGCCCATAGATATAGCCCACCTAACTAGCCCACTAGTTAATTCATTTATTAATTAAAACCACTTGTATGGTAGACTTGTCATGTAACAAATTAGTGTAATAAATTGATGAACAAACTTAACTAAAGGTGTGCATGTGAGGGCACGTGCATTGCACATGCACGTGCAATGGAGAAAGAAGGGAGGCCGGTCGTTCATGGAGAGTGGAGAGAGTGGGAGGTGGTTGCATGCTAGTGGGTGGTTCTTCGAACTCCTAAATGCATCTTAGTCCTTCATCCAAACACATCTCAACCCTTCATTTGTTCATGAATTGTGTATAAATAGTCCTGATATGGCTAAAAATAGGATTAAATAGGAACCATTCAAAGCGGGTGCGAATCTCAAAGTCCCAGGGGCAAGATGGTAATCTCGCCTACAGACGGGTCCGAATTCGGAACCGGGTCCCTCTTCCTGGACCCGCTAACCCATGAACGGATCCGACTAGTTGAGAGCGGGTCTCAACCCGCTAGGGACTAGTCCAACAGGATAAGAACAAATCCTAGTTTGTCCCTATCTTATGGGGATGGTTGTAACCAACCCCAACTAGCCACACCGGGAAATAGGGATCTACTCTCATCCTGAAAAGGATCCCCATGGCGACTATAAAACCCCCTGACCTCCTACTGTTAAAGGTGATCACACTTTGCATACTTGAGCTTTTTCTCTCCACATTTTCTGTGTATTGACTTGATCGTCGGAGGGTTCGTCGCCGGGATCCATCTCGGTGTCTCGAACATTTGTGCAGGTCGTGAGGGAATACCTAGGAGCCAACAGATTATCAAGGAAGAAGAAGGGGTCGATCTTTGTGAGTCCCTCACGAACCTACAAATCTCATCTATTGCCCCCACACCTGAATTTAGCAGCAACAGATTGGTGCCGTCTGTGGAAAACTTCACTCGACAAGTATTACCGCTAAATCTGGTGTGGGGGCAAACAGATAGAATTTGTGGATTCTTAGGAAAACCGAATAGCAAACCTAGAACTTTTCCACCGGAGTTTGACCATTGACTCTCGCCGTTCACCTGCAAAAGTGCGAGACACCGGGATTGATCCCGGCAACGCACCCTCCGACGCTCAAGTCAGTAATCAGAAAAGATTATGAAAGAGCAGAAAAGATTATGAAAGAGCGTAAACTGGCAAAAGATTGATTACCTCCTAATGGTGGTGGATGGAGGGTATTTATAGCTGCCTTTGGGATCAGTTTAGAAATGAAATCCCTAATTCCCAGTGAAAGGATAGAGTGAATCAGGGCCGTTGATTGAATACAATCAGAAATCCTAATTCTATCCAGCTGAACCGAGTTTCTTGCGGGTTGGGAACCGCACCCAGTTGAGATGGATCTGTTGGTGGGTTAATGGGCTTTTGGAGAAAAGACCCCGAACCCATTTCAGACCCATTTGTAAGTGAAATCACCATCTTACCCCCAAGCTTTGAGATTCGCGCCTGATTTGGACGGTTCCGATTTAACCCCATTTTTAGCCATATCACGAGCCCCCCACTTCCGAAGACTGAGTTTGATCAGCCTTTGAGGAGTAGTTTTACTGTTTTAATGGCTTGCGGAGTTGTATCGAAGCCCAAATAGGAGGTGAAGAATCCTTGTGTGGGGGATTATGGCAATTGTTGAGTTAGTTGCGTGCTCAAGGTTATTCTTGAGCTCTCTTGGGCTTCTGATGATTTTTCTCAATTTTGCGAAGTGGTGATTTGTTATTCGGGGGTCTTAATTAACCATTCTAAGCAATGATTATTTACCCAGGGGCTCAAAAATATTTCTCCGAATTTATAATTATTTTATAGAACTTTTAATTAATTTTTCTGAATTTTAAATTATTTTTTCGCAATATTTAGGTAGACGACTCGCTATTATTCACGACGCAGTGGGATCTGATCCCTTCGTCAGTATTGGGCGTGAATTTTCAGGAGATCTAGCGCTTGTGCCCGCTTGGAGGAGTGATTTCCTCTATTTCACAGCTTATATACTTCGATGCTGCTGCCGACCCCCCCTGTACGCTTGCTGAGGAGGAGGCCGAGGTCTATGAGGGTTCGGCACCCTCCGCCGAAGTGCGGAGATACCTCGGCTAGGCTGCCGGCGTGAGGTCCCTTTTCCCATATCTGAGGGTCGGTGGCAAGAGCGCTCGACAGCGTGTGCCGAGATCCAATTTTCCATAGAACAGGGTCGGTGGCAAGAGCGCTCGGCAGCATGTGCCGGGGTCCATTTTTTCTATGTAACAGGGTCGGTGGCAAGAGCGCTCGGCAGGGTGTGCCGGGGTCCATTTTTTTTATGTAACAGGGTCGGTGGCAAGAGCGCTTGGCAGCATGTGCCGAGGTCCATTTTTTCTATGTAATAGGGTCGGTGGCAAGAGCGCTCAGCGAGGTGTGCCGAGGTCCAATTTTACCATATAACAAGGTCGGTGGCAAGAGCGCTCGGCGAGGTGTGCTGAGGTCCAATTTTACCATGTAACAAGGTCGGTGGTAAGAGCGCTCGGCAGCGTGTGCCGAGGTCCATTTTTTTCACGTAACAAGGTCGGTGGCAAGAGCGCTCGGCAGCGTGTGCTGAGGTCCATTTTTTTCATGTAATAGGGTCAGTGGCAAGAGCGCTTGGCAGCATGTGCCGAGGTCCATTTTTTCCATGTAACAGGGTCGGTGGTAAGAGCGCTCGGAAAAGCGTGCCGAGGCCCAGAGCAAGATTTTTGGCGGCTTAGGAAACGACAGGCTGGGTAGGTGACTGTTGAACTTATGACGATAGATGTGACAGCCATTAATGTGACAGTACACTTTAGTGCAGTAAATAATGAGACGGTTCAGCTCATTTTGTCATCTTGTGTGAATGGGCCTGTCACTTTGGGCCCATTATGATCATTTCGTGTGCCAAGCTCTATAAAACTCCACCCCCTCCCTCATTTTTCACTTCTCCGAATTTTTACTCAGGCGGTGATTTTGTGCTAGTGAGAGCTCACGGTGATCGTCTGTCATTTTCTGGTGAATTTTCTGACCGCATACGTCACTTCAAGGTAATTTATACTTAGTTTATTTCCAAGTATAAATGTCTCTTTCCCCTGTCTCCGAGCCCTCCCCTCCTGCCGCCGAAGCTCCTTCTCCGAGTCAGAGAGATCGCAAAGATAAGGGCAAAAGGGTATTTGGTAGAGACACGATTGTAGTGGACCCGAAGCGCATGGGGCCGTTCGGCATGTTGCCGGGACCATTGACAGGGCTGCAGAGAGTTCGAGAACTTCCGGAGGAACATGCCGAGCGCATCATTCACGGGAGGGGGAGGACCTTCGAGGAGAACGCGACAAGGGAGACCTCCGAGGCAGACGAAACGGTGTCCATCCTCAGCTTGGAGGACTTAGCAGCGATCTGGGATTGTTTCCAAATCCCAGAGGAGTACGAACTAATGCTGCCGGGTCTCGGGGTTAGGGCCAATTCGCAGCTACCAGTAACCATGTGTTTCTGGCCGGTCGATGCCTTTATCATCGGGGCTCGGCTACCTCTCCACCCGTTTGCGATCCAGGTGCTTAGATGGTTTGGGGTCAGCCCCATTCAACTAATGCCGAACGCGTGGAGAGTAATTAATGGGTTTGTGCTCCACTGCCAAATGGCTGGAGTTGAGCCAGAGTTGAGGGTGCTTCGGACGCTCTACAGACTTCATCAGCAGAACCGGTCGGAGTTCCAGTATTACCTGGCTCCGAGGCATGGAGGTCGGCTCGTCGTTTGCCCCAACTCCATAAAGCACTGGCGTAATAAGTATCTCATAGTGCGGAGGTATGGCCCATACCCTCTGGTTGGGTGGAGGAGGTGACGAAGCGAGTGAGGAAGTCACCAGTGCATCACCCTCAAGAAGAAAAGGCAGTTCGGATTCTTCTAGATTAGCCGAAGTACGATTGACGGGATCTAACCGAAGACGTCCTCTTCAAGGGAGGGCTCTGCCGTGTAGATCCCAGTACGCGGCTTCTTCTATGTTCCTTTCTACTTTTCGCTTTGCCTATCATGACATGTGTTTTTTTAACCAACTTCTTGTTTGTTGCAGAGGTGATGAACTATGAAGCAGTGCTGGCGCAGAGGGCCGCCCTTGGAAGCAAGGTGCCGAAGAAGCGCAAAAGGGTCGCCACCAAACTACCGTCCGCGAAGACCCAAAAGGTCGCGAGCGCGGTCGAGGAGGTGGATGCGCTGGCAGATGTGACCCCGACCCGCGCTCCGACAGTAGCCTCGGTATCGGCCGAGGGAGGGGAGTTCTCGATCGCCGTCGTGCTCATGATGGAGGTGCCCCCGCTGACGGTGGCGGCCGAGGAGCTCTTGACGGAGGAGCACAAGAGGATTCATGTTCCGGACTGGCAGGTCCGAAAACTAGATGGGTTCCTCGACGACTCCCTGGCGAGCATGCAGGTGGTAAAGCACCTGGCGATGCCGAAGGATCGAGCCACCATGGACACCGGCCAGGCAGGCGACGATGCCATCGAGATCGCTCGCTCGGCGGTATTGGTAAGTGTCGACTTTTCGCATTTGAAGGTAGCTTTTATGTTTGATTTTCTAACTCCTTGCACTTCTCGTTGTTCTGCTGTAGATAACCATCCACTTCGGTCATCTCATGGAGAAGATGATGGAGTTGGAGAAGGAGCTCAAGCAGGAGTCCAACCGAGCTCGGGCCGAAAAGCCTCGACTGGGCAACGACCTCGACAAGTTGAAGGTCAAGTTCGAGGGGAAGGTGACAAGGCTCGAGTACCTCGAGGACCTTTTGTCACAAGGCTCGAGGGCGACCTTCTCCGGTAGAAGGAGGAGTCGGCCAAGCAGCTGGCCGAGGTGGCAGAGGCCAAGGCTGCGGCGGTGAAGGAAACCGAAGCAGCCACCATGGCAAAGGCGCAAGGCTTCCTCGACGCAAACATGGCCAAGGCATATGCCTAGGCCATCACTCAGGTGTCGGAGCATTACCCTGAGGTCGACTGCTCTGGGTGGCAGCTCTTCCCAGACCACGTTGACGGCTTCGACCCCGAGTCGGAAGAGGAAGGAGGGAACGACGAAGATGACGCCGAGGTCAAGGTCATCGGCGAGGTGCAGGGGTCAGTGTGACTCTGCTGGCGATGGTGCCTCCTTCAGGGGAGTCCGACCCTGCCCAGTCTCGATGCCCCGGGAAAGAGGTCGCCCCCTGACTTCTTCTTCTTTCTTTTGTTTTTTTTTGTTTTTCGAGCTGTTGCTTGTACTGCCTAATTGCGGACTGGCCACCGCATTTTTGTGATGAATGGAAATACAACTTTTGAGCTCGAACTTGTCTCGTCTTGTTTTTTTGTAGTCTTGAAATTTGACTAAGTGTTTGAACACAAGCTTTTAGTCTTCATTAGACGCATGTAGCTTTGTTCAGGGGTCGGATGCAGAGTAAATTTGTGAATATTTATTGAGCACTCGTTGTTTGCTTTGAACATTTCAGCTCGATGAGGTGACCCAGTCTGCCAAACCCACCTGCTCCGGGGAGGAGTTATGCTCCGAGGTTGTCTTAGGGGCGACGAGGTTGTGTTTAACCAGGTGCCGAGAGCACATCTACGAAGTCGAGTTGGGGCTGCGCAGGGCCGAGAGTGAGCGGAACCATCTGCAGCTGATCTTAAGCCGGAGAGATATCGAGATTCGGCGGCTAGAGGGTAGGCTCTCCGAGATACCTCCCGTAGGCGAGGGCGACGGCTCGTCGATTGCCTTCACCAATGGGCTGAGGCTTAAGTGTCTCCAACATTCCTTGTCGAAGATGACAGCGGGAGGGACGATATGCTCACTGAGGTTCACCACCTGCAGATTGTGGAGGCAGAGTTTCTGGCGGAAGAAGAGGAGTTGACGATGCCGGTGGGCAAGCTGATGGCCGAACGCAATGAATTGACGGTGGAAGTCGACTCGTTGAAGAGGGCCACAGTGGACAGGGGCATCGAAGTCACTCAGCTTTGCCGAATCATTGCCAGCCGTCCTAGCATCCCGAGCCCCGCAATGCCTCCTCACTTCGAGGTGGACGTAAAAGATGACTCTCTGAAGCAACGGATAGCCGAGCTGGAGGTGGAAGTGGCTCGCCTCAAACCTCGTTCGGGACCGATCAACGTCTGGAGCACTTCGTGCACTCGTGAAGAGAGCGAACGAGGGATTTTGTTCTACGAGCTTGCGACCCGTTCTCCTATTGCTCGGCAAAGTCTGGGTGATTCTCAAAGTGGTGTGGCGATATCATCGAGCGGAGCATCCGTCGGCGCAACTGTCAGGAGAAGTGCCGAAGATACATCTCAGTTCACCGGCTTAGGGATGAGCTCTGGGGTCAAGCACCGCCGTCCCCAGGTATCTTTGAAGCAGAACATCCCTGCGCCTAGGAGGCATTGAAGATCTCTTATTCTCCAAATTTTGTATTTTGTCTAAGTGTTACGAGTGGGCTCTGTAGTTTTGGCTTTCCAACTTGTAACTTCATTGTAAAGAAGGGCACCGTCTTGTACTGTTTTCCCACACTTAATTGAAATGAGGCTTTTTTCTTTCTTGGACTTGTGCGTTTTTGTTAGACTAGTGTCGTTGTATTACTTGTTACTATCTTTAGCGTGCCGAGGTCCCAAAGCAAGATATTTGCTCATTTGGGCATCGGTGCCAAGAGCGCTCAGCAAGGCTTGCCGAGGTCCTAGAGCAAGGTTTTTGCATGTTTGGTCATCAGTGCCAAGAGCGCTTGGCGAGATGTGCCGAGGTCCAGAGCAAGGTTTCTGCATGTTTGGTCGTCGGTGCCAAGAGCGCTCGGTAAGGAGTGCCGAGGTCCAGAGCAAGATTTTTTCTCGTTTGGGCATTGGTGCTAAGAGCACTCGGCAAGGAGTGCCGAGGTCCAGAGCAAGATTTTTGCTCGTTTGGGCATCGGTGCCAAGAGCGCTCGGTAAGGAGTGTTGAGGTCCAAAGCAAGATTTTTGCTCGTTTGGGCGTCGGTGCTAAGAGCGCTCGGCAAGGAGTGCCGAGGTCCAGAGCAAGATCTTTGCCCGTTTGGGGCGTCGGTGCTAAGAGCGCTCGGCAAGGAGTGCCGAGGTCCAGAGCAAGATCTTTGCTCGTTTGGGCGTCAGTGCCAAGAGCGCTCGGCAAGGAGTGCCGAGCACCGCTTCGAATCTCCTAACTCGTGAATTTGTAAGAGTGAGCTTCTTGCAGTGGAGGATTATTTCAACTTTAAACGAACCATAAGAACCAAAGGTTAGCTCCTCCAAGTCTTTGCATCTGCTTATTGCTCTCGAAAGTGTTTGAGGTTTTCCAATTAATGAAGCCAATTTGCAGGACTCTCAAAGCTGGGCATTGGTCGACAATATGCGAGATTCTGGAAGTGATTTCATAGTCCAGTATTTGATCAAGGACGAGGTGTGTCACAGATTTTCGACTCCGCTTCGTGATAAAACTAAGAATTGTCCAGGCTGGAAATTCACCGAAGCCTTTAACAAGTTCATGTTTGAAGCGGATCTCTCTTGAGGAAACACGAAGAATATAGAGAATTCATATCAATAACCCTCCAACTGTGCAGATCAAGAGACGCAGTGTACCAAGACTAGCATACAAATGGCAGACCTAGCATCAGCTTCTCCCATGTTTAGTATAGTTGTAGGAACTTCCCGCGCGACGGCAGAGCTCGTTCCAACGGTTGTGGGAGCAATTCCGAATGGCGAACCACTTCTAGCCCGCTTACGAGCGAGCTTGCGAAGCGGAGTCGAGCCAAGTGTTGGACTCCGAACTCGTCGTTTGAGTATGTTTCAACGGTTGTGGGAGCAATTCCGAATGGCGAACCACTTCTACCTCGCTTAAGAAAGAGCTTGTGAAGCGGAGTCGAGCCAAGTGTTGGACTCTGAACTCGTTGTTTGAGTATATCTCAACGGTTGTGGGAGCAATTCTGAATGGCGAACCACTTCTAGCTCGCTTAAGAGCGAGCTTGCAAAGCGGAGTCGAGCCAAGTGTTGGACTCCGAACTCGTCATTTGAGTATGTTTCAACGGTTGTGGGAGCAATTCCGAATGGCGAACCACTTCTGGCTCGCTTAAGAGCGAGCTTGCAAATCGGAGTCGAGCCAAGTGTTGGACTCCGAACTCGTCGTTTGAGTATGTTTCAACGGTTGTGGGAGCAATTCCGAATGGCGAACCACTTCTAGCTCGCTTAAGAGCGAGCTTGCGAAGTGGAGTTGAGCCAAGTGTTAGACTCCGAACTCGTCGTTTGAGTATGTTTCAACGGTTGTGGGAGCAATTTCGAATGGCGAAACACTTCTGGCTTGCTTAAGAGCGAGCTTGCGAAGCGGAGTCGAGCCAAGTGTTGGACTCCGAACTCGTCGTTTGAGTATGTTTCAACGGTTGTGGGAGCAATTCCGAATGGCGAACCACTTCTAGCTCGCTTAAGGGCGAGCTTGCGAAGCGGAGTCGAGCCATGTGTTGGACTCCGAACTCATCGTTTGAGTTAAAGAAATTAAAAACAGAGATGCAAATAATCACAAGAAAAATATGGAAGAAAGAAGCTCTTTATTGATAACTACTTGTTGACTTCTTCTAAGTTGCAAGCCGTTATTACATTGAAGAAATAAAGAAGCAAAATACAAGTGAAAGGAAAGGAACGGTTCGACATCTGAAGGTACTTAAAGAGGCGTTCATGCGCTCTCTTGGTATTTCAACAGATGGTCGGCATTCCAAGCTCCGGGGATCTCTCTGCCTTTAAGGTCTTCAAGACGGTATGTTCCGGGGTGAACTTCTTTGGTGATCTTGTAGGGTCCTTCCTAATTCGGGGCTAGCTTACCCTTCTGGCTGGGGAAGGAGATAGCCAGTTTTCTGAGGACCAAGTCTCCTTCTTTAAGATTGGTAGGACGGACCCTTTTGTTGTAGGCCAGCTCGATCCTCCTTCGATAATTTTGTTGGCGAATCGAAGCTCTTTTACGGAGCTCATCGATCAAGTCCAAATTCGCCTGAAGCTCTCTGGCATTTTGCTATTCTTCGTAGGCCATGAGGCGAGGAGATGGTAGGCTGACTTCTAAGGGAATCACAGCTTCGGACCCATAGGTGAGATTGAAAGGCGACTCTCTTGTGGGGGTCCGTTTCGTAGTGCGATAGTTCCACAGTACGTTAGGGAGCTGATCTGCCCATAAGCCTTTGGCGGACTTATCTAACCTCTTCTTGATGCCGGAGAGGATCCGTCTGTTGGCATTTTCCACTTGGCTATTTGATTGGGGATGGGAGACAGAGGAGAAGCGTTGCTGAATGGCGAGGTCTTCACACAGATATCGGAATGCAGCCCCTGTAAATTGTGTTCCGTTATCAGTTATCAGGACCCGAGGCACCCCAAACCTGCAGATGACGTTCTTCCAGAAGAACTGAAGCACTTTGTTCTCAGTGATTGTAGCCAAAGGCTCGGCCTCTATCCACTTTGAGAAGTAGTTGACCGCCACGACTAGAAACTTGAGTTGACCCGGAGCCGGAGGAAAAGGACCTAATAAGTCCATCCCCCACATTGCGAAGGGGATCAGGCTTGAGAGTGAGGTGAGTTGTGCTTGGGGTAGGCGACGAATGTTGGAATACTGCTGATACGAGCTGCATTGCCTGACTTGTCTTTCAGCGTCCTGTAGGAGGGTAGGCCAGAAGTACCCATAGTTCAACACTTTCCTGGCGAGGGACCTTGACCCTGAATGTGCTCCGCCTATACCTTCGTGAAGCTTTTGTAAGGTATATGAGGCTTCTTCCGAGAAGAGGCACCTCAAGTAGGGCCTGCTGTCTACTTGGGTGTAGGAGCATTTGTACAAGATCCCTTCAACAAGGGTGTACTGCTCTGCTCTGGTTTGGACTCTGCGAGCTTCCTTTGGGTCTTCGGGGAGGAGCCCATCCCTTAGAAATTCTATCAGAGATTTCATCCAGTTGTCTTGAAGTTGGACGGGCAGCAACTCCATCGAGTCGGGGGTTTCTTCTTCTATTCTCGGTCTGAGGAACACTTCAATCAGGACGATCTGCTCGAGACCTTGAAGGGAGGAGGAGGCTAACTTGGAGAGGGCATCTGCTTGGAAATTTTCCTCTCTGGGGATTCGCTGTATGAGTGCCTCTTCGAATAGGGCCATAAGATTTTGGACCTTGGCTAGATATTTAGCCATTCGGTCATTTTGTGCCTCGTACTCACCTAAGACTTGATTCACGACTAGCTGAGAGTCGCTAAAGATCCGGAGGCATTGTGCCCCTGCCTTGCGGGCCATACCGAGGCCGACTATAAGCACTTCATACTCCGCTTCATTGTTGGAGGCTTTGAAGTTGATGCGGAGGAAGTATTGGAGAACGAAGTCATCTGGGCCTGCCAGAATGACCCCGACTCCACTTCCTTCGGTGCAAGAGGATCCGTCTATATATACCGTCCAAATTGGAGGCCCGTTTGCTGCTTGACTGACCTCTGGAATGGTGCTCTCAACAATGAATTCAGCTAAGGCCTGAGCCTTGATGGCGGTCCGAGGCTGGTATGATATGTCATGCTGGCTCAGCTCGATCGACCACTTCATCAGACGGCCTGAGGTCTCGAGCTTGTAAAGGACTTACTTAAGCGGCTGGTCGGTAAGGACGACCACCGAGTGGGACTGAAAATATGGGCGAAGCTTCCTAGCTGCCATGACCAAGGCGTACGTCATCTTCTCCAATCTTGGGTAGCGGATCTCGGCATCTCGAAGTACCTTGCTCACGTAATAGATAGGCTTCTGAGCCTTGTCTTCTTCCCTCACCAAGACGGCGCTGAGGGTTTGTTTGGAGGCAGCTAAGTAGAGGTAGAGTGTTTCCCCGGGGATAGGCTTGCTAAGAAAAGGGGGGTTGACTAGATAGGCTTTCAACTGATCGAATGATTCTTGTTGCTGTTGACCCCATTCGAAGCCCTTAGCCCCCCTGAGGGTTTTGAAGAAGGGAAGACACTTCTCCCCTTATTTGGACAGAAAGCACCCTATGGCTGCGAGGCGCCCCGTGAGCTTCTGAACCTCGTTCACATTTTTGGGAGGAGCCATGTCCAAGATAGCTTTGATCTTCTCGGGGTTAGCTTCGATTCCTCTTTGGCTGACCATGAAGCCTAGGAATTTCCCTGACGAGACCCCGAACGCACACTTGTTCGGGTTGAGCCTCATATCATGCTTTCTTAATACAACGAATGCTTCCTGTAGATCGGCAACATGGTCGGCCCCATGGACGCTCTTAACTAGCATATCATCAACATACACTTCCATGTTTCGGCCGATCTGTTCTTGGAAGACCTTGTTGACAAGGCGTTGGTAGGTCGCACTTGCATTCTTCAGTCCGAATGGCATTACCCTGTAGCAGTAGAGCCCCTGATCGATGACAAAGGAGATTTTCGGGATATCCGGGGGGGACATTCGGATTTGGTTATACCTGGAGAAGGCATCCATGAAGCTGAGGAGCTCATGGCCCGAAGTGGCGTCGATCAGAGTGTCGATACTGGGGAGGGGGAATGGATCTTTGGGGCATGCTTTGTTTAGGTCAGTGAAGTCGTTGCAAATTCTCCAACTCCGGTTGGACTTCTTAACCATAACAATATTGGAGAGCCATTCGGGGTAGTTGACTTCTTGGATGAACCGGGCCTTAAGAAGCTTGTTCACTTCTTCCTTGATAGCATGTTGGCACTCAGGAGCAAATTTGTGCCTTTTTTGTTGGACCAGTTTGGACCCCGGAGCAACACTCAAGTGGTGGACGAGAAGCTCTTCGGAGATTCCTGGCATGTCGGCAGCCGACCATGCGAAGAGGTTGCGATTCTTTCTAATGCATTGTACTATATCGGAACATAGGGCAGATGGGAGGGTCTTGCTGATGAGGAACTTACGGTTCGGATTTTGCTCGGAGAAGAGCACTTCCTCCAATTCATCCATCGGTTCGGACGTTGGCCGGACATTCTCTTAAGGGATCTCAAGAGTCTCGAGGAAGAGGACTGGTCCCCTGGTGGAGGTCATGTAACACTTGCGGGCCATCTCTTGACTACCTCTTACTTCTCCCACTCCTGCCCTGGTGGGGAACTTCATCTTGAGGTGATAAGCCGACGGGACAGCCTCTAGAGCAGCTAGGTCAGGTCGGCCTAGAATCACATTATAAGCAGCGGGGACATCGACGACCATGAAGTCCATCGGCTCCGTTCGGGTAGTAGGAGTTTTGCCAGCGGTTACGTTGAGGGTGATTACCCCTTTGATAGTCACTGGCACTCCCGTGAACCCATGGAGTGTGTAGCCGGCGGGTTTAAGCCTGTCCCGGGATAGCTTGAGTCCTTTGAAAGCAGCAAGGAAGAGAATGTTAACGGAGCTACCATTGTCCACTAGAATCCTCTCCACTTTGAAGTTCGCCATATGGAGGTTGATCACTAGTGCGTCACAATGGGGGGTTCGAACACCCTCAAGGTCTTCATCTGAAAAGGTGACCGGTACTCTGAGGCCTTTGGGAGGGGGCATGCCATGTACTGAGTTGACCTCCCTGATGAAAGCCTTTCGAGAGGAGTTGGAGGTGCCACCCATGGGGCCTCCATGAATGAGATGCACAATGCGCTCCTCTTCAAACTCGGGAGTCTCATCGGGCCTTTCGGGACGCTTATTAGCCCCCCTAGGGGGAGGAGGTGGGGGATCAACTCGGTCCTTTCTCAAGAATTTAGACAACTACCCCCTCTGAATGAGGGCCTCAATTTCATTCTTTAGGGCCCGACAATCATTGGTGTCGTGGCCGTGGTCCCGGTGATATCGACACCACTTCTCTTTGTCCCTCTTCTTGTCGGGGGTATTCATCTTCGGGGCAGGAGACAGGACCCCTTCCTTCTCAACCTCCCTGAGAATAGTGGAAATGTTGGCATTAAGAGGGGTGAACTTCTCGAACCTGGGAGGAGGGCGGTGCTGGCCGCCATTGTCTTTCTGGAGCTTCTTGGCTCCCTCTTCTTCAGTCGCCTTTCTTTTGGTTCCGGAGGAAGGCCCCTCAAAGGTGGGGCGATGCTCAGCTTCCTCAGCCCGAATATACTTCTCACTTCTGAGAAGGAGGTCGGAGAAGTTTTGCTAGGGCTTCTTGGCTAGGGAGGACCGAAGGCTGGTGTTAAGGACATTCGATTGGAAGGCTGCTGCAGCGACTGACTGGTCGAAGGAAGCGATGGACCTAGCTTCCGCGGTGAATCTTTTCACATAGTCTCTAAGCTTTTCACCCTTCTTCTGATTGAGGTAGAGTAGCAAAATGCTGGTCTTCTCTGTGCAGCGGCTACTTACAAAGTGGGTGACGAAGAGGGTCTCAAATTGTTCAAAGGAGAATATGGAGGACGGGGTGAGGCAAGAGTACCACTCCCAAGCGGGACCTTTGAGAGTGTCATCCCTCGGGGGTTGCCGACCAGTAGGGGAGCGAGGCCTTCTTCTATGGTGCTCAGGGGACTCTCCCCGTCTTCGGTGAGGAGGAGACCTCCTATGTTCTCGGCGATAAGGAGATTGCTCATTTGGACGTTGCTGGTGGGAGGCTCCCTTTCGGGCCCGCCTTTCATCCAAACGGCGGTGAAGATCGTCTTCTTTCTGCCGATTATTGAGGGTGTTGCGGAGGTCATCGGAGGCCCAGGGATTGTGAGATGCCATGGAGTCGGTAGAGGGGTTGTGCACGGAGACGTGGTCATGTTGTAGAGGTTGTTTCTGAGGATTAGGACGGGAGCCCCCCGCGCCGGCATTCTGAGGCCCGATTTGACTGCGAGGGGGTTGAAGATTCTGAAGAGGAGGTTGGTCCTGTTGCGGGGCCTGATTAGGTTGAGAAGAGGGTCCCGCCGGCTGGGCGGTTTGGAGGGGGATCTCCTGTTGTGGTTGAGGAGAAGTGGGTCCACGGTTGGACCCTCTGGATCTTAGCTTTCGGGGAGGCATGGCTGGAGATGATCATAACCAAGGAAAGAGGAAGGATTGCCATTCGTCGGTTCCCACAGACGGCGCCAATCTGTTACCGCTAAATCTGGTGTGGGGGCAAACAGATAGAATTTGTGGATTCTTAGGAAAACCGAATAGCAAACCTGGAACCTTTCCACCGGAGTTTGACCGTTGACTCCCACCGTTCACCTGCAAAAAGTGTGAGACACCGGGGTTGATCCCGGCGACGCACCCTCCGACGCTCAAGTCAGTAATCAGAAAAGATTATGAAAGAGCGTAAACAGGCAAAAGATTGATTACCTTCTAATGGTGATGGATGGGGGGTATTTATAGCCGCCTTTGGGATCAGTTTAGGAATGAAATCCCTAATTCCCAGTGAAAGGATAGATCGAATCAGGGCCGTTGATTGAATACAATCAGAAACCCTAATTCTATCCAGCTGAACCGGGTTTCTTGCGGGTTGGGACCTGTACCCAGTTGAGATGGATCTGTTGGTGGGTTAATGGGCTTTTGGAGAAAAGACCCCGAATCCATTTCAGACCTATTTGTAAGTGAAATCATCATCTTACCCCCAAGCTTTGAGATTCGCCCCTGATTTGGATGGTTCCGATTTAACCCCATTTTTAGCCATATCAACAAGCAATCTCGTCTTCCTCCTTCAACCCACGTAACTCCTAGCCATGCCTCCCAAGAAGAGACCCGCAAACTCCAACCGAAGGACAACCTCCTCTCACCCTCCTCCTCCTCTTGCACAGGGGGATCTCCCTCCTCCCAACCAACCAACCCAGCAGCTCGATCCTCGGGCTCCGCAGTTCGTCCAGTAGCCTTCGGGACCCAAGGCTGCAGTGGGGGAACCCTCTCTGTAACACCCTAAACTTTTATTTTGATGAAAATATTATTTTTCACGTGTTGCGTACGTGCAATTTTCATGTGTATCTTATTTTATTTATTTTTATATGAAATCTCATTTTTTTTGAATGAACAATTATTTTCATTTTTCTAAAAGCTTATTTCTAAAGCCTAAAAATACTATTTATTTATTTTAGCCTACTTTAACTAATTATAGATTTGGTTGTCTTGGCCCACAACCTAAGCCCACTATTTATGAAGACCACAATTTAATTATTCAATTTAAAGGGCTCACACTTGTCATGTAGAGAAAAATAGTGAACAAATTGATTTATTAAAATTGTACACTTTCTTAATATGGGGATGAGGTGGCACGTGCGAAGCACGTAGTGTGCAATGCACACCAATTCTTGTTGGCCGGATTTGGGTTTAAATGATGGAGAGTGGGTTTGTGCACATGGGTAGTTACTTGCGTATGTGGGTGGTTACTATAACTCCTACTCTCATCCTAACCCTTTATCCTATAACTATCTATTTGATCCTAGTCCTCCAATCACTTCCTAAATTATGTATAAATACCCCCTAAGTTCTTTTTCATCTTAGTACAATAGAAATTTGATAAGAGAGAAAAGATTTGAGGGAGAAAAAGATTGAGAGTTAAGTGTGGAGGCCGGTCACCAGTACCTTTGAAGCTTTCAGTTTGTGGTAAGGAGCAAGGAGGAGGATACGTACATCGCAACCAGGAAACCCTAAGGAACTTCGTTTATTTCTTCAAAAGGTGGGTATTTCTCATGACTTCTAGAATAGAGATCATGTTAGGATTGAGATTGTTTTGTTATCATGCGTGTGAAAATTTGATTGATAGAATGATTTTTATATTGAAATCCTCTATGCTATACATAAGGTGGAAAATATGAATGAATGGTAAAGAACTAAAGACATTTAGAGAAACTGGAAATTACCGGTACAGTCGACCGATCATGTTGAACAGTCGACTGGTACGATGAGATAAAATATGTACAATTCGAAATTCCATGAAATAATGTATTTAATGTGTGTCGTTATTTTGACTATCCTAGCATGTTTATTCGGAGTTAATATTTATCTCCGTAGACAAATAATGAGTAAAGGACAAATGTACGGTTAGAAATTGCATTTGGGTGAAAGAAAATACTAGTCATGTGAAACCTACATTTAATCGTAAACTGTGTTATGATGATGGTAAATGGGTAAGAATCGCATGTTCATGTTGATATTGAACGTATTGTAATTTGTTGTGTGTCAATCGAAGAACAGAAGGGAAAGATATTTTCTTAATTTGAAATTTAACCCTATTCAGTCGATCGAATAAATGTAGTAGTCGACCGTTCAGAACATTAAAAGTTTTCAAATCAAAACTCAACAGAACAGCCGACTGGTTCGAATGACAGTCGACTGCCCTGTAAATTATATTTTAATTTTGAACGCTGCGGAACAGCCGACTGGCCATGTGCAGCAGTCAACTCTTCTGAGCAATTTCTCGAATAATTTTCCTCGGCTGAACAAGTCGACTGAGTATGCTCTAAGTCGACTGTCCAGATCATTTTTTGACATCTCAGAATTCTAAGATTTTGCCTTATGATAAAGATTATGAATCTGCTGTGGTTGAATGATTATTTGTGGTGACAATTTAGAAGAAGTAAATTCTATTTGTTTTCACATGAATTTATACATGAAATGAAGTAAATCATTTTATTGAATTTATGAAAGTTTTATGATTGTGAACGCTATGAACATGAAAAGGAAAATTTACAGTGATTATGAAAAATGAACTTATGAGCTTGAAATGCTCAATTCTTGGTAATTTTGAATTGGAATTGAAAACTAGAGGGTAGCTAAGTCTCACATCGGCAATTGAAAAGAAATGAATTGAAATGAATTGTTGAAATGAAAGACCAAGGTTTGGGTCGTGATGAATGAATGATTAAGTCCGGTATAGTGGAGAGGCTAACTCTAGAGATTTGATTTTGTTCATGATTCTAATAAACTAAGGACTAGATACATAGTGGAGATGTGATGAAAGTAAGAGAAAAACACGAGTATGAGGGCCATCAGATTGGCGGTGTGAGAGTGATCCACAGGTTGACTGCTTGATGCGTCAAGACATGGCATGGGCACTACTCCAGAATTATCGTCCCGGTGGCAACGCTTGTGGGGTGTTTGAGTGGCTACAGGTGGTGCCATTGTTCCATGGCGGAGGCTGATTGTCCATAGGTTGCCTGCACGATGCGTCATGTCAGTGCGTGGGATTCCCCTCCAGGCTGCCTGGACATGGGCTTGTAGATCATAGAATATCTAAGATACTTACTGTAGTTACCGTAGTAGATTAAGTCATGGCGAGGGATTGAACCCTATAAAATAAAGTATGATTAAGGGCTTGCCCTCAGACCTATGTAGTATGGGATGCATAGAATCCGAAAAAGTGCACATTAGTGTCATATAATATAATAACTACATTAAGGACTAAGTGTACAATCACAACACGACATCAACAGGATAGACCATTTTTGGTTTTGTTTGTGAACAAGTTTGTGATTTGATAAGAAATGAGAATCGTTATACTGTTTCTGGCATAGAGAGGATGGCCATGTATAATTTTCGTCGGTTGAATAAACTGACGTACCCACAGTTTTGTATGCAGGATAAATGGCTTGATAAAGATTAAAGGAGAACTGATGCTTATAGATAATTCATTGTTGTATCTTTGTATAATGTTGTAAATTGCTTCCGCTGTCATTACATGTAAATTATTTGTGATATATGCTTCCGCTGTAAAATGTAAAGTGTAAAGATCTCATGTAACTCTGATGTAAAGTGAAAAGTTTTTATTTTCCTTGTAAAATTGTACCAAACGAAGTGTAAAGATCTGTGGAATCTCGAATTCAGTTGTATTTGGAATTCGGGGTGTTACACTCTCGGCGGAGTCGCCACAAGCAACCTGTCCATCAAGTTTGAGTCTCCATCCACAATGCCGACACCGATACCATGGCCTCCTATACTCCCCCCACTCCAAAGGATCTGCGGAACATGATCAACAATCGGCAGACCAAGCACGGACCCGATCTCTGTACCCATCTGGAGGAGAGGCGGGCCCAAGGGTCGAACCCTCGCCGCGAGCAGGCCAGGGACCGCTCACCACCCCGATCCAACCGAGGGGGGTCCAACTCTCCCCATGGATGAAGAGAGTCGCCCCAACATCACCCAAGATGGAGCCGTTCCCCTGCAGGTCGCCATGCACCTCGGGACCATCATGGGCGAGAGGCCCCCATCACAAGGGCAGAATTTCAGCAATTTCAGGAGGCGGTCCTTCGAGCTCTCAACGCTGCCCCCAACAATGGTCGTAGGGCTCCCAGTCCTCTACCAGCTCCTCACCATCCTTGCCGTTCCCGTAGTCCTCGTCCGGCTCCTTACCATCCTCACCAATCCCGCAATCATCGACCAGCTCCTTACCATCCTCGCCAATCCCGCAGTCCTTATCCGGCTCCTCACAACCCTCACTGCTCCCGAAGTCCTAGGCAGGCTGCGAGCCATCGACGTCCCTCTCCCGATCACCACTGCCACTCTCGTAGTCCACGCTCTACCCCAAGTCACTCTCGTCTCTCAGTCAGTCCACCTCCTACTCTACACCATCACCGAGGCAGCCCCAGCCCTCCTCGACATGAGAACGAGTCCCGAGGTTCGGCCAGACAGGACCAAAGGGAGGACTCGGTCTACCGCCATCTCCACGAGATGGAGAGGCACCTCGGCCAACTCGACCGAGACGAGGGGCAACTTGCAAGAGACCTTCGTACGAGCAAACCCCCATTCTCCCGTACCATTATGGAGGCTCCAATCCCGGACAACTTCAAGCCTCCACATTTCGAGACTTATACCGGGGAGTCGGACTTTGCAGATCATATTGAGAGTTTCAAAACTCTCATGATGATCCACCATGCATCCGACTCCCTCCTTTGCAAGACCTTCCCGGCCACACTCAAGGGGCCGGCTCGGGAATGGTACTCTCGGCTTGCGCCGGCATCTATTTTCTCCTTCGACCAGTTCGAGAGTCTTTTCCTCACACATTTCATGAGTAGTCGATGCACCGAGAAGAAGAGCGACACACTATTGTTCCTCAGCCAAACGAAGGGCGAACAACTAAGGGATTATGTCAAACGCTTCACTGCCGAAGCTAGGTCCATTGCTTCTTTGGAACCCTCGGTCGCCACCATCGCCTTCCAGTCCAACGTCCTCAATGCTGACCTCAGGGCGTCCTTCACGAAGAAGCCCCATTGGAACTTCTCAGAGCGCCTACTTTAGAGTGAGAAGTACATTCGAGTGGAAGAAGCCGTCCGCCGCCCTACCTTCGAGGCCTCATCTTCTGGGAACAAGTGGAAGGGAGCAGAAGAAGAAGGAGCTAAGAAGCTCCAAAAGGACAATGGGGGTCAGCGGCGTCCACCTCCTCGGTTTGAGAAGTTCACTCCGCTTAACGCGAGTGTATCCTCCATCCTCATGAAGATAGGGAACGATGGCCTCCTACCGCATCCCCCAAGGATGAACACCCCGGCAAAGAAGAGGGACCGGAGTAAGTGGTATCATTTCCATCGGGACCACGGGCATGACACAGACGAATGTCGGGCCTTGAAGGATGAAATCGAGGCCCTCATTCAGAGAGGAAAAATCAACCGGTTTGTAAAAAGAGACCGAGCCGATCCGCCCCCGCTGCCTCGGGGGGCTAACCGGCGAAATGAGCAGTGCACGGAGACTCCAGAGGCCGAAGTAGAGGGCATCTTGCAACTGATACATGGGGCCCAATGGGGGGAGATTCCAACTCCTCCCGAAAAGCCTTCGTAAGGGAGGTCAACTCCGTGCAGAGCCATCCTCCCCCAAAGGGCCTCGGGGTCCCGGTGACGTTCTTCGATAGAGACCTAGAGGGCATCCGCATGCCCCACTGCGATGCCCTCGTAATTAATCTCTGCATGGCGAACTTCAAAGTTCGTCACATCTTGGTAGATAACGATAGCTCCGTCAACATCCTTTTCTTAGAGGCCTTTAAAGACCTCCTGCTGTCCAGGGACCGGCTCAAGCTCGTGGGCTACACTCTCCATGGGTTCACAGGGGTCCCGGTTATGGTCGAGGGAATTATAACCCTCGACGTAACGACTGGAAAGGCCCCGATAACTCATACGGAGCAAATGGACTTCATGGTGGTCGACGTCAAGACCACCTATAATGTTATCCTGGGTAGACCAGGTTTAGCTGCTCTTCAAGCCAACCCTTCAGCCTACCATATGAAGATGAAGTTCCCCACCCCCTCAGGAGTGGGAGAAGTGAGGGGAAGCTAAGAAGCGGCCTGGAAGTGCTACATGACCTCGATGGGGGGTCCGGTTCTTTTCTTGGAAGCGCTTGAACTTCCTCGGGAAGGAGGCCAAACTATCTCCGAGCCCGTCGACGAGTTGGAAGAAGTGGCATTCTCCGAAGAAGACACCACTAAGACGTTCCGCGTCAGCAAAGCTCTCTCCCCCTCCATAAAGCAAGATATCTCCCGGTGCATATGGGAGAATCGTGACCTCTTTGCATGGACTACAGCAGACATGCTCGAGATCTCAGAAGAACTCTCAATGCACCATCTGAGCATCACCCCTGGGGTCAAGCCTGTCCAGCAGAAGAGACGAAATTTTGCCCCCGAGAGGCAACTGGCGATCAAGGAGGAGGTTGAGAAACTCCTCAACGCCCGCTTTATTGAGGAGGTGAACTACCCTGAGTGGCTCTTCAATGTGGTGATGGTCAAGAAGGCCAATGGAAGTTGGAGGATATGCATCGACTTCACTGATTTCAACAAGGCATGCCCGAAGGACCCCTTCCCTCTTCCCAGCATCGACGCCCTCATCGATGCAACTTCTGGGCATGAGCTCCTCAATTTTATGGATGCCTTCTCGGGATAAAACCAAATCAGGATGTTCCCTCCGGACATCCCGAAGACCTCATTCATGACGGACCAAGGCCTTTACTGCTATCGTATTATGCCCTTCGGCTTGAAAAATGCTGGGGCTACCTATCAGCGCCTGGTGAACAAGGTCTTCTAAGATCAGATTGGTCGAAACATGGAAATCTACGTCAAAGACATGTTGTTCAAGAGTACTCAAGGGCAGGAGCACACCCTCGACCTTTAAGAAGCCTTCGAGGTGCTCAGGAGGCACAATATGTGACTAAACCCGAACAAGTGTGTATTCGGTGTCTCATCGGGCAAATTTCTCGGGTTTATGGTCAGCCAGAGGGGCATAGAGGCCAACCCCGAGAAGATCCAAGCCATTCTCAAAATGGCTCCCCCCTCCAACGTCAAAGAGGTGTAGAAGCTCACGGGGCGCCTCGCAGCAATCGGGCGATTCCTCTCCAAGTCTAGGGAGAAGTGCCTTCCCTTCTTCAAAGCCCTCAGGAGGGATAAAGGCTTCGAGTGGGGGCCGCAGCAATAGGAGTCCTTTGACAAGCTCAAAGAGTATTTGTCCAACCCTCCTCTCCTAAGTAAGCCGGCACCTGAAGAGGTCCTCTACCTCTACCTCGCAACTTCGGAGCAGATGCTTAGCACGGTCCTTGTAAGGGAAGAGGATAAGACGCAAAAGCCCATCTATTACATGAGTAAGGTGCTCTGCCATGCCGAACTCCGCTATCCGAAACTGGAAAAGATGGCGCTTACCTTGGTCATGGCGGCCCGAAAGCTCCGTCCCTACTTCTAATCCCATTTAGTGGTCGTCCTTACCGACCAACCGCTGAAACAGGTTCTCCACAAGCCGGAGACTTCCGGACGACTCATGAAGTGGTCCATCGAGCTAAGTCAGCACGACATCAGCTACCAGCCCAGGACGGCAATAAAGTCCCAAGCTCTGGCCGAGTTTATCAGGGAGAACACCATCCCCGACTCATGCGAGTCGCCTTCCGACCCCTCCGTCTGGACCGTCTATGTGGACGGGTCCTCCTGTGCCGATGAAAGCGGGGCCGGCGTCATCCTAACTGGCCCCGACGCTTTCGTCCTCCAATACTCCCTTCGCCTCAACCTCCCGGCATCAAACAATCAGGCAGAATATGAAGCCCTAATTGCGGGGCTCTGCTTGGCTCGCAAGGCGGGTGCCGAACAAGTAAGGGTCTTCAGAGACTCTCAGTTAGTAGTTAATCAAGTGTCCGGGTTGTACGAGGCGAGAGATGACCGAATGGCTAGGTACTTGGCAAAAGTGAGGGAGCTTCTAGCTCTATTCAGAGATGTTCAGCTCCAGTGGGTTCCCCGAGAGAAAAACGCGCAAGCGGATGCCCTCTCTAAGCTCACCTCCTCGTCCCTCCAAGGTCTAGAACGGACTGTCCTAATAGAAGTCCTTCTCAAACCTAGCATCGACGAAGATGGCTCGGAGCCAATAGAAGCCTACCCCATAACACTTGGGGAAAACTGGATGAAGCCCCTCATCGAGTACCTCTGAGACGGAGTCCTATCTGAGATGCCTCTCCTAAGAAGAGGCGCTCTATGCCCTAAGGGAAGCCCATGATGGTCTATGTGGTACACACTTGGGAGCGAGGTCCCTTGCCCAGAAGCTTTGAACTACAGGTACTTTTGGCCTACACTATTAAGTGACTCCGAGGAGTACGTCCGCCAGTGCAACTCCTGCCAGAAGTTCGCCCCAATTCGTCGCCTGTCCCAAGCGCAACTTGCCTCCCTGGCAAGTCCAATCCCTTTCGCAATGTGGGGGATGGATTTGCTCGGACCTTTCCCTCCGGCACCAGGCCAGCTGAAGTTCTTGGTGGTAGTAATAGACTACTTCTCCAAATGGATAGAGGCCAAACCGCTCTCAACGATCACCGAGAACAGGGTGCAGAAGTTCTTTTGGAAGAACATTGTCTGTCGGTTTCGGGTACCTCGCATTCTCGTAACCGACAACGGGACCCAATTTACAAGAGCTGCCTTCCATGAATTCTGTACCGATCTTAGGATTCAATAGCAGTTCTCTTCAGTAGTGCACCCCCAGTCCAACGGCCAAGCAGAGAATGCGAACCGACAAATCCTTTCAGGTTTGAAGAAGAGGCTCGACAAGTCCACCAAAGGGCTATGGGTCGAACAACTCCCTAATGTACTTTGGTGCTATCGCACCACCAAAAGAACTTCGACGGGAGAATCCCCTTTCAACCTCACATACGGATCAGAAGCTCTTATCCCTTTGGAGGTGGGTCTTCCTTCACCTCGACTCATAGCTTACAACGAGGCGCAGAACACGAACTAGCTTCGCAACTGCCTAGACCTCATTGACGAGATCAGCGAGAGAGCCGCAATCTGCCAGGAGACCTACCGTTGTAGGATCACTCAAGCTTACAACTGGAGGGTACGACTGACCAACCTAAAGGAAAGGGACTTAGTGCTGAGAAAGTTATCAAATTCGGATCCAAGCAAAAGAGGCAAGCTGGCACCCAATTGGGAAGGACCATATAAGGTCTCCAGAGTTATACGCCCGGGCGCGTATCAACTCGAAGACCTGGGGGGCAGGAAGATGCCAAGGACTTGGAATGCCGAGCACCTACTGAAGTACCGAGAGGGTGTCTAAACGCCGCTCCAAGCAACTTCCCCAGGACCGAGCACCTGATGAAGAACCGAGAAGGTGTCTAAGCACCGCTCCAAGCAACTTCCCCAGGATTGCAAAAACCTTACTTGTATCTTCTTTTTTACGAGGCGGTCTACAACGTAGAAGCGGCCACCCGGTTATTTCCAATAAAGAGAAATTTCTCCTCACACCTTCTCTATCTTTTGAGTAAACAAACTCTACTTAGCAAACTCTCTATTTTTGGGGTAGTCTCGCTCTACTTGCAAAAAATTATTCTTTTAAACAACGAGTTCGGAGTCCAATACTCGGCTCAATTCTGCTTCTACTACTCGCTCATAAGCGAGTAAGAAGTGGTTTGCCATTTTGAATTGCTCCTACAACCGTTGACTCTTTCTTAAACGACAAAGTTCGAAGTCCAACACTTGGCTCGATTCCGCTTCTACTACTCGCTCATAAGCGAGTAAGAAGTGGTTCGCCATTCAGAATTTCAGCCACAACCGTTGACTCTCTCTTAAACGACAAAGTTCGGAGTCCAACACTTGGCTCAATTCTGCCTCTACTACTCGCTCATAAGCGAGTAAGAAGTGGTTCGCCATTCGAAATTGCTCCCACAACTATTGACTCTTCCTTTTAAACGACGAAGATTGGAGTCCAACACTTGGCTCAACTCCGCTTTTACTACTCGCTTATAGGCAAGTAACAAGTGGTTCACCATTCAGGAGTGATCCTATAACTATCGACAACCATAGGTGCTAACAAAACACACAAGTGCAAAAAAATAATTATCATTTCTGTAAAGTTTGAGGAACAAATCAAATTACAAGACTAACTACTCATCTTTACGTCGAATTACAAAAGTTGAGGAGCCAAAATTACAAGACTTCTTTAATGCCTCCTAGGAAGTGGGATACTCCTCTTGAGCGACAAAGGAGGATGGCGAACATTTTGTCGCTACGAACCCGCACCCGTTGAGGTCCCCAAGCCGGCGAGCCTAGTTGTGTCTCTGAGCATTGCGCCAACTGAGGCTCCACTCGACGAACCAGCAACTCCGCTTTGAGCATCCCCAGGATGCCCTGGGATGGGAGGCGAACGTGACGCTAACTCGTGGAACGATCGTCTCTGCGAGTACTCGTCTCGAGAGCAAGATGTGGTCCTGACGTTGCTCCCCTCCGAAAAATATCGTAGTCGGTGAACCTCCGTCTCTAACTCAACGATGCACTCCTTCAGTGAATCATCCGTTACCTTGACTTATAGGCGAGGAATTCTGCTCGTACTACACACAAGAGAAGCTTCAATGATAGTTCGCCAAAGCTGTGCCATCTCCAGGCTCTTCTCGAGGACCACGTTCTTCAGACCATCTCTCTCCGCACTAACGTCGAATAGGGTCTGCCGAAGTGACTCCACCTCCCCTTCAGGGGGCACTTCTCGAGCTCGTTTCTTTAGCCACTTCAACTCAGAGTTGCGCTGCGCCAGCGTTAGTTTGAGATGACCTAGTTCTACCTCGCTCTTGAGAAAACTCTTTCGACTACAAAAGAGGGCCAACCTCGTCGCCCCTAAGTCAATCCAAAGACAAGAGGCCTTAGCCGCTTCCATGTTTGGCAATGCCTCGACCCATTGACACAACTCGGCAATCTGAAAAGCATGAACACAACAACGCTGAGCTCGAGAAACGCCCATAGCAATAGCTCATATATGAAACAACTCAGGCCCCAACACTTAGCCAAATTTCAAAGCGAGTTGTTTTGGACACTTAGCTAAAGTTTCAAAGATAGTTGTTGTAAACACTTGGGCCAAAATCTCAAGTTCTTTGCTTCATTGAAGTTCAAAAGAGTACAAGAGAAAGCAGTGGCCAGTCCGCTATTAGGCATCAATACGAAAAGACCCTAGATGAAAAACTATTGTTGAAATACAAAAAAAATACTAAGGGAGTTGAGTGTCCACCTCGGCGGATGGAACCACGAGCGCTAAGTCACCTTCGCTGCCCTCAGCTGCCCCTGACGTCAGCGCCATCGCCAAAGGAGGCTCGGTCACTACGTCCTCCTCATTGGCAGCGTCGTCTTCTCCTTCAGCCTCTTCCCCTTCCTCGTCGGGGAACAAGAAATACCCCGAACAATCGAAGTCGGGGATATGCTCGCCAACATCCTTCAGTGCCTTGGCGTAGGCCTTTCGCATGTTCTGCTCCAAATAGCCGACCACCTCCTTCTCTGCCGCAGCCTTGGCTTCCTTCACCGCCATGTCCATCTCGAATGCGGCCTTCTCCTTCTCAGCCGCCCTCTCCCGAGCCATCTCCTCCTTCTCCACAGCGGCGAAGTCCTTCGCCTTTGCCAGTGCCTCCTCCAGTAGCCTGATCTCGGTGGCTTGCGTTTCTGCCTTGAGAGCGGCCACCTCTAGCTATCTCTTAGCCTTCGAGCGCTCCAACCTCTCCCAGTCCTGTAGAGCCCTCAGTTCTTTCTCTTTCTCTGCCACTCGCTTCATCAAGTGGCTGAAATGACAGATCACCTGCGAGAAAAGCAGTGGTTCAAGTGAGTGGCGAATAAAGAAGACAAAGGTCGAGCAGGAGATTGAGGCTTACCATCATCTGCACCTTGGCGATCTCCAAGGCCGAGTTGCACACAGTCCCGTGCTCCATTGCCGCCTTGTCCTTGGGCGTGGCGAGGCTGCGGACGGCATCCGTGCAACTCGTCGAGTCTCTGAGGAATCCGTCGTGCCCAAGAACCTGCCAATTCGACACGAAGATCCTCTTCTGCTTGTCCGTCAGCATCACCTCGGCCACCACCGTTGAGGCAGAGCTGTCAGGGTGGGCATAGCCAAACAGTCGAGTTCCTTCACCGACGGAGCAATGGGAGAAGGAACGACCTCCAAGTCCACGACGGGGGCGGCGGCACTCTCAACTCGAGCTGCCTTCGAAAGAGTTGGCCAACCAACGACACGCTTCCTCTTCTTCTCCTCAACTCACTTGCCACTCAGCACTGATCGCCTGTTCATGATATCCTCGAAGTCCATGGCAGCGGATCCTACGAAAAAAGACACAAAAAAAAGATCAGAATTTCGTCACTATTAAAATACTTGGAATACGATCGATGAAAGAGAACTTGTACTAGGGTCCATCAGGCTGAGGCCTCCCCCAAAGAGGCTCTCCTCGGTGATCTCCTTCCAATTCAGAGTAGGTCGATCCAAGAGGATGCCGACCATTTTGTCCTCCTCCAAACTCAATGATGGCTCCATCTTCGCCCTCTTCGGTACATCCTCCCTCCAGACCGTGGGAATGTCCCACGGCTTTTTACCCCGAACAAGGAAGTATTTGTCTCGCCAACACTTCACAGAGTCGGGGTTGTCGACCAATTTAATGCCTTTCCGAGCAGTGAGGTAGAAACGGTACTCCGTCCTTGTCTTTTGGTGGATCTTGTATAGACGACGAAGTACGCTGATCCTAGGTTCGATCTCGACTGCCTGGCAATGGAGAACGAACCCCGTGACTTGCCTCCAAATGTTCGGCATCAGCTGAATAGGGCAGACCCCATACCAATGCAGCACTCCCTTTATGAAAGGGTGTAGAGGGAGGCGCAGCCCCGCATAGAAAGCGTCATAGGGAAAAATACAAGTATCGGAGGGAAGAGAAGAACAAGACCTGATTTCTGGCCCAGGGACGACGAGTTTGAACTCCGGAGGGATCATGAAGCACATCTAAATGATTCACAGATCCGACTCCTTCAGGATGCTGACGATTTCGTTCGCCTCAGTGTGCTCCCTTGGATCATTCTCCTCGTAAAACTGCACCAAACCTTGCTCCGTTCGCCTCAACTCCTCTGCACCATACTGGCGGGTCCCTCCAAGGGTAGACACTACAATCGAAAGTCTCCCGAATGCGCCCATCCTCCGATCTCTCTCCCCTATTGATTCCACTATCGACGAAGAGAGAGCCACCTCACCGCCTCCACCTTCGACGATGAGATCTTCTTCTACTTCCGGAGAGGACAGGACGATGGGGGCCTTCCCCTTGTCGACCGAAGAAGGAGTGGACCGGGGGGCTACTTCGAGCTGACTCGAGGAGGCCTCTTCACCGGAAGATACCCTAGACATCTCTTAAAATTAAAATAAATTACCTGAGAAGTGACAACCACGGTCGGAATGCTTATCGGAGAACAGAAAAGGTGCCGGAAGCTCCGCTCAGAGATATGAAGAGAAGAAAACTCAGGTGAGGTGAAAGTGAGAAGTGAGGTAAAAAAGAGAAGGGATGGGGACTTATAGCAAACTTAGATGGGCTTGGGCCGCACAGCTTAGGCGGCCCAACAAGCACAGAAGTTTAGGCGGTCAGAATACGAAATGACAACAAAGAAGCAACCAGAAGCAGCTCGAACCCGTTGACCAGTTAATGCCCTTCCAGTTTGCCGCTGCATCTCAATCGCTCGCCACAGCGCTCACCAAGCTCGCCGCCAGAGCCAAGCAGACGTGTTTCCGAGCTGAAAACACCAAAAAATGCGTTGACCAGTCAACGCCCTTCCAGTTCGCTGCTCTGTCTCAATCGCTCGCCACAGCGCTCGCCAAGCTCGCCGTCGAATTCGAGTAGATGTGTTTCTGAGCTGAAAACACCAAAAAATGCGTTGACCAGTCAATGCCCTTCCAGTTCGCCGCTCCGTCTTAATCGCTCGCCACAGTGCTCACCAAGCTCGCTGTCAGATCCGAGCAGACGTGTTTCCGAGCTAAAAACACCAAAAAATGCATTGACCAGTCAATGCCCTTCCAGTTCGCCGCTACGTCTCAATCGCTCGCCACAGTGTCGCCAAGATCACCATCAGATCCGAGTAGACATGTTTCCGAGCTGAAAATACCAAAAAATGCGTTGACCAGTCAACGCCCGTCCAGTTCGCCGCTTCGTCTCAATCGCTCGCCATAGCGCTCGCCAAGCTCGCCGCCAGATCCGAGCAGATGTGTTTCCGTGCTGAAAAGACCAAAAAATGCGTTGACTAGTCAACGCCCTTCCAGTTCGCCACTCCGTCTCAATCGCTCGCCACAGCGCTCGCCAAGCTCGCCGTCAGATCTGAGCAGACGTGTTTCTAAGCTGAAAACACCAAAAAATGCATTGACCAGTCAACGCCCTTCCAGTTTGCCGCTCTGTCTCAATCGCTCGCCAAGCTTGCCGTTAGTTCCGAGCAGACGTGTTTTCGAGCTGAAAACACCAAAAAAATGCATTGACCAGTCAACACCCTTCCCGTTCGCCGCTCCATTTCAATCGCTCACCATAGTGCTCGCCAAGATCACCGTCAGATCCGAGCAGACATGTTTCCGAGCTGAAAACACCAAAAAATCTGTTGACCAGTCAATGCCCTTCCAATTTGCCGCTTCGTCTCAATCGCTTGCCACAGCGCTTGCCAAGCTCGCCGCCAGATCCAAGCAGACGTATTTCCGAGCTGAAAACACCAAAAAATGCATTGACCAGTCAATGCCCTTCCACTTTGCCGCTTCGTCCCAATTGCTGCCACAGCGCTTACCAAGCTCGCCATCAGATCCAAGCAGACGTGTTTCCGAGCTAAAAACACCAAAAAAGCGTTGACCAGTCAATGCTCTTCGAGCTTACCATTTCGTTCGCCAAGCTCGACATCCCGTTCGCCAAGATCACCGTCACATCCGAGCATACGTGTTTCCAAGCTGAAAACACCAAAAATAGCTTTGACCAGTCAATGCCTCCCCACTGTTCGCCAAAATCCACATAACGTTCACTGTGTTCGGTGCACCGTCCTCCAAGCTCGGCGAACCGCTCAGCGCGTTTGCCTTAATGTATGCCCAGATTGCAGTACGCTTGATTGTGAGACGCGAGAAGCCCCTTTCCCCAGGCCGTCCGATCGGCCAGAACTCCTCGCCGATGCATGATCAAGGGCTCAGATTTGGCCACGTCATAAATACGACGATTAATCCTTTTTTCTATTTTATTAATTGGGATTATTTATTTAAAAATTGCAAAAAATGATTAAAAATCCTGGAAAATTAATTAAAAATTCTGAAAAATAATTATAAATCCAGGGGAACATTTTTGAGTCCCGGGATAAATAATTCTTGTCCAGAACGATTAATTAGTGCTCCCGAAGAGTAAATCGTTGCCTTGTAAAGTTGAATAAATGGTTCGAACGAATGATATAAAAATCGAGAAAAAACCACCAAATATCCAAAGCGACCTAGGAGCCACTCTGAGCATGCTACCAGCTCAGGAAAGCACCATCACCCCTCAAACGAGATTCGAGCACCCGTCGAGAACTCCGATAAAGCCCTATATGCCATTGAAAGAATAAAACTACTTCCCAAAGTCCGTAACACACAGTCTTTGGGAGTGGGGAGCTCATGATATGGCTAAAAATGGGGTTAAATAGGAACCATTCAAAGTGAGGGCGAATCTCAAAGTTCCAGTGGCAAGATGGTAATCTCGCCTACAGACGGGTCCGAATTGGGAACCGGGTCCCTCTTCCTGAACCCGCTAACCCATGAATGGATCTGACTAGTTGAGAGCAGGTCTCAAACCGCTAGGGACTTGTCCAACAGGATAAGAACAAATCCTAGTTTGTCCCTATCTTATGGGGATGGTTGTAACCAACCCCAACCAGCTACACCGGGAAATAGGGATCTACTCTCATCCTGAAAAGGATCCCCATGGCGACTATAAAACCCCCTAACCTCCTACTGTTAAAGGTGATCACACTTTGCATACTTGAGCTTTTTCTCTCCACATTTTCTGTGTATTGACTTGATCGTTGGAGGGTTCGTCGCCAGGATCCATCATGGTGTCTCGAACATTTGTGCAGGTCGCGAGGGAACACCAAGGAGCCAATAGATTATCAAGGAAGAAGAAGGGATCGATCTTTGTGAGTTCCTCACGAACCTACAAATCTCGTCTATTGCCCCCACACCCGAATTCAGCGGCAACAAGTCCCCTTTGTCATTCTTTATCATTTGTACTTAGAATTTTTTTAAAGAGAAAGAGAGGAAGTTGAGTGAGAAAAAGATTGAGTTGTGTGTGTTCTTGCAATTGGAGGTTGTCATAGTACAAGGAGGAGAGGCTCGGTTTTGCACAAGCTAGGAGGAGAAGCCTCGCGGCTAGGATCAAGGAGAGGGGAAGGCGATCGTGCTTTCAAGGAGTTTTTCTTTAAGAATTCTCATTTGTCCTTCAAGAGGTGGGAAATTTATCTACTTCTAATCTAGATATCATGTTAGTAGGTTAAAATTATGAATATGCTAGAGAAAATTGTAAAATTTGCCATGTGATTGCTTAAAGAGACTATTAGGGAAAAAGAGAAAATCGTGATGGTTAATATACATAAAATCGTAGAATGAATTTGAGATTAGTGAATTTATCATTATGCTATATCAATATTTCATGCTAGAATATCTATTTTAATGAACCATTCTAATTTAATATTTTTGCTTAGTGAATGTCTTTGTTGTTGATTGAGATGAATGAATATTGATATGAGTTAGTTGTTAAATTGCTTAGTTGTTATTTCAATTATGTAGTGATGATGTGATAAGAGAAAGAAATAGTCCCACTAGTATATGTTTTATGGGTATAAGGAATTTTATGAAGAAACTTTGATGAGAGACAATTTTTTATTTGAAAAATTAATAGTATAATTTCTTTAATACAAGTTGGAAGGAAGATTTCATTATATTGTGAAAAATAAGGATTTTGTGAATATAAATACATGCACTATACTGTAATTTTGAAAGAAAACAGTCTGCAAAAGAATTAGATTTTGAATGGTATAAATTTAGTTGGAAATCGAAATTATTAAAGAAAGAGTTATAAATAGATCAGTAGAATAAAGGAATTTTAACTCAGGATTACAACAGAAAATGGATTTGGGCATACTGGCTTTCGGTGTGAGGTTAGGGCGCTGTGTACAGTACCTGTCTTCATGGGTTCGAGTCTTGACATGCTCTGTTTTTATTAAAATTTGATTTTTTTACCAAATTACTAAAGACCAGTACTTAAGAATTTAAGTCTAGCTTTAATCGCTAGCCACTGTTGGGCTTTCTGGTCTTCGGGTGCACTCTGAGTCGGTCACTGTAGCAGGGGCAGGGGTCGTGGGTTCGAACCTGGTGCCTGACTTTTAATATAATTTGATTTTTGGGGGCATGTTATTGAGTTTTAAGAGCAATAAAAATTGGGAAAAAGTCTAATATTCTTCTAGAATTATTTAGACCTTATAAAAAATATTTCTACAGTATTTTGACATATTTTGTGAGAATTAGAAGAGTTTTTTTATATTAAAATCATGGGATGAAGAACTTGATAATTTTTCTTAAACTATGACTTTGGTATAATTAAAGAAAGGGAAAATTTTGAATGTAAAGAATTTTGTGTAGAGATCAAATATTGAGATTTTCGACATGGAAGATTGGAGTAAGTCAATAAATGAAAATTGGTGTTTTAATATACACAAGTGTGCACGGAAAAATAAAATAAAAAGATCATGATGGAATATGGAATTTGTGAGTATAAACAATCAATTTTGGTCAACATGAAAAGAGGTTAAAATCTAGAGTCTAGCTAAGTCCTTACACCGACGTGAATGAATTTTTGAAGATAAATGCTGTAGAAAAAGACCAAGAATAGGTCGTTGTTATCAATTGATATTTAAGACCGGTGTAGAGGTAATGCTAACTCTAGGGTGTTAATTTATTCATGATTCAATTACCTAAGGACAACACTATAGTGAAGATGTGATGAAAGTAAGAGAAAAACACAAGTATGAGGACCTCAGATTCACGGTGTGAGAGTTTTCACAGGTTGTCTACATGATGCATCATGTCATGACGTGAATTCATCTCCGAAATTATCGGGATCATGGCTACGCTTTTGGGGTGCTTGGTGACTACCTAGTGCCGGTGTCCCATGACGGAGACGAATTGTCCATAGGCTATCTACATGATGCGTCATGTCATGACGTGGAATTCTCCTCCAGGCTATCTGGACATGGGCTCGTAAATCATAAAACATCTAGGAACTTATCGTAGTTACCGTTGTAGTTAAACTCATAATAAGGGATTCAACCCTACAAGATGAAGTATGGTTAAGGGCTTGCCCTCGGATCTATATAGAATGGGATGCATAGGTTCGAACAAGTGTGCATTAGTGTCAGGAAATATAAATAACTGCATTAAGGCTAAGTGCACTAGCACACATGACATCAATAAAATAGTCCCCCCTTAGCTTTGTTTGTGATCAAGTGTGTGCTTTTCAAGTAAGAGAAATTGATGTTTTATATCCTAGAGTCAGTTGTATGCAACTGACGTGCCCGCAGTTTCTATACAAGATAAAATGAATGAAAGGACTAAAGAATGAATGCTGCTTAAAGAAATGTTTCAACTGTTATTTTAATTGTCTATTATGTTGTAATTTATTTCCGCTGCATTGATGTAATCATTGTTTTATAAAAATTTTAAATTCCTTGTAAAATTTGTACGAAGTGAAGTGTAAAGATCCCGTGAAACTTCGAATTTAGGCTTATTTGAAATTCAGGGTGTTACAAAGTGGTATCAGAGCCACACTTACAAGAGTACGAATTCATAAGGAACGACACCCTAGAGTGGACATTAGAGTGTGAGTTGGGTATAAAGATTTAAATGTAAGCTGCTTACATTTGTGTTGCTCTATGATTGCTACTTCTTCTTCTCCCTTCCTAAAAATGGAGAACCACCACGACCCAGCAGACGATGATGAATGGCACATAATTGAAAAGGACTACTACCTCGGACAAGGAGACTCCGACGAAGAGGAAGAAGATCTTGAGGAATATGAAGGAGAATGGTCCGAGTCCCGAGAGACCACTCCGCCTCCGGACTCATCAGATGATTCATCCGACGAGGAAGAACCAGTTCTAAAGGATTGCATCGAATCTCTTCAGAGGCAGGTGGAGACTCAGAAAGAGAGAGCAGACTAATTGCAGGCCCAGTATGCAAAGTTCAAGGAGAATATTGCAACCCTCAGCCATCGAGTTTGGAAACTCGAGAAGAGAAAGAATATGTATGATGTGCTGAAGGAAGAAGTAGCAGAACTACGGGAAGATCTTAGGAAAGCCAAAGGGAACCGTAGGGATTAGAATGTTGTATTATCTCAATGTTCTTCACATGAATGTCAAACGATGTTTTAAATTTGAATATATAAAGTTTGAATTCAATGAAATGAAAAAAAGAGTGTTTCTACTTTAAATTTAATGGATCTTATGAATCAGAGTATGGCAAGAAGAAGAACAAGGAGTAGAGAAGGGCCCAGTTGTGGACTCGACCTAGAAACGGAGTTGGTCAGGATCTATCAGACCATCAACGCCGTCGCCATGAACCAAAACCCTAGGAGGATGCCTGCAGTACCAGTCCCTGAGGTGATCAAACTTGTGGAGTCATTCAAGAGGATGAAGCCACCGGTGTTTGAAAGGAAGTCAGACCTAGATGCAGCTGACAATTGGATAGGCAGTCGAGACTATTTTTGAGGTCTTGGAAACTCCAGAAGGTAGCAAGGTGAAGTTGGCTACATTGCAGCTCGAGAAGGACGCAGGTGTATGGTGGCAGTCCATGAAGTGGACTATGGGAAATGGTGCTATCGGCTGGGAGGAATTCTTGAAAGAGTTCCGCGGTCACTACTTTCCATCCGACATCCAAGAGAAGAAAGCGATGGAGTTCCTGGCACTACAGTAGGGAAGCATGTATGTCAGAGAGTATGAAACAAAGTTTACTCAACTTTCGAGGTATGCACCCGAACTTGTGATGGACGACCCAAAGAATGCTCAGAAGTTCGAGCATGGATTGAGGCCGAGTCTGAGATCAAGGGTGATACCCCTTGGTATCAGGATCCATTGGGTCCGGGTCTGAGCACCACACACTCGGTCGCAAGGCAAACCGAGGGCCGGAAATTTGATGATCTTTGGAATGCCATCAATCAACGAAAACCTAAGTATGACCTTTGGAACCAGATTGACCGCTCGAGGGCCGAGGCGGCCCACTCCACTCAGGCCCCGACCCACAACATTCATCAGCCCTAGGGCCGGGAGCACCGACGCAGCAGCTCCCCGAGAGATCGACCGCCTCTGACTACACAATTCGAAGAGGTCACGATCACGAGGACCGAGTTCCAAGAGTTCAGGAACGAGGTCCTCCAGGCCATCTGAGCCCCCTCCCCCGAACCGAACGTCAAAACGATGACCCCCTCCAGGAGGAGAAAAACCTGGGGAGTTGCACGGCTCAACCTGCCCAACGATGAGGGATAACGCTGCCCTTAAGCGACTTTAGGAAATGGAGAATCACCTCACCTGGATTGGCAAGGGTGGAGGCAAATATAGTCAGAGGCACCAACCTACTGGACCCCCATTCATTGCTCGAATCCTCGACGCCCCAATTCCGAGGAATTTTTCATCGCCTCAGTTCAAGACATACGATGGAGAGAGTATTCTAGCTGATCACATAGAGGGATTCAAAACTCTCATGATGATTCACAATGCCTCAGATCCTTTCCTTTGTTGAGCGTTTCCCACCACTCTGTGTGATCCAGCATGGGAATGGTTCTCAAAGCTCGCCACCAACTTGATTTTCTCATTCGAGCAGCTTGAGACGAGTTTCCGCTCACTTTGTGACAAGTCGCAGGGTCGAGAAAATGAGCAGAAGGAAGGGGAGTCCCATCGGGGCTTCGTGCGGAGGTTCACCACGAGGCTAGGGCAGTCTTTTCTCTCGATGCTGGTGTCGTATTTGCAGCTTTCTAGCACAATGTTTGCCGTGGTCAGCTGAAGGCCTCATTGGCGAAGAAACCTCCCATTGATTTTCTCAACCTCCTTAACAGGGTCAAAAAGTACATCCGAGCCGAGGAAGCTTTGCTCCCTGAAGGTCTGGCAGAAGCCTCCACTAAGGGGAAGAGGAAGGTAGATGGTCCCCAGCCTACAAAGAAGTCTCAGAAAGATCCACACGGTCGGAAAGGACTACCTCCTATCCCCCACTTCGAGAGGTTCACTCTGCTAACTCAGAGTGTGTCAATTATTCTTATGGAGATCGAGGACAAGGGAATCGTTTGCCATCCTCCCCGAGCCGTAAAGCAACAAGAAGATGGGTCGGAGATTCTACTGTCAGCTCCATCGGGACCATGGCCACGAGACCGATACTTGCCAGAATCTCAAAGATGAGATCGAATCCAGAGGGGGTACCTGAGGGAGTTCACTCAAACTAACCTGCAGGACCAGAGGGCTTTGCCCCCTCCTCGAACGACCAGCAGGCGTCCAGAGGCCCAACCCGAGCCTGAGTAAGCCGGGGGGATCCTTCACTGTGTTCACGGTGGTTCCATGGGGGGAGAGTCGAATAATTCCCGCGAGGTCTTCGTGTAACTTGATCCATGGTCATCCACCCCCCACGGAACAAGGATTGGCGGTTTCATTCTCCAATGATGACCTAGAGGGCATCCGACTGTCCCATTGTGATGCCCTGGTAATCAGCCTCGGCATGGTGAATCACGAGGTCCGTCGTATCCTCGTTGATAATGAAATCTCGGTGAACATCTTGTTCCTTGCCGCATTCAAAGCACTCAAACTCTCTCGGGAAAGGCTGAAGCCGGCGGTGTACACACTGCACGGGTTTTCAGGCACTCCTATACAGATCGAGGGAATCATCACGCTCGATGTCATTGCCGGAATAGCCCCAAACATTCGTATAGAAGCCATGGATTTCATGGTGGTCAATGTCAAAGCTGCCTATCATGTGATCCTCGACAGGCCCGACCTCTATTCCCCTCAATCAGTGCCCTCCTTCTACCACTTGAAGATGAAATTCCCTACCAACCAAGGAGTCAGCATAGTTTGAGGCAATCAAGAGTCAGCCCGGTCCTGCTACATGGCCATAGTGGGAGGCGGAGTTTTCTCCCTTGACGCGGTCGAACTTTCGTCCGACAGGAATTCATTAGGCTCAGAGCCCGTCAAAAACTTGGAAGAAATCCCCTTCTCTGTGGAGGACAGGTCTAAATGGTTCCAAGTGAGCCAGTCTCTCTCCCAGACCTAAAACTGGCCATTGTTGCCTACATCAGGCAGAATGTCGATCTCTTCGCCTGGACGCTCTCTGATATGCCAGGAATTTCAGAGGATCTCATCATGCACAAGCTGAGCATCCACCTGGATTCAAAGCCTGTCTAGCAGAAGTGCCACAAGTTGACCCCCAAAAGATAACAGGCAACCAGAGAATAAGTAAACAAGCTCCTCTCGGCTCATTTTATCCAGGAGGTCAGTTATCCCAAATGGCTGGCAAACGTAGTGATGGAAAAGAAATCGAACAGGAAGTGGAGGATCTGCATAGACTATATAGACCTCAACGAGGACTTCCCCAAAGATCCATTTTTGTTCCCGAGCATCGACGCCCTGATAGATGCGACCTCTGGTCATGAGCTGCTGAGCTTCATTGATGCTTTTTCAGGCTATAACCAAATCAGAATGTTCCCCCCTGACATCTCCAAAATTACCTTTGTGATTGACCAGGACACATACTATTACCGGATTATGCTCTTTGGGCTGAAGAATGCCGGTGCTACATACCAAAGGCTCATCAATCGGGTTTTTAAGAACCAAATAGGTCGGAACATGGATGTCTATGTCGATGATATGCTCGTCAAAAGTTACAGAGGGCAAGACCACATCACCGATCTCGAGGGAGCCTTCGGGGTCCTAAGGCCCCACAACATGAGACTTAACCCTTTCAAATGAGCACCTCGGGGAAATTTCTCGGATTCGTGGTCAGCCAGCGGGGCATTGAGGCGAACCCCGTGAAGATTCACGTCATACTAGACATGGATGTAGTACCCCGTATTTTTAAATACATTTTTTAAGATTTATAAATGAATTAAAAGGATTTTTGGAGATTTAATAAATATTTTTCTGAAGATTTACCTTTTTTACACTTGCAAAACACGTTCAAATATTTTCTTGGAAAGTTCAAAGTCAAAAATTATTTTGGGAAAACTTATTATTTATAATTTTAGATTATTTTTGATTTTTCTAGATTTGTTCCGATAATTATTGGACCTATTTGCAAATATTACAAAAGGAATGACTTTTGTGCAAAATTACCAATTTGAGTGAAAAATCCAGATTTCCAGATTTGTTGGCTGGGTATAATGCCTAGTCAACTCAGGGTTAAAAATTTTACCTTTCATTTTGATGAAATTGATTTATATTACAAGTTTCGTTAAAAGAGGATCTTTTTGCAAAATTGTCATTTTGAGGGGTAAAAGTGCAAATTCATTTTCTGGAATTTTAAACAGTGCCGGCTGACTTTATGATGGTTGTTTTTGTTTTTGAATCTCAAATGAATTGGTTTTATCAAGTTTCCAAGTATATAGATTTATATATGTAAAGATGTGTTTTAAAAGGAGTATTTTTGCAAATGTGTTCGAAACCCTAAAACTTGGATCCCGGCCTATTTAAGGGTGGAGTGCAGCCGTCTTTCACTAAAAAATACAAGGGATTTGAATATTTTATTTTCTCAGAGTTTTAAAGCGAAAGATCTTGGATTTCTTGCGAAGGAGGGATTTTCGTTTTGCTTTATTATCTTCGTTTGATCTCTTCAACAAGGTGAGTGACATGTTTTGTTTTGTTTTGTTTTATGTATATTGTATTTGATGATCTATCTATTATAAAACATGCTAGGAGTTTGTATGATGATATATGAAGTTTTGATGAGTAGATGCATTAAAAGTGAATCATTTCATGAAACTATATTATTGATAATTGAAATCCTAATTTGTTGACTTGAGATTGTTAAAGAACTGAATAGAAATCATGAGTAGGTTGTTTTCCCTCACATATTTGCTGTTTTGACTTGTTGAGAAGTGTTGTATGAAAGTATTGCATAAAGTGGATAAAAAGATTACCTTTACTTGGGTATAAACGCATAACTCTACTTGGGGATTTTTCGTTGAGTAAAAACTTGATTAGTGATTGTTATGATACTTATATGCATGGATAATTTATTATGGATGATTGTGGATGAATTTAATGGCTATTGGATCTAAGAATTAAGTCTTGGAGTTTTGAGAAAAGGGGGTTTAGATTTGGATTTATGCATTATGATCAATTTGGGGATTTCGTGATTTTGTGAAGTTTGAGAAGTTTTCATTTGGATATGATTGGTTTTAGTACTGAGACCAAATCTAAATATTTCACTATTTCTAATTGATGAGTTTTGAAGTTTTCTATGCTTACAAACATGTGTACATATATCTTATTTCGTTGTTTTCGAAGAAACTGGGTTTACGTGTGTTTTGATGGAGTTTTGATCGGATTTCAATTGTTTTGGGTCTGAGATAGTTTTAAACTCTTTACTAATCTTATTGATGGATTTTTGAAGTCTAAACTGATGTTAAAATTCATATTCGAACACACACACACACACACACATACACACACACACACACACACACACACACAGATATATATATATATATATATATATAAGATGTTGTTTTGAAAGATTTTTGGGAAAAACTCCTATTTCGAGACCTTGATATGTTTTGATGTATTTTAATAACTCCTATATGTTATACAAGTTACAATTAATTATCTCAGGAAATTAGTTCTTCAAATTTGTGGTTTTTACAAAGTGGAATCGTGTATCGGTTAAAACATGCACAACCTTTAAATTGCAGTCTGGAGGTCTGACAGTCGACCAACCAATGTCGACAGTCCTGGCTGAAGTATTTTCTTGAGTCTCGAATTTTCCTGCGGGACAGTCGACTGACTACCTTATACAATCGACTGTCTTTGCTCTGAATTAATGTTTCCTTTAAGTGTTGGATTTTCCTGCGGGACAGTTAACTGTCCAGATTACAAGTCGATTGTTACTGCTCTAATTATGGTTTTCTTGAGTCTTCGGATTTTTCCACGGGACAGTGACTGGATACAATATACGGTCGACTGTCACTGCGCTGCTTGATATTTTCTTGAGTTTGGGTTTCACGTGAGACTGTCGACTGACTACTTTATGAAGTCGACTGGATACAGTATGTTATTTACGATGGATTTTTAAATGTATTCTTTTGGACCTTATTTGAGTTACAGGTGCTTTCAAAGGAATTGATGTTTTGTGATATTCTACAAATTAAAAAAAATATGGTTTTTCAGTTATTTAATATATCTAATATTTTTTTGGATTCTAGAATTTTATATAAGATTTGGATTATTATTGATTTAAGAAGTTTCTTCATATAATCGTTTTGACGACGGACTTGTGAGTTTTATTGAAAGTTTTGGTCTTGACGGATGAGTTGTGATTTTCTCTAGGAGTGGAGTGGGAGTCCTGTGAACCGGCAAATGAGATTTGTGGATTTAGACCTGCGGGGTCTTGGGTTTGTTTTGTGGAATTAAATTCGGCAGGATGCACTAACTCTAGAGATGAGGATTTTTGTGTTTTAATAATAACCAACTTAAGGACAGGCACTAGTGGAGATGTGGTGGAACTTGGGAAACATAAGTATATGCTCTGGTCTGTTAGTCCAACGGATGCGTTCCAGGACTGTTTGTTGTTCTGTCTCAAAAGGATATTTGTATGTTCGCATGTCGAGGGTCTGTAGGCCTATTCACAGAGCATACAGGGTGCATTCGCGTGTCGAGGGTCGGCAGGCCTATTCACGAAATGTACCTGGTGTATCTGCACGTTGAGGGCCTTGCAAGCCTATTCGTGGGGTATACGGTTGGGAGGTGATTCTCTGGTTTTTGAGCTATTCTTACATGATGCTTGCGCGTTGAGGGCTGTCGTGCCTATTCACGGAGTATTCTGGATCTTGTTTTCCATCACCATAGTAGGATTAGTTGCATAACGAGGGATCTAACCCTATAAAGTGGAGATCGTTAAAGGCTTGCACCGGACCTATGTAGTATGGAATGCATAGAATCCGATAATTATGCATTAGAGAGTCAACATGTAGCTATTGTGTTTTCTTGACTTGGTTTTATGCTTGTGTTTTCCCGTTTTTCCTACACTTGACACTTAGTCTAGTTTCACACTATGTTTTATTTATTGTTGTTTCTTATTTCATTTATTCATGATGTTAATATATGTTGCTTATGACTCTACGTCTTATGATTTATTTATGTTGTTTTATTTTATGTCACTCACACCATTATGGCTGACCCCTGTAGTTCTAGGGGTTAGGGTTATCTCTAGCCTCATGTTTTACAGGTAAGTGCTTATAGCTTGGAATTTGGTTGCTTGAGATAGAATGATGTTATGGCTTATGTAAATTGTAAAAGAATGTGTTGCAAAAGAAAATTTGTAATTCAAGGTGTTTTGTATTCCGCTGTGTTTTGTAAACAAGTGATGTAATAAAAGTTTGAAATAAAAATTATCTGTATTTTTGGCTATGCTTACTATTGCAATTGAAGTTGATGCTGGGAATTGTGCCACGTATTTCTGAGATATCATATTGGAAATTTGGGGCACTACAGCCCCTCCAAGAAATGTGAAGGAAGTTCAGAGGCTCATGGGTCGGTTGGCGGACATCAACCGTTCACTCTTCATGTCTGGGGAAAAGTAGCTCACATTCTTTAAAGCCTTCAGGATAGCGAAAAGCTTTGAATGGGGCGAACAGCAACAGCAGGCCTTCGACCAGCTGAAGGCCTACCTGGCCAACTCTCCGCTCCTCAGCAAACCAGAACCGGACGAGCCCCTCTACCTCTATCTGGCTGCATCTGAACATACGCTCAGCGTCATACTCGTCAAGAAGGAAGGAGGGATCCATAAGCCGGTCTATTATGTCAGCGAAGTCCTGCACGATGTAGAGCTCCGATATGCCCAAATGGAAAAGGTTGTTTATGCATTACTAATGGCCGCTCGGAAACTTCGACCGTACTTCCAAGCTCACTCCATTCAAGTCTTAATAGATCAGCCACTCAAGTTCGCCCTCAACAAACCCAAAAATTCTGGGCGACTAATCAAGTGGTCGATTGAGCTGAGCCAACACGACATCAACTACCAACCCCGAACTGCCATCAATGGGCAAGCCCTAGCATAATTCATCACAGAGTGTACCATTTTCGAAGCACCCGAGAACCTAGAGGAAGAACCCACTTGGGAGATTTATGTGGAGGATCATCCTGTGAAGGCGGGAGTGGAGATGGCGTTATACTTCATGGTCCCGAAGATTTCGTCCTACAATATTCCCTCTGCCTCAATTTTCAGGCTTCCAATAATGAAGCGGAATACGAATCAATGATCGCCAGCTTCACTCTAGCTTACTGTAACACCCCGAATTCCATTTACATGTAATTCGTCGAACAAAATGATCTTTTACGTCAACTTCATACAATTTTACAAGGAAATTAAATTTTTTTATTATACAACATTGTCCTCTACATCAACGCAGCGGAAATTACATGATTACAACATAAAATATATAACTTTAACATCAACAACTTAAATCTGAAGATAACTTTCAGCATCAATTCATCCTATCTTTTGCCAATCCAAGCCCGACACTGGAAACTGTGGGCACGTCAGTTGCATACAACTGACGCAATGCTATAAAACAGCGATTCTCTTACTTCAGCAAACACAAACTTGAATACATATTAAAGTGTAAAATAGTGACTATCCTAAACATGTCAGTGTATGATATGACTTAATGCCTAATGCAGATGTTACACTACGATGATACTAATGCATACTTGTTCAGATTACGCATCCCATTCTACATAGGTCCGAGGGCAAGCCCTAATCGCACTCCACATTAAATGGTTTAATCCCTCTCTATGAACATTCTACTACAGTAACAAAAGCAAGTTTTAGACATTCCACGAGTACAGACTCCAGCCCTGGAATCCATCGTCAGGCTATACAGAAATTCTCGTCGTGCGAACATCCCGCAAGTGTCCCTCTAGCCCCGGTACACGCATACACAGGAGAACGGCTTCTCATCCGCCCGACTATTCATGACCCTGGAGTCTACAGTCAAATCAGTCATAGTCCCGAATTTAATTAAGGCTCGTCTCCATCGCAAGCAACCACAGTCCCGGAGTCCACCGTCAAACTGGGTCTATAGTCCTGGAGTCCACCGTCAGACTATATAAAGGCACCCCACTTACGTTTGCCCAAGTTTTATTACAACTTCTCTTAATGCCTATCCTTAAGTTTGAAACATGAATAATAATTCCACCTAAAGCTAGCTTACCCTCCTACCGGTCTTAAACAATACACTGAGAACGATAGCCCATATTGGCCACTTCTCAAATCAATTAATCATTACCATCACTTTGCTAGTACCTGGGTCTCTCTAAGCCTCTACAATCAACATCTTTTCTTGTTCAACATCATGGGTCATTCATACCCTCATTATTCAAATTCTCAATTTCATTCATATATTCAATTCTTTAATCTATTCTCTTATTTATTCATCATGAAGTAAGCTCTTCTTGGTTAACCAATCAAACTATTTATTTTAATAATTCACAATGCACTTTTGATTACTAAATCTCCTTTTCATATTCATTTATACTTCTAGTATGATTCTCAATTCAAAAGTTGTTTAAGATTAAAAACACAATTTCTTAAAGATTTATCACTAGAAGTTCATTATTTAAAGGCAAAATTTAAAAAAACGTCACAAAACTTTGGGCCAGTTAAAAAAACGTCACTAAACTTTTTTTTATTTAAAACGACACAATGTTTAACTTTGAACTGACAGAGTTACCTACCGTTAACTTTTTTCTACGTGCACTGCACGTACTCTAATTATATGACGAAAATACCCCTGTTCTCCTCCTTCTCCAATTCCCTACCGTAAATAAAAAAACCCAAATCTAAATCTCCATTCATCAATATCACCAAAATTCACCAACATCTGAGCTTTTAAGGAGAGAACCATAATCGAAAGAGAAAGGTAATAAAAAGGAGAGAGCTTTTTTCAAGTGGAGATGGATATTATCACCGTTAATGGCACTATAATCTTTTGTTTTATTTAGTTAATTAGTTTGTTCAAGATAAAATTAGAAAGTTTTTTGATTGTTTGCAATATGATTGCTTTAGCTAAGCCTAAATCAGAGTAAATAATTAATAGTTTATATATAAAAAAATTAAACTTGATCTATACTGTTAGTCCTTTGATGTGTTAGAGCTTAGAATGATGAAATGCGAACTGATTTTTTTTAGATTAGGGTGAAAATTTCAGATAAGGTATCATAGGTAAGGTACAGGTTTCATAATGTATCAAGTTATCATTTTGTGCATTTTATTTACATTTCTGCTACAGGTTTCATAATTCACATTTGAATTGATCTTCATTTCATTGGTTTGATTGATTTTATATGCAGTGAAAGAGTCCTGTTTGATGAGTGTTTCAAATTGTAAGTATAAGTGAATGTGTGAAATATACACAATAATAAAGTTGAAAGAAAACCTGATCAGATGTATATACTATACATTATCAATAGTTCAGAGATGTTTTATAAACTAATCTAATAGTTTTGTGGCATTTTTTAAAACAAAAGAATAGATTTGTAAATTTTTTTTTAAACAAAAGAATAGTTTTATGATGTTTTCTTAAACAAACAATAGTTTTGTGATGTTTTTTTAAACAATGTTAAACAATATTTTTTACGGTAGGGAATTGGAGAAGGAGGAGAACATGGGTATTTTCGTCATATAATTAGAGTATGTGCAGTGCACGTAGAAGAAAGTTAACGGTAGGTAACTCTGTCAGTTCAAAGTTAAACATTGTGTCGTTTTTTTGATAAAAAAAAGTTTAGTGATGTTTTTTTAAACTGGCTCAAAGTTTTGTGACGTTTTTCTTAAATTTTGCCTTATTTAAATCTCCTCATTATACTTTGATTTTATTACAAATCAACCTTTAAAATCTTAGTCATGTTCATTTTTCTTTAAATCTCATCTAATACAATAAACATGATCTTTATTTTCTCAAAAGTATCTCTTAGAATACTATAAAATAATTCTCAAGTGATCTAATAATATTTTAGAATATTTCTATGATTTTTCTCAATTTTTAAAACTTGCAAAAGGTTAAAAATAAAATAAAATCAAAAGGTTGGTCACCCGAGTTCGAACCCAAGACCAAATCTGAAACCCCACAGTCGCCCAACCAGTAATCCAATCTCAATATCTGATAATGAATCTACTGAGTTGTTTTTATACCCAAATTTCTTTTCGATTTTTATTTTTATAAAATGAAAAGAAAACAGAGCCAACCAAGCTCGAACCCGCGACCTAAGGAAACCCCCAGGAGACACATTGTGATGCCAAACGTGAAGGTGCCTGCGCTAGTCACCAAGGCCAAAGCCATCTACTGATAGTATATGGGTTAAAATTTATATAACTCAACTCTCTGTTTTTCCTTATATTTTAACTTCTTCATTCTAATTAATTTATATCTTTTGTCTCAAAATTATTTATTCATAAAATACACCTCTAAAATTCCAGTGACGATTTCATATTGATTTTATTTATGATAGAGTGATTCTATACTTAATAAATGTAGATACCAATTTCTTTGGGAACTTTTATACACATATGCCTTTCTAAATTACCACTACTACTCTACTAGCATGAATGTATTTTTTTTTCTTTTTAACATTATTGAGATGATGGGGAAATTCTCTCCATAAAATTTTATAATCTATCCTAAAAAAAAGCACAACTTAAACCCCCTTCGCATATATTTACAATTTATCTACAAAACCCAATCGTAGTATACTACAATTTGCATGACAACAATGTAAAATACTCTAATATAAATTGCAGTTGGCTACATACAATTCTTCACTATAATTCTTCCATTAGCATGCATTTTTCCACATTTATCAACCATTAAAATACGATATGCATTGCATAAAGGAAATAGAAAAAAAAAATAACTCACGCTACATCTACCATTCTAACATAAATTACCTGAGCATGCATCCTACACACAATTAGAAAGCAAGAAGAGACACCCTCCTTATTTGATGAAAATTGAGAGAAAGACTCCTAGAAAAATTGTTCCCTCCAACCAAAGCTAGACTCCTCCTCCTTAAGCCAAAAACCGCAAGCCCTTCCTCTTACAAAAACCAAACTCTCTCTTCTTTTCTCTCTTTTTTTTTCTTTTTATCTTTTATGAAATGCGCATACAATAGGAAGGGAATTTATAGGGTTATTGGGTGAATGAAAAAACTCCCACTTCACAATCCACTTCTTCTCTTCTTAATGTGACCGGCCAACCCTTGGGTGCACAACCCGTGCACGTGCACCCAATGTGCACACACTTCTCAATCTTTTAATTAATTGTTATTAATCCATTTGTAGGTGTTTGTTACATGACAAGTGTGTAGGATTTAAAGTGTGCATTTAAAATGTAGAATAAAATCATGAGCTTCTCTTTTTAATTAATTTCCTAGTGGGATTTAAAATATATTTTAGACCTATGGGTTTTAATTAAAAATAAATAAATAATACAAATGTGACAAATAAAGTGAGAATAAAAATGTACAAGCCTTTTAGAAAAATTTAGAAATAAAAATGCACATAAAAATTTACGTGCGAAGCACATAAAAACAAATATCTAAAATATGAAATAGATTTGATTAACAGGGAAATGTTTATAAATATTCGGAATATAATATACGAAAAATATTTATTTTGATAATGTTACAGATATTTCGCGTAACGGTGAAATTTACGTAATCGACACGTGTAATTGAAAACAAGTGCAATACACGTAAAAACACAAAAATTAAAATTAATATTCGAGTTGGATAAAAATATGATAAAAATGAATTTTGTGATAACAGAAAACATATAAATAATCGGAATATAAAATACGTATGACATTTATATAAAAATACTTTACGAATATTATTCGTAACAGTACGAAATACACATGTGTAACACACGTGGAGCATAATTGTCATAACTCAATTTTGCAGGGTGTTACACTTGCAATGCGGGAGCAAGACGAGTAAGAGCCTTCAGCGACTCTCAGCTTGTGGTGAAACAAAATTTAGGGAATTTCGACGCCCATGAATCTCGAATGGTCCGATACTTGGCACGCATCAAACTCCTCCTGTAAGCCTTTGAGTATGCCACTGTCGAGTGGATACCCAGAGAACAAAATAGTTAGGTGGATGCCTTGTCCAAGCAAGCCTCGTCGTTCTTCGATGGCCTTGACCACACTTTCCTCATCGAGGTCCTCCACGAGCCTAGCATCGAGAAGCCCAAGGTCCTCTGTCTCAATATGGGCATGCATTCACATAAATGGATGGGTCACATCCGCAAATTTTAAGCAGAAGGTAAACTACCACAAGTCCCTGTCAAGGCTAAAAAGATAAGGGTTCGGTCACAATGGTTCACCCAGATTGAGAATATCCTCTTCAAGCGTTCATACACCAAGGTGGACGGGAGGCCATACCTCTGATTCGTAGGTCCCGATGAGGCGAGGTATGCGCTGGAAGAGTTACACGTGGGAATTGGGGGTTCACATATGAGTAGCAGGTTTCTTGCAAGGAAAGTGCTCAACCATATGTATTATTGGTCGACAATACTACAAGATGCCCGTGATCTCGCGAAACAATGCAACCCCTATCAGAGATTCTCTTTGATCAGGTGCACGCCACAAGCCGAACTCAGAACCTTCTCCAGTCCGGCCCCCTTTGCCTTGTGGGGGATGGATCTTGTCGGCCCTTTTTCCAAAGGCACAACCCAAAGGCATTTCCTCATTGTTGTCGTCGACTATTTCTCCAAGTGGGACGAGGCAGAACCTTTTGCCACAGTTGTAACACTCCGCAAAATTGAGTTATGAAAATTTTTCTCCATGTGTGTTACGCACATGTATTTTGTACCGTTACGTGTAATATCCGTAACATTATTAATATAAATATTTTATATATTTTTTATTTCGAATGTTATGGACATATTTCGTTGTCTCGAATTTAGTTTGGACATGAATATTTATTCGCATATGCTTTACACGTGTTTTTTCTTTTATGCATGTGTTAATGATAAAATCTTTTAGAGCTATGTAAATATCTTTCTCTCCTATTTTACAATGTATAAATGATTAAGTCTAGTTTAATGAAACTAACTTAATTTAAATCTATATTAAATTTTAACAACATATGTATTTTTATTAAATAAAATTCCTAATTTTGTTGTGCATTATATGTGCACACACAAGTTCTCTCAAAGCACGTGCTTTACCCACACTCTTTATTGGTCGACCAATCTGCATCGGATGGGAAAAAAATTAAATTTAAATGGGTTATGGATTAGTGGGTGGTTAATTAAATTAGTGGGTAGTTTGATGAAACCCCATTAACTTTCTTCTTCATAAAAACCCCCATTCCGGCTAGCATGGGAAGCCTTCATTTTTCCACTTTCAAAAAAATTATATTCTGACATTGCCCATTGGGAGCTATTGCCTTTGAGGAGAGGAAGTTTGTAGTTTCGTCGTTAGGAATTTCAATTATGGGAATACGTCAACTAGGTAGGTGTTTCCTTAGTCTCTAATTATTTTTGTAGGAAGAATACTATGATTTTCATGTTATGTGCAAATTTAAATTTCTTTTAGGTGGTGAATTAATCTTAGAATCAATGCATGTTAATTTAATTAAGTTATATGGGATTGTAGAAAAGAAAATTTGATTATCATCGGTTAGATTGCTAATATTTAGTTAAATTATTAATGTGATAATGTCATGTTTTGCTAGCCAAATTTTAAATAGAAATATACACATGATTTTGATAAATTGTCTGAGGTGCAATTGTAGAATTGGTTACTTGCATTGATATGAACAAATTGTGTTGATGCATCATGTTAAATGTGGTAGATGTAATTATAGATATTATGGATGTTAAACTTTTCATTCTCTGTAATGTGATTAAAACTTAGAACTCAAATTGTATAAATTTAGATTGGTATGTATCATGAATGTTAGAATAACGAACTTGTTATGGAGCAGTAAAGCTTAATTCATTTTTCGAAGAGGCTTTGGTCAGTGAGTGTAACCCCTGATTCTGATTGTACGGAATTGTATTTTTTTTCTTCATATTATTGTATGTTAAATTCTTTCGTAATTTATTTTTATCAAAGCTCAACCTACTCTATAGTTTGTGAGCCCATATTAAATTCTTAGTTCCTTCTAGAATTATCCATTATATTTTCGTGCACAATCTAATTTAATTGTTATTATTTTCTCCTTGCCCACACTACAATTTAATTCCCTTTGTGAAGCCCAACCCAAATATTTAACCTCCCATCTATTTTCTTGTGCAGCCCACATCCACAAGCCCACTCCAACCCAATAATTCATGGCAAATTCCCAACCTCTTAATCAGCTATAATTGCATAACTCCCCTCCTAATTACAAATTCATAACCTACCCCTCTAACCCTAAATCAATTACCTATTGAATCGCGCCCCATTATAATTTCATTATTATATTTTATTATATTTATTAAACTCTGCCTCTCTCTCTCTCTCTCTCTCTCTCTCTCTCTCTCTCTCTCTCTCTCTCTCTCTCTCTCTTTCTTTCTCTCTTTTTTCTCCTTCACCCTCTGTTCTAAAACAGTGCACATCGACCCATCTACTGCCTCCACCACTGCCATTTCCGCAACCATGCACCATCGCAGCCTGAGTCCTCCATCGCCTGTCGCCCTCATCACCTCCTCGACACCAAGCCTCGCTACCTTCCCCGTCGCCATTGACGGCCAGCCATCTTCGAGACCGTCGACAGCCCCTCAAGGCCGCCCCTTGCAGCCTTGCCTCACCGCACTCCACTACCGCCAATCGCCATGGCGCTGACCTGCGCACCTCATCCCGCAGCGAACCCTGCGACCACCACCGCTCGCCGTCAAGCCCCCGCCATTGCTGATCGATCTCGTCCCCGAACCCAACCGCCATCGTCCTCACCCCACCGCTGCACCTTCCCTCTCCCTCTTCGTCATCACTAGCAGCACCACCTGTCGACCACCTTCACCCATCTCTAGCCCTCCTTCCATCACGTTGTCGCTTGACCGAACCAAGCACCTGCACTGACTGCCCCATCGACAGCATTGCTCGTTGCCGCTTGACCGAACCAAGCACCTGCACTAACTGCCCCATCGACAGCATTGCTCGTTGCCATTATCGTACACTGCAAGCCTCCTCTTACGCGCCGCTGCTACCCCGAGCACTATCTTCTTCCTCTCACCATCGAGCCTCCCACCATTGCCGCAACCTCCAAGCACCTCGCAGTCTCCCTGCTGCCATCCCGCACTTCTTCTGCACCGACGGATGGCTTCGCCACCGCCATCGTCCATTGCAGCACCTTCCACTGCGACTACCATTACCACTGCCTCTTTTGGTTGTGTTGCTACTGTCTCTCGCTGTTCGTTGCCGCTGTTCTTGCTGATGTCGCTCTTGCTCTTGCTATGTTACTGCTATCTCTCTTGTCGTTGTGTCGCCGTTGCTATTAGCCTTGTCATCACCGTCTCTTGCTCTTGCTATGTTTTTGCCGTCGTTCTCACTTGTGTTCTCGTTGCACGTAGGGGTGGACAACTATTATCCGAACCGATCAATCCGAACCAATCCAATCCAAACCGACCAGTTTTTAACTGAACCAATTGGTGGTTTGGGTTGGTTAGGTTCTTGATCTTCAATAACCAACTGGACCGACTCGGTTGTTGGATGGAGCTTTCAAATAACACATGAAACCGAACCAATCGTACCTCTATGCATTAGTCTATAAAAAATCTAGTTCTCTTTTAATTTCTTTAATATACAAACAGTTATTTCTCATTTTCTTAGAGATACAAACATCTTCTTTAATTTCTTTAATACAAACCGAGCAGTTGTTCTACCTATGTTTTGATTCTCTATAATCATGTGTTTTATGTTGTTGAGAAATGCTTGATTTACAGTGTGGCTCAGCTTAATAGAATAATGAAGTTGATGTAATATTTAGTAGTTACTTTAATCAAGTCAAGCATAAATTATTTTCTAAATCTTTTTTATTGTGCCTGAAATTCAATTAGCTATGGTTATTGATGTTTCTTTTATGAGAATAAACTAAGATTACAGAAGTATGCAGGTGAAAAAACAATGTATCTCACCCATTTAAATGTCATCATCTCAAACAATTAGTGTAAAATTCATTAGTAACTTGTGGTTTTATGAATCTTCATTTAAATTCATTTCTAAACAACAAATAGCAGGTTGTTTCTTAAGTGTGATTGAAGTTAATCTTTTAAATTTCAACGAAATTGTGAATGATGTTGAAGGTGAAAAGTAGCACGCCAAACCGACCATCCAATTTAATCCAAACAAAGCTTAATCGGCTTGGATGGAAACCGATCCAATTAAGGCTCGGATTGGTTGTGGATGAGAAAACTAAAAAACCGATCTTCTTTGGATCGGTGGTGGATGGTCCATATTAGGTCGGATACCGATCGATGCCCACCCCTAGTCGCACTGCTAACACCGTGTTAAGGCAAGTATCACTTGTACAATCTTTTTTTTCTTGTGCAAGTGTCCCTTGTACACCCTCGTTTCTCTTGTACAAGTATTTCATTGAATTCCGCAAGTAGTTCATCCTTTTGTTAATGACCCTACTCGTTGTCGCCGTATACCGTTGAATTGAAATTCTATACATTGTTCATCGTTTCATTCAATTTTCATCAACCCGAATATCATAGAAACACATGAGAATCCGTTCCTATATGTATGTGTCGCACAAACACGAACTAGAAACACGAAACTATAAAAGAAAGATCATGTTAATAATAGACACGATGCTGATTTCTAGATGTAATTGTATGTTCAATTTTAACCATAAAACTATACACTTGCAAATGAAAGATTATTAAAACCCAACTTAATATATTCTGGACTGCTGTCTGCTCCAAATTGGAACGAGAATTCTACGCAGTTACTAATGATATTATCTAAAACTTATTAAATAGAAATTTTAGCACACTATGTCTAGTTTCTATAACATCTAACGGATCCTTAATCCGCCTTGTAGATTGTAAAATATGCAGCTTCTACCACTGTACTGTCGTACTTTCAGATTACTGCTTTACAGTTGCCACACCACGTTCAATAGTAGGTTAATATGAGAATTAAAATCTCAAATTTACAAGAATGTTAGTAATCAATTTCAGGAACTCGTTTATAATTTTTGTAAGAATTTTAGTTAAGTTTTTAGGCGAATTATACATATAATAACTTGGTGTTGAGTTGCTGCCAGAACAATAGACTCAAAAAGAATTAACTAGTAGACATAGTTATTGTGATTGAAATGTATCGTATGAAAATGCGTCGGACCCGACAGAGATTCTAGTTTCTGAAACCTCTAACGGATTCTGATTTTCTTTCCCGTAACAGTGGAAAAGTTAGTTTTTGTGTAGCAAGGTATTGCTGTGCAGAAGTGTGTTCTCATGTTTTTTTAAATGTAAATGTGTTAACTTTATATCTATGAATTACACTACATACCAACCATTGCACAGCCATTGGTACCTCATTGTTACTATTCATTGACACTGTTTCATTGACTGTATATGCATGATTCATTGTAATAAAAGAATAACAAGCCGGGGTAATAAGGGTGTAGCGCCCCAAATTTCTAATATGAGAGCTTAGAAAAATAAGTGGCGAAATCCCAGCAATCCACTTCAATACAACAATAAATACCAACAACACCACTAAAATTTTCTTTCTCTATTACAACAATTATTACAATTACAGCGGAAGTCTAAACATCTCAACACACATTAATATTTTATTTACAACTCAATAATGATCTCAAATATCCTTTACAGTTTTACACCAATCACTAAATAATCCAATTGTCTCAAACTGCCTACTCAAGCATCCAACCTCCAATCTAAGCAATAACCTGCAACATGTAAGGCTAGAGTTGAACCCTAACCCCAAAACTACGGGGTCAGCCATAAATGGTGTGAGTGGTGACAAATCAACAAATAACATAAATGAACTTAACACATAATGTCCAACAAATAATAATCAAACACTAAAGTATGAAGTACGACAAAGAATAATGGGTGATACCAAAACCAAAAGCCAAGCGTGTAAAAACAGGAAATCCGAATGCATAAAAGTGATTCCAAAAAACATCATGACTACATGCTGACAACGATGACTACTAAGAGATGAAGATAAACTATGATAATTTGCCCATGCTTGATCATTCCGGAGATTGATCCCACATCACAGGTATTTTCCCTGGATAATTCAGGAGATCATCCCACATCTAAACATAGACTCATAATCACAAGAATACCCCAAAAGCGTCGCCTCGACTCCGATAATCCCGTAGTTCAATCCCACATCACAAGATAATTACTTGGATAATTCAGGAGAAATATCTCGCATCACAGGTTAACTGCCTGGATAATTTCGGAGACAGATCACACATCACAAGTTAACTACTTGGATAATTCAGGAGATTAAATCCTACATCAAAAGCCATACTGAGGTGCATAACTCAAGTTCCCATTCGTCATGACACTACCAATGCCTGTCCTTATTAATTTGGGTTACTGAACAAATCTCCTAGAGTAGTGTACCCTACCGGACTAAAAATCTGAATAACTGAAAATTTGCCTCGATGGGCCTCAACAAATAACTGAACAAACACCGGTATACTAGGGTCACCTACCTCTAGAGACTCAAAAACAAATATCTGAACAAATTCCACTTAACAAGTGGCTCAACAAAATATCTCAAAATCATGTTCTTAACTGAACATCTCAAAATCAAATACTGAAGAAATATCTCAACATCAAGTACTGAACAAATGTCTCCAAAATCAAACACTAAACAAAATATCTCAATTCAAATGCAAAGATCCTTCAGGACCAGTCGACTGCATAAAGGACCAGTCGACTGTCCAGAGGACATATCCCAACATTTTACAAAAATAATCTAAGGCATGACCAGTCGACTTGACAAGTCATCAGTCGACTGCCTCGAGACAAATTCAAATAATCCTCGTCAAAATAATCTAAGTATGTGAGTCGACTGAAAGGTCAAAGGTCGACTGTCCCGAAAGGACTGAACAAAATCACAAACAGAGGACCAGTCGACTGACCTCAGTCTAGGTCGACTGTCCCGAACAAATCTCAAGACTGAAAATACACAGTAGGCTCGTGCCAGTCGACTGCTCTATAGGCCAGACGACTGTCGGCTACAGATTTCTAACAATAGGTCTGAACACAAATCAAACAGGGGTTTTCTAAAGATTCACTGATCATGAAATTAAAATTGTGTCCAGGCAAATAAACATCTCTCAATAATCTCCATCATGGATACATTATTCCATCAATCAATTACTTAAATCTCACATATTCACGATCTAAACTCTTAATCCTTTCATTAGGGTTTTTCTCTTCAAAATGTCTTCCTCAACTCAATCAAAAATCTGAACTACACTCACAAGATCCAGATGTTTATCATCTGATCACAACATAATCAGTTCTTAATATGTCTCCCAACAATACGATCTCATAAATCAAACTTTTCCATCAACAAATCTTAGTATTCCTCATACATGACCCAATTATCAATAAGAGTTTTCATCCTCCATATCATCTAATAGATCCATATCATATTTACAATGAGACTAACAAATAATGGCATAATGATCACAAACAAGCATAACAAGGATCTTACGTCATCCATCAATCAAGACAAACAAAACAAGCAAAGCAAACAAAACAACAAAACAAACCACTCACCTTTGTTTTGAAGAAAAGATCCGCAAAAGCTCCTCCTTGCTAGATCCAAGAATTCTCCTTTGTTCTTCCAAAATAATCTCAAGAAATTCTGAATATACTCAATGACGGCTGGGAAAGAATTTCCCTTAAATATGCCGGGTAAAAATATTAGGGTTATATTCCCACTTTGCAAAATAGTCCTTTTAAGAATACATCTTACACATATAATTGTATTCTTGAAAATTAAATCAAATATCATTTAAATTAGGATCTAATAGAAAAATATATTTTCAACCCTCAATAAGTACTGATCGGAAAGTCCAGAAAACATCTTTTGCACTTCAACCCTTAAAATTGTCAATTTTGCAAATAAGTCCTTCTTTTCTCAAAAATTGCAAATAGTATCAATTAACTTCAGAAAAATCTGGAAAAATACTACCTAAATTCTAAATAATAAATAATGATTTTTCATAAAGAAATCTTAATTTTTCAAACTTCTAAAAAATCATTTACACGTGTTTTGCACGTGTACAAAAGATGAATTTCTTGGAAAACATCAATTAAATCCTCAAAAATCATTTAAATTCATTTTCAAATAATTAAATAATATTTGAAAATATGGGGTTCTACATCACTCCCTCCTTAGAAGAGTTCTGTCCTCAGAACTACTGCTAATGAGTTCAAACACATACCAACAAAAGGAAACAATACTTCATAAATAGATCATAATCCAAACAATTTCATATAACATCACAATCAAATTAAAGATTACATCATGTATCAATCAATAGTTCAATCATTCAAAGAATTCCATTCACATACAAGAAATACATTCATTCAAACAATTCAGGAAAATCATTCAGCATGCGATCCTCTGGCTCCCAAGTAGCCTCCTCGAACTGTTGATTCCTCCACAATACCTTGACCATAGGTATCACCTTGCTTCTAAGGACTTTCTCCCTTCGATCAACGATCTCAACAGGTTGTTCCTTGTAGCTCAAGTTCACCTGTAGATCTTCAGGAACCTTCACCAACTGATGATTCTGGTCGGCAACATACTTCCTCAATAATGATACATGAAACACATCATGTACTTGCGCTAACTCCTCTGGAAGTTTCAATCTGTATGTGGTCTTGCCAACCCTCTCCACGATCTTGTATGGCCCAATATACCTTGGCGCCATCTTACCACCCTTACCAAATCTGATCACTCCTTTGGTCGGAGAAACCTTGAGAAAAACTGCATCCCCAACCTCAAACTCCAAGTCTCTTCGTCGAGTGTCAGCATAACTCTTCTGCCGACTCTGAGCTTCAACTAACCTCTTGCGAATCAGCTCAATCTGCTCTGACGTCTGCTGCACGATCTCAGGACCATACATCTGCCTCTCGCCAACCTCATACCAACAAACAGGTGTCCTGCACCTCCGCCCATACAAAGCCTCATACGGTGCCATTCCAATACTTGCATGGTAACTGTTGTTATAAGCAAACTCAACCAATGCCAAGTATCTCTCCCAACTACCACCAAAGTCCATAACACAAGCTCTCAACATATCTTCCAGCACTCGATTCACCCTCTCCGTCTGACCATCTGTCTGCGGATGAAATGCTGTACTGAAATTAGTCCTGGTGCCCAAAGCTGCTTGTAAACTTCTCCAAAACCTTGATGTAAACCTCGGATCTCTGTCAGACACAATCGAAACAGGAACTCCATGAAGTCTCACAATCTCTTCAATGTATAACTCAGCCAATTTCTCCATCGACCAAGTAATCTTCATGGCTAGAAAATGTGCCGACTTAGTCAATCGGTCCACAACAACCCAAATCGAGTCATTGCCCTTCGAACTCCTCGGCAAACCCGTAATAAAGTCCATACTGATATTCTCCCACTTCCACTCCGGAATGGGTAACGGCTGCAACAAACCTCCAGGTCTCTGGTTCTCTGCCTTGATCTGCTGACAAGTCAGACACCTTGCCACAAAATCTGCTACATCTCGCTTCATGCCGGACCACCAAAAGTGGGCTTTGATATCCCTGTACATCTTCGTACCTCCTGGATGAACTGATAACAATGTGCTGTGTGCCTCCTGCAAGATACTCTCTCTCAACTCTGCATCATCTGGAACACACAACCTCTCACCCAACCAAAGAACTCCATCTTGGACACGAAATTCTGATAACTTGCCTTCTGAAACCTGCTGCAACATCTTCTGGATCTCTGCATCTGATCTCTGACCTTCCACAATCTTCTCTCTCAAGAACGGTTGCAGTCTCAACTGAGCCAAAGATGCCCCCAAACCTCGCAGTACCACCTGATACCTGCCTGATCGATCTCTGCTGCCAACTCTCTTCGAGTAGTGATCAACCTTGACAAACTACTCTTCCTGCTAAGTCCATCAGCCACTACATTCGCCTTGCCCGGATGATACTTGATCTCAGGACGAATGTCTTCCAATACCTCCAACCATCTTCTCTGACGAAGATTCAAATCCCTCTGCTGATAGATATACTTCAGGCTCTTGTGGTCAGTGTACATATTGACCTTCTCACCATAGACATAATGCCTCCATAGCTTCAAGGCATATATAATAGCTGCTAACTCCAAGTCATGCGTCGAATAATTCTTCTCATGCGGACGCAACTGCCTCGAACCATAAGCAATGACCTTGCCTTCCTGCATCAAGACACAACCCAAACCTCTGAGAGATGCATCGCTGTAGATGTCATAATCCTTCCCTGCTTGCGGCAATGCTAATATAGGTGCAGTAGTCAACCTTTCCTTTAACTCTAGGAAACTCTCCTCGCACTTATCTGTCCACACAAATGCCACACTCTTCCGGGTCAAACCTGTCAATGGAACTACAATCTGAGAATACCCCTGAATAAACCTCCTGTAGTAACCAGCTAATCCCAAGAAGCTTCTGACTTCCTTCACTGACGTCGGCCTGGGCCAATCCTTTACTGCTTCCACTTTCTGAGGATCAGTAGCCACTCCCTCCTTAGAAAGAATGTGACCAAGGAAAGCTACCTCAGACTTCCAAAATTCACACTTCGACAATTTGGCATACAAGCTGTGCTCCTGCAATGTCTGTAATACCGCTGACAAGTGCTTAGAATGATCCTCCTCCGACTTCGAATATACCAAAATATCATCGATGAAAACCACCACGAAGGAATCAATGAATGGCCTCAACACCCGATTCATCATATCCATGAAAACTGCTGGCGCATTCGTCAACCCGAATGGCATCACCAAAAATTCATACAACCCATGACGAGTCCTGAACGTGTCTGGCTCACATCTTCCTCCTTGACTCGCACCTGATGATATCCTGACCTCAAGTCAATCTTCGAAAATACCGCTGCTCCTCGAAGTCTGTCGAACAAATCATCTATCCGCGGCAGTGGGTACTTGTTCTGAATAGTCATCCTATTCAACTCCCTGTAGTCAATACAAATCCTCATCGACCCATCCTTCTTCTTGACTAACAGCACTGGCGCTCCCCACGGAGATGAACTTGGTCTGATAAGCCCTTTGCTCAAAAGCTCCTCAATCTGCTTCTTCACTTCATCCTGCTCTACAGGTGCCATCCTGTACGGAGCCTTGGAAATCGGCGCACTCCCCGGCTGAACATTGATGCAAAACTCCACATCTCTCTGTGGCGGTAATCCTGGAAAATCATCCAAGAACACCTGAGGAAACTTTCGAACCACCGGAATGCCCTTGACTTCATCTGCAATAGACTTCTTAGATACCATTGCAGCCACCTGCGGGATCTTCTTCTTCCCTTGGAAAGTTACTGCAGGTCCACCTGGTGCTTTCACCAACACCTCCTTCTGCTTGCAATCAATTGTGGCATCATAAATAGCCATCCAATCGATGCCTACGATGACATCCACTCCCAACACTTGTAGCTCGATCAAGTCGATGCCGAACATCCTTCCACCAATCTCGATATCACAGCCCTCGTAATATCGATCTGCTACCAGCTCTTCACCTGACGGCGTTGCCACCGACAAAACCCTGCCTGGAAATAACTTAGGTTCCAAACCTAAGATCTTTGCAAAACTTGGCGATACAAATGTATGCGATGAACCAGTGTCAAACAAAACCTTTGTTTTTATTCCATTTATTAAAACAACTCCTGTTACAATAAGAATGATACTCAATCTTAAATTGTTCTGAAATAAAAGCTTTTATTCATTACACTGATTCAAAAATGAAAGAAATCAAAATTCCTACATACCCTGTATTACATCTTCCGAGTTCCTCGCATCCTCCTCGGTCAATGCAAATACTCGCCCTTGCCTCTTCGGGACTTTGCTTCCACCCGAACCATCTTTCTTCAGTTGTGGACAATGGGGCTTTGAGTGTCCAGTCTGCCCACACTGAGAACAAACATGCTCTGCCAACTTCGGACATGCTGACCTCTAATGTCCTACTTCCTTGCAGTAGTAGAAGGTCACTCCCTGAGCTCCAGGTGCCTTCTGCACCGGTCCACTGAACTTCGCCTGCTTCGCGGGGAATCCCTTCCCACTCTGGCCTGATGCTGGCCTCTTGTTCCGGTTCCAAGTATCCTGCTTCTTCTGAAACAGTTCCATATCTTCTTCAGTCATCGCGGCCCTCCTGACCAGCTTCTCGAATCTCCTGATACCCAACGGAACCATCCTTGACCTCAAGTTCGGCCTCAAGCCCTGCTCAAATTTTTTGGCCTTCTTTGCTTCATCCGTGACCAACTCTGGTGCATACCTCGAAAGTTGAGCAAATTTCGTCTCATACTCCCGAACAGTCATGCTCCCCTGCTGAAGGTTCATGAACTCAGTCGCCTTCTTCTCCTGAACATCAAGAGGAAAGAAGCGATCTCTGAACTCCTCCAGAAAAGCTTCCCATGTCAAAGGCTGATCTCCCAGAGTCCTCTTCAGTGACTCCCACCAGACACCAGCGTCTTTCTCGAGCTGCATAGAAGCCAACTTCACCTTGCTGGCTGCTGGAGTCTCCGATACTTCGAAGATCGTCTCCATCTTCCGAATCCAATCATCTGCTGCTGTTGGATCAGCTTGCCCCTCAAAGACTGGCGGCCTCATCCTCTTAAAGGATTCAATCTGCTTGATGGGGTCGGCATTCACCAATCCATGCCCAGCTCCATGATTTGGCTGCGGGTTCTGCTGCTGCGCTTGCTGCTGCGCCACATTGAGTGCCATCAATGTGTTCAAGGTCTGATAAACCTTAGCAAACTCAGCCTCTAGGTCAATTCCCGCTCCTCGAGAACTACCCGGTCCATCCTCATTATTGCCACCATTTCTACCTCTGGGTGCAACCATTTTGAAGACTGCAAAACGAGGGTAAAGTTAGAGCACACATACAATTCAAACTCAAATCATTACCCTATGGCAAAGCCATAACCATACCCCAAACCATAATTTCAAACCAAACATCATAATTTAATTCTATGTGATACTCACACTCTGATGTCCACACCTAGGTACTCACTCTCTAGTGTCCACACCTAGGTTGGTTGTCATACTATGTCTATTATTACATTGAAGCGGAGCTCTGATACCAATCTCTGTAGCGCCCCAAATTTCTAATATGAGAGCTTAGAAAAATAAGTGGCGAAATCCCAGCAATCCACTTCAATACAACAATAAATACCAACAACACCACTAAAATTTTCTTTCTCTATTACAACAATTATTACAATTACAGCGGAAGTCTAAACATCTCAACACACATTAATATTTTATTTACAACTCAATAATGATCTCAAATATCCTTTACAGTTTTACACCAATCACTAAATAATCCAATTGTCTCAAACTGCCTACTCAAGCATCCAACCTCCAATCTAAGCAATAACCTGCAACATGTGAGGCTAGAGTTGAACCCTAACCCCAAAACTACGGGGTCAGCCATAAATGGTGTGAGTGGTGACAAATCAACAAATAGCATAAATGAACTTAACACATAATATCCAACAAATAATAATCAAACACTAAAGTATGAAGTACGACAAAGAATAATGGGTGATACCAAAACCAAAAGCCAAGCGTGTAAAAACAGGAAATCCGAATGCATAAAAGTGATTCCAAAAAACATCATGACTACATGCTGACAACGATGACTACTAAGAGATGAAGATAAACTATGATAATTTGTCCATGCTTGATCATTCCGGAGATTGATCCCACATCACAGGTATTTTCCCTGGATAATTCAGGAGATCATCCCACATCTAAACATAGACTCATAATCACAAGAATACCCCAAAAGCGTCGCCTCGACTCCGATAATCCCGTAGTTCAATCCCACATCACAAGATAATTACTTGGATAATTCAGGAGAAATATCTCGCATCACAGGTTAACTGCCTGGATAATTCCGGAGATAGATCACACATCACAAGTTAACTACTTGGATAATTCAGGAGATTAAATCCTACATCAAAAGCCATACTGAGGTGCATAACTCAAGTTCCCATTCGTCATGACACTACCAATGCCTGTCCTTATTAATTTGGGTTACTGAACAAATCTCCTAGAGTAGTGTACCCTACCGGACTAAAAATCTGAATAACTGAAAATTTGCCTCGATGGGCCTCAACAAATAACTGAACAAACACCGGTATATTAGGGTCACCTACCTCTAGAGACTCAAAAACAAATATCTGAACAAATTCCACTTAACAAGTGGCTCAACAAAATATCTCAAAATCATGTTCTTAACTGAACATCTCAAAATCAAATACTGAACAAATATCTCAACATCAAGTACTGAACAAATGTCTCCAAAATCAAACACTAAACAAAATATCTCAATTCAAATGCAAAGATCCTTCAGGACCAGTCGACTGCATAAAGGACCAGTCGACTGTCCAGAGGACATATCCCAACATTTTACAAAAATAATCTAAGGCATGACCAGTCGACTTGACAAGTCATCAGTCGACTGCCCCGAGACAAATTCAAATAATCCTCGTCAAAATAATCTAAGTATGTGAGTCGACTGAAAGGTCAAAGGTCGACTGTCCCGAAAGGACTGAACAAAATCACAAACAGAGGACCAGTCGACTGACCTCAGTCTAGGTCGACTGTCCCGAACAAATCTCAAGACTGAAAATACACAGTAGGCTCGTGCCAGTCGACTGCTCTATAGGCCAGACGACTGTCGGCTACAGATTTCTAACAATAGGTCTGAACACAAATCAAACAGGGGTTTTCTAAAGATTCACTGATCATGAAATTAAAATTGTGTCCAGGCAAATAAACATCTCTCAATAATCTCCATCATGGATACATTATTCCATCAATCAATTACTCAAATCTCACATATTCACGATCTAAACTCTTAATCCTTTCATTAGGGTTTTTCTCTTCAAAATGTCTTCCTCAACTCAATCAAAAATCTGAACTACACTCACAAGATCCAGATGTTTATCATCTGATCACGACATAATCAGTTCTTAATATGTCTCCCAACAATACGATCTCATAAATCAAACTTTTCCATCAACAAATCTTAGTATTCCTCATACATGACCCAATTATCAATAAGAGTTTTCATCCTCCATATCATCTAATAGATCCATATCATATTTACAATGAGACTAACAAATAATGGCATAATGATCACAAACAAGCATAACAAGGATCTTACGTCATCCATCAATCAAGACAAACAAAACAAGCAAAGCAAACAAAACAACAAAACAAACCACTCACCTTTGTTTTGAAGAAAAGATCCGCAAAAGCTCCTCCTTGCTAGATCCAAGAATTCTCCTTTGTTCTTCCAAAATAATCTCAAGAAATTCTGAATATACTCAATGACGGCTGGGAAAGAATTTCCCTTAAATATGCCGGGTAAAAATATTAGGGTTATATTCCCACTTTGCAAAATAGTCCTTTTAAGAATACATCTTACACATATAATTGTATTCTTGAAAATTAAATCAAATATCATTTAAATTAGGATCTAATAGAAAAATATATTTTCAACCCTCAATAAGTACTGATCGGAAAGTCCAGAAAACATCTTTTGCACTTCAACCCTTAAAATTGTCAATTTTGCAAATAAGTCCTTCTTTTCTCAAAAATTGCAAATAGTATCAATTAACTTCAGAAAAATCTGGAAAAATACTACCTAAATTCTAAATAATAAATAATGATTTTTCATAAAGAAATCTTAATTTTTCAAACTTCTAAAAAATCATTTACACGTGTTTTGCACGTGTACAAAAGATGAATTTCTTGGAAAACATCAATTAAATCCTCAAAAATCATTTAAATTCATTTTCAAATAATTAAATAATATTTGAAAATACGGGGTTCTACAAAGGGTAAGACCTAGTTATGGACGATATAGGAGATTGTACTCGGAAGGGGGCCCGTGTCCCCCCTGATGATGATACATGATTACAAGTTATATGGAACTAAATGTCTCGTAGAACTAAGTGCCACATCATGGGTGACGGGGGCCACATCTAGAATCTATGGCGGCCACCTCTAGAATCCATTACCTGATGACACGTTCCGATTACAAGTTATATGTTACAAGTCACATGGAACTAAGTGCTACATAGAACTAAGGGACACGTCGTGGGATAACGGGGGCCGTCTCTAGAATCTATGGGGGCAACCTCTAGAATCCACCACTTGACTGCATGATTCCTGTTTGCATGAGTTCCAGAGTACATGAACCTATATAATTCACCATTATAGTCTAAACGTCAACTTTATTGTATACGCTCGAACCTGTGATATGGGACACAGGATTACGTGCATTAGATAGATTGATAAAAGACTGATAGACATAAGACTGACACTGAGCATAGACACTTGCATTTTGATAATTGAATATTGTTTATCGATCATTGAATATTGTATATCATTATCAGTCATTGATTATTGAATATTGATTACCGATTATTGCAATATTGTTTACTATTTATCGATCATTGCATTATCGAAAATTGTTTACCGACCCTTACTATCTTGATCATGTTATCGCCTATTATTTCTTGACTCTGATATCGTTCAAATTTCTTGTTCTTGATACATTGTCTTTTTATTGTTTAACTGTTTGACATTACTTGCGGCCCATAGCTTGCTCTAACAGGTACTCTTCCTCTTTCTTTTGAGTTAATGTTTATACAGGTACAGATGATGAGATACTGAAGGATCTTGACGTACTGTTATTGTATTGCATATTCTCGGGCTTATTGTAAGTTCTTGTATCTCAGATTGGTTATTCATGCTATTATTGTTCATGTGATTATTATTATTGTATGGTTGAGCTTACTGGTATTGTACAGCATATGGATGATATGAGTTGGTATACTTATATCATTCGCTGGACCTCAGTTATGTGCCCGTGTTTCCGTATAACGGGAAGCAGGGCGTGACAGTGAGTGAGCCTTGATAGGCTGGTTAGAGCATGCTGGCTTGGGCACTCAGTTGAGTGCCAGGGTTACGAATTTGGGTCTTGCGACTCCATTTTCTTTTATAATTTTATTAACTCATTAAAACAATAATCAGAAACATATAGGGAATTTATGTGTAGAGTTTCACACCAATAGTTAGTGGTCTTCTGGGTTTTGGTTGCGGTTTAGAAAGGGTGGTTGTGCTCGGGTTCGATCCTTGATGGGGTCGAATTCGGATTTTTTTTAAATTTTATTTCTATTAAACGCTTCTCTTTGGGGAGAAAAGAGTATGGTTAATATAGAGCATTAACAAAATATTTTGAAAATATTATATATGTTAATTCAAGGATTATTTTGTGGACAAATTACGTTATAAATTAAATTACATTAAGAAGTAAATTTTGGAGTTATTTCATTTAAATTAAATGTGATTAAAAGATTGAAATATGATGATTTTAATCTGGATTTATTCTAGAAATCTTATATTGTATGAAAACGAGTTTAAAGTTGGAATTTATGTAAATTGTGCTAGATGACCAATTAAGAGATAATTAAAGGATGAATTTGAAAAATTAGACGTATGATATTTGCAAGAGTTTTATCAAGTTGAAATGTTATTGAATTGGTGTTATAAAGGGATAAGAAGTTATTTATTTAGTTTGAGATTGATAAATTTAAAGAGAATGAATGAAAGAATCAAATGATTTGTAATGAATGAGAAATTTTAAAAGAGGTTAAGGATAACCTAGAAGATCTCTGTATCAAGATGGATGGATTATATAGGCTAAGAGAGACTCGTAGTGACGGGAACATTATGATAAATGAAATTTTGAGAAATTGCCAATATGGGCCTGAGTTCTCGATGAGTGAGTTCAAGTCTGGCATGGTAAGCTAGCTCTCGGCCATGAAATCTATAATTGGATTAAGGACAGGCACCAGAAGAGAAGACGTGATGAAACGTGGGCAAACGTAAGTGGGTCATTTTTATATAGTCGGGAGGTGTATTCCAGGACTATAGATTCAGTCGGGCAGTGTACTCCGGGACTGTGATTGTTGTGCGGAGTGAGACAAGCCTTAATTAAATCAGTGATTAGGAATGATCAAGCGGTGTACTCCGGGATCATGAATAGTCGGGTGGATAGGAGGCGGATCTCTAACATATTCCGAGCTAGAGCGGCACTTGCGGGATGTTTGCATGACGAGGATTCTGTATAGTCGGAAGGTGTACTACTGGGAAAGAATTCATACTCGTGGGATGTCTAAACCGTATTTTTGTTACCGTAGTAGGATTTTAACGAGGGATTGAACCCTATAATGAGGAGTATGTTAAGGGCTTTCCCTCTGACCTATGTAGTATGAGATGCATAGATACCGAACAAGTGCGCATTAGTGTTGCATGGTAAGTATGAATGTCTGCATTAGTCATTAAGTTCATATTGACATAATTAGGATAGTCACTTTTCATTTCTTCATTCAAGTTTGTGTTTGCTACATTAAGGAATCGCTGTATTATAGTATTGCCTCAGTTGTTTGCAACTGACGTGCTTGTAGTTTCCAAGTTGCAGGACTCGGATTAGCAAGTGATGAGGATATGAGTGTAATGCCCCGGACCCGGCTCAGCTGTGCACACAGCTACATATGCGCGCACGCGAAGAACGGACACAAAACTCTAACCACGCCCACCACAGGAACCATCAAAAGGTGGGTATACCATATAGGTATCCTTTTTCATTTGGTTAATCCTATATAAATACTTACTCTCTCCTCTTCTCATTTCCGATATGGGATTAAATCCCCCCTAGCCAAGCCACGTCACTTTCTCCATGCATGCACACTTCATTTTTCCATTTATTCATTTAATGCATGCTAAGCCCCATAGACCATCCTATAGGCTTCATCATCAATCCCTTGATCATAGTCCTATAGGATCTTCCTATAGGTCAACAACTAACAACTCATCTTATATATATATATATATATATATATATATATATATATATATGTCAACAACTAACAACTCATCTTATATATATATATATATATATATATATATATATATATATATGTATATATATATATATATATATATATATATATATATATGTATATATATATATATATATATATATATATATATACCCGCTTAAGTATGGGGTGCTACAATGAGTTTGGTGTTAATGACTATTGCAGAATTGAAGATGTTTAATGTTATAAAATGTATTTATTTCATGTAATTTTCTGCTATGCATTGTAAAGAATAACATTGTAATGAAAAATTTATAAATTCCTTGTATTTTTGTACGAAATTGAAGTAAAGATCCGGGTTGTGCTACGAATTACCTGTAATTGAAATTCGGGGCATTGCAACAATAACCGAGCATCAAGCTAAACAATTCTTTTGCAAGCACATCATTTGTCGATTCGGGATCTCACGCATACTCGCCACTGATAATGGGACTCAATTCACCGGCAGAAATTTTAGAAAATTCTGCAAAGACATCGGGGTCCAGCAGTGATTCCCCGTTATTTCACATCCCGAGTCAAACGACTAGGCCGAAAATGCCAACCACCAAATTCTTGAAGGTCTTAGAAAATGGTTGGACAAATCTCCTAAGGGACTATAGGTCGACGAATTACCGAGCGTCCTTTGGTAATATTGAACGACCAAGAGAATCCTCATGGGCGAGTCCCCATTCAATCTGACATACGGGATAGAGGCTGTCATCCCTCCGGAAATTAGTCTCCTTTCACCTAGGATCATGGGCTTCAATGAAGAATCCAATTCAACCGACCTCGGGGCCGACTTGGACATGGTCAACGAGATTCGTGAAAGGTCCACCATCAGAAGAGCTATCTATCGGCAGCGGATTGAAAGTTTCTACAACAAGAAGGTCTGCCCGACTGAAATCAAGGAGGGCAACCTCGTACTCAAGAAGCTCGCTATTTTCTGTGCCACCGCGAATGGAAAATTGGCCCCAAATTGGGAGGGCACGTACAAGGTCTCCAAAGTGGTACGCCCGGGCACGTACCGACTCGAAGACGTGGGGGCAGGATGGTCAAGAGACCTTGGAATGATGAGCACCATAGAGGCATCTGCAGTTGTAATCGGCGCTATGCACTATTCTTTTTGTGTAGTCAAGCAAGAAAATGAAATGAAGTTTCCTTTATTTTCCGAGTCAGAATATCTTGCATTTACTTCGATCCCAAACGAGAGATTTCTCAATCTCCCATGTCCTTGCCGCTCGGCTTGGACTTCAAACCAGTGTGGGAGATTCCTCAATCTCTCACATGGAGTTCAACCACAAACGAGAGATTTCTCATTCTCTCACATCATCGCCTCTCGACTTGGACTTCGAGCCATAATGAGAGATTTCTCAATCTTTCACATGGACTTCAACCACAAACGAGAGATTTCTCAATCTCTCACATGGACTTCGAACACAAACGAGAGATTTCTCAATCTCTTACATGGACTTCGACCATAACGAGAGATTTCTCAATTTCTTACGTCCTCGCCTCTTGGCTTGGACTTCAAGCCATAACGAGAGATTTCTCAATCCCTAACACGGAATTCGACCACAAACGAGGAGATTTCTCAATCTCTCACATCCTTGCCACTGACTTGGAATTCGTCCCCAAACGAAAGATTTCTCAAACTCTCGACCCCAAACGAGAGATTTCTCAATCTTTCGCATCCTCGCCACTCGGCTTGGACTTCGAACCCAAACGAGAGATTTCTTAACCTCTCACGTCCTCTCCGCCCGGCTTGGACTCCAAACTAGCTATTGGCTTTCTCACAAGCTCATCACACTCTATGCTCAGCCTGAACTTCAAGCTAGCTACTGACTTTTTAGCAAAGTCTTTCATGTCCTCTCCTTTGGCTTAGACTTCGGCTAATAACGAGAGACTTCACAAAAAGTAAATTTTTATTACAACGCATAAAAGTTTTGTTGTTACAATCGGCAAGGCAATATTACAACTATCACAATCTTGAATATATGATTACAACTGTTACAATCTCGGCCTGAACCTCCTCCTGAGGGGCCTTAGGACTGACACAAACCATATCAAGCCCGATCGAATGTGTTTGCTCGCCGACAAGCCCACCGGGATCCCTCGGGGTCTGGACACCCCCGTAATGGAACTCTGAGCATCCCATGGCCTTGTCGACTCCAGCTACAAGGTCGGACACGGGCATCCAACGGAGGGACAACCGCCCCAGAAAGAACGGGATCAGGAACCACTCATTCCAAGCATGACCTTGAACCTTTGTATCTCCAATTCTTTCTCTACTATAACCTCGCAGTGGAAAGATTCAGAGATCGGTCACCGAGTAAAAGTGCTAGACATCGACCATCTTGTCCATGTGCTCCCCAAGTTGCGGTTGGCAATCATCTTCTTCAGACGCGCCGACTCCAAGCTAAGCCCCTTCGACTTATTCATAAAATAAGAAACAACAGCTTCCCGGTCTCGAGCCTGGTTATGACACTGCACCAAGACAGACTCCATAGATTTTAGCTTGCCCCTAAGGAGCTCCACCTTGGCATTACGTGGGTCGGCCACGAAAGGCTCGTTCATCTAACGCGAAGAGGGAAAGGACATTTCATTCCGAGCCTCGTGGACTTGGCTAAATCACAAGTATATACTACGAGCCAAAAATTCCAAAGTAAAAGAGTTCGGCCCCAAAAAATCATTTCATTCACAAAATAAGTCTTACAAAATAGCGGTGGCCAGTCTGCGTATGGCAAATACAAAAAGAAAAAAAAATGATAATGATGAAACTACAGCCTAGTAGAGAGGGGCACCTCTTCATCGGCCGCCGCATCGGCATTGGGGGCATTCGCACCCGCTGGGTTCTCTTCGACCAACGGACGTCACCACCATCCTCATCGTCGTCTCCCCCGGGCATCTTCGGGTGCTCGAGGAGTTTCATGGCATAATCAAACCCCTCGAGTCGACACTCAGGGTAATACTACAAGACGTGCTCAAGGGGTCAGTCGTAGGCCTTGTTCTGGGCCTCGATGACCTTGTCCATGGCAGAATTCTTTATCTTCTTGATATCCCAGGTGGCCTCCTTCCTTATTTCCCTTTCCATCCGAATCCGATCATCGACGAGGGAAGCCAGATGGGCCATAAGAGCCTGCTCACATGACTTGAACGCATCAAGCTTCAACTTCAGCTCTTTCATCTCATGCTTAGACCGTTGAGCATTCTTGAACCCGCGTTGGAGCTCGCAAGTGTATAGCCTCTTCACCTGAGCTCCGGCCATGGATGCCTGCAAATAATATGCTGAGACTTGGAAAATTCAACTAGAAAAAGTCTCAACAAATAGAACGAGGGGTCGGAAAAAACCTTACCATCACATTGGCTTACGCCCACCACATATAACATGACTCGACGGTATCGGTCACCAGGCTATTGCGAAGCAGGGCCAGGTGCTCCACCACCTCTGACACCAACGACCCTTTAGTCAGCGTAACGGCCATCTTCACGGACCAATTGGGCACCCACGGTTGGAGCCCTCTTTGCCCATGATCTCATGAAAGCAGAGTGGACAGGTGGAATGCCACCCCTCAGAGCGTCTATAACCCTAAGGTTACTCGAGCTTGGTGCCTCCTTCTCGGCACGTGGAGTCCCAGCTGCCGAAAGGGCCCTCTGCTTCTTGGACTTCGGGTCTGAAGTTCCCGCAGAGCCCCTCTGAGAGGGCCTCTTTTGCTGCTTCGCCAGGAGGGCTCTCCTCGCGTCGATCGCTGCATATCCAATGTTAGAAAAAAAATGAAGGGAAAAAGTTTGACAGAAAAGGAAATGAATAACATACAAGGATCAATGGGGCTTAGTCTATTCCTGACCAAGTGCTTCTTAGTCACATTCGGCCAGCCGATGTTGTTTCTTGTGACGATCCGATCCACGTCAGCCCATTCCTCATCCGTCATGTCCCTTCTCTTCGGAGCCTTGTGATTCGCCTGTAAAATTCCAAGTGTAGGAATTTCCCAAGGCACCAGATTCCGGACGACGAAGTATTTCTCCTTCCATCCTTTGATGGAGTCTGGATGCCCATGGACCACCTTCTTATGAGGGTGAGGCAATCTGTAGTATACTCCCTCGTGCTCTCCCGACGAACTGACCCCCAAAACGGTGTGGAAGTACTTGAGCTTCAGAGGCATTCCCTTATCCTTGCAAAGCAACATGAAGCACACAAGCTGCTTCCAAGAGTTAGGCCCGTACTGCATCAAACTTAGACCCCCCTAATTCAGCACCTTCATGATAAATGGGTGCAGCAGCCAGCATTCGCGAGAAACATGCAGTAGCAGGGCGCCAACTCGTTCGTTGGGCGGAGTCCAGGGTTCGGAACCATCGGCTTAAACTCCAGCACTATGAAATAGTTTGCTCGTATCAACGACAGGTCATTAATCGTTAGCATGCTCTGCGTCGTGTCCATCCACATCTTGGGTCAACTTGGCAAAGAGGGCTGCACCCCATATCAAACCAAGTCTTCAATGTCATCTGGATACATCCTAATTGATCCTAGCTACTGAAGATATGGGACGTCAAGCCCATGTTTGGAGAGGAACTCATCAGGCTGTTTCAAACTGTCTGGAAGAGTCCACCTCATCCTCCTATGTTGAATGTGAGGAGCCTTTGGGGGAGACGGCGTCGCCAATGGTTTAAGATTAAGAGGGCCACCCGATGGGCCAACTTCCCAAACAGTCCGGAAGTTTTCTCAATGCTTGGTAGGAACTTCGAGCTAGCAATTGGCTTTTTCACATGCCTATCACGCTCGACGCTCGGCATGAACTTCGAACTGGCTACTGGCATTCTCACAAAGCCTATCACGCTTGACGCTCGATGCTCGGGAGGAACCTTGAGCTTGCTACTTGCTTTCTCACAAGCCTATCATGCTCGATGTTCGACATGAACTTCGAGCTAGCTACTGGCTTTCTTACAAAGCCTATCATGCTCTACGCTCGACGCTCGACGCTCAGTAGGAACTTCGAGCTAGAACCAGGCTTTCTCAGAAGAATATCATGCTCGACGCTCGGCATGAATTTTGAGCTGGCTACTGACTTTATCACAAAGCCTATCATGCTCGATGCTCGACAGGAACCTCGAGCTAGCTATTGGCTTTCTCACAAGCCTATCACGCTCGATGCTCAGCATGAACTTCAAGCTAGCTACTGGCTTTCTCACAAAGCCTATCACGTTCGATGCTCGACGCTCGACAGGAACTTCGAGCTAGCAACTAGCTTTCTAACAAGCCTATCACACTTAATGCTCGGCATGAACTTTGAGCTAGCTACTGGCTTTCTCACAAAGCCTATCATGCTCGATGCTCGATGCTCGACGCACGGTAGGAACCTCGAGCTGCCTACTAACTTTCTTACAAGTCTATCACGCTCGATGCTCGGCATGAACTTTGAGCTAGCTACTGGCTTTCTCACAAAGCCTATCATTCTCGATGCTCGATGCTCGGCAGGAACTTCCAGCTAGCACTGGCTTTCTCACAATCATATCACTCTCGACGTTCGGCATGAACTTCGAGCTGGCTATGTAACGTCCCAAATTCCATCTACATGTAATTTGTAGCACAACAGGATCTTTTACTTCAATTCATACAATTTTACATGGAAATTAAAAATTTTCATTATACAACATTGTTCTTTACATCAACGCAGCAGAATTTAAATGAATACAATATGATATACAATAATAAAAATCCTTCAATCTTGTAACAGCTCATCATAGTGACTTTATGTCCATGCCAAGTCCAGTCCTGCAACTAGAAAACTGTTGGCATGTTAGTTGCATACAAATGACGCAATGTTATAAGACACGATTCTCTTACTTTATCAAACATAAACTTGAATGCACATCAAAGTGTAAAAAGTGAATATCCTAAACATGTTAGTGTACGATATGACTTAAATGCCTAATGCAGATTTACATTATGATGCACTAATGCACACTTGTTCGGATTCTATGCATCACATTCTATATAGGTCCGAGGGCAAGCCCTTATCGTACTCCTCAATATAGGGTTTAATCCCTCGCTATGAAATACTACTACGGTGACTAATGTATGGTTTAGATATCCTGTGAGTATCTAGCACCACCCTGATAATTTTTGAGTATCGCTCACTCACCGCAAGTCGTAACCTCGATAGTTCTAGAGGTGAATACCCACACCGCGAGCTATGACCCCAATAATTTTTTAGAGTCGTTCTCCCACAGTAGGTGATTCTCACACCCCGATAATTCTGGAGACGAAACCCAACACCGCGCTGTTATAGGTACCTCATCACACAAATACCTCATGAGCGTCGCCTCGATCCTGATAATTCTGATGGAATATCTCCCACCGCGAGCTGCAACCCCAATAATTCTGGAGATAACCTCTCACCGCGCTATCAAATAGGCTCTTATACTCATGTTTGTCCATACTTCATCACATCTCCCCTTAGTGCATGTCCTTAAGTTTAGTTAATCATTATAACCTAGAGCTGGCTTACCCTACCAAACTTAAATCAATATGAGAGAAAGTCAGCCCACACTGGCTACTTCTCAAAAGAAACTTAACCCATACTGGTTAGTTATCAAATTTTCATTATTCACAAAATGCCAGTTACTAAGGGTCTCACCTAGCCTCTAGATTCCAACAATCATCTCACTACAGAGATCAATTTGGTTATATCCAACCTCAACATAAATATTTTATTTATTAACCATCATTTCTCTTTATCCACTTTCTTTATGAAGTATTCAACTTCTATGACAACATTCAATAACAATTTTCTCAAATCAACTTCTTTTAGACAAATCCTTGGTTAACAAACCAAATCACTCATTTTAATAATGTTCCAAGCTCTTCCCATTCAAAACCTCCAATTCTTAATACAAAAATTCTTAGGATTAATCACTAGAAGTTCCTAGTTTAAATCTCATACTTATAATTTGATATTATTATAAGCCAACCCATTCATATCTTTAATCATATACATTTTCTTGAATTCAAATCTCATCTAACACATGAATATGATCTTTAAATTGTCAAAATATCCCTTAGAATATTATAAAATAATTCCCAAGTGATCTAGTAATATTTTAGAATATTTCTATGAATTTTCCCAATTTTTAAATTTGGGAAAAGATCATAAAAATAAAAATAAACTCAAAAGGGGGACACCCGGATTCAAACTAGAGCCTACACCAAGTCAGCAGCAAGCCCAACCATTAGTCCAAATCATTTTTGTGAAGGAAGGACTCTTCAATTCATTTTTGTAGCCCAGAAACATCATTTAAATAAACTTCCAAAAAATATAAAAGAGGCAGAAGCCTCCCGAGTTCAAACTAGTGACCAAGGACTCTTCAAGTACTCATATGTTTCAATTAGAAAAATTGACTACTATTATAAATGTATTTTCTTTTAGCAATTCTCACATCCCCATTGATGTTATAATTCATCCCCAATATTTAGACAATTTCTTATGCACAATGTAACAACTTTATGTATACATATACATAATTCATACAATCTAATCATGACTTATTATTATGTGCCTAACAACACAACAACATGCTTTTAAATAAAAATTTCAATTGAGAACCTATCAATTTTATGATGAAACTTTCAGTTAGCATACAATAATTCTCATATTTCATTACTACTAAAATTCTAACAGCACCATATGCATCACAAGAGTAATTGAAGGACTCATACCAATTATCAATTTCAAGCATAAATTTTCCTACACATGCATACTATAATAATTTAGAAAGCAAAAGAGACACCCACCTCTTCTTGATGCAAATTGAAATTAGAACTCCTAGAAAATGCTCCAAAGCTCTTCCAAAATTCGAACTCCCAAAGCAAGCCATGAAGGCTCCAAAATAACCCACATATCTATATATATCTGTATATATATATACATGTATATATATAATTGAATGGAGTAATAGTATAAGTTTATATATATGTGTGTGTGTGTGTGTGTGTGTGTGTGTGTGTGTGTGTGTGGTGAGTGAGTGGAGGGAGAAAATGAAATTGCTGGGGTTTTCGGAATTGGCAGAGAAGAGAAGAAGGGAAAAGGAAAAGAGGGTGAAGGGCTTTAAAAGGATTAATGAATGGGAGGTTACTTAACTAACCACTAACCTAATTCAACTCTCCACTAACTCCTACGCCCCCCCCCCCCCCCCCCCCCCCCCGCGACAACTCTCCATTTAAATGCAGCCAGTTGAAAAAGTCCAAGGGTGAGAAAACACGTGCACGTGCGTGCTACGTGTGTGCACACAATTTATTAATAATTTTTATTTAAATTAAATGCATATGTTGTAATATGTAATATGTATTTAATAGAAATATTTTAAATTAATTAAAATTAGAGTTTTCATGCACACATAAAAATATACACACACACACTTGATAAAATTTAGGCTAAATTTAAAAAATCCACACTAAGTTTTGGGCCAGTTTAAAAAAACCGTACTAAGTTTCTGTTTTATAAAAAAAAGACACAAAATTTCAAAAAACTCCACTGGATTAGTTAGGGTTAGGGTTAGGGTTAGGGTTGGGTTAGGGTAGGGTTTAAAAAACCACATTCATCTTTCATTTGTGTTTAAAAAAACATCGCTTAACTAAACAGATGTATAAATAAATCCCCCCCAAACTAACCCTAACCCTAACCCTAACTAACCCATTGGAGTTTTTTGAAATTTTGTGTCATTTTAAAAAAAAAAACTTAGTGCGGTGTTTTTTAAATTGGCCCAAAACTTAATGTATTTTTTTTTAAAAATTTAGCCTAAATTTTATTTTGCAAGAGAATACAACCGACACGTGCATCACACGTAAAAATATTAAAATTTGGAATATATTTTATCAACGGGAAAATGTTTATAAATAATCAAAATACACATAAGAAAACTATATTTCCTTATATATATATATATATATATATATATATATATATATATATATATATATATATATATAATCAACACGTATATCGAAAAACACGTGCAACACACATATAAAAAATATTTGAATCAAAATAGGAGAAAAATAAATTTCAGTTTATAAAATGAATTTGAACAAGTTATAAAATAAATAATTGAAAGACATAGAAATATTACACGTAACGGTGGAATATACGTAATCGGCATGTGTATCGAAAGCACGTGAAATGCACGTAAAAACAAAAAGATTGAAATTTAATATTTGAGTTGACTCAAATAGGATGAGAATGAATTTTAAGAAGATGAAAAATGTATACACAGTCGAAATACAAAATACGTGTGATATTTATATTAAAGTACATTACGGATATTATCCATAACGATACAAAATACACGTGCGTAACATATGAGGGGCAAAATTGTCATAACTCAATTTTGCGGTGTGTTACAGGCTACTGGCTTTCTCACAAGCGTATCACACTCGACGCTTGGCATGAACTTCGAGCTGGATACTAGCTTTCTCAGCCTACGACGCTCTGCCTCAAACGCCCCACCCCTGTGGCCGAAAGATTGGAGGGTCAGGGCTCGGCTTCACACTGCTTGGCCTCGACCCCATTTCGCCCCACGAAGGGATATTTTGCTCCATTCTGGAGCAAACTGATGACATGCCTTCTCACAAGATTAAGCTACTCCTCGACAGCTGGTACGTATAACTATCCAGGAGTGTGGGGCTTATGATGTGGATAAATAATCTAGCATGACCAGAGCCGTCTAATCTCCTCAAAATCCGCTCATCTCTAATCATGGGGCTAGTGGATCCAGCGGGCCTACTGCTGGTTCAGGCTCACAGAGAAACGGGTCAACCTGGCCCATTAGAGTTAGGGCTCCCACTCTCTCTCTGCCTATAAATAGCAGACCCCCTCCCCCCTTTCTACAGGAAATGCCTCTTTCTTCACCTGAACCCTAGCTTTCCTTTCCTACAGTGACTGACTAAACCATCGGAGGGCCTGTCACCGGGATCTCTCTTGGTATTTCTAGGCCTTTTGTAGGTGTTCAGGTCGGCCAGCTTCTAGCATCATCTCCTCTTCAGCTCCGTAGGAGATTCTCATCCCAGATCCGGATCTACGGCTGAGATCTATCTCTTCCACTACAAATTTGAAGAACTCACACATGTTGTTCCCACCACTAAAACAAGCAGCATTAGTCACATATTGAATCATATATTGATCTTAGTTAGGTGTAAGCATTACACATAACACATCCTAATTTGAGTCTTTATTTAAGGAGCTTATTCCATACTTTCCCTACAAATAATGAACACCTCTCCCTCTTAGAATATATTTGAATAATAGACAAAGGTTCCATTGTCTCTTCAAATTTAATGATCAATGTCAGTTGACATCTCAATGGCCCTCTGGACACTAAGAGTGTGTGCATCTGTCTTTATCATTTTCCAATATTAAATAGTGTGCCCACTTGATAAATCTGTGCAGGAATCCCCAAATTTTTACCCTAGGACAATAATTCAATACTCTGTTAATTTGATTCAACCTTGTTTTACAACATTTTCCTTTAATCTCTCTATGATATCGGGAAAACCATGTCAGGATGTTGTATATGAAATTCAAGGAGATTATGTAAGAGGCGCAGTGAGAATCTTGTGCAGCGCGATGGTCTTCTGAGTTAGTTGTAGGAAAATTTTACAAGATATAATCTCTCACAGTGCAATTCTTTTACCATGAATAATTCTTGTTATAACTGTGAGATTTCGATACACTTAGCTGTGTGGCCTTTCGAGAATCTAAATGGACAAAATGTCGTGCAAAAGGTTGGCATAATTGTTCAGTTAGGGTAAGGAAAATGTTCCCATTTCTAGTAGATGAAACTAGTGACATGTATGATTTTTGACACTTGTTATTAGAATCATACATTATGGGCATGGACTGTGCTTTCAAATATTGACATTTATATACAAACATATATCGACTGATTACGGTATATATATATAGCACAGACGGACTGAATAGCCCTTTAATGTTTAAACCGACCCCTCATTATTTCTTGCTATAAAAAGTTGCAGGCATGCAAAGCAAAAGCAGGTATACTTTCATGTTGTCATCTACATCACAGAGTAGGAAGAGGAAACCAGCATGAACAGAGCACAAGAATGAATGAAGGGGGATGTCAACATCCTGAAAGAGAGATTTCTAATTTATATGATAGTGTTGTATTGGAAACACAAATCTTTCTGTAGGTCATTGGATATATATACCCTCTAGGATGTGTTTATTCGAGACCATTAGATGCATCCATACTTGGTAAAAATACTGATAACGGTGATAATGAGTATGTTAGAAAGAAATGTGAGGGCATCTGTGTGTAACTTTTCTATACTGTTTTGTTACACAACTATTTATATTCTTTATCAAGCATCATAGTGAAACTCATTATAGCTGGTTCTGCCACAATATCTATAATCACTCGTTTCCTTCATTTCCTCCTGTAATGTACGTTCATAAAGTTTTGGCACCTAATTTATCTTTTGTATGTTTGTTATAGTGATCTTTTGCATGTTGAAATTTCTAATTATGATGATGATTTTTTCTAACATTTTCATGTTTTTTTTCATATTTGGTATTTGACTGTCTATTTTATTGAGGTATCTTTCTTCCAAATATGGCTCGAGAAGAGGTAACTATTACTATCAACCACTTATCCACATATACAAGAACAAAATTTCATTATATATCATTCAGAATCGTGGTTTTTTTTTAAAATCGTTTGTAGTGCTCAAAACAAGGAAATACCAAAAAATGGACGGAAGAGGGAAAGATAAAGAGAAAGGATAAGGAAAAGAAAAAGAGGAGGGATAAGGAAATGGAAAAGGGAAAGGAAAATAAATCAAAAAGAGAAGGCATCAAATAGTGTGATACCTACTAATACAACTGATAATATATATATTTCTTATTTATAGTTTTGGTATATATATATATATATATACATATATATATATATATATATACATATATACATATATATATATATAGTTTTGGTGTAATATATATGTGTTACGTGTAATATACATATATATATATATATAGTTTTGGTGTAATATATATGTGTTACGTGTAATATATATATATATATATATATATATATATATATATATATATATATATATATATATAACACTTGTAATAACTATTTTTATGTTTTCATGTTAGTCACTCAATGTAATAACTATTTTTATGTTTTCATGTTAGTCACTCAATGTAAACAAGAATCATAGAAGTAGAAAGTGTGAATTGTTAAACAGGGAGGCACCGACTGAAGTGGTTGTAATTGGGTGATGGTTGACACACGATCCTGAGGTGGTAGTGCACTGTGTACCCCTTGAAAAAATTGCATCCAAAGTTTGGGTGGACAAAGTTAGACAACCTTCAGCACTATAATTTAGTGATGTAATGCCCCGATTTCCATATACTGGAAAAACGAGACACGAGCCAAAACCTTTTCTTCAATTAGTCACAATACACAGAAAAACAAGAGAATTTAAAACTTTTTATTCAACACCCAATGTATTACAAGTCTGAATATCATACAACTGCAATACATTACAATAGTATTACAATAATACCTTCATGTTCCCAAGTATTAAAACTTTCAACAACTTACATCAGAGTACAAGGAATGAAGAACAACACTTGGTAACTCTCACTTGAGTACTTCTCAACTAATAGATAATCCACATACATGTTACAGCGGAACAAAACATGATACTGACTCCTCGCTTTCCTTGCCTTGAGTCCTCCTGAATCTCGCACTTGTATTTCTGCGATCCAGTACCTATTGAAGTGGGGACGTCAGTATTCACTGAAGCTTTAAGGCTGATAACATAGCAGCGAATCTCTCAAAGCAACATACAGAAACATGGCAATTGTGTCGGTATAGTTTAAGTGTTCATGAGTGCTATGACTAGAATCTAACGCAATATTTACTAAAACTAGGATGCTCCTATTCTAATGTCAGCAAGTCTCCGAAACAACATGCAGCCCATACTACATGCGCCCCCATCTCAAGCCGTTTCTCCATATATAGGGATTCGAACCCGCGTTATGAATTTCTAATTGTACACAACCTGTTCCTGACAGATACAACGTGACTGATGAGGTTGCAGATACGATCTAGTCCCGTTACTGCAGTCAATAGTGGTGTCCTTATTTGCCACTATTGCCCAGTCGCACCGGATCTCACTTAAAAACCAGAAGAACCCTCGGGGTTTCCGCCAACAGGAGAGCCCCCTGCCGCCCCCTAGCCAGACTGTAGTCCATGGCTTGTTCGCTTCCCCGGCATAGGACCCGACGGAGTTCTGGGGTGCATCCCCCTAGCTCTGCCCGCCTTATCATGGCACTTCAGAAATTAACAGTGTGAGATACGCAACCCGTGCTCCCAACTCGTGAGAAGCCACCGTACGTATCCCTTTGACGGGAAGGTACAACCCAATAACACCACCTAAGGTCTGCCCTAAGGGATGAGTTAGTCGTAAAGGGCCCCCTGCAACCGACTCCTCTCTTTCCAGCAAAAGGTTTAAGTAAATGATCTTTATAAGTCACTACCCTAATGATGTCCCTAACCCTGAACACTCCTAGGGATGACAATATTATAAACACAACATGCTAGGCCTTAAATTAGACTTCACAAGACAACTCTACTAGGCTGCTCAACCTAGACTTACCAGAATCTCTCAGGATCCGGTTCCTGGCCTATCGATCCAAGACCCCGGCAATGCGAACATACATGCATGCCACTATCCTGAACTTGGATTCCGTCTATACTCCGGTCCTCGATCAACCTACACCGGTTAAGATTCGATGATACACAAGGAGTGACTCTTCCACAGTTCCTTAGGAGTAAGAAAACATATGTCTTGATGGTCGATAGCCCCTAGGGTAATAATATCACCCTAGACGAGCACAACGAACTGTGTACTAGCTAACAAGCTATATACGAGTAACTAACCACATACGAGCCAATAATTTACGTATGAACCAACAACTACCTACGAGCCAGGCGGGCCTCGTAGGAGATAACAACGTACATACCAGCCAAATAAGCCTCGTATGAGACCAACAGCTACGCACGGGCCGGTTGAGCCGCGTAGGAGACAACAACCTACATACGAGCCAAATAAACTACGTATGAGACCCACAGCTATATACGGACCAGTCGAGCCACGTACGAACACAACCATATGCAAACAACCATATAGGTAATCAAACCTATAAGCAACCAAATGTGCTTACTAACAACTCGATCTTCTATAATTAGAAGCAACAGAGGAATCTACTAATAGTCTATGATAGGCATTCTACCAATGAGAAGCCCGAAAGCGACATAACAACTTTTATCGAACAAACTATCACTAGCAACCCTCCCAACCCTTATTACCCATAAGGATGAGGAATGTCCCCAAGATAGGGTCCAATTCCACTTTAAACCTTACACACTAGAACTCACGGTTTCCTTTCAAAAACGAACTAGAACAACATAGAACATACGTTCGCTTCAATATTCAAGTAAGATGCTACACTATACCCTTCAAGCATGTATGGGCTCCTTACTAACATTAACTACAACAAGGTAGTTATCACTACAATTACAACATGATTCTTTCCTATTACTTAACCTATAGCAATTTAAGCGTAGTATACAATTGTAAGCATCAACCTACAACAACTAATTATGGTATATAACATAACCATCAACTCACAACACTCATAAGTATGAGTACGATTTAAGCATGCACTTATGACAATCTTAAGCATGAATAGTTACTACAATCTAAATATGAAGTTTTACTACAATTTAAGCATGAACTCCTTACAACAAGTACACAACATAAGCATGGTTCCTACAACATGGCACACATCTCGAGCATGGTTCCATTAACCTACAACATGGTACACATCATACATGGTTTAAGAGTTTCCTACCATAGTCTAGCATGGTATATATTTTTCCATCAGTGAATCAAGCATGGTATGATACTTTCTTACCTTAACTACAACAAATTAGCATAGATTTGTTACCTTAAACATGGGTATCATCTAGCATGAATATCTAATAACTACTTAAGCATAAATATCATTATCCATCAACTAAGCATGAATGTCATTGAGCATGAATATCTACTAACTAATTAAGCATAAATATCATTATCCATCAACTAAGCATGAATGTCATTGAGCATGAATATCTACTAACTACTTAAGCATGATTAATCATTACCACTCAAGCATGGATATATAATTAGCATGAATCTTGCTACATTCCTAAGCATGGTATTCAACTCCAATATTTATCTACAACATGCTATGGTAGGTAATTTTAACATTAATCCTACACATTCCTAAGTATGGTATTCAACTCCAATATTTATCTACAACAAGCTAAGCATGGTAGGTAATTTTAACATTAATCCTACACATTCCTAAGCATGGTATTCAACTCCAATATTTATCTACAACAAGCTAAGCATGGTAGGTAATTTTAACATTAATCCTACACATTTCTAAGCATGGTGTTCAACTCCAATATTTATCTACAACAAGCTAAGCATGGTAGGTAATTTTAACATTAATCCTACACATTGCTAAGCATGGTATTCAACTCCAATATTTATCTACAACAAGCTAAGCATGGTAGGTAATTTTAACATTAATCCTACACATTTCTAAACATGGTGTTCAACTCCAATATTTATCTACAACAAGCTAAGCATGGTAGGTAATTTTAACATTAATCCTACACATTCCTAAGCATGGTATTCAACTCCAATATTTATCTACAACAAGCTAAGCATGGTAGGTAATTTTAACATTAATCCTACACATTCCTAAGCATGGTATTCAACTCCAATATTTATCTACAACAAGCTAAGCATGGTAGGTAATTTTAACATTAATCCTACACATTTCTAAGCATGGTGTTCAACTCCAATATTTATCTACAACAAGCTAAGCATGTATATCATTAAGCATGAACATCTACTAACTTTATTTAAACATAAACATCTACTACAACTTTATATAAACATCTACTACCACTACTTTATTTAAAACATAAACATCTACTACTACTACTTTATTTAAAACATAAACATCTACTACAACTATTTTATTTAACATAAACATCCACTACAATTTCATTTAAACATAACCCTCTACTACAACTTCATTTAACATAACATCTACTAAAACTTCATTTAAACATCTACTACTACTACTTTATTAAAGAATAAGCATCTATTTCTTTATTATTACTAGCCAAACATAAAAGAGATCTTTTAATCATTCTACAACTAATAACTTAGATTAGTTCTTTTTCATGCTAGAATTAGCATCTAAAATGGGTTCTTTTTACTTAAGATTTATAAAAGGAAATAAACAACAATAAAATAAAGTAAGGAACCCTCAACTTGGTTCAGCCATTCATATGCATCCTTTTTAGTCCAAAAGTTCAAGTGTATGTTCTACAACCCTAAAAATGGGTGTATATACCAAGGTCCATATGCTTATGTATGAGTCCACATTCAAGTCCTACAACCCAAAAATGGGTGTATACCCAAATTCCATATGCTTATGCATTTTGTCTAATAATACGTCCTACAACCCAAATAGGTGTATACACAAGTCCATATGCATATGTTCATTTTATTCCAATTAATAACACAAGAATAACAACTATAACTACAAAGATTCAATCTTTATGTGTTTAGTTGGCACTACCACTAATTACCTTCTTTTATCCATACAAAACTACAACATATACAACAACAACACACAACACATCACAAGAATAACCCCCAAAACAAAAGAAAACAAAACAAGGAAGATAAGAAGAAGAAGGAACCAAAAAAACAACAACTCAAACAAACAAAAAGAAACAAGTGGAGAACCCCCACCTAATATTCCTTTGATGGAAAGACTTGCTAGCTATACTTCTCCTTCGCCTAAGCTCTTAGAAACTCCTAAGAAGACCTACAAGAAAAACTCTCAAGTTAGAGTGGGTTCTCTCTTTCTTTTCCTTTCCTTTCTTTGTCTTTGTATCTTTGTAAAAAGTGAGACAAGTGGAGAAGGAGGGGGTATTTATAGGTGGAGGAGAGGGTGGAGAGTGAAAAATTGCACACACATAATGCAAAAACCCCCTCCCCTAATCCATGGCCGGTTTTTACCAAGGGAGGTGAGGTTGAAGTGGAGGTATGGTGCTATAGATGAGGTGGAGGTATGGGTGTGAGCTTCTAGAAGAATTCTCCTAATTCTCTCATGCACATTTAGTTTAGGTTAAACACTTATAAAACCCTAACAATCTAATAGGTTTTGTCATAACAAAGACAAGTGTTTTGTCCAAAAATACACAACACACAATTTGTATAATGTACTAATTGACATACTACATACATGTGTGTATATATATACGTATACCGAAAATCTTCGCATAATCCCTATAAAAATGATTTAATTTCAAAAATAATAATAAAATAAATTTTATTATTAGTTCGAAAGATCACGGTACCAATTTGATACAATACGGATGTATACTGACCGGTATCTGGGTACAGATAATGTCTATGAACAAATCGGGTGAAAATCACCAAAATATCCTAATTCTGGAATTAAAATAAAATAATAATTTATACAAGGTAATATCCGTCCGGGATATTACAATACTCCCTCCTTAGAATAGTTCTGTCCTCAGAACTACGTTAAGTTAGGAAAACAGGCAAACATCCATACCCTAAATAACTCGGGGAAGGAAGCTTATACTGCTTTCCGGCTCCCAAGTGGCTCATCCACGAACTGGTTCTCCAAAGAACCTAACCTTTTGCAATTCGGTAGCTACTCCCTCCTTAGAATAGGACATGACCTATGAATATTACTTCCGACTTCCAGGATTCTCCCCTGTAATTTGCTCAAAGCTGACGCTCCAGATGTTGTAATCAACGGAACCAATTCTGGAGTTGCCTTCCACACACACCTCAACTCTTGGAAAATAATTTAGACAAAAGATTATGATGAACCAAGTTTGAACAAAACAGTTGCCTGGATTTCATATATATATAATCCAACTGATTTCAAAAGTGTTACATCATACATCACTCCTTAGTCCAAAACAATTTCAAAATATGACTCTAAGTCTTAGTTGCAGTTCCATACTAGTACTGGCTCTCCTGCCTTCTTCAGCTTGCCCTTTAGTAAGTGTGAACTCTTACTCTTGGGGGACAGGCTCCTTTCCTTTATTGTCCACCTTCAGGGCTAATATGCCGCTACTATTCTTCTGAAACTGGAGACAATTTGGCCTGATATGACCAATCTCTCCACATCTGTAACAGACACGTGTATCCATCTGAGGGTCCTTTTTCGGGCACTGGCTCATGAAATGACCTCGCTACCCACATAGAAAACAACTTTCTACCTTGGCACCTCTAGGTTTGGCCTCCGTCTTCTGAGTCTTCCGCTCCTGACCTCGGTCCTCAAACCCTGATGCTGGTGCAGATCTCTTACCTTGACGTCGTGGACAGACTGATTTCTTATGTCCAACTTCCTTACAGAAATGGGATGTTACAACCTCGGTGGTTCACTGGACTTGCTCCCATTCATACTGCAGTCGGGCCAATCCGGAATCAAAGTATTCCTGTTCCTTGGCTAGGCTTGCTAATATAGCTCTACAAGCATCACCCACTTGCTTAGCTTGTCGACCTCTCCTGGTCCTGCATCTCTTTAGCTTCTTCATTTCCTGGCGTATGCTAGCTGCCGCCGCTGTGCGCTGATTTGCACTTAGCTTCTGCGGTGGTGAAATCTCCCTTGGCTCCTCACTCGAGATTATCGGATCATCCATTGAATTCGGCTCAATCTCATCCATCAACACATCCTCGGTTAGGATATCCTCGAACACCATCCTTCAACGGCATATACTAGTAATTAGTCCAGATACAGAAAATTTATAAAGCATAGGTTGAAAGAAACAACAATATGAATTATAATTGTTTACAACTAACTAAAACCCGACTCCTAAAAGGCATCCAAGTTTAATTTTCTTGCTGTGTTGACTGTAAATTAAAGTTAGCTCGATACCACTCTGTAACGCCCCTATTTCCATATACAGGAAAAACGAGACACGAGCCAGGACATTTTCTTCAATTAGTCACAATACACAGAAAAACAGGAGAATTTAAAACTTTTTATTCAACACCCAATGTATTACAAGTCTGAACATCATACAACTGCAATACATTACAATAGTGTTACAATAATACCTTTACGTTTTCAAGTATTACAACTTTCAACAACTTACATCAGAGTACAAGGAATGAAGAACAACACTTGGTAACTCTCACTTGAGTACTTCTCAACTAATAGACAATCCACATACATGTTACAACAAAACTAAATATGATACTGACTCCTCACTTTTCTTGCCTTGAGTCCTCCTGAATCTCGCACTTGTATTTCTGCGATCCAGTACCTATTGAAGTGGGGACGTCAGTATTCACTAAGGCTTTAAGGCTGATAACATAGCAGCGAATCTCCCAAAGCAACATACAGAAACATGGCAATTGTGTCGGTGTAGTTTAAGTGTTCGTGAGTGCTATGACCAGAATCTAACGCAATATTTACTAAAACTAGGATACTCCTATTCTAATGTCAGCAAGTCTCCGAAGCAACATGCAGCCCATACTACATGCGCCCCATCTCAAGCAGTTTCTCCATATATAGGGATTCGAACCCGCATTATGAATTTCTAATTGTACACAACCTGTTCTTGATAGATACAACGTGACTGATGAGGTTGCAGATACGATCTAGTCCCGTTACTGCAGTCAATAGTGGTGTCCTTGTTTGCCACTATTGCCCAGTCGCACCGGACCTCACTCAAAAACCAGACGAACCCTCGAGGTTTCCGCCAACAGGAGAGCCCCCTGCCGCCCCCTAGCCAGACCGTAGTCCATGGCCTATTCGCTTCCCCGGCATAGGACCCGACGGAGTTCCGGGGTGCATCCCCTTGCTCCGCCTGCCTTATCATGGCACTTCAGGAATTAACAGTGTGAGATACGCAACCCGTGCTCCCAACTCGTGAGAAGCCACCATATGTTTTCCTTTGACGGGAAGGTACAACCCAATAACACCACCTAAGGTCTGCCCCAAGGGACGAGTTAGTCGTAAGGGGCCCCTTGCAACCGACTCCTCTCTTTCCAGCAAAAGGTTTAAGTAAATGATCTTTATAAGTCACTACCCTAATGATGTCCCTAACCCTGAACACTCCTAGGGATGACAACATTATAAACACAACATGCTAAGCCTTAAATTAGACTTCGCAAGACAACTTTACTAGGCTGCTCAACCTAGACTTACCAGAATCCCTCAGGATCCGGTTCCTGGCCTATCGATCCAAGACCCCGGCAATGCGAACATACATGCATGCCACTATCCTGAACTTGGATTCCGTCTATACTCCGGTCCTCGATCAATCTACACTGGTTAAGATTCGACGGTACACAAGAAGTGACTCCTCCACAGTTCCTTAGGTATAAGAAAACATATGTCTTGATGGTCATAGCCCCTAGTGTAATAATATCACCATAGACGAGCACAACGAACTGTGTACTAGCTAACAAGCTATATACGAGTAACTAACCACATACGAGCTAATAAGCTACTTATGAACCAACAACTACCTACGAGCCAGGCGGGCCTCGTAGGAGATAACAATGTACATACCAGCCAAATAAGCTGCGTATAAGACCAACAGCTATGCACGGGCCGATCGAGCCACGTACGAGACAACAACCTACATACGAGCCAAATAAACTACGTATGAGACCCACAGCTATATACGGGCCAGTCGAGCTACGTACGAGCACAACCATATGCAAACAACCATACAAGTAATCAAACCTATAAGCAACCAAATGTGCGTACTAACCACTCGATCTACTATAATTAGAAGCAACAGAGGAATCTACTAATAGTCTATGATAGACATTCTACCAATGAGAAGCCCGAAAGCGACATAACAACTTTTATCGAACAAACTATCACTAGCGACCCTCCCAACCCTTATTACCCATAAGGATGAGGAATGTCCCCATGATAGGGTCCAATTCCACTTTGAACCTTACACACTAGAACTCACGGTTTCCTTTCAAAAATGAACTAGAACAACATAGAACATACGTTCGCTTCAATATTCAAGTAAGATGCTACACTATACCCTTCAAGCATGTATGGGCTCCTTACTAACATTAACTACAACAAGGTAGTTATCACTACAATTACAACATGATTCTTTCCTATTACTTAACCTATAGCAATTTAAGCATGGTATACAATTGTAAGCATCAACCTACAATAACTAATTATGGTATATAACATAACCATCAACTCACAACACTCTTAAGTATGAGTACGATTTAAGCATGCACTTATGACAATCTTAAGCATGAATAGTTACTACAATCTAAACATGATGCTTTACTACAATTTAAGCATGAACTCCTTACAACATGTACACAACATAAGCATGGTTCCTACAACATGACACACATCATGAGCATGGTTCCATTAATCTACAACATGGAACACATCATACATGGTTTAAGAGTTTCCTACCATAGTCTAGCATGGTATATATTTTTCCATCAATGAATCAAGCATGGCATGATACTTTCTTACCTTAACTACAACAAATTAGCATAGATTTGTTACCTTAAAAATGGGTATCATCTAGCATGAATATCTACTAACTACTTAAGCATGAATATCATTATCCATCAACTAAGCATGAATGTCTACTAACTACTTAAGCATGAATATCATTATCCATCAACTAAGCATGAATGTCATTGAGCATGAATATCTACTAACTACTTAAGCATGATTAATCATTACAACTCAAGCATGGATATATAATTAGCATGAATCTTGCTACATTCCTAAGCATGGTATTCAACTCCAATATTTATCTACAACATGCTAAGCATGGTAGGTAATTTTAACATTAATCCTACACTGTAATATCCCGGACGGATATTACCGTATATAAATTATTATTTTATTATTATTTTATTATTATTTTTTTTAATTCCAAAATTAGAATATTTTGGAGATTTTCACCCGGTTTACTCATAGACATTATCTGTGCCCAGATATCGGTCAGTATACATCCGTATGGTATCAAATTGGTACCGTGATCTTCCGAACTAATAATAGAATTTATTTTATTATTATTTCCGAGATTTAACTATTTTTATACGGATTATGCGAAGATTTTCCGGTATACGGACACATATGCGCACGTACGAGTAGTATGTCGATTAGTGCATTATACGAATTGTGTGTTGTGTATTTTTGGACTAGGTGTTTATCTTGTTATAACAACCTAATTAGAGGGTTAGGATTTGATTAAGAGGCTTAATCTAGGGTTTATGTATGCATAAGAAGATTAAGCAAAAAACCCCTACTAGAAAACATCTCTCCCACATCACACCTCCACCACATAACACCTCCCTCCACCTCACCCTACCTCCCCTAGGGGCATGGCCGGCCCATAATTCATGGGAGGGCCTTTTTGCACTTGTGTGCATGCATATTTGCACTATCCACCTTCTCCTCCACCTATAAATACCCCCTCCTTTCATCACTTCTCTCATTTTAGAAAACAAAAGAAAGAAAGAAAGAAAGGAAAAGAAAGAGAGGTTTCATACTAACAAAAGGGAGTTTTTTTGTAGGTTTAGAAGCTTTCTAAAAAGCTTAGGGGAAGGAGAAGGTAGCTAGCAAGTCCTTCCAACAAGTTAGATAAGGTGGGGGTTTCTTCATGCTTTCCTTGTTTGATTGTTTGTTTGTTTGGTTGGTTGGTTGTTTGACTTCTTCTTCTCATCCTCTTGTTTTGTTTTCTTTGAGTTTTGTTAAGTGTATTGTTGGGTGAGAATGTAGTAAGAAGTAAAAGAGAAAAAGAGTAGTAGTATCTACTAAAATACATAAAGATCACACCTTTAAATTTGTAGTTGTTGTTTTGTATGTTATTGGACTAAGAACTCACATATTGCATAATGTTGGACATACAACCATTGTTGGTTGTAGGACTTAGAACACATAGCATATGAACATTCTTTTACAACCATTGTGGGTTGTAGGACTTGATTAAACCTTGGACTAATAATAAAGGCATATGTTCTAAAGATCTTTTCTTTTTAATCACTAGTTGTAGCTAATTAAAAAGATCTTTTCTTTTATTTTAATCACTAGTTGTAGTTAATTAAAAAGATCTTTCTTTTCTTTTTAATCACTAGTTGTAGTTAATTAAAAAGATCTTTCTTTTCTTTTTGATCACTAGTTGTAGTTAATTAAAAAGATCTTCTCTCTTTATTTTGATCACTAGTTGTAGTTAATTAAAAAGATCTTTCTTTTCTTTTTGATCACTAGTTGTAGTTAAATAAAAAGATCTTCTCTTTTTATTTTGGTCACTAGTTGTAACTAATAAAAAAAAAGATCTTTCTTTCTACTTTAATCACTAGTTGTAGTTAATTAAAAAGATCTTCTCTCTTTATTTTGATCACTAGTTGTAGTTAATTAAAAAGATCTTTCTTTTCTTTTTGATCACTAGTTGTAGTTAAATAAAAAAATCTTCTCTTTTTATTTTGGTCACTAGTTGTAACTAATTAAAAAAAAAAAGATCTTTCTTTCTACTTTAATCACTAGTTGTAGTTAATTAAAAAAGAGCTTCTCTTTTATGTTTGATCACTAATTGTAGCTACATACAAAAAAAAAGGGGGGGATCTTTTCTTTTTACTAGTTGTAAAGTAAAATAAAATAAAAATGATCTCTTTTTATCACTAGTAATAACAAAGATTAGTAAGCAACTAAGTAGTAGTAAGCTAAAATAATAAGTAGTAGTATGTAATAAAATGAAGTAGTAGTAGCATGTATGTTGATTAATAAGGTAGTAGTAATAGTAGTAAGTTGTATGTTATGATTTTTATGAGAATGAAGTAGTAGTAATAGTAGTAAGTTGTATGTTGTGATTTTTTTTATGAGAATGAAGTAGTAGTAATAGTAGTAAGTTGTATGTTGTAGTAGTAGTAGTAGATAATTATATTTTGATTAAAATAGGAGTAGTAGTAGTAGTAAAGTGTTGTAGGATTGCTTCTAAAAATATTTAGAAGCCTTATTCATGCTTCACATATTGTAGGATCACTTCTAAAATTGTTTAGAAGTCATTCCCATGCTACTAATATTGTAGGATTACTTCTAAAAATGTTTAGAAGCCATTTCCATGCTAGCTACTAGTATTGTAGGATTACTTCTAAAAATGTTTAGAAGCCATTTCCATGCTACTAATATTGTAGGATTACTTCTAAAAATGTTTAGAAGCCATTTCCATGCTACAAATGTTGTAGGATTACTTCAAAAATGTTTAGAAGCCATTTCCATGCTACTAATATTGTAGGATTACTTCTAAAAATATTTAGAAGCCATATTCATGCTTCTAATGTTGTAGGATCATCCCTAAAAGTATTTGGAAGCCATATTTATGCTACTAATATTGTAGGATTACTTCTAAAAATGCTTAGAAGCCATGTTCTCATGCTTAATTAATTGTAGGGCTACTTCTAAAAATATGCTATCATGCTTGATGTTTAACATGTTGTAGGATTGTTTATAAAAATATCCTACCATGCTTTTATACTTAAAATGTTGTAGGATGTATTCTAAAAATATCCTATCATGTTTCATGCTTAGTTAATGGTAGGATTTATTCTAAAAATATCTAGCATGCTTAATGATGTTAGAATGATGTAGGACAAATTCTAAGAGTTTCCTACCATGTTTAGATTCACTCTTTTATACTTAACAATGTTGTAGGATACAATCTAAGAGCTTCCTACCATGCTTGGATTAATTAATTATGCCTAGGACGTTGTAGGATCAATGATAAAATTACTTACTATGTTAGCTTAATTATAGGTATGTGATATACCATGTTAGTTTAATTATGGACCTATGCCATGCTAGCTTGATTACAAGTAAGTTGTATGCCATGCTAGCTTAATTGTAAGTAAGTTGTATGTCATGCTAGTCTAGATTGTGAGTAAGTTGTATACCATGCTAAAGTTCAAATACTTGCTTAGAATGATTGTAGGAGTAGTGGTAGAACTACCTACTATGCCTTGGAATGTCGCTTGTTTATACTAATTGGGTTGCGGTGATTAGTCATGATAAGTAGTAAGCTTCATGATCAATTTGTAACCTACACTTGACTATAGTGGGCTTTATGTCTAGGACGTAGTGTTTTTCATGCGTGAGCTCGATGTAAGCATAAGCATTAATCACATTCATACATAGGAATATCATGGTGGCCGTGTTATATGATTAGATTGATCGTAGAAAGATGCTTGCAATTGTGTGCCGTACTTAAGGCGCTATAGGTTGAAGTAATGAGGGTTGGGAAGACCACTAGTGATAGTTGGTCCGATAAAGGCCGTTAGGTCGCCTTCGGATTCTTTCTTAGTGGGATACCGACCATAGAATATTAGTAGATTCTTCTGTTGCTTCTAATAATAGAAGATCGAGTTGCAAGTAAGCACGCTTGGTTGCTTCTAGGATTGATTACCTGTATGGTTGTTTGCACACGGTTGTGCTCGTACGTGGCTCGACTGGCCCGTACGTAGCTGTGGGTCTCATACTCGGCTTATTTGGCTGGTATGTACGTTGTTGTCTCCTACGAGGCCCGCCTGGCTCGTGGGTAGTTATCGTTTCATACGTAGCATATTAGGTCGTATGTGGTTGTTACTCGTGTATAGCTGTTAGCTAGTACACAGTTCGTTGTGGGCTATCGACCATCAAGACATAGCGGCATGCATGTATATTCGCACGGCCAAAGTCTGGGATCGATGAGCCACAAACCGGTTCCTGAGGGATTCTGGTAAGTCTAGGTTGAGCAGCCTAGTAGAGTTGTCTTGCGAAGCCTAATTTAAGGCCCAGCATGTTGTGTTTATAATATCGTCGTTCCTAGGATCGTCGAGTCAGGGACATCATTAGGGTAGTGACTTATAAAGGTCATTTTGCTCAGACCCTTGCCGAAGAGAGAGGAGTTGGTTGTAGGGAGCACCTTACGACCAACTTGTCCCTTGAGGGAGGCCTTAGGTGGTGACATTGGGTTGTACCTTCCCGTCAAAGGGATACGTACGGTGGCGTCTCACAAGTTGGGAGCACGGGTTGCGTATCTCGCTCTGTTAATTCCTGAAGTACCGTGGCTGGGGTGCCACAGGATGCATGGTGCAGTCCTGCGCTTGCTAGACCCCAGAGAGTGCCACAGGGTAGGCTTCGCGCTGCCCTGCGCTTGCGAAACTCTATGGTTTAATTTTGGAACGATGCCCGATATACTGGGATCGAGTGAGGTCCGGCTTGCCGGGTAGTAGTGGAAAATGGAGACACCATAAGCAGACTGCATAGGGGGACTTGACCCCTTCTGCAACCTCACAGAGTCATGGAGTATTGTCAGGAACAGGTCGTGTACAATTAGAGTTCTTAACGTGGGTTCAATCCTTATATATGGAGAAACGGCTTGAGATGGAGTCGCATGTAGTATGGGCTGTATGTTGCTTTCGGAGACTTGCTGACATTAGAATAGGAAGCGTCCTTGTTCTACCTTCCCGTCAAAGGGATACGTACGGTGCCATCTCACAAGTTGAGGACACGGGTTGCGTATCTCGCGCTGTTAATTCCTGAAGTACCATGGCTGGGGTGCCACAGGATGCATTGTGCAGTCCTGTGCTTGCTAGACCCCAGAGGGTGCCACAGGGTAGGCTCTGCGCTACCCTGCGCTTGCGAAACCCTATGATTGGATTTTGGATTAAGGCCCGATACACCGGGCAATAGTGGCAAACATGGACACCACTATATGACTGCAGTGGCGGAACTAGACCGCACCTGCAACCTTGTTGAGTGAGGTCCGGCATGCCTGGTAGTAGTGGAAAACAGAGACACCATAAGCAGACTGCATAGGGGGACTTGACCCCTTCTGCAACCTCACAGAGTCATGGAGCATTGTCAGGAACGGGTTGTGTATAATTAGTTCTATTTAAATATTGCATTAGAGTCTAGCCATAGCACTCACGAACACTTAAATTACACCAGCACCATTGCTATATTTTGTATATTGTTTGGAAGATTCGCTGCTATATGATCAGCCTTTAAGCGTCAGTGAATACTGACGTCCCCACTTCCATAGGTACTGGATCGCCGAAGTACAAAGGCGAGATTCAAGAGGACTCAAGGCAAGGAAAGCAAGGAGTCAGTATTAAGTTTAGTTCCGCTACAAAATATGTATTGATTCTGTATTAGTTAAGAAGTACTCTGATGTAAGATGTGAATGTTGTAATACTTGGGATTGTAAAGGTATTATTGTAACTCTATTGTAATGTATTGCAGTTGTGTAATGTTCAGACTTGTAATACATTGGGTATTGAATAAAAAGTTTTAAATTCTCCTGTTTTTCTGTGTATTCTGACTAATTGAAGAAAAGATCTTGGCTCATGTCACGGTTTCCCGGTATTCGGAAATCGGGGCGCTACATACACATTCCTAAGCATGGTATTCAACTCCAATATTTATCTACAACAAGCTAAGCATGGTAGGTAATTTTAACATTAATCCTACACATTCCTAAGCATGGTATTCAACTCCAATATTTATCTACAATAAGCTAAGCATGGTAGGTAATTTTAACATTAATCCTACACATTTCTAAGCATGGTGTTCAACTCTAATATTTATCTACAACAAGCTAAGCATTGTAGGTAATTTTAACATTAATCCTACACATTTCTAATCATGGTGTTCAACTCTAATATTTATCTACAACAAGCTAAGTATGGTAGGTAATTTTAACATTAATCCTACACATTCCTAAGCATGGTATTCAACTCCAATATTTATCTACAACAAGCTAAGCATGGTAGGTAATTTTAACATTAATCCTACACATTCCTAAGCATGGTATTCAACTCCAATATTTATCTACAACAAGCTAAGCATGGTAGGTAATTTTAACATTAATCCTACACATTCCTAAGCATGGTATTCAACTCCAATATTTATCTACAACAAGCTAAGCATGGTAGGTAATTTTAACATTAATCCTACACATTTCTAAGCATGGTGTTCAACTTCAATATTTATCTACAACAAGCTAAGCATGGATATCATTAAGCATGAACATCTACTAACTTTATTTAAACATAAACATCTACTACAACTTTATATAAACATCTACTACCACTACTTTATTTAAAACATAAACATCTATTACTACTACTTTATTTAAAACATAAACATCTACTACTACTGCTTTATTTAAAACATAAACATCTACTACAACTATTTTATTTAACATAAACATCCACTACAATTTCATTTAAACATAACCCTCTACTACAACTTCATTTAACATAACATCTACTAAAACTTCATTTAAACATCTACTACTACTACTTTATTAAAGAATAAGCATCTATTTCTTTATTATTACTAGTCAAACATAAAAGAGATCTTTTAATCATTCTACAACTAATAACTTAGATTAGTTCTTTTTCATGCTAGAATTAGCATCTAAAATGGGTTCTTTTTACTTAAGATTTATAAAAATAAATAAACAACAATAAAATAAAGTAAGGAACCCTCAACTTGGTTCAACCATTCATATGCATCCTTTTTAGTCCAAAAGTTCAAGTGTATGTTCTACAACCCCAAAAATGGGTGTATATACCAAGGTCCAACCCCAAAAATGGGTGTATACCCAAATTCCATATGCTTATGCATTTTGTCTAATAATACGTCCTACAACCCAAATGGGTGTATACACAAGTCCATATGCATATGTTCAGTTTATTCCAATTAATAACACAAGAATAACAACTATAACTACAAAGATTCAATCTTTATGTGTTTAGTTGGCACTACCACTAATTACCTTCTTTTATCCATACAAAACTACAACATATACAACAACAACACACAACACATCACAAGAATAACCCCCAAAACAAAAGAAAACAAAACAAGGAAGATAAGAAGAAGAAGGAACCAAAAAAACAACAACTCAAACAAACAAAAAGAAACAAGTGGAGAACCCCCACCTAATATTCCTTTGATGGAAGGACTTGCTAGCTATACTTCTCCTTCCCCTAAGCTCTTAGAAACTCCTAAGAAGACCTACAAGAAAAATTCTCAAGTTAGAGTGAGTTCTCTCTTTCTTTTCCATTCCTTTCTTTGTCTTTATATCTTTATAAAAAGTGAGACAAGTGGAGAAGGATGGGGTATTTATAGGTGGAGGAGAGGGTGGAGAGTGAAAAATTGCACACACATAATGCAAAAACCCCCTCCCCTAATCCATGGCCAGCTTTTACCAAGGGAGGTGAGGGTGAGGCGGAGGTATGGTGCTATGGATGAGGTGGAGGTATGGGTGTGAGCTTCTAGAAGAATTCTCCTAATTTTCTCGTGCACATTTAGTCTAGGTTAAACACTTATAAAATCCTAACTATCTATTAGGTTTTGTCATAACAAAGACATGTATTTTATCCAAAAATACACAACACACAATTTGTATAATGTACTAATCGACATACTACATATATGTGTGTATTTACGTATACCGAAAATCATTGCATAATCCATATAAAACTGATTTAATTTCAGAAATAATAATAAAATAAATTTTATTATTAGTTCGGAAGATCACGGTACCAATTTGATACAATACGGATGTATACTGACCGGTATCTGGGTACAGATAATGTCTATGAACAAACCGGGTGAAAATCACCAAAATATCCCAATTCTGGAATTAAAATAAAATAATAATAAAATAATAATTTATACAAGGTAATATCCGTCCGGGATATTACAAGTGAGGTGGTGGTGTAGATACTCTAGATGAGGTTATGGGACTTGCAATTGCATTGTTGACCGACCACATCAAGATATTGGATGTTAACCATGTACATTACTTTTCTTCTAAAAAGTAATATTAACTTGATTGCAACATGTAAATTTTACCTTACAAAAAATTTTAACATGCAAATGCCACTTAGAACTTGCTTCATTCTGATGTTAGTCACTGCAGAATATCTATGTCATTTCCATCCAAATTGTGCTCTTTTCGTGAAACTGGGAATGGGAATATACTGTATCTGAAATGATAGGTGTTATACCAAGGATATATATCATGAATGTTTTTTGTTACTTATGTTCTTGAATCCTTATCATCATACTTAACAATTGACCTAAAAGAGTAAAGTACATGGCACATGAGCAATCAGCCTAGTTGCGATCTTTTCAGGGTTCAGGATGACTGCTGATGATGATACTCCAATCAAGATTGTAAACTTTATTTAGTAGTGTAGTTGTAGTAGACATACAATAGACACAAATGCACGCATGCTTGACCATTATTAATCACACTTTAAATTGTAGGTTGGAGATGTCGCGGATAAACTGAAGAATGTGTGAGTTGTTTTGATGTTAGTCACTCAAATATATTTTTTTTCGTGAGTTTTAAATTTATTGTATGGACTTTTTTATAAGTTTATTGTACAGATTTAAGTTTATTGTACGGATTCAAGTTTATTGTACGAATTTTTCTATGATGCTAGGTTTTGATATACTCGTACACAAATTTTCAAAACTTTTATAGTTTCAATGGTGTATTTACATTTTCTATATATCAAATTTAATTTGCATCCGTAGAAATTATTTTTGTATACAGGTAAAAAGAAATAAAGTTTCTAAAACGCTGTAAAAAACACCGCTCTCAAAATGATAGTATTTTTAAAATACTGTATGTTTGACTACTGAATTTTACAATGGCATTTTGAAAACGCTATCAAAAGATAGCGTTTTGCAAACGCTGTCAAAGATACAGCATTTTCAAAAATGCTATCTTTGATAGCATTTTTAAAATGCTATCAATTGACAACGTTTTTGAAAACTCTGTCAAAAGATAGCATTTTAAAAAATGATGTCAAAGCTACACAGATTTTGAAAATGCTATCAAAAATACAGTGTTGTTGAAACGCTATAAATGATACAGTGTTTCCACAAAATGCTGTAGAGTTACAATAGCGAAGGCTGCAACAACGTTTTCAAAACGCGATCGTAGACTTTCTATAGCATTTTACGAATGCTATCAAATGTCATATTTGTTGTAGTGAATACTTCAGGCAATGGAGGAGCAAGCTCTTGAATTAATGTGGAAAACACCCTATTATTGTTGGAGGCATTATCAAACTAATAGAATAAAAAAATTTCACATATAATTAGTACATTCTTGTATGATATGTGATGCGATAGCATCACCATTTTGAGGATACATCAAATGTCCAAATGATATGATCATTTCTTAAGAATCCAATCACTATCGATCCAATGGCAAGTTACATACATCATTAGAACATCGTTAAAATATTTTCAACCATCGGTTGTTAATGAAATATTATAAGTTAAAGCATAAAAGGGAGCAATTAAAAAATCTTTAAAATCGTTATAGATTTTATAATAATCGGACTTTACGGTGTTTTTAGAAATTCTTTTGTAATGGGGGTTTAAAGCGGTTTGGTTAAAGGTCTCTAGGTTTCAATTGTCAGAATGGGAAAAAGGTAACTCGTCCTTAATAACAAGGCTAACCATTTCTCTATGAATGAGATCATGATCATACCTACATGACCGGTTTTAGAGTTAATCTTTTGTTGGGTTAGTTGGTCTTGTAATATGTTCGAGTGTGAATGCTGCAAGTGCCGCTTAAGTTTACTCTTTATGTCACACATTTTTCATTTGTAAGTTGTTTGACACTTGTCACGTGCATTTTGTCATTCTTTCAGATTTGACTGCGATGGGATAAATGTATAATATTGGTTGACTTTGGAAGTTAATCCTCAATATTTTTGGGAAGAAGAGGGTTGTGGTTGCTAGGCGTCTTGTGTTTAAGTTTTTTCAACTAGAATTTCATAATTGTGTGTATGTGGAAACTCGGGAATACTATCAAAATTTCTAATAGTATTGGTCTCGAATTGTAGAACATAAGAAGTGCAAGATGTATTGGTGGATTCTTGTCCACTTTAGCTACGGCCGCTACGTGATTGTGATGATGCCATTAGTGTAAAAAAATTATAAAATTGTAGAATTGATAAGAGCAAAAAGTATATAAAAAATTAACAAGCTATAAATTAACAACTAACAAATATTAATTGTACTATAAAAATGATACAACACTTCAAGAATTGCAATAGTAGATAACAAGATTGGGACTTGAGACTTGAGAGAGTTGAGAGTTGAAAATTGAGAAAGCTTCTTGCATGTTTCTTCACTTGATCACTTGCTTCTTCCACAAGTTGCAAGCAAAGATCACTAGATTGAGACTTAATTTAGAATGAATTGTTGAAAACTTAAGAGAATTGTTTTAAATAAATTGAGAGAATATTGTAAATTTTGGTGTGAAGAAAATTATATGGAAGGAATTGTTATTTATAGAAATTCCTAATTTCCGGGTTTCCTATTTTGCCCTAAAAATTAGTCATTTTATAGCCGTTATGGGGTTAAATAGGTTATTTAGAATTAAATAATAATAAAAACCATAAATCCAACGACTAGCCCGGGCTGGTTGATAGTTTAACCTGCGAGGCTGCTGAATCTTCCTAATTATAGACTTGATACTTTGATAGGGGTTTGGATTACCACTTTGTATTAAAAATCACCTGAAGAATACGATGAATTAATGTACATCTTCCATCTAAACACAGACAATAAGATTATATTTGAAATAAAGAAATTGAAAAAATGAGCCAACAAACTCCTAAATTTCCTCTATTTGCTACATATATAAGATTATAATCAGATTATTGAAATTAATTTTTCATGCTGCAATTTTGTAACAAAACACCTCACACTAAGGATGTGCTTTCTTTTTGTTAAGATTTCTTTTTTCTAGGTTGGGATTATGATGTTATGCATGTGGGTTGAGTGAAATATGATATAAGCACATATAATTTAAGTACACATACATAGCGTTTTCTCTAGTTTTTCATAAAAGGATTTCTCCTTTATTCTATTCTTTTCCCCAAAGTGAAGAGGAAGAAGTTAGGAGAAAAATGAAGAAAATAACAATATATTATTTAAGGTAGGAGAGAAAAATAATGATATAAAACAAGAACCTACTTGTAAATGTTGTGAGGGGTTCATCGATGTAAGGGGTTTTATTATAAAATTGCAGGATGAAGAATATATTATCATCCATAAATGATGTGGTTATAATCTCCTATATCTCTAATATTATAATGGGAAAAAGTCTTAGTGTTATTTGTAAATATTTGTCATTCTACAACTCGTGCAATGCACGTGCTGGTAATTTTTTTTTTTTTGCCCTTTTCCTTCCCTTCCCTCCCCATTTTTTCCACGTGCATAGCACGTGTATGATACTAGTCTAGGAAATAGAGAAAATTTACGAGTTCACTGACTCACTTTTTTAATTTCTTAATTTTAGAATTAATTCTACCGACGATTTTTAGAGACGATATATATTAATTCACCGAATTCTTCAATGATTTCTAATAATGGGAGTGATCCGAATCTCTTTGATAGTATTAGATTGTCTTGTTTAGGTGTTTTCTTTTAATAATTTATTGAATTAAGTTCATCTACATTTTCACAAAGATTCCTTGCTTCCTCTTTTCAAGTGAAGTTTTAACTGAATGATTATTTAGAACGACTTTTCCTACTAGGTAAACACTCAACGATAAGGACCATGCATATATGGATCTCAGTCATCGGCAAACTTCTTCCATTTCAAACATCACTTTTTTTTTGAAGTAAAAAGGCGGAAATTATCCCCCCGTTCCATTATTATATTGAATGAAACGAATTATATCAAAGTTGTTCCCAAAAAAAGAAACATCAGAAAACATAATTACATACCAAAATTACAAATTGCACTTGTCCCTCCCCAATCTAAATTTGTAGCTAAAAAAACTTGCAACATATTTTCTGCATCCACGAAAACCCTATCAATCGTCCCAGTGACGAATCATCGATCAACCATAACAGTTACAACTCGCCAATTCACCTCTTAGCAAGGACTCACAGGTACACTACTCCAGCGACGAATCCCCATACTCCATTCAATGACGCATCGCTCATGCAATATTCTGGTGACGACTTGCCCGATCACTGCTCAGATGATGTCTTGCCTATACACCCTTCCGGCGACGAATTTTTCATTCTCTACTCCAGTAACGACATGTCTGTTCATCACCAAAGTGACAGCTTGCTCGTTCACCACATCGATGATGACTCACTCGAATGCCACCGTAACGACGGCTTACCGATCAACCAATCTGTAACAACTCGCATATTTCTCCCATGGTAAAAACTTGTACATCCCCCCAAAATAGCGACGACACACACATCTACCTCAATCGCGATGACTTGTACATCTTATTAGGAAACAAGCGGTGCTACAACACTAACTGTTTAGGGAATTAGCGGAATTCTTCCCTTTCGAGGTTCTTGTTGAGTCTTTGACACAATCAACACAAACCACCAAGAAAAACTAGATCACACCAATCACACAAGCACACAGAAATTATCTCGATTGGGGCTTTCACCTTAATACGAAGGAGGAAGAACCTGAGATGTTATTTCAACTAGAGAAGATACAAGAATGTTAAAGCCTAACTAGAACTTGCTTGTGTCTTCTCTAGTTGAAATAACATCTCGGGCTCTTCCTCCACCGGATTAAGGTGAAAGCCCCAGTCAGGATAACTTTTGTGTGCTTATGTGATTGGTGTGATCAAGTTTTACTTGGTGGTTTGTATTGATCGTGTCAAAGACAACAAGATCCTCGAAATGGAAGAATTCCGCTAATTCCCTAAACAAGTAGTGTCATAGCACTACTTGTTTCCTAGCAACTGGTATCAGAGAAATCATGTTCGTGGGTTTGTTCATGTTCCTTCGAGAAGATGGCAGATCAAAAGATGAAGATCAAGCGGTTTGATGGTAAGATCAACTTCAATCTATGAAGGTAGAAATGTATGATGTATTAGTTCAGAAGGACTTGCACCTTGCCTAAAAAAAGAAGAAGCCACCGACAAGAAGTAGGAGAAGTGGAATGATATTTGTTTGAAGGCCTTGAGTTTAATCCGGTTATAATTGAAGGACGAAGTCAAGTATAATATTCTTAAGGAGACATGTTCAGTGAGTCTATGGGCAAGATGCAAATCTGACGACTCGGGATCATCGTTGCTAGATACATGTACTGGAAGAGAAAGCTGTTTAGGTTCTCAATAAAGGAAGGTGCCCATCTTCATGATCATTTTGTGGAGTTCAATAAGATAATATCTGAACTGAAGGCGATTAACGCTATTGATCTTAGCGAAGAGCATAAAGCTTTCAACTTAATATATTCATTGCTAACTTCTTATGATCACTTGATAACTACCATGGGACATGGAAAATTAGCCAATCAGACACTTACGGTAGTCGGGGTTGTAGCGTCCCGGATCCTCGTTATCAGACATCCGTGATACAACCAGAATCTTTGCCTTCAAATGCATCTTAATATAGTAAATAACACAAAAATTTAAATACTTTTATTGCCATCAGAGTTATTACATCAATAATTACAAATATCGATTTCTATATCACTTTAAACATAAACTAAGATAGTTATATTTCAAAGAAAAAATTGGCAGAGTTTTCCCTGAAATTTCTGCCCCGAAACACAAAAAGCTTATGGAATTCTGCTCTAAATTCCGTAGCTCACATCACAGGCAATAATATCATGGGCTCCCCAGGCCAAAATGAGCAGAATCACACAGGCAATATAAATATCATACTCTGGGGGCCAAATACATAATAGGATATCAATTATCAATTAAAAACCATAAATTCCTTTAAAAACGTAGTAAAATTTTTTAGAAAATAACTTATAAAATATACCACAGGGCCCGGTACTCCACAACGAGATGGGTACGGGTCAAAAACATATCATGCCACTCCACACTATACTCACCATCATTATCCACATACTTATACATCTAAAATACAATTTAAATCATAAATTTCACTATTCACATAATTAAACTTAAACAAAAATTTTAAAGTAAAAGCTCCACTCCATAGAATCTACACCTCACATCTGTACTGCTGAGGACCTGTAACAGTAGGAGATCTAGGGTAGTTCAGGGACTCCCTAACTCCTCCAAACACTAAGAGGTTATCCATTTCTGGTGTGAGTATAATTTACTAATTAAGCAAATAAATTAAACTTTATAAGTAAAAACAGAATGAACTTACGAATACCAAGATAATCAAATTTTACCTGAAATCTGAACATGTAAACATCATAAATGGGATTTCACATCAAATACACTCTGAGTCATCACCTGTATGTATATCCATACCCGTTCATAACATACTTATCTTTAGTTTAGAAATCATTCACAAATTAGTCGCTTAACGCCCATCACTTTATGCCTTATACAAATATTCCTATAACTTTACTTTCCCATAAAGCTCTATATTCATAAATAACTCTACTTTTCCATAAACTACACCTCATTTACCATTCATTTGCATTACAGACTCACGACTTATATTCTTTCATACTCATCTTCATTCATAAACATGTTCTTTCCCAATCTCATATCACATAATATCATATTCATTCATTTCTTACAACATATATCATCACGTCTCGCAATACATCACTTTCATACTCATTATACACTTCAACTATCACACTCACAATTCATCTTGAATGGAAATAAACGTGTATCCTGATTACCTAGTATTTGTGTAAGCCATGACCTGAGTCTAATGCAAAAATACAGAGTATAGAACAGATGCACTTCAGCAAGACTCTGGACACACATGTATCCCATACTACTTGTGCCCCAGATCAAGTCGTTTCTCCAGTTTTAGGAATTTGAACCCTCGCTATGCAATGCATTCTAATTCGGTCTACTTCTTGTTCCTGATAGTATGACATGGTTGAAGAGGTATAAATAAAAGACATAATTCGGGGTGCTACCCCGTTGCCACCAATAATAGTTGCATCGGACCCTCCTCGAAAGCTGTGACGAATTTACAGATATACATGCAGTATATCCATTGCGTAGAAGATCCATTATGATTTGTTCGTGTCCACGAACATAGAACATGACAGCCTCAAAGGTCTAAAACTCCCTATCCGCCAGGAAATTGACATCCCGTTCTTACCATGGTACTTCAGGAATCAACAGTGCAAGATACGCACAGCAGCACGTATCCCTAATGACAAGAAGAGACAACCCCATAGTATCACTACCTAGTGCTAACTCTCAGAATGAGTTGGATCATAGGGAATCACCCCTAACACCAATTCGATCTTCGAGCGAAACAATAAAGGAAAACTTAATCAATGCAGTTTACTGAAAACAAGTTGTTACCCCAAATCACACCCAGTGTCGATCAACAATGTCGAGCATGTCCAGTCTGTCAAAACAACAATCATTACGGGAATCACATCCACTGATTTTCAATACCTTCACAGGTCAGCGACCAAATAATCCCGGCCGGTGACTCTCAGCGAATGGTCCAACGGTGCCCCAAGGATGCAATATAATTCAAATGAAGATAGCACACATATAACCATCGATTCTTGACCATTGATAGACTCAGGCATCGAAACACCAAATACAAACCGACCAGAGCTATAACCCAACTCACTCATGTCCACCATGAGTACTAAGCATAGGAACTTGTCTGAGTTCCAAATGAAATGCTAAAACCTCTTTAAAAATATGATAGCTCATGATCACCACACTGCGGTATGCAAGAGGGTTCCTCATCAAATGCTTGATAAAAAAGTTCAAGAAATAGTAGTAGCTGTAACTCCAGCTACGCTCATCGGAAATCCAACACAATCAAACTTTCTAGAAGGGTAGGGAGATCCAGTGCAATCCCCTAGTGGACGATTTCCTCAAAATCTTTAAAGAACTCAAGTTCCCCAAGCTAACTTAAGCTCGAAGTCAAAACTAAACAAAATGTTGCCAAACTTGCAACGACCATAACTTCCAGCACACAAATCGGAATTACTTGATATCCCCCATTATGGAATGATAAGATCTTAGTCTATAACTCTTCAGTTAACCATTTCCTCAATTTCAATCATCTGGACACCATATAAACCTCATATACTCTCCATAGTAAAATCCTTCACGCACTCGCTGCACCTTTCTGACATCATAAAAAGTTGCTCACTCATCGGAATTACTTGATTCCGGGTTCAATGGAAAGGTGGGAGTGTCTACTATAACTTTCTAGTTGAACACATTCTTAGATTCAATCATTTGAGTTCTCGAAAACACTAAGTTTCATTAGGTGTACAAACAGGAGAAACTAGGTTACTTAGCCAATAATACCTTAACTAAGACTGGATCCGTTCCATCTTTGGAAAACTATAACTCTCAACCTATAAACTGGAATTACAAAATTCCAGATTGGTTAGAAAGCTATGACTCCCTACTACGACTCTGTAGTTGGTCAAATTCCCAAATTCTTAACAAATAGTTCTGGAATTTCTCATCTTCACAAACTAGTTAACTTGTACTAGGCAGAACATAGCCCACTTTAAAATTCAGTAACAAATCCACCTTAAGTTCAATACTCATGAAATTTGAGATTCTTAATCCACACACATGCCATTTCACTGTGTCCAAAATTTGGATTGAGATTCATATCACACAATGAGTTATAACTCCTTAAGCCTAGCATAAATTTAAGCTTCCTCTTCCGCAGGGTATTTACTACCCTTCACTAATTATTTTGAAACCTCATCAAACGACCTCTAAAAATTCTAAAATTTGAGAATCATCAACTAGAAGCATACCATAAGATAATCCCAAAATTTCATAGCAATATCACAAACACACAAGGAGTTATGGCCATGTGAACTTCATTCCAAAAACAGTCAGCTACAGTTTCCATATCCAAACCAGTCACTTTCTACAATCTCTTTGAGGTATCAACCGACCTCGAAAAATTACGAAATTTAAGACTATAGTTGTATACACATACAAAGGTGTCCCAAAAAAATCTCCAGCCAAAAGTTTCTAACCAATAATTAATTATGATTTTCCGAAGTTACTACAGAACTTCTCAAAGCTGCTGTTTTTGCAGTCAGGTGCTGTCCAAAATTGGGGACTTGGGTTGTGCTATTAGATGACTTCTAAATAATATTTAAAAAAATCATGTAAGCTCTAGATACATAGACAAACAATCTCCCAAAATTTGAGCTCAAGATTCCTAACCGTTTATGAGATAAAAATTTTCAAACTATACCTCAAGAACATGGTTCTTAGCAAAAATCTTGAAGAGTAGTTATTCTACCACACAACCTTTCTGCTCTTAGCATACTCATTATTCATACATTGCAAAATCAAGTTTTCCTTAGATATTCTTATATGCAAATCATCATACACAAAGAAAAACTTAATCTTTAATGGTTTAGAGAAATCACCCACTTGTTGTAAGAAGACTCTAGTAGCTTTAGCTAGATCCTTCTCCTACTTCTCTCAATCTCTTCTTCACCTTCAAAGCACCAAGAACCCATAAAATTAAAAACCCGCTTTCTTTTCATTCTTGAGAATTGGGAGAGGTGGAAGAAGATAAAGTAGAAGATGGATATGGAGTTTTTTGGGTGAAAAATTGAGATTGGAGATGGAGAATTGAACTTGGCCATGTAGATTTGGGTTTGGGGTTGCTACTGAAATTGGAGTGGAAGGAAGAAAGAGGTCGGTGGAGAGTAGGGGAAGAGAAAGGGAGTAGGGATTTATTGAATTTGGTGTGAATCTTATACACCCCCATAATACTATGTATCTATACACTCTCCAATTATACATGTGCATGTATTTGTACAATCCACTTCAATAGAATTCAATTACATATTCATACAAATATATATACATATAAATATATACGTATACATATATATATAAAATGCATACAAGTATCCGTACATTTATATCATATACGACCCAATCAAGGTATAAATACATCCATATATGTATATGTACCTCCATATACAAATAAAATATTTATTTTGTAAAATAAAATATAAGAATACATGTTAAAAAAATTTATTTTTCCAAAGATTGACTCGTTTAAATAATCGGGACAATACACACAATTTAATTGAGAAGGTACCCCGAATATACATTGTTGGGTTCAGAATAACTAATATATCTGAAATCTCTTAATTAAAATCAATTATTATTAAAAAAATATATAATCACGTGCAATTCTCAACTGTGCATGGATTATAATGCAAAATAGTCATATGCTATTTTGTGGGGTATTACAGAGGTGATTAAAGGTCTGAAGGAAGATGAACTAAGGAAAGAGGCTCATAAAGGAGGGTCTATTTCTGCAGGGTGTTTTGTAACGCCCCATAATTTTTAACACAATAGATTGAATTAATAAATAACTTTTTTATTAATTTATTTAACTATTTTGAATTTTCGTAAAATTGACATTTTCACATGTGCAAAACACGTGTAAATATTTTCGATGTGTGAATTTTGAAATTTGAATTGATGAAAAAATTCTATTATTTGTTATTGGGTATATTTGAATTTTTGAGATTTTTCTGAATAAAGAAAACTACTTTTGTAAATTTTTGAAAGAAAGGGGCCTTTTTGTAAAAAGTCATTTAGGGGTGAAAATTTAACTTAAAAATTGTTTGGCTGCATTTAGGGCCAGCTATTCAGTAGAAGGCTCTAAATTAGATTATTTTCATATTTTATTTTTATTTTTATTGATTTAATTGAATAAATATATAATTACGCAATTTTCAGATTGTTCGGGGCATTACTGGATTATTCTTCCTGGAGTATAAAAGTTAGAAAATTTATTTGGAAAATCTAATCTTTATTATTAGATAATAATTATAATTTTCCTGGATTTTTACGAATATTTTATGGCTTATTTGCAAATACTCAAGAATGAAGGACTTTTGTGCAAAATTGTCACTTGGAGTAAAAACTCCAAATTTCAAACTTATGGGCTGCATATGTTGGTCGGCCACATCTGGGATGTGAAGGAATTTAATTTTATTTTATTTCAAATTTATTTGATTAACTAATAATTGGAAGGATCCATATATGTAAATAAATAATTTTTTGAAGAATATTTTTGTAAACTTTGAGAAATCCTAAAGACCTAATCCTGGCCTATATTAGGGAAAGAAGCCGTCTACCTCTTGGTGAACCCAAAAAAAATTTCTTATTATTTACTTGGAGTTTAAAGCTTGGATCTTGGACTTTTGCAAGAAGAAGGTTTTCTTTTATATCTATTATTATTCTTCAAGTTGATCTTCATTGAGGTGAGTGATATTTCTAGTCTTTTGATATGTTTTACTCTTATTATCATGATGAATGAACTTATAGATGTTTAAATGAACTAAAGATGCAATTTTTATGAGAGATGATCATGTTTTATTAATTTTTTTAATGTTAATTATTGATGATGGATGAAAAATCTAACTTGAGATCTATGGATTTAACTGTAGTTAATAAAGATATGTAGAAATAATTAGAACTTGTTATATGCTCTTAAATTCATGCTTGATTGATTATAAAGTTGAGATCTTTCGATGTTCTTGGTTGTTTTTAATCATCAAAAATTGAAACTAAACATTAGGGTTTAAATAATTGTTGTATGGATCGAAAGTAATTTATTTTGAAGTGGCTTATGCATAAAATATCAATATTTTGCATAAAGAAATAAATCTAATGAGACTATATGTGATTGTAGATGTTAGATCTTGGTGTATGATTCAAGAAACAAGTTTTGGATGAATAAAATATGAGATTTTTCATTATTCTAATATTAAAAAAAAGTTGTATGATTCTATGTAATTGTTGTGTATGTGAGAAGTATTTTTACCAAGAAATATAAAAAAAAGGAAATAATAAAAATCAAATCCCTAGGTCAGGGTTCGGGTGAAACTCGAACAGTACTGGGTTTTGGATGTACAGTAACCCCGGTTACTGTTCAACCCCAGTTACAGTAAGCAGCTTGCAGTTTTTTGAGGGTTTTGTTGGATTTTTAGGTGTTTTCAAGTAGTTTTTGTGCGTGATTTTGGGTGCTATGTTGGGGGACTCTAGTATACATATGGGGGCATCTACATATGGGTTTAAACAAATATATATGAGTGGTTTAATCGAGTTTTGATAAGATTTTGAAGACATCGTATGGTTTGGATTGTCGTCTGTTTCAGTTTGGGACGAGATTTCGACTTAGTTTCTGATGAAATTACCTAAAACTTATAAAATAGAAATTGTAGCTCGCTGTATCTAATTTTCAGAACATCTGACAGATCCTCAATCCGACTTACAAATTGTAAGATATGCAATTTCTACAACTGTACTGTCGTAGTTTAAGACTTTTAAAATAAAGGTTAGTTTTCAGGATTTATTGAATATGAACCCTTTAAACTAATTTATTTGAGCCCAGATTTTTATGGTGAATTCCTCGTTATGTGCTGAATTTAGTTTAACTTTTCCAGAATTTAATATCGACTATAGAATATATTGTTTTGAGGAACGAAATCATGTTACTTTCAAATTTTTGAATGAAGTATAGTTTTCAGAATTTATTTAATATCAACCCTTTAAACTAATTTATTTGAGCCCAAATTTTTATGGTGGTTTCCTTGCTATGTGAAGGATTAAAGTGAATTTTTCCACAATTTAATATTGATTTTAGAGTGTACTGATTTGAGTAACGAAATTGTATAATTTTCAGATTTTGTAAAAATCTATATTTTCATAGATAAAATGTGTTTCCATATAAACGAGTTCTCATGGCAATGTTGGTTGATTAAAAGGAATGTGAATAATGAAGAGCAATTTGTATAATTTAAACCAAGTTGGGTTTTGATTTGAGGCTTAGAGTTATGATGCGGACCCTAGAAAGATTGTTAATAATATTTTGAGTTATGAGACTCTAGAGGTTGAGTGGGACCCTAGTATGCCGGGGGATGAGATTTTGTGGTTTATGGCCAGTTGGGGCCTTGATGTTGATTAGTTGAGTTAAGTCCGGTAGGGTACACTAAATCTAGAGAAACTGTGGCCAATTAATTGAACTTAATAAATATAAGGACTGGCACTAGATGGTGATATGATGAAATAGGAGCAAATGTAAGTTATGGACTCCAGAGTGATCCGCAAAGTGAGATATTCTCCACTACTCTGGGACGATGGATGAAATAGGCCATAGAATGATCCATGGATGGGATTGATCTCCAATATTCCGGGACGAGAGCGATGCACATGGGATATTTGTGCAATGAGGGTTCCAGAATGACCTACGAAGTGAAACATTCCTCAGTATTTCGGGAAGATGGATGAAATAGGCCACATAATGATCCACGAAGTGGGATTGGTCTCCAGTATTCCAAGGGAAAGAGCCAATACTTGCAAAATATCTATATCTCGTAGTAGTCATCGCAATAAGTTAGTTACATAACGAGGGATTGAACCCTATCAAGTGGAGAACGATAAGAGCTTGCACCGGACCTATGTAGAATGGGATGCATAGACTCCGACAAGTGTGCATTAGTAATCATCATGTGCATATGCGTTTTCTGTTTTCTTACGCTTGACACTTAGCCTAATTTCACTTGATGATTTATACTTCATTTATTGTTATTTCATGTTCCATCTGTTATTACTGTGTTAATATGTTTCACTTGTTGACTTATGATTTTATTCTTTATGTTTGCATTAAACTTTGTATTTCCTTGAATATCACTCACACCGTTATGACTGACCCCTGTAGTTTTGGGGGTTAGGGTTATCTCTAGCCTCATGTTTTACAGATAGTTACCATTAGCATGGAGTTGGAAGCATGTGGTAGAATAATTAATGTTTATGCATATCTTGTAAAATGATTGATTGTAAAGAGAAAATTGTAATTCAAAGTGTTTAAATTCTACTGTGCTGTTGTAAAGAGAGTTAATGAAATGAAAAGTTTTAATTTTTCCTGTATTTGTACTGTGTTTATAATTGCAACTAAAGTTGATGCTGGAAATTGTGCCACTTATTTCTAATTTCATTTATTGGAAATTTGGGGCGCTACAGAGTTGGTATCAGAGCATGCTTCAATTAGTAATGTAAACATGGTATTAGGAGTAAACATAAGTGGACATTTGATGTGTGAGAACCTAGGTGGACATTAGATGTGTGAGTACATAAGTGGACATTTGATGTGTGAAAACCTAGGTGGACATTAGATGTGTGAGTTCACAAGTGGACATTAAATGTGTGTGACTTGGTTGTTTGATCATGAATGCTTGTAGTGAAATTTGAATTATTTGTATGTCTAGATTCGACTAAAATTTCTTTATCGTAAGTAGGTTGATTGTTTTCGCATGAATAGAAGATGAATGATTTGTTTTCTCTTGCCATTATAATTACCTTTTAATTATTTTTATTATCATTGACGTTAAATTGGGATAATTTTATTATTAATTGACTTATCTATTTTTGAGCGAATCTAATTATAATTATCATGTATGTTTTGCTAGTTCTAGCCTATTTGTTCTATAAGTTTTGTGTTTTATGGAAACAAGTTTTGTTGTTGAAGTTTGAAATGTGGCAAATATAGCTTTTTATTTTTTGTTGGTGTTTGCAATTTATAGTTTTGAATGAAGTAATGTTTGATTTTCGGATACTACAATATTTACATTATAACTAACAACATTTACTCATATTTTGTTTTCTTTCGATTATTACTTTTGTACATAGACTACATTTTTCCTTCTCTTTTATATTTTATATTTTTATTTTCTTTCTTAAAATTATGTCCTTCATGTTTTTATGTACTTTAATGTTTACTCATTTATTTTGCTATTACTGTTACACATTATATTAATTTCTATTCCTACTTATTGAATTATTAATTTCTTTTATTATTATTCCTATTATATGTTAATTCACATTCATTATTATATACTTTGATTTTTCGATGCTATATTTTTCTATTATTTTGTATTGTCTTATTTTTTCGGTGTGTTTAAACTTGATTGTAATATTTTTTACTCATATAAATATGATATACCTCTGCACATTGAAATTTTAATTTTAATTTTGTTTTTACACCTTATATTCAATACCTTTATTATTACTTATTGTTTACTACTTTTGTTATATTCACTTTTCGCCGCTTATAGCTACTTATTGTATTACTTTATTTTTATACTTTTACTGCCATAATATACTATAGTCGCTTGTTACCTTAATATTATGATTTTTACCCTTCTTGTTATTTTCTTACTCGTACACTTTCTACTGTTTACTGTATATTTTATGACATATGCTTATTTATGCAATAGAATTACCTCTCATTCGCAATTACATTTAAGCTTATGTATGAATTTCATTCCGTCTTTCTCCTTACTTTTATAAATCATTTTTTCGCTACTACTAATTCCTACTATTTGTGTTTGATATTTATAATCTATACATCTATTTTAATATTCCAACGTGTGACTTTCTACTCCATTTCCTACTTTTGTTTCTATTTTTATATCACGAATTTCAAAAGTAACATCACACTTAAATTAAACATCCAATACCCCAGTACATATGGATGATTACATCATTCCATTCATTGTTTTGTTGCAACCGGATGTCGATAAGGCAAATATGTAACTAGACGTCAATAGGAGGCAAATTTGCAACTGGATGTCGGGAGGCAAAAACTGCAACAGAATGTCCAGATGGCAACCTGCAATGTAGAACCCCGTATTTTCAAATATTATTTTAATTATTTAAAAATGAATTTAAATGAATTTTGAGGATTTAATTGATATCTTCTAAAAGATTTATCTTTGGTACACGTGCAAAACACGTGCAAATGACTCTTGAGAAGTTTGGAAAATTAAGATTTCTTTATGAAAAATCATTATTTATTATTTTGGAATTATGTAGTATTTTTCCAGATTTTTCTGAAATTAATTTGATCTATTTGCAATTTTTGATAAAAGAAGGACTTATTTGCAAAACTGACATTTTCAAGGATTGAAATGCAAAATTGGCATTCTGGACGTTTTGAGCAATATTGGCTGAGGTTAAGAAGTATATTTTCTTTTAAATCCTAAATTTAATGAATTTTAGATGAATTTCCAAGAGTAGATATATATATATATATATATATAATTGTATTCTGAAGGGATTGTTTTGCAAATATATTTGGAAACCCTAATACTTGATTCCCGGCCTATATAAGGGAGTTTGCAGCCGTCATTCGCTGCACAACTCAGATCTTATTATACCTCTTATTCTTTTGGTGATTGAAGAAGAAGTCCTTGGATCTAGCAAGAAGAAGGCTTTTCATTGGATCTTTGCAATTCTAAAGGTGAGTGATATGGACTTGTTTTGTTTATGTGTATGATTGCATGCTGTTTTGTTTGATGTTTTCGTATTTGTATGAAATCGATGCCATGGTTGTTATTCGTAATATGCATGTGAAATCCATGAAAGATTAGTAGATCTCGATTGACAATTCTTGATTGCTTGAAACATGTTAAGATTTGAGTATAGTTATGAAAATAAGAAATTGGATGGATGAATCTCGGGATCTTGTGATTACGAACCGGATTAGGTTTGAGTTGAGGAAGAGATTTGGTATTGAGATAGACTCCAGTATTGATTATTGATTTCAGACCTAATTTGTGAGAATTGTAGGCCGACAGTCGACTGGTCTATGATTCAGTTGACTGGTACGACGCTACTGACGCACCTTTAGACTTTTGAGGATTTGTTCGGGACAGTCGACTGAGACCCATATTCAGTCGACTGGTCTGCCGAGTATTATGTTTGTAACGTATTGATCAGTATCTCGTCCGGACAGTCGACCGATGATTTGTTAAGTCGACTGTTAGCACTTGGAATGTTTCTTGAGAATTATTGGTAGTTATCTCGGGTAAGTCGACTGATGGAATATTAAGTTGACTTATAGCACTTGTTATAATCTTGGATATTGGTTCTCGGGGCAGTCGACTTACTGCAGTATAAGTCGACTGGTGATGATGAGTTTTTCAGATTCTTGAGTGTTCTTTCAAGTCTTTAGTCTTTGTAGATGGATAGAATCTGCGGTGTTGGGAGTTACTATTAGTGACTGATCACCGAATATCCGATCTATGTTATCTTTAGTCTTTGTAGATGGATAGAATCTGCGGTGTTGGGAGTTACTATTAGTGACTGATCACCGAATATCCGATCTATGTTATCTTTAGTCTTTGTAGATGGATAGAATCTGCGGTGTTGGGAGTTACTATTAGTGACTAATCACCGAATATCCGATCTATGTTATCTTTAGTCTTTATAGATGGATAGAATCTGCGGTGTTGGGAGTTACTATTAGTGACTGATCACCGAATATCCGATCTGTGTTATCTTTAGTCTTTGTAGATGGATAGAATCTGCGGTGTTGGGAGTTACTATTAGTGACTGATCACCGAATATCCGATCTATGGCATTATTAGTGATTGATCGTTGGACATGTAACGTGATATTGAGAATGTTTGAAAATCAGGTGTTTGGGAGTGATCAGTCGACTGGTGCCTTATTCAGTCGACTGTACAGTACAGTTGAGTTGTACATCTTTGAGAGTGATTGATTGATGGATATTTGATCGGTGTTATTGATTCTCGACTTGGTTCACGCATGTACTGGCCTATCGTTTCTTGTTTTATATTACATGTTCAGTTTATGTATTTTTGTTCAGTACATGTTGCTTGAGAATTTATGTTTATTGTTTATTTATGTTTGTTGTTTATATCACTCACACCATTTATGGCTGACCCCGTAGTTTGGGGGTTAGGGTTCAACTCTAGCCTCACATGGTGCAGGTTGCTCGTAGTTTGGGGGCTTGGATGCTTGGGTTAGCTGTAGAGATCATGAGTGATATAATAGAGCCTTGTGTAATTTTGTAAAGAGGAGTATTGTAAAAGAGTATTTTTAATTCAAGGTATTTTGTATTTCCGCTGCAATTGAAAAAGATTATTGTAATAAAGATTTGGAATAAAATGACTTGAGTTTTTGGTCTATGTATATTGTTACATTGAAGTGGATCGCTGGGAGAGTGCCACGTATTTTCCAAGTTTTATATTAGAAATTCGGGGCGCTACATGCAACCTGATGTCATGGAGGCAATCTGCAAGTTGTTGTCAAGGAGGCAAACCTGCATCCAGACATCAATGAGACATGTAACGCCCTGAATTCCAAAATACGGTAATTTATAGCACAACAGGATCTTTACTTCATTTCGTACAATTTTACAAGGAATTTTAAAAATTTCTTTGTACAACATTATTCAATTTACATCAACGCAGCGGAATAATAAAGATTACAATATAACACATGTATGATTTAAACATCAACATTTAAAATAGCCTTTAGCTTCAGTTCTTCTTTAAGTCTTTGCCAATCCAAACCCTGTATTGAACACTGTGGGCACGTCAGTGACATTCAACTAACGCAATATTATACACGGCGATCCTCGCTATCCCATAATATAGCGAATCTCTTACTTTAACAACCACAAACTTGAATGCATATTAAAGTGTGCAAGAAAGACTATCCTAAACATGTCAATGTATGATATGACTTAAATACCTAATGCAAATGTTTACGCTAAGATGACACTAATGCATACTTGTTCGGATTCTATGCATCCCATACTACATAAATCCGAGGGCAAGTACCTACGTACTCCACATTATAGGGTTTAATCCCTCACTATGAATATTCTAATATGGTAACAAAATCAAGTTTTAGACATTCCACGAGTATGGATTTCGGTTCCGGAATCCACTGTCAGACCAGTCCTGGATTCAACGTCATACGATACGAAAATCTTCGTCGTGCGAATATCCCGCCAATGCCACTCCAGCCCCGGTATATACATATATAATGGTGAACTACTCCCATCCGCCCGACTATTCATGATCCTGAAATCCACCGTCAAATCAATTATAGTCCCCGGATTTAATTGTGGATCGTCTTACCCCGCAAGCAACCACAGTCCATGAATCCCTCGTCAAAATATATGGATGCGCCCCACTTAAGTTTGCCCAAGTTTTATTACATCTTCTCCTAGAGCCTATCCTTAAATTGAATCATGAATGAACTAATACCACCTAGAGCTAGCTTATCCTCCTACCGGACTTAAACAATATATCGAGAAAAATAGCCCATATAGCCATTTCTCAAATCAATTAATCATTTTCATCACTTTGCCGGTACCTGGGTCTCACTAAGCCTCTCGAATCACATCTTTCCATGTTCAACATTATGGGGTACGCATACCCTTATAATTCATATTCTCAAATCCATATATTCATAACATATTCAATTCTTTCATTCATTCTTATTTACCAATCATGTAGTATACACTTCTTAGTTAACCACATAACTATTTACTTGATAATTCACAATGTTCCTTTGATTAATAAAACCCCCTTTTCATATTCATCGATACTTCAAGTATAATTCTTAATAAAAAGTTATTTAGGATTTAGGACAAGTAAAAATACTTCAACTCATTGGTATTAAGAAAATCATATAATTTCCAATATTATTCCAAACATAGATTTATTAACTTCCTAGGAAACATAAATGAGTCTACTACAACTTTGAAGTTAAAATCATTTACATTCATCCTCAATTACTCCATCTAATTTCATTTACAAAAAACAGTGGACTCACAATCCGAAACTGCAGCACAGACTACTTGTAAAAATTATAGAAAATTGTATACTTCATGAATATTTTTGTTCTTTAAATCAAATTAAATGTATAAAAGTCTACTATAACTTTGTAGTTATAAGTTTCCCCAAATATTAAATCTATAACCCAGTATTCTTCGAAATATGCAGTAAGGTCGAATGCTATACTGCAGTTAAAATACTACCACTGTTTGATTTTACAAACATCATTATAAATTTATTTATCTATGAAATATTAATTTCTTAGACTTGATAGAAAGGTTAACAAGTCTACTACAATTTTTTAGTTATAAGTTTTCTCAAAATATTATGTCTATACCCCAGTATTCTTCAAAATATACAGTAAGGTCGAAATACTATACTGCAGTTAAAATACTGCCACTGTTCGATCTTACAAATATCATTATAAATTCAATTCTCCATGAAATATTAATTTCTTAGACTTTACAGAAAGCTTAACGAGTCTAATACAATTTCTTAGTTATAAGTTTTCTCAAAATACTTCATTTACAGTGTTGAATTGATCAAAACCCGAAATGTGTACAAACTTTCAGCAAACAGCCAAAAACCAACCAGCCTAAGTTCGGATTTCATTAAAATAGTAAACGACCTCCAAATCTTATAAAATTTTAAAAGGATGTTCCTGATACATACAAGATGCTCCTATAAAAGTTTCAGCACTATATTCTATCTAGTCTAATTGTTATAATTTTTGAATTGCAATTAGAACTCAAAAACAGAGTCTCAAGAAAGAGCTCTCACATCAATTATAGCATGATTTCACACATGTAATCAACAACAGTTAGTCTAAACATCTATCATGCATCAACAATTCATCAATAAACTATTTACAATAATTTAGAAAGCAAGGAGACACCTACCTCTTATGTTGAAAATCCTAGAAAGAAAGCTCCTAGCTCCACACAAATTGGCTCATCTTCTCCTCCTTGTACAAAACCGCAATCAAAGAAATCAACCGGCCTTCCTCTTCCTCTCTTTCCTCTCTTCTCTTTTCTTTCGTTTCCTTTTAATTTAGTGCATTTGTTCATACAATAGGAGGGGATATTTATAGGGTTAATGTGTGGATGAGAAAGCTCCCACTACCCAAATAACTACCCACTCCCGCACACCACTCTCCCACTCACCCCTCTCTCAAGTGCAAAAGCACGTGCACGTGCTTCACACATGCACACCCTGTCATTTTATTAAATAATTTGTTTTTAGTTATACCCTAGATACTTGTTACATGACAAGTGTAGAAAAGTGTATGAAAATAAATATAAGATTTTATTTGTGGGCTTCTTATTATTTTTATTTTTTTCGAATGGGCTTAAATTAATCTTTTACGTCTATGGATTTTAAATAAGAATGAGTAATAAAATGAGACAAAAATAAATAAGAGAAAATTTGTGCTTGACTTAGGAAAATTTTAGAGACCAAAATGTATAAAATTTTACGTGCAATGCACGTAGAAAATATAAAAACTAATTTGGGAAAACGAAAACAATCAAAATAAAAAATATGTTTGTTTAATAATGTGACGGATATTTCACGTAAAGGAAAATATATAATTGACCCGTGCATCGATAACACGTGCAATGCACGTAAAAATACAAAGATTGAAATTGAATATTTTAGTTGGCTCAAATAGGATAAGAATGAATTTCGAGAAGACGAAAAATTTACATATAGCCGAAATACAAAAATATATCATATTTATATTAAAATACATTACGGATATTGCCCGTAACAGTACAAAATACACAAGCATAACACATGAGGGGCAAAATTGTCCTAACCCAATTTTGCGAGGTGTTACAAGACGAACCCACAACAAAGAAATTTTCTACTCTAATAACCCCACTTCTAATTTCATATATATATTACTTACTACTATTCTATTCTTTTGTACTGTTCATACCATTTTATAAGAATTTAAAACTTAGCCTATGCTACTTCAACTTTGTTATACAGTTACACTTATTTACATATTTAATTACCTTATTATTTATACTTGTTTTCATATCAGTTTTATATGCATTATTTTATTTTACTTTTCACCCTATATTATTGAGGTTTACTAATTAACTATTTTCGCTATCTTAGTATTATCATTGTGTGTGTGTGTGTGTGTGTGTGTGTGTGTGTGTGTGTGTGTTTACTTTATCTTTACATGTGTTAGTATTTTCATATTCTCATACTATTTCATTTTCCTGGCCTATTTTGTATTTGTTTGCTACTTATATAATGTGATTTTTATTATTCTTAGTTATTTATTTTTTTTCATTTTTTATATAATTAATATTATATATTATTCCAATTATTATTTCGTTTACTATTATTATACTTGTTTCACTACTATAACTACTAATAATTTTTATATTATAGTATTGTTGGTTTTATCATATATTTCAAACACTATTTGCATATATAATATCATAAGTTTATTTTCTCACTATACTTGACAATTTACAAATATTTTGATATACTAATCAGTATTCTATATATTTAATCTTAAATCGCGTACATGGTTATTATATTGCTTTTGCAAATGAATTTTTTTGTGTGTTTTATATATACATCATTACTCGTACTATTACACTTATCTTGTATTTTTAATAAAATTCGACACTCATGTTTTTGTTTTTATTTTATTTTTCAGATTATTATTATCATCATTATTATTATTTTGGCTTAGCTAAATTTGTTGATATTTCGATGTGTCTTTGATTGACTATTCTATATATGTATATATATATTTTTAATCATCTTTAAGTTTGTATTCTTTGTGTTACTTTTATTATTATTTACTTTTGTCATTATTCATGTTCTTAACTTTTTCTTTTTGCCTCTTATTTTGTATGGTTGGCCTAATTATCTTCTTACTATAATGACCTTTTACGATGTTATTTGATCAATAATTCTTTTTTTTGATAATCTGTTCATATATCTATTTTACATTTCATGGTTTAATACAATATTTAAATAACCTTTGGAGTGCTTAATATTTTGTTTTACTGACTAAACTTATTGTTATATGTTACTTTAGACAGTTTTCTTTTACTCATATTCTTGTCTAAGTTTTGTGTTACGTACATTGCTTATTTTCATTAATTCTTAAATTCATAGTGACTTGTGTTTATAGTATATTCAAGTTTTAAGGAAGCTTTTGATTCCTTTGTGTGCTTTAAAGTATTATTGACTAATCTATATTAGTTACGATGATTATGCTGTAGAAATTCGCATGCATTTATTGACTGTCTAATTGCTTTCAATAAGTTATTGCATAGTTATATTTTTTTTAATACAATTTTATATATCTTCTTGAGATTAGGTTTATGCTTTATGGATTTTTGCTTATACTTGTTGCTCTGTCGATTTTCGTATTTACTTTACCGTTCTTATTATACGTTATTTTCTTTAGTTGGCAACCCAAAATAATTAGAAAATAAAGAATGAATGATTTTCTAAAACTGTTGTGTTAGTTTGTATTTTTTTTTCCTCTTACTATGGATAGTTCTGAGGACAGAACTATTCTAAGGGGGGAGTGATGTAATGCCCCGTAATTTTTAATACAATATCCTGAATTAATAAATAATTTTTTAACCAATTTATTTAATTATTTTGAATTTTCGTAAAATTGACATTTTCACTCGTGTAAAATACCTGTAAATATTTTTGAAGTGTGAATGTAGAATTTTGAGTTGATGAAAAAATTATATTGTTTTTTTGGGGGTATATTTGAATTTTTTATATTTTTCTGAATAAAGAAAATTACTTTTGTAAATTTTTGAAAGAAAGGGGTCTTTTTGTAAAAAGTCGTTTAGGGGTGAAAATTTAACTTAAAATTATTTGGATGCATTTAGGGCTGGCTATTCAGTAGAAGGCTATAAGGAATTAGATTATTTCCATATTTGGTTGATTTTTATTGATTTAATTGAATAAATATATAATTACACAATTTTGAGATGGTTGGGGACTTTATTGAAAATATTCTTTCTGGAGTATAAAATTCAGAAAATTTATTTGGAAAATCTAATATTTATTAGTAGACAATAGTTCTAATTTTTTGGATTTTTACAAATATTATGTGTCTTATTTGCAAATACTCAAAAATGAAGGACTTTTATGTAAAATTGCCACTTGGAGTAAAAACTCCTGATTTCGAAATTTTGGGCTGCATATTTTGGTCGGCCAGATTTGGGATGTGAAGGAATTTAATTTTAGTTTATTTCAAATTGATTTGATTAACAAATAATTAGAAGGTTCCATATATGTAAATAAATAATTTCTTGAGGAGTATTTTTGTAAACATTGAGAAACTCTAAAAACCTAATCCCTACCTATATTAGGGGCAACAGCCGTCTACCTCTTAGTGAACCTAAAAATATATTTTCTAATTATTTTCTTGGAGTTTAAAGCTTGAATCTTAGACTTTTGTAAGGAGAAGACTTTTCTTTATTTCTATTATTATTCTTCAAGTTGATCTTCTTTGAGGTGTGATACTTATAGTCTTTTGATGTACTCTACTAATATTATCATGATGAATGTACTTATAGATGTTTACATGAACTAAAGATGTAATTTTTATAAGAGATGATCATGTTTTATTATTTTTTTAATGTTAATTAGATGATGGATGAAAAATCTAACTTGGAGTCTATGAATTTAATTGTAGTTAATAAATATATGTAGAAATAATTAGAACTTGTCATATGCTCTTAAATTCATGCTTGATTGATTATAACGTTAACATATTTCCATGTCATTGGTTGTTTTTAATCATTAAAAATTGAAACTAAACATTAGGGTTTGAATAATTATTGCATGGATCGAAAGTAATTTATTTTGAAGTGGCTTATGCATAAAAGATTAACATTTTGCTTAAAGAAATAAATCTAATGAGACTATACGTAATTGTAGATGTTAGATCTTCGTTTATAATTCAAGAAACATGTTTTGGATTAATAAAATATGAGATTTTTCATTGTTCTAATATTAAAATAAAGTTGTATGATTCTATATAATTGTTGTGTATGTGAGGAGTATTTTTGGCAAGAAATATACAAAAAAAAAATGGAAATAATAAAAATCCCTAGGTTAGGGTTCGAGTGAACAGTAACCGGGGGTTACTGTTCAAACCCGAACGGTATTGGGTTTCGGATGAAAAGTAACCCTCTGTTACTGTTCAACCCCAGCCACAGTAATAACAACAGCAACAGCTTGCTGTTTTTTAGGGTTTTGTTGGATTTTTTTTTGCTATTTTCAAGTGGTTTTTGTGCGTGATTTTGTGTGCTATATTGGGGGACTCTAGTATACATATGGGGGCATCTACATATGGGTTTAAACAAATATATATGAGTGGTTTGATCGAGTTTTGATCAGATTTTGAAGACATCGTATGCTCTGGACTGTCGTCTGTTTCAGTTTGGGACGAAATTTCGACTTAGTCGCCGAAAAAATTACCTAAAACTTATAAATTAGAAATTGTAGCTCACTGTGTCTAATTTCCAGAACATCTGACGGATCCTTAATCCGACTTATAGATTGTAAGATATGAAATTTCTACCACTGTACTGTTGTAGTTTCAAACTTTTAAAATAACGATTAGTTTTCGGAATTTATTGAATATGAACTATTTAAACTAATTTATTTGAGCCTCGATTTTTATGGTGAATTCCTCGTTATGTGCTTAATTTAATTTGGTTTTTCCAGAATTTAATCTCGACTATAGAATGTACTGTTTTGAGGAACGAAATCATGTAACTTTCAGATTTTTGAATAGAAGATAGTTTTCAGAATTTATTTAATATCAACCCTTTAAACTAATTTATTTGACTCCAGATTTTTTTTGTGGATTCATTGTTATGTGCTGGATTTAAGTGAAATTTTTTATAATTTAATATTGATTTTAGAGTGTACTGATTTGAGTAACAAAATTGTATAATTTTCAGATTTTGTAAAAATTTATATTTTCATAGATGAAATGTGCTTTCATACATATAAACGAGTTCTGAATTGGGTTTTGTATAATTTAAACCAAGTTGGATTTTGATTTGAAGCTTAGGATTATGATGTGGACCCTAGAAAGATTGTTTATAATATTTTGAGTTATGAGACTCTTGAGGTTGATAGGACCCTAGGATGTCGGCGGATGAGATTTTGTGGTTTATGGCCAGTTGGGGCCTTGATGTTGATTAGTTGAGTTAAGTCCGATAGGGTACACCAACTCTAGGGGAACTGTGGCTAGTTAATTGAACTTAATAAATGTAAGGACAGGCATCAGATGGTGATATGATGAAATGGAAGCAAACGTGAGTTATGGACTCCAGAGTGATCTGCGGAGTGAGATATTGTCCACTACTCCGGGACGATGGATGAAATAGGCCACAGAATATTCCACGGAGGGGATTGATCTCCAGTATTCCGGGATGAGAGCGACGTCCATGGGATATTTGTGCAATGAGGGCTCCAGAATGACCTGCGAAGTGAGACATTCCCAAGTATTCCCGGACGATGGATGAAATAGGCCACAGAGTGGGATTGGTCTCCATTATTCCAATGACGAGAGACAATACTTCCAAAATGTCTAAATCTCGTAGTTGTTATCGCAATAAGTTAGTTGCATATCGAGGGATTGAACCCTATCAAGTGGAGAACGATAAGGGCTTGCATCGAACCTATGTAGAATGTGATGCATAGACTCCGACAAGTGTGCATTAGTAATCATCATGTGCATTGTGTTTTTCATGACTTGTATTATGCATGCTTGTTTTCTGTTTTCTTACACTTGACAATTAGCCTAGTTTCACTTGATGATCTATGCTTCATTTATTGTCATTTCATGTTCCATCTGTTATTACTGTGTTAATATGTTTCACTTGTTGACTTATAATTTTATTCTTTATGTTTTCATTAAAGTTTGTATTTTCTTGAATATCACTTACACCATTATGGCTGACCCCTGTAGTTTTGGGGGTTAGGGTTGTAACACCCCGAATTCCAAATAAGTGTGAATTCAAAATTCCAAATGATCTTTACACTTCACTTCGTACAATTTTACAAGGAATTTAAATCTTTTATTATAACAGTCTTTTACATCAACACGTAGTGGAATAAATCAAATACAACAATGATAAATGTACAATTGTAACAACTTTAACATTTAAGTAATCATCAGCAACAAATTAATCTTTATATCTTCTTGTAAACTTCAAGTCCTGCATATAAAATTGTGGGCACGTCAGTTACTTACAACCGACGAAATATTATACACGGCCATCCTCGCTATGCCGAAAGTATAACGATTCTTAAATACTTTAACAAACAAAAATTTGATCACAAACAAAGCTAAAGAGAGACATTCCTATTGATGTCATGGGTGTTGTGCACTTAATCCTTAATGCAGTTATTTATATTAAATGACACCAATGCGCACTTGTTCGGATTCTATGCATATCATACTACATAGGTCCGAGGGCAAGCCCTTCATCGTACTTCATCTTGTAGGGTTGATTCTCTTGCCATGAGTTTAACTACTAAGGTAACTACGGCAAGTATCTTAGATGCTCAATGAGTTACGAGCCCATGTCTAGACATCTTGGAGAGAATCCCAAGTCATGACATGACGCATCATGTAGACATTCTATGGACAATTCACCTCAGCCATGAAATGATGGCACTACGTAGTCACCAAGCACCCCACAAGTGTCTCCACGGTCACGATATTCTGGAGAAGTATCCATGCCCTGACATGACGCATTATGTGGACATCCTGTGAACACTCTCACACCGTAGATCCGAAGCCCTCATACTTGTGTTTTTCTCTTACTTTCATCAAATCTCCACGATAGTGTAGTCCTTACATTTTTAGTTTGTTTTAGAAGAAAATTATCACAACCTAGAGGTAGGTTACCCTACCGGACTCAAACCAATACAAAAGAGGCAGTCAGCCCAACCTGGCTACTTCTTAAGAGATGCTCAACCCACACTGGTTAGCTCTCAAATTCATTAATAAATACTACCGGTCACTAGGATCTCGCCTAGCTTATAAATTTCAACAACTATCTCTTTCTAGTGATCAACAATATTTCATATTCAATCTCAAAATAATACCTCAATTTCTTTATTCACAATCTCTTTCTCAAAGAGAAACATTTCTTTATAAACTTATAACATAAAGTATCTCATTTCGACTTCTTTATCAATTTAGTCATTCGTAACATTTTGTGCATTTCAAATAATCTTAATCAAGTGTTAAAAATCATAAAATCTCATTAAGAAGAATCTAAGTGCATTCCAAACTTTCATTTCTCTTAAATTAAACAATAGTCACATTTTATTCGATAAAAATCGAGTTCTTCAACAATATTTAATGTAAAATCCTCTTTCAATTCTCACAAAATATATCAAAATATTATAGAAATAATTTTTATAAAGTTTAAACAATTTTAGAAGAATAATAGAATTTTTTCGAATTTTATTTCACTTAAAAACTCAAAAAATCAAAAAAAAATCAGAAAGGAAAATAAAAGGGCATGGTCGGATTCGAACCCAGAACGGAACCCAAATCCCGCCGATGAATAGTAACTGCACTGAAGTGCACCCGAAGACCAGTTGGTCCAGAGTGACTAACTGATATAAGGAAACTTGAATTGTATTTAAAATCTGGCCTCGGAATTTAATTTAAAATCGAATTTTCCAGAAAAACAAAGTCTCTAATGAGACTCGAACCCAGACCAAAGCCTCTGCTATGCTACAGTAACAGACCCAAAGTGTACCCGAAGACCAATTGGTCTTAAGTAACTAACCGATATGAAATTGGTTAAGTACTTTTTGTATATACCGTACTGTAATTAATTTTCCTTTAATAAACTCGATCTTTCAATCAATTTGTATTCATTCAAAAACTTAATCCTTTTCCAAAACATTTTTTTCAAAATTACAGTATAGTATATTTATTTAAACTTTATAAAATTCTCTGTTTGACATTGTAACAAAGATTTCCCCCCCAAATTGTATTAGAAACACATATAATCAGTTTTCAAATAAAATGTTGTTTTTCATCAAAAACTCTTCTATAAAAATTTCTATACTCATAAAATATACTAGTGAGATTAATTCTACATTTCTTTACCACATTAGCATCAAAAAAATCCTTTTTCATACATGTTGCATTATTTTGACTACTATTCTACATGCATAAATTTTTCATACAAACATGATTCATCAATTCGCATGTACTCTAGCATGCAAATAAATTAATAAAGCATCGTAACAAATTTCAGAAAATAAATTAAGTAATTCACATCTACCACACTAATCAAAATATAACAATTAAATTCTACATCAACTAGCATGCAATCTACTTTCATCATACCAATTAAAATCTAACAAATAAACCATTTATCATTAGCATGCATCATACTCCTAATTTAGAAAGAATTTTAGAAACACCCATCCAAGAAAATATAATTCCTAGCAATTGAACTCCTAGAATGAGAAGCTCCTAGTAGCAAAAACTCCTTCAAAGCTCCAAGAGAACTTCGCTTCGCCTCCTCAAAAATCCGCACACAAAGAGACTCTTCAAACTCCCATGAACAAGGAACAACTCAGAGCACACCGAAAGCCAAGTGCACCCTCACTATTTGGTTTTCGGCAGAGCACAGGGAGCTCCATTTCGGCCAGCAAGACAAATAACAAGCTCCACTCTTCATACACATAAATGTATATATCTACTTATGTATGTATATATATATAGATATTTATATATATATAAGTACATAAGTAATATATGTGGTAGGTGGAGGAGCACATGGATTGGGTGATTTGCCGGATTGATTTCGACAAAGAAGTAATGAAGGAGGGGGTTCGGAAATGAAATAGAGAAGGAAAGAAATAGGGGAAAGAGAAATGTGCAGGGGGTATAAGTATGTATGTATATATATATATATACACACACACACACACACACACACATATTTGTGTGGTGAGTAGGTGGAGAAACAAGGTGAGTTTTTGCTGATGGATGGCTTCAGCAGAGACAGAGAAGGAAGGAGAGAATGAGGAGAATGTGAAGATGGTTTAGGGATATTATATAAGGGGATTAGTAGATAGTTATTAAAACTACCCATTAATGAACCCATTATCCCACTAACTCTACTCTTTAATTCAAAAGTCTATTGTTTCCCTCCATCTCAAATATCCAGCCACCACTTTCATGCCCAAAACACGTGCACGTGCATCGCACTTGCACACACTTCCTTCATACACACATATATTTAATTTAAAACATATGTATATAATATTTAAGTTGCATATAAAATTTAATTTAATTAAAAATTATAGTTTTTCATGCACAAATAAAATAAACACGCACACATTTCAAATTTTCATTTTGAAAAGAATACGCTTAACTCTCTGACACAAATACGGTCAAAAAAGCGATTTCAAGAGCCCTTCTTCTCCGGCTATCTCCTACCAGATCTGGCGGATTCCTTCCCCTTCGACCCTCCTTCCCTTCATTAAACTTGTTCAGCTCCCTTTTATCTCTTGACCCATCTTCTTTTTTAGCCTCTCTCCCTCATCTCGTTTTTTCTTCCCACTCTCCCCCCCCGGTTCTCTCTTCGCCGCCCCTCTGTCTTTGTAGCCTTCGGAGTTTTCTCCACCGTCCTCGGAGGAGTTCGCGCCCCCCTGATTTTTTCCAGTGGTGATGCTTCAGTAGCTCCGGGGCCCTTGTCTGTCGCGTGCTGCTCCATGCCGCTCCCCTTGCTTAGCGTTTCCTTCCAGTGATTTCCCTTCTCCAGCGACTCTCCGGCGCATCGTAGGTCAGTACTTGCTATTCCGGTGGAGCTGACTTTCACTCTCTGTAAGTATACTGTTATTATTGAATGCTGTGATTTGTGTGGGTCTAGGTGGTGCTTCATTATCGGTAGTGTATTGTATTTGCTTAGCGTTTTTGTAGTCGGTGTTTGATATCATTTTTTCTTTGCTGTGGAACTATGCATCAGTTCTTGTGGGTATTGTGTTTAATTATCTCTATTGTTCTTCTCTTCCCCCCGGCGGCTCCGATCCGCTTATTCTTGGTGTCAGCGTTTCGCTGAGCCCTAAGAATCTTTTCGATCAAGATTAGTTACGTTCTATCGATCTTCCCTGATCGATTCTTCTTCTCCTTCCTATTCTCTCTATTTTAAGGGTGTTTCTAGCCTCCCTTGTGCTCCACGTTTTTCTTCCTTGGTGCTATTTTGGCACTCTTGGGACTATACTCCCACCCTTTTGTGCAGTATACTTTACTGGTGATCTGTTAGGCATTGTTTGGTCGGATTCCTATCATGCATCTCGCCGAGCATACTGCCAAGTCCCAAAATTTAATGCCGGGATTAGCATCGCTCAGGGAGTTGTATTCTCACCGTACCAATAACTCATATCTTTCTCAGCGCCTTGCATTCTCCACTATTTCCCCTCCCTCAGGTAGGACCGACCCTCGTGTGGTGTGCTTCAAATGCCTCCTTCCCGGGCATTTCAAACGCGAATGCATGAATAAAATTAGGTGCCTTTTTGCGAGAAGCTTGGTCATTCGCGCAGTAGATGCTATTCTCTTCAAAAGCTCCTTGGTTTCCCTAAAGGCCATCTCCTCCCGGCCAAACTTCTTTCCTTTCTTAACTACCCCCTTTTAAAGACCAAGTACCTTGCTAACTTGGCTAGGAAGTCTTGTTCTGTCACTGGTAAGGAACTCATCTCCTTGGAAGTTCCCCCTTTATCAGCTTTGCCCTCCACCACCTCTTCCACTGCCCATTATGTTTCTTTTGCCAAACTTTGGCTTCCTAATATTTCTAACCTTTTTAGGGGCCGCAAGGTGTTTTCGCAACTGGTCTCCTGCCCAAAGTTGGGTCATTACAAGGTTCCCGACCCATGTTCTTCAGTGGCTCCTTCACTAAGTTTGAATTTGGTTTATCCCGAAGGTTTAATTCATCCCTTTGTCTCTTGTCGTTCTTGGTATCGAAGTATGGTTGGGCAAGCTAGGCATCGTAGCTTTGCAGGTCCTCAGACACTTACTATCAAGGAGCATCCTTCTTCTAAGGTTCCTTCAATCTATTATTATTATTCTTGTTCTATGATGTTTTCTTCTCCCAAACTTTCGTCATCCTCTTTTCATTTCCCGGGGTGCATCTTTTCGTTGCATCAAGTTTTAGGGTTTCGGACTTGGTTCTATCACCTTCTAATGGAGGTGTTGCACAACCTGCTACCTCGTCTCCCTGAACTTTCGCCTTTACTTGATTACTGTCCTTCCCCCCGCTTCCCCTACCGTTCTAATCCCAGCACTATAGCACCTTTAGAGAATTCCAGTGTGCTATCTCCTTCTTATAGCATCATCCATGATGTTCCTAGCAGGTCTATCCCCGAAGTTGTTTCGTCCCCTTCGGTGAAGGAAATTCCCTCCACCGTCAAGCGGAGATACAACAAGAAAGTCTATTGTAACTTGCAGATACGGGTGAGCGCTCGTATCATGGCCAGGAAAGCAGCTTCTATTTCCGATATTTAGATTCTTCAGTTTTGAGTCCCTCCCTCCCCGTTTTGGTCAGTAAGAGGTGCGACGTGTCTCCACTTTCTTGTGTTGAGAGTGGGAGCTTGTTGTCCTCTTGGGGGAGTTAGGGCGCTCCACTTCATTCCCAATCTTCATGCTTACGGCTTTTTTCCCCAATTTGGAGTATTCTCATTATTTCTTAGATGTTCCCCTCTTATCTCGTTGGAGTTTCGGTTCTATCTTCTGCCATAGCGCTGTTGGTGTTGATCTTTCTTCTTCGGTGCGGCTACTCTGCAGCCTCTGCACATTTGAGTCATGCTTTCTTGTTGGTTCCCTGGATTACGGCAGTGCGTCGCCTCTGTTGTGCCGCTAGAGTTTTCCTATGGCTGCTAGCGGATTGGGATGCTTTCGTGGGGGGAGGTCTGTAGATCGGTTATCTCGGCCCAGTCGTTCATGTCCTGCCATTCGATCGGTTGCAGCGGTCGGGATTGCCTGGCCGATTATCTCGCCGTTTTCTTCCGCCCTCTTGTCTCGGCGTGAGCATTTGCTGTGGAGCTGTTATCTGTTTTAGTAGCTCATTAGCCTTGTTTAGTTTTATTTATTGTTCACTTATTCTTTGTTTTACATCTTGTAAAGCCCTCGATTATTTATTTGTATATTAACTGTTATTATTGATTAATATATTTTTTGATGGCTGGAGCCTTTTGGCTCTATCCGATTCATCAAAAAAAGAAAAGAATATGCTTAAATACGTGCACCGAAAACACATGCGTCGCCCATAAAATATCAAAATACGAAATCATTTTATCAATGGGAAAATATTAAAGATAATCAAAAATACAACATAATAAAAAATATATTTAATATACATGTTCAATAATGTACTCAATACGTAAATTGAAAACACATGCACCACACGTATAATAATATTTTAATTAAAATAAGAGAAAATTGAATTTTTATTTATAAAACGAATCCGAATACGTCATAAAATGGATAATTGAAATATATAGAAAATATTACACGTAGCGGTGAAAAAATACGTAATCGATACGTGCATCGATAACACGTATAAAGCATGTAAAAATACAGAGATTGAAATTTATATTTGAATTGACTCAAATAAGATAAAATAAATTTTCAGAATACGGAAAATTCATAAATAGTCAGAAATTAAATACGTAGTGAAGTACGTTACAAATATTACCAGTAATGGTATAAAATATACGTGCATAACACATAAGGGCAAAATTATCATTTTCATTTTTGTAGGGTGTTACAAGAATTTTCTCTAGCCTCATGTTTTACAGGTAGGTACCATTAGCATGGAGTTGGAAGCATGTGGTAGAATAATCGATGTTTATGCATATCTTGTAAAAGAATTGATTGTAAAGAGAAAATTGTAATTCAAAGTGTTTAAATTCCGTTGTGCTGTTATAAAGAGAGTTAAAGAAATGAAAAGTTTTAATTTTTCCTGTATTTGTACTATGTTTATAATTGCAATTGAAGATGATGTTGTGAATTGTGCCACTTATTTCTAATTTTATTTATTGGAAATTTGGGGCGCTACATGTTTAGCGATGGATAGTGATAATTCAATTGGAAGGAAGAAGGCACATAAGGGTTTACTATAGAGGAATTGTGTATTGGAAGAGAGACTATCGCAAGTAGTTGAGTCAGAAGAGTGCTACTACAGGAAGTGATCAAGCCAACGTAGTCAGTACAACTGATTCAAGTAAATCTGGTAAATCTGATAACTTTGAACTATGTCTTCTTATTTCAAGTTCTTCATTTATGGATTCAAGTTGGTTTCTTGATTCATGGAGTTATTCTGACATTTTCTCCAAGAGATATATGTTTTCTACTTACAAATCTTCAACAGGCCGTAGTGTGAGAACGGCTAAAGGAGAGATTTGTGAGGTATTGGGTGAGGGAACAATTGAATTAGAGATGTTAGATGGTAAAGGGTTCACACTAGAAAAGGTCATTCATATTCCTTCAATACAACAGAATCTGATATCCTTGGGGACTCTTAATTTTTGGGGCAGCAGGTACACAACTCGAGGTGGAGTTTTGACAGTTTGGGATAGTCATCATAAGGTAATGAAGGGTAAGATGGGGATTAAGCAGGGTCAGCAGAACCTCTAACGGCTTTGTGGGAGCAGAAAAACTTGGCCGAGTGTATGGAAGCCAATCGTTCCTAAAGCATCATCTAGTTAGCTGTCACTAAAATTACCGAAGCGAGACTGCAACGTTCGAATCCTGTTTTTGTGGATGGTGGCACTTCCATGATTACATCTACTGGGGTATACCCTTGAGGGGGGTGTTGAGTTTCAAGGTTTACAGCATAGTAATAGGTAGCGGAAAAATACCAAAAAATTTCAAAACCCAGCAATGGATCCATGCGAAAACCACAAACTGTGTTAGGAGTTTTACCTCAACGATGGAACTGTTGTCTCCACAATTAGCCAATCACGAGCACTGCAACATTGCGGTACCTCTACAGTATCCACATGAACGAATCAAAATTGGGCTTTCCCTCACGCCACGGTGCTTGCTGTGGGAAGAGGGATGTTTCTCACGTTCTGTGACGGCTAGCGTTTTCAATCTCAATGCTACACACAGATACTATATATATATATATATATAACCCTAAGTGGGCAGTGAGGTGTCCAGGCCTTCTAATTTGGGTTGGCCCAATTAGTTTAACTAATTGTCCAACCAACGTTAGGAGTTTTGTCTAACTTGCATTCCTTATTAAATTCATCGAATAAATTTAAATCCCAATTTTGATCCATTCTAAGTGTGTGATCCTATAGGTTCCCATTACGTTGAAAGTAACACTAAAATCATATGTTAGTGCTACAAACAATGAGGTGTATCTAGCAATACATCAATGCTCAAATAATGGGAATACCAGTGATTTGAAATAACCAATCTGTGACCAATGTTACCATATAGTCTATTCCTTTTATCTATATATCTTAATTGAACGCAAGGCATAGAGCGTGCCACCTTTGTATTGTTCAATCTTTGGTTTCTTGTTGTCCGAGTAGACTTACCAAAATAAATGAGATCAATATCTCTTATTGACTTATTTGAGTACGGCCATGAATTTTGCAGTCTTACTCAATTAAAGGGTCCGAAGATATCGCTCATATTATATAAGAGGGACAAATCATATCTAAGTCACTCACATCCCTATGCATGATTTGTAGTATGTCAAATAGTCGAATTTATAATCACCTTATTACAGGTAATGTTTGACAGCATTAAAACATATAACTTCTCATGTAAGGAACCATAGTGACTTCAAGTCGAAGGACCACATACACCATGATTAATTACTGTGAGAACCGCTTATGACACTCACGTAACGATCCATGCAGCGTTCTCATAGTTGGTCAATCTGGTACATTATTACTCTAATATGTACCTATGTGAAGACTTGATATCTCATATCCACGACTCGTAACAATGGTCATCAGTCTATGCACATGCTAGTCTCTATGTAATATTGGTGTCCTAATTCAAAATAATACTTGAATAGGGACATTTAAGAATTGTGTTCTGATTTCAACCAATAGGATCTCACAATCAAGTCATGCACTTGATATCTCATGGCATTGAACAAACTATTCTAAGGACTTTATTATGTTCATTTAGTAAAACAACACAATAAATAAAATGCCTCATATATGAAATAAATGTCATGATACAATGTAAAGTAGTAAGATCAATACACAACTAACCTCTAGGGCGTACACCAATAGTGGGCATACAACTACAGGAAAACAAGTGGAGGTAGATTTCAACTAGCAGAAGAAGCAATAGAAACGGGCTATTTACAACGAGGAGTTGAAAGGATCTAGAAGTGTTTTAATCACACAGTTGTGGATTCATGAGTATGCAATCCAATGTGGAGATTGTTGGTTTATATGTCTTGCATACACATGTTTGATGAAGAAGACGATGAGCAATGAGAATGATCGAAGTGAATGATGGAAGATAGAGAAGGAAAGCAGTCAGCAGTGACAACAATAGCAGTTGCGGTCGACCGCACTATGGGTCAGTCGACCGCCCGACTGTACAGGGTTTCTCGCAAGGGGGACAGTCAACCACACCTTAGGGTCGACTGACCATTCGCGGATGATGGGTTTATTTGGGTCGGATCTTGGAGATTTGTGAGAAGTCCAACTTCATCTTCAAGTCAGACCGTACGGCTCTCAATGCTAGGTTATCTCTTCAGCAGTAATCGAATGGTTAGTGTATCAAGTGTATCAAACTAGAGTTTCTCTATATCTCTATATTATCAATTTAACGTCTCCTAGAACGATATGATTCTATTGAGTACCGAATAGAAGAAGATAGTACTTCTCTGAGAGGGTGAGAGGTTTCTCTATTGTAAACAGCAAGCAAGTTCCAGTTAAGTTTGAGAGGGTCGTGGTGAGAATTGTAACATTCTTGGATCTTCTTTAATTGAAATAAAATTTCAAGTTTTTCCTCCCTCGGTTTAAGGCAAAAGCCCCAACCGGGACAATTCTAGTGTGCTTGTGTGATTGGTGTGCTCTAGTTTGCATGGTGATTTGTGTTGAACGTGTCGAAGACTCAACAAGATCCTTGAAAGGGAAGAATTCCGCTAATTTTATAAACAAGTAGTGTCGTAGGACCGCTTGTTTCCTAACACATCTGTCTCAATAATCACAGCTCGTACATCAACCACCATGTCAACAGCTCGCACATCTACCATAACGACGATGACTTGTTCATCAACCACAACGATGAGGATTCACACATTCGCCAAAAAATCAGTCGATGGAAATAAAATTTGAGCAAATCAAAATGAAACCACAAATTCATTTAAGATCCCAAATATTTGGGAGCATAAATATAGATTTGATATCCAAGCCCTCTTCAAATCCCATCTCCCAAAGCCCAACCGCACACACATCTGATTTGAAATTCATTTCAACTTAGAAATTCAACTTTCAAAAATGATAAGCCCCTCTCAAAATCAACAAAATGCCCTCCCATCAAATCTCATGTGCACAACCTCCACTCCTCCCACCGGCGCAACCCGCCACACGGTGTGGCGCCATTGTGCACCCACAACTCGGCAACCCACATCTCCATCCTCAATACCACCACCACACGACCGCCTCACTGTCACTGGTTCACATCGACAACCACGCAATAAACCACCCCTCCTCCAACACCGACAAAGGTGGAAGGATAATTCAACAACACAATGGTGGCAAAACTCGAGTGACCGAGGTCCCATCAAGATGTGAAAGACGGTGGGACCTCACACAATGAGAAATCTTTAAAAATCAAACTCCAAACTCAACATCTACAACTTGATGGCATCCTCCACCTCCGACCATCCATCTAGATCGCCTCGCACGCCACCAGCCATCAATGACACACATCGAGGCTCCTCTGGCATTCCCAGACACCTCATCCGGTGAAAACACTAGCCAAAATCCCCACAATCAACTCTGGCGATGTCGTGAGCACTCTTCACCCTTGAAATGATGACCATCCTGAAACTGGTGACCCCTCTCGGACTAAACGGTGGCCAGTCGTGCCCCAACTTATGGGCACAGAATTTTCCAAAAGGAGGAGGCCACCCTCTTCTATTCCTCTCCTCGGGGTTGCCAACTATCAAACCATCGCCGGAGGGGAGGACGACGAGGGATTCCTCCCCCCTCCCCGGAGTGCAGGGACTCTCTCTCTCTCTCTCTCTCTCTCTCTCTCTCTCTCTCTCTCTCTCTCTCTCTCTCTCTGTGTGTGTGTGTGTGTGTGTGTGTGTGTGTGTGTTTTGTGTGTTTCTATGAGAGCTTCTTTCTCTAGAAGAGCTTTTTTCTTTCATGTTTTCAAACTTCACTTTATATTGCCACCGTGCTTATTTTGAATTTTCACATTTTAAGATTTCGTATTGACTAAATTATACATGATTCTCGTAACAACTTAAAAGACGAGCAAATATTAGTATTCATGTGATGTATATGCATTCTTTAGCGTAGATTTTAGGAAGGTAGATAGTAGGGATGACAGACCAGCAAATATAGTACTTCATGTGATGTATATGCCTTCTTTAGCTTAGATTTTAGGAATGTAGATAGTAGGGATGAATGGTTGGAAGCATCGATGAGAGGACCCCCACATTAGGGTATTGTCATACTTGTAATGTTAAAATACAATAAGATCACACATATGAGATTCACTTCTTTGATGAAACTCACTTCTTTGATGAAACTTACTAACTTGCCATATCATCACTCTCATTAAATTTGTATCCATACTTTAAAATTCCTAATTTAATTTGTTTGAAAAGAATGAAATACCAATCCACAATAGTAAGTTGGCTCCGAAAAACCACCACCTCCTTTTTTTTTTTTTTTATATAAACAATGAAGTTCTAATAAACTTCAGCCTATTACTATATATTAATATAAAATCCAAATCCAACATAGTTCAAGGATTACAAACCAGAAACCAAAATAAAGGATTCACAAAAATAATTTGATGAATAAACAAAAGAGCAGATCCAAATTACAAAACTTCCAGCCTATTAAAAGCAGAACAATGACGACTAAAAAGCTATAGCTAAATCTTCAAGGGATAAAAACTTCAGAAATATCCTTAAGCACAACTAGGGGTGGCATTCGGGTCGACCAGACAGGGTCGGGTCGGACCCGTCCGAGTTGCAGCCAATTTAGAGCGGATTCGAGTCGGTTCGCGGGTTAACCGGGTCAGGCCGGGCCGGGTTCGAAATCGAAAATTTCAATCCGGTCGACCCACGAACCCAGTCGGGTCGAAACCATTTCGGGTCGGGCCGGTTACAATTTTTTTTTTTAAACTAAAAAAAAAAATTATTTTTTTTTTAAATTAAAAAAAAAAATTATTTTTTTTTACAACTTCACTTAAAAAAATACAACAAATATAACTGCATAATAGTGGAAAAATGTACATATTATTCATTTCAACTACTATGAATTTTTTACAAGTTTTTTACATACAAATATAAGTAATAGAAACTCATAAAGAACATACAATATTTCTTGATTTATAAATTTACATTTACATGTTTGAGCGGATAATCAGAATCTAGAGTTTGAGATAGCCTAGAGTTAGATTGAAGATAGGACATTAAACTACTGTCGTGCACCTCTACTGATGCAAATCAGGGTCATAGGATTCTTGCGCAGATCTCAAAGCTTCTACAGGCAAATTAACCATCACAGACCTCTTTAACAGGTCTGAGCCTTTTCCAAGACATGGGCTTCTTTCAAGCCCATAAAAGTGACAGACTCGGCCTACTAGGAGAGACACCCAGCCCATGAAAGCTAGGAATCAATTCTCTTATCCCCTAATAAGAAGATCTTATCTCTTGAGGGGGAGACATGAAAGAGATAAAGAATTCATATCGATCTAACAGACACAAATCAATTTCTTGATATGTCTCTCAGGCCTATAAATACCCCTCCCTCTCTACAGTTAGAGGGTAATCAACAATTCGCCAGTTTCTCTCTCATACTCTCTCTCTCTCTCTTTCTGGTTCTGAATTGAGTGTTGGAGGGTCTGTCGCCGGGGCCACCCCCGGTGTTTCAGGCTTTTTGCAGGTCTATCAGCCGCAACAGCAACTGTCGGATTCAGATCACAGAGGTCAATCAACGATCCAGATTCAATCTCAAGAGCTCTAACCACATTTAACGGCAAAGGTCAAAGTTCAAATTTTTAGTAGTTTCCATCAATTATTAACTCACTATCTATTTGCTCCCACACCAAAATAAGTAACAACAGATTGACGTCGTCTGTGGAAAACTACACAAGTCAGACATGTTGCCATGCCACCAAGACTAAGAGGCAGAGGGGCGGCCTCAAGCCGTCGCACCAATTCTCTTCGTCAACGAGCTCCTCCTATGGAAGATTGGATTCCTCCTCAACAGTTACCCCATGAGCCTAGTCAAACTCCTTCCAACGGAGAGGTACCGGAGGACTCCCGACAAAACCATCATGAACAACATCCTCAGCACGATCGCATCTCAGTCCATAATGCTTCAACTGATTCAATGCCCACGCGAGGCCCCCGGGGGTCTAGAGATCTCTGCCAGATCATCATTGCAAGGCAACAAGGAACAGATTTGCGAATCCAATTGAAAGAGAAGTGCACCCGATCTGAGGTCTCCCGCTCAGGACATCAAGCAAACTAGAGAACCTATTTTCCTAAACAGAGATCAAGACATTCATCCTCTCACAGGGGGCACACCACAATAAAAAGCCCGACTCATGGGAGTCGAAAGCTTCTTGGGCGGAACAAAGGGAAAAATGCCCCAGTCACTTGGGCCGAACTAGATAAGTTCATGCTCGACATCCTCCAAGCTATCCAAGGAAGTCAAGATCTGGGCCAGCCCCCAACGAAGGATCTTCCGACTCAACTAGGTCCCAAGGAAAGGACGATCAAGTCCTTCGCCGTATCCAGGAAGTAGAAGATCGTCTAGAATAGATGAAAAATGAAAGAAACCGCTCCAGCAGGCCCTACCACCCTAGTCAACCTCCCTTCAGCAAAGCCATCCTCGATGCACCCATCCCAAGGGACTTCAAAGCTCCTCAACTCGAATTCTACAATGGAGAATCAGACCCAACCGACCATATCGAGAGCTTCAAAATACTCATGATGGTCTATAACGCCACTGATGCGCTCATGTGTCGAACATTCCCCGAAACACTGAAAGGATCAGCAAGGGAATGGTATTCATGCCTGACTCCAGAATCAATATTCCCCTTTGATCAGCTCGAGGAACTTTTCATTGCGCACTTCGTTACTAGCCGCACGGCTGAAAAAACAAGTGTTTCCCTGTTAGAACTGAAGCAAAGGGATGGAGACCTATAGAAAGACTTTGTCAAACACTTTACAACTGAAGCAAGGGCAATTTCCTCCTTGAACACTTCATTGGCAGCTACAGCTTTGCCTCAACGTCACTAACAAAGACCTGAAAGCCTCCCTCGCAAAAATGCCACCCAAAAGTTTCACTGAGTTCCTAGATATGAGTGAAAAGTATATCAGGGTCGAGGAAGCTCTATATCCTCAAGGCAAGAATGATTCATCTTCCGGAAACAAATGGAAGAATACAAGCGAGGAAGAGCCCAGGAAGTTTCAAAAAAATGGCGCAGGTCAACACCGTCCACCTCCAGCACCACACTTCGATAATTTCACTCCTCTAAATGCAAGCATATCAGCCATCCTCATGGAAGTATTGAAGGAAGCAATAATCTGTAACTCCCCGCCCCAATACGCAGACAATTTTTATTATTTTTAGAAGACAAATAATACTTATAGTACAACTGCCCACCACAGGCTGCCTCTCAAAAGGTTGTTAACCAATTAGGTGACTCTTGGTCATAGTCAATTATATTTATATTATATTACTCATTGTATACTCCCGATATGGGATAACTCTAATATTCTCTCTCTTAATTTTCTCTACCCGTGTACAGCGAAAGAGCCCCCGTGGACCCCCCCCTCTACTGTGCCACGTCAGCAACCCATCTGAAGACGACCGCAGTCTTCAACAATTCCAATCCAGGTGGGCCCCAGCACTGCTGATGTCATGATGACGTCAGCTCCTCAACTAACAGCTCCTCTGCCATTTTCAATTCACGTGGGCCCCCCTCTCAACCAAAATATTTACCATGCTTCCATTACTTCAACATATTATATATATATATATATATATATATATATATATATATATATTATACTCTTCGAAATTACGGGGTATTACATACACCCCGCCTTTAGAAATCAGCGTCCTCACTGAGTACGGGACATGCCATCTAGCACAGGATCCTTCTTTCTAGCCGATGTGGGGTCATCCTCGATCTCAATAATTCTGGAGATCAGTCCCACACCGTAGGTACACACCTTGATAATTCTGGGGACTATCTCACACCGCAGATCATACTGAGGTCCTCTCCCACACCCAGTGTTGAAAGTGCTCTGATACCATTTGTAATGCTGCGCCCCAATACTCAGACAATTTTTAATATTTTTAAAAGACAAATTAATACTTATAGTATAACTGCCCACCACAGGCTGTCTCTAAAAATGTGGTTAACCAATTAGGTGACTCTTGGTCATAGGCAATTATATTTATATTAAATTACTCATTGTATACTCCCGATATGGGATAACTCTAATATTCTCTCTCCTTATTTTCTCTACCGTGTACAGCGAAAGAGCCCCGTGGACCCCCCCCCTCTACTAAGCCACGTTAGCAACCCATCTGAAGAAAACCACAGTCTTCAACAATTCCAATCCAGGTGGGCCCCAGCGCCGCTAACGTCATGATGATGTCAGCTCCTCAACTAACAGCTCCTCTGCCATTTTCAATTCGCGTGGGCCCCCCTCTCAACCAAATATTTACCATGCTGCCATTATATATATATATATATATATATATATATATATATATATATATATATATATATATATATATACTAGGTTTGCCCGTTGACACGTGCCTACGGCACGTCTTCGAAATGGTGCACCTTGTTTGATCATGTAAAATAGTTTTGGAGGTCTAGCAAATTAACTGAAGTAGCAAATATATTATATGAGAAACTTTTGGGGTTCCAGCATAAACATATTATATGATTTTTTTGAATTATTTTTAAAGTTTTTAAATTTTAAATTTTTTTTATTTTTTAATTTTTTAAAAAAATTTTAATTTGTTTATTTTCTTAATTTTTTGAATAGAAGAGGGAGGGAAAGAGCGAGAAAAAAAATAATTAAATAAATATAGGAGTTGTTTTGGGTGGGGAATTTGAATTTGAGTTTTGGGGAAAAACTTTTTGGGGGGAAAATATGTTTTGTGAGGTTAGATCTGGGCCTTTGATTTTTGGGGGGATTGAAGGAGAGCCACTTGATAGCTTTCTTTGTGTTTTATTATATAGATATATACTCTTCGAAATTGCGGGGTATTACATAATCCGCCCTCTTCCCAAGATGTCAACGTCTAGCAGGAGAAGAGACAAAAATAAGTGGTGCACATTTCCCAGAGATCATGGACACACTACTGACAACTGTTGAGCTCTTAAAGAAGAACTGGAAGCCCTAATCCGCAGGGGCTACGTCTCCAACTTCGTTCAGAAAGACAATGATGCTGAAAACCCTCTGCCCCGGGGGGCTAATAAGCGTCAAGTGAGGCCATACTAATCACAAGACTCTGAACACATGGTCATCCTCCACTCCATTCATGGAGGCCCAATGAAGGGAGATTTCAACTCCTACCGCAAAGATTTCGTCAGGGAAGTCAAATCCATACATAACATTCCGCTTGCCAAAAGCACCGGGGTCCCGATATCTTTCTCCGACAAGGACATAGAAGGCGTTCGAACACCTCATTGTGACGCATTGGTCGAAAACCATTGCATAGTGAATCATGAGGTAAGTCACATCTTGGTGGACAATGGCAGCTCAGTAAACACCCTCTTCATGGCCACGTTTGAGGCTCTCAAGCTCTCCCGAGACCGACTCAAGCCAGTCGGTTATACACTCCACGGATTCTCCGGTGTCTTCAAGTAGAAGGAGTCGTCACACTGGATGTGACAGCAGGGAAAGCCCCCGCTATTCGAATGGAAGCACTGGACTTTATGATAGTCGTTGTCAAAGCCGCATACAATGCTATATTCGGTCGTCTCGGCCTAGCGACCTTCCATGCAGTTGCCTCCGCCTTCCACATGAAAATGAAGTTCCCAACAGAAGCTAGCATAAGCCAAGTTTTAGGGAGCCAACAGGAAGCACGAGCATGCTACACCGCTACAATGGGGGGCTCGGTTCTTCCCCTCAATGCCATAGAGTTCCAGCGAGAAAGCAGTCGTAGTAATTCCAAGACTGTAAATAAGCTTAAAGCCACTGCCATAAATAACTCTACCAAGAACTTCCAAACCTACCAAATCATCTCTTACCAGGTCCAAACTAGTTCTCATCATAACACAGTAATAAACCTGAATCCCACGCCCAAAGCCACTCTGCTCATTCAACGAAAATAAATAATCTTGCTTAAACACATAGCTGCATCAGAAGATTTCTCTTTCTCTATACAAAACAATGGGGGGTTCCCTCCAAAACAGGAAAGTCCATGCAAGGTCTACCAAGTTGTTCGCCTAACAGCTCATCAACTTGAAGACCTGGGGGGGCAAGGAGATATCAACAGAACTTGGAGGGTAGAACACCTTGTGAAGGTGAACGAGGGCATCTGAAACGTCATCTCTTAATAGTATTAGCAAATTTTCTCAATTTGTAATAACTGCCAGCCACTAGAGCAGTCACTTAGTTTTATTTTCCAGCAAATTTTTTCAATTTGTAATAACGGCCAGCAACTAGAGCAGTTGCTTAGTTTTATTTTCCAATAAAATATAGTATGAATTTTTTGCAAAATTCTTGTACAGCTCTACGGATGCATACAATGAGTTGAGTGTCAAACTTATACACAAAAAAGGCACAAAAAACTCGTTAAAAGCTTCCCACAAGACAGGTTAGGAGTCCATTCCCATGGTTTGAAGTTACTCTAGCAATTTGTAATAAAGCAAGTTCAGAGTGCGCTTCGCCATTCGACCTGCTCCCGCAACCTATTAATTCATTGAAGCAAACAACAAGCTAAACGCCCACTTACATCTAAAGCGGCGCTAAACACTCGTTATTAGCTTTCAATAAGATGGGTTCAAAGTCCATACCCATGCCTCGAAGATACTCTAGCAATTTGCAAAGAAGCAAGTTCAGAGTGCACTTTGCCATTCGATCTGCTCTTGCAATCCGTTAGCACCTCCACGATCGATTTGGAGTCCATATCCATGGCTTGAAGATACTCTAGCAATTTGCAAAGAAGCAAGTTCAGAGTGTGCTTTGTCATTCGATTTTCTCCTGCAATCTGTTAATGCCTCCGCAACCGGTTCGGAGTCCATAACCATGGCTCGAAAGAGACTCCAGCAACTTGCAAAGATGCAAGTTCAGAGTGCGATTCGGCATTCGATCTGCTCCTGCAACCTGTTAATACTCAAACTAACAAGTTCCGAATCCATACCCATGGCTTGGAGTTACTCTAGCAACCTGCAATTACACATGTTTAGAGTTTAACTCGCCATTCGATCTGTTTCTGAAACTAGTTAAAATTCCTTGAAGACAGATTAAGAGGTCCAAAATCGTGGATCACAGTTACTCCAGTATTACTTGTAAAAAGCAATACTTAGCGTTCAACTCTCCACTCGATGTGACTCACAATTTTTCAGAGGTCCCATACAGCAAGTTTGGAAAACGGCTCTCTCAGAGTTGCTCCTACAACTAGCTGAGTTCAAGATGGAGGAGTTCTAAACTCCGTCATACACCGCTGGCAGTTCGTCAGCTATACACAATAAACTTGATGCCCTGTTATTTAGCTACAAAACCTAGTTGAGGGCACCTCAATCATGACAGCAAGGATCAAGCATGTGGAGAGATTTCATCAAGAATCAAAGAACTATCACAAACTCATATGTTCAGATCCAGTAGCACTATAGATATTTACAAACACAAAATGGCCAGTCTAGAGTCCAACTCTCCCCAAGAGTAGCTCATACAACTAGCTAACCCCCAAGACGATGAATCATAGGAAAAGACACCGGTACGTAGAAGACTTCTTATTCTACAAACTACAAGTCTCATTACAAAAGCAGAGTAACAATGAGTCCATATTTCACGTCTAGGAATCGCTACCAAAAGTCCTGCGAACACTGTACAACAAACTGTCATGTAAGTTGTTCTTCCAACTACACACTGGAGAGATGCTCTACCTTAGAGAAACAAACCTCTTCACCGGCCTCCTACCAGCTAACAGCTCCATAGGGTCGCCTCAACTCTTGATGATAAAATTAATGACAAGTCTCCCTTAGGCGGGCAAGTTTCAGTTTATCCGACCACCTTCACCTGAGCAAGCTCAGTGTCCCGGGGGACCTCATTCGATGTACGTAACTACTTGTCAGTAAACAGAAGGATGGAATCACCTCGACGCTGAACAAACACAAGTGACTTCACTTCAATATTAAGAAGATTCAGAATACCCACAACTCATTCGTTCTAAAAATGAGCTCGGTGCTACGCACGCCCCTTGAGTTCCTCTGACCAACAACTCATCAACATCGAGCAATGGGTTCAACGCCCTAATCTCTGCTCAAGCTCCATCAAATGACTTGTTCACTCCAAACAATAAGTTCAACGCTCTGCGCTCAGCACGAGATCTATCAACAACTTGTTGGCATTAAACAACGAGTCCAACGTCTTTGTCTTCACTTGGGCTCCATCAGTAACTTGTTGGCTCCAAACAACAAGTTTAATGCCTTACTTTTCGCACGAGCTTCATCAATAACTTGTTGACTCCAAACAATAAGTTCAATGCCTTGGTCTTCGTTCAAGCTCCACCATAGAACTTGTTAGCTCCAAACAACGAGTTTAACACCCTGCTTTTTGCACGAGCTCCATCAAACAACTCGTTGGCTCAAATAACGAGTACATCATCACGCCCCTTGCTCGAATCCTTCCAATGGCCCCTCATCTTCGAGTTTGTCTCTGCAAAACTTACTGGGCACAAATAGTAGGTTCTACATCCAACGTCGACCTAAAACCGTCTCTACAAAACCTGCCTGGCATAAATAACAAGTGCCAGCTCCGTCTTTGAGTTTATCTCAACAAAACGTGTCGGCCGCAAACAGCAAGTTCAACGACCAGAACGACAAACTCCAAATCAACTCGATCAAGGCATAACCTCTATAAACTTGCTAGGATCAAACAGTAAGTTCCAACTCAGCTCCACTATGAGTTGCCTCTACAAACTCGCCGGGGTCAGATGGCAGTCTCTACATCAACTCTATCTCAGAGTTACCTCTAAACTCACCAGGATCAAACGACAGTTTCTACACTAACCCTACTGTGGGTTACCTTTCCAAATCGTCAGGGTCAAACTGCAGTCTCTACATCAACATTATCTCAGAGTTGTCTCTAAACTCGCTAGGATCAAACGGCAGTTTCTACACCAACGCCATTACAGGTTGCCTCTCCAAACTCTCCGGGGTCAAACGGCAGTCTCTACACCAACTCTATCTAAAAGTTGTCTCTAACTCACCGGGATCAAACGGCGGTTTCTAGATCAACTCCACTACGAGTTGCCTCTATAAACTCATCCGGATCAAACGACAGCTTCTAAATCAACTCAATCAAAGAGTTGCCACTCCAAAAACTTGTTGGGAACAAACAACAAGTTCAACATCCAACCTTATCACAAAGTTGTCTCTAAACTCGCCGGGCGCAAACGGCAAGCTCAAACGTCCAACTCCGTCACAAAGTTCTCTCCAAACTTGTTGAGCACAAATAATAGGTTCTACATCCAACGCCGGCCTAAAACTGTCTCTACAAAATTTGCTCAGTGCAAACAACAAGTTCCAACTCAACTCCAATATGAGTTGCCTCTCCAAACTCACCGGGATTAAACGAAAGTTTCTAAATCAACTCGATCAAGGAGTAACCTCTATAAACTTGCTGGGACCAAACAGTAAGTTCAAGCTCAACCTTATCTCAGTTGTCTTTAAACTCGCCGGGCGCAAACGACAAGCTCTATGCACAACTCCATCACAAAGTCACCTTCAAAAAACTCTCCAGGTAAAAACGGCGAGCTCAAACGTCCGACTCTGTCACAGAACTCACTATTAACTTAATGGGCGCAAACAGCAAGCTCAAAGTTCAACTTCGTCTCAGAGTTACCTATACAAAACTTGTCGGCCGCAAACTGTAAGCTCAAACGTCCAACTCCGTCACAGAGTTCTCCCCAAACTTGCTGGGAACAAACAGCAAGCTCTACCTCTACTCGATCAAGGAGTAACCTCTATAAACCTGATGGGATCAAAAAGCAAGTTCCAACTTAGCTCCATTACAAGTTGCCTCTCCAAACTTGCCGGGCTCAAACGGTAGTTTCTAAATCAACTCGATCAAGGAGTAAACTCTATAAACTTGCTGGGACCAAACAGCAAATTCAAGCTCAACTTTATCTCGAAGCTCTCTCTAAACTTGTAGGGCGCAAACGGTAAGCTCAAATGACCAACTCTGTCACAGAGTTCTCTTCAAACTTGATGGGATGAAACATCAAACTCTACGTCAACACAGTCAAAGAGTTGTCTCTCCAAACTTGCTGGGGTCAACAACAAGCTCTATGTCAACTCAGTAAAAGGGGTGTCTCTCCAAACTTGCCGGGCACAAACGGCCAGCTCTATGCATAACTCCATCATGGAGTTGCCTTTACAAAACTCGTCAGGCGCAAACGGCGGGTTCAAATGTTCAACTCCATCCCAGGACCGTCTCAATAAACTTGTCGGGATCAAACAACATGACTGCAACAACTCATATAGGTCAGCTATAGATCCCATGATCAAAGCACTCTGCTCATAGACTGACAGAATGCTCGTCCAACGATGAAACGCTTGATCGACTTAACATGCTACCAACACAATGCTTGGTCGAAAAAAGAGTAGTTCATCAAAACAAGCGATGAGATGTTTGATTGACAAGCACAACATCGTCATCGACAAAAACACCTACTCCATAGCCCGAAAAAAGATTCAATTCATCCATAAATCGAGGGTTATGAAGTAAAAAGCTTGGTATAATCATATAAATATATATATATATATATATATATATATATATATATATATATATATATATATATATATATATATATATATATATATAGGGAAAAAGGGTTATGAGAAATTTGCCACATCATCAATTGCTTATTTACTAAATGAGCAAGTTTCTCATAACCCTTTTTCCCTATATATATATATATATATATATATATATATATATAAGCTCATTTAGTAAACTTGCTCATTTAGTATATATATATATATATATATATATAGGGAAAAAGGGTTATGAGAAACTTGCTCATTTAGTAAATAAGCAATTGATGATGTGGCATGCTCATTTAGTGTATATTAGTGTGTGTGTGTGTATATATATATAAGCTCATTTAGTAAACTTGCTCATTTAGTATATATATATATATACTAAATGAGCAAGTTTACTAAATGAGCTTATATATATATATATATATATATATATATATATATATTGTATGCAAATCCAGGTCTAAAAAACTTCAAAAATCCATAAAAGAAGAAGAAAAGAAGAATATGGGTTCGGGTCGGGTTCAAGATCTGCAAACCAAACCCAAAACCACCCATAAAATTCAAAAAAATCCAAAGTTTAAGCCAAATAGGTTGCGGGTATGGATCCAAACCCGCAACCCTCACCCAATCCTTCTTCTCCTTCGAAGCGCCAACCATCTTCAAAAACCCAACCACCTCAACTTCGCTCGAATAACCGCTAGAGTCGAAGCTTTCGACGGACTTCATCCTCAACCAGGAAGAGCGGCTCGCCCATGAGCAATGTCGCGGAAGAGCTACTCCATCTTCAAAAACGGAGCTAACCCAACTTCGAGAACTCAACCAAAATAGAGCTAGAAAGACTCCTAAGTTCAACGAAACTCAGCAAAATCGAGTCTCGTGCTCTCAAATATTTTAAGGTCTATTGCTCGGCCAAACCACAGCCTCTATAGCTCGGTGATGAAATTCAGAGCTTCATAGCTCAGCGAGCTTGGCGGCGAGGAATAGCTCGGCGAAAACAGAGCTCGAAAAGCTCAAAACTGAGCTCGTCGGAAGCTCTTCTTCACTCCGTCTTGAACCACCACCAATATCAAAGCCCTCGACGAGCGCCACCTTTGACAAGTGGAGAAGCTTTATAGGTCAACGAGAAGCCCCATAGCTCGGCAGAAAGATCTTAGAGCTCAAAGCTCGGCGGAGGCTTCATAGCTCAACTTGAAAAGCTCCATAGGTCGGCGAGAATCTGCGTAGCTCGATGACCATCACTCGCCCTCCGTTGCTCGACCAAGAGGCAACGACCATAGCTCGACGATGGCCACCACCTCCATTACTCCATAGCTCGACGAGGAAGCATCTCCAAAGCTCGACCAAGACCCAACTCCATAGCTCGACCAAAGTCAAAAGACAATAGCTTGGCAAAATGGTCGGCCGAGCTAGGGGGTCTCCATAGCCATCGCCAACCCTTGGATCACTCCAAAATTCGAGCACGGGCGCGATCAACACATGAGATGGATCCACGTTGCCCTTCTTCTTCCTCAAAGTTCTGCTCGCTTCTTCGCCGTCTGATCTCACTTAGCGGGCGAGCCAGTCACTGATGGGTGGTCCAGATCGCGCCACGTTGCCACAAATCACAATGATCATATCTGTGCTGTCTAATCCCCCTCAGCGCTCGAGCCAGGGCGTGATCAACACTCCAGATCGTGCCACATCAGTCCCTAATCACAAACAGTCGAATCATAGCCACTTGATCCACTCAATGCAAAAGCCAGCACAGATCAACGATCTTGGTCACTTTAAAAAGCAGGCTAATCTCTGATAGTTCAAAAAAATCCTAAAAAATCATATAAATTTTGAAAATTAATTTTAAAAAATTGGAAAAATCATTAAAAATTTCTGAAAAGTTATTAAAATTGGATTTATTAATTATAAAATTCGAAATTTTGATTTTAAAATTGCGAAAAATTCCTGACAATTCTAGAAAAATTCGGAAAAATCTGAAAAAATATGGAAAAATCCAGGAAAATATTTGCTGCCTTTCGAAGTCACTGATCAGCTCTGAACACCCTGATGCTAAGATTGTACTCCAGAGTCCAAAAGTAAGGCGTACTACTCACCGAAAACCAAGAAATTGCCTTCCGGGAGTAGGGGGCTTATGATAATGGTAAAAATCGAAGCAAATCAGGTTCGTACGATTCTTGCACAGATCTCAAAGCTTCTACAGGCAGATTAATCATCACAGACTTTTTTAACAGATCTGGGCCTTCTCCAAGACATGGGCTTCTTTCAAGCCCATAAAAAGTGACAGACTAGGCCCACCAGAAGAGACACCCAGCCCATGAAGGCTAGGAGTCAAATCTCTTATCCCCTAACAAGAAGATCTTATCTATTGAAAGGGGAGAGACATGAAAGATATAAGAAATTCATATCGATTCAACGGACATAAATCAATCTCTTGATATGTCTCTCAGACCTATAAATGCACCTCCTTCTCTACAGTTAGAGGGTAATCAATAATTTGCTAGTTTCTCTTTCATACTCTCTCTCTTTCTGGTTCTGACTTGAGCGTCGGAGGGTCTATCGCCGAAGCCATCCCCCGATGTTTTAGGCATTTTGCAGGTCCATCAGCCACATCAGCAAATATCGGATTCAGATCACGGAGTCAATCAATGATCCAGGTTCAATCTCAGGAGCTCTAACCGCATTTAACGGCCAAGATTAAAGGTCATACTTTTAGTAGTTTCCATCAATTATTAACTCACTATCTGTTTGCTTCCACATCAAAATAAGCAGCAACATCTACTTAACCTAAATGTAGGATCTCATCGCCGTAAATTCCCTAATCTTGTTGTTGGACTTCAGGCAAGTTGCTTCTACTTGTTGTTGTAGATGCCGATATTCCTTGAGTCCTGTCTTCAGCCTTCATCCAAACTTCAGTGTACACGAGCATCCCCAACAAATCCTGCTTCAAGCGATTCCTGTAATCTGTTAGAACTCTGTCACATGTATAAAAAAAAGCACTTTCTGACTAAAGCAACTGGGGAGACAGGAGGAGTTAGTAGATTTCTAGCCATATGAGAAAGAATATGAGAAAGGTTTTTATGTTCTTTCCACTACTGTAGCACTTCAATCTTACTACTAGAACTCTCACTATCTTGTTATTTATACAAATTTAATTCATTCGGTGCATTAGTCCTAGATTTTTTTGATTGAATACGAACAAGTAAATTAGTAGTGGCATCTTCTAATATAATCTTACCCTTACCTCTAAAAGTAGAAGAATAAGAAGTAACTATACTAGTTGTACTACTAGATGCAAAAGTTCTATCATAATAGTTACACAAGTTATTCAATGTTGATTCAAAGCTCGCTAAAAGTTCATTACAATCATAATTCAGAATCATCTCCAAGTAAAGTAAAAAACATTTCAATCAAATTTTTCGTACCCGCTAATTTGATACGAGGATCCATAACAGTAGTAATACAATACAATATAGGCGGAGGATTAAAATACTTCAAAAAAAAATAGAAGCGGGATCAACAATATGGGTAATGTATTTTTCCAACATCATTTCTTGAAAAGATTGCATCATAGTAATGATTTAAATAAAAATACTATTAGAAGTAGAATTATAAATTGTAGAAAACTTCACAGTTGCGGTTTTAAAAGGATCCAAAAATTGTAATAAAGATTCGGCAAAATACCACGATTGGGGAGTCATTTGAAAATTTTTCATGTTTTTTGCAAAACAAAAATCGTTTATATTATCTTTGTATTGAGTAACAACATTTAGTAAATCGAAAGTAGAGTTCCATCGGTGTTTAACATCTTGAGAAAATTTTCTTAAATGTATTCCGCTAGCTTTACACCATCATTTAAATTATTGAAGCATAGGAACACTCAAAGCAATAAAATGTAAACAATTTCTAATTGCAATTATATATGAATCGACTACTTTTAATGCATCTTATACACATAAATTTAAAATATGACACGCACATCTAACATGAAAATTTTCATTACATGGAGAAGCCAATTGTAAGGCCAGTAATTTTTAATAAAATATTTTAAATTAATAAATAATTTTTAAATCAACTTATTTAATTATTTTGAATTTTCGTAAAATTGACATTTTCACACATGCAAAACACGTGCAAATATTTTCGAAGTGTAAATTTACAATTATGGGTTGATGAAAAAAATTTGTTATTTTTTATTGGGTATATTCGAATTTTTGGGATTTTTTTCTAAATAAAGAAAACTACTTTTGTAAATTTTTGAAAGAAAAGGGTTTTTGTAAAAAAAAGTCGTTTAGGGGTGAAAATTGAACTTTAAAAAATTGTTTGGCTGCATTTAGGGCCGACTATTCAGTAGAAGTCTATAAGTAATTAGATTATATCCATATTTGATATATTTTTATTGATTTAATTGAATAAATATATAATTACGCAAATTTGGGATTATTGGGAAATTTATTGCAAATATTTTTCCTGCAGAACAAAAGGTCAGAAAATTTATTTGTAAAACCTAATCTTTATTTTTAGATAATAATTCTAAATTTTTTGGATTTTTATGAATAATTTATGACACATTTTCAAATACTAAAAAATGAAGGACTTTATGCAAAATTGACACTTGGAGTAAAAACTGCAGATTTCGGTTTTCTAGGTTATGCATAATGGTTGGCCAAATCAGGACAGTTAGGGGTTTTAATTTTATTTTATTTTAAATTTATTTGATTAATTAATAATTGGAAGGATCCATATATGTAAATTAATTAATTTTCTTGAGGAGTATTTTTGTAAACTTTGAGAAACCCTAAAATCAACGCCCGACCTATATATTGGCAGCGGCCGCCCATTCCTCTGTTGTGAACCCAAAATTTATTTTCCTCATTATTTTCTTGGTATTTAAAGCTTGGATCTTGGACTTTTGCAAGGAGAAGAAAGTGGCTTTTCTTTACTATTACTATTGTGCTTCAGTTAAGTCTTCTTGAGGTGGGTGATGCTTTCTTGCCTCTTCTTTGTTATATGATTGTAAATTGTTAAAGTAGAATGCTTGATTAGAAGTTGTTGATTATGAGGTATGATATGTGAATATAGATTTTTAATGAACGAATAACTAATCAACATTCTTCATGAAGAAATATGAATTTATGAGTAATTTTCCATACTTGAATAGTTGATGTAAAAGATACACAAAGATTTCCACTTTCTTAAGCCATGCTTGAATAATATTGTTTGAATTTAATGTGTATGAGATTTATAGAATTAACATCTAATTAGTATAGATCTAAGCATTGCTTGTGTGAGAATTACTTGATTTGGTGGATTCATATCATGTATATATATAAGATGCAAATTGAATAGTAATGTCATACATGCACTCGATGAACAAAGAACCATTAGTTGCTATTTTCCCTACGTGTTTACTTGTTTTGGGATTGAAGATGAAGAATTTATTATTGTTTTGGATTTAAATTGAATGAGAAGTGAAAAAAACTAATGTTGAGTTGGATGGATTGAGATATTTTGACCAACGAATGTATAATTCATGAGTAATCTCAGTTTTAAACATGTTTAAGTTTTATATCCTACATGAGAAGAGATCTTGACTGCGTTTTGTGGTTTTCAAGTAATTACATGAAAATTTTCTTTAAACATCTTCTTATTCAAGTTATCAGCTTAAAATTTGGAATTTTTTGAAATTCATAAGGATTTGATTTGATGCATGAAATGAGTTGTTTTTTCCCAAGAAGTACTTCATTTATCTCACATTTTCATCATTTGAAATCATGTATTCGAAGTTTTGAACATATATCAGTTTTGAGAAAATTTGCAAATCCAAGCGGCTGTGCAGACTGCATGTCGGTCGACCGCGCAGTCGACCGCAGTTCTTTTGAACGTGTCATTGCGGTTGACTGTCACAATAGGGCTGTTGCCACTTGGATATTGGCGGTCGACTACAGTTTTCCATACTATGGCTGTTAGTCGACTACCATGAATTTGAATTGTTGGTTTCTTTGAAAACTGTCAGTCGGCTGCAGTTTTATGACTGTATCTGCCGGTCAACCGTCGTGTCTGACTTTCACATATGTTTTGCTACAACTTTTTGTTTCTTGAACAATTTTTTCTTCGGATTTGTAAAGATAACTTATTTGTTTTTTCAAGGCGATTTAGTTCAGATTACACCACTTTCAGAGAGTGTGAATTCTTAAGTTTTGATGGAGTTTAAGTTCTATTTTGTAGTTTTAGAAAGTGAACATTTCGTAATTTCTAAGGGTATTATATTGGATTGATTCTACGCTATTTTGAGAGTATAAGATCTCAGTTTTGTTTGCACTCCGTTCCAGTTTTGACAAATTATACAGTTGTACTTGGAAGTATTTGGTTATATTGACTATTGGATTTAAGAGAAGCCTCACTGTGAGTTGACTTATTTGGATTTATGAGATACCAAGAAATGTTGAGATGATGTTTTTGAGTTTTAGGGCTCTAGAGGTTGAGTGGGACTCTAACATGCCGGTAGTTGAGATTTTGTGGATATTTGGCCAGTAGGGCCTTATTGTTGAGCTAATTGAATTGAGCCCGGCAGGGTACACCAACTTTAGAGGGGAATGGTGACTAAATTAATAATAATCAACCTAAGGACATGCACTAGTTGGATTTGTGGTGAAATAAGAGCAAACATGGGTAGGGAGGCCTCATATGGTCTTCGGTGTGAGATAATCTCTGGAATTACTGAGGTGTGAGTGAAATAGCCTCTGAAATTACCTGCGGTGTGGGATTGTTCTCCAGAATTATCGGAATCGAGGCAACACTCATGGGATATTCGTGTGATAAGGCGCCATTGCTTGCGATGTGGCTATTCTCAAAAATTTCCAAGTGTGAGTGAAATAGTCTCCGGAATTATCAGGCTATATTCTCATAGAATAATCTAAATCTTAAAGTAATCACTGAAGTAGGTTAGTTGCATAACAGGAGATTAAATCCTATAAAGTGAAGAACGATAAGGGCTTGCACTGGACCTATGTAGAATGGGATGCATAGAATCCGACAAGTATGCATTAGTAAGCATCATATGCATTTGTGGTTTTCGTGACTTGTTTTATGTATGTTTGATTTCTGTTTTCTTACACTTGACACTTAGCCTAGCTTCACTTGATGTTTTATGTTTCATTTACTTTTGTTCCATCTATTATTGCCATGTTATTCAGATTTTGCTATTATTATTGTTATGTATTAATTATTATTGTTTGTGATTGCGAGGTTGGCAAGTATCACTATTACTATAGTTGACGTCAGTTGCATTTAATAGACGTGCCCACTTTTCATTCAGATTTTGCAGGTTTACAGTTATGGGTAAAGTTGAATTAAGAAAGAGCTTTGAGTTAACTGAAAATTGTAATTCATCATGTTATAAAGAATTGTAATTTAAAGTGTTTGAATTCCGCTGTGTTGTAAAGAGTTGATATAATAAAAAGTTTTAATTTTTCCTGCATTTGGTTGTTATGTTTATGATTACAATTGAAGTTGATTCTGAAATTTGTGCCACGTATTTCTAATTTTATTTATTGAAAATTCAGGGCGCTACACTAATTATGTTTCTAAAGTACTAATCGAAGCATTGTTTTTAGATAAATTATCAAAACTAATAGTAAATTTTTTATCACGAATATGATATAAATCACAAACTTCTAAAATATGTGTTGCAATAGCTAATCCACTATGGGGATACGACAAAGCCGCAAGTGAGATGATTCTCTTTTGAATCATCCAATTACTTTCTATCCAATGACAAGTTAAGCTCATCATCGGAACATCGTTACAGCCATTCCAACAATCGGAAGTTAACGATACTCTACAAGCTAAAAAATACAATAGTGCAATTAAAGCGTCTTTCATTTCGTTGTAAAATTTAAAACAATCAGACTTTAGTGTGTTTCTAGGAATTCTTCTAAAATGTAGATTTAGTTCATTTTGGTTAAAAGACTCTACATTCCTACTCTCGGAATAGGAAAAAGGTAGCTCGTCCTTAATAACTAGTCGGGCCATTTCCCGACGAAAAAGTTCAGGATCATAGGGTTGGCTCAGTATTCTAAAAAGCGGCCTAGGCGGCTGCCTAGGCGCTAGGCGGCCCTCCAACGCCTCGCCTAGGGGCTAGGCATTAAAGAAAATCGGTTAATGGTTCAGGCGGTTAAAAACGGGTCTAGGCGGTGCGTAATCGGTGTAAGCGGGTCTAGACGGGCCAGACCCGCTTAAACTCGCTTAGGACTTAATTATTAAAAAAAAGGGACCCGACTTATTCCAACCCGACCTGCTTTAATACACTCAAACCCCTAAAACTTCTCTTTCTCCTATAAATCCCCCGTAAAAAAAACTCAAATCAATTCTATTCTCTAAATCCCTAATTTCTCTTCTCTAAAACCCCTAAATCACCTCCTCCACCTCCCTCCTCGCAACTCGCAACGCGCTTCAATTTTGACCTCCTCTGCCTCCCTCCTCGCAGTCGTTGCTCGCATTGGTCAACACAACCTCTTCCGCCTCCCTCCTCGCAGTCACAACTCTATTCAATTTGTCACTCAGTCGTCAAAACCTCCTCCTCCACCTCCCTCCTTGCAGTAGCAGATCGCTTCAACTTCAACCGACGTCAACACAACCACTCTCTCCTCTCTTCAGCTTCAAAGTCAAGTCGTCAACACAACCACACACTGCCTCTAACCTTGCTTCACCTCCGACGTCAACACTACGTCCTCCTCTTCTCTCTCAAACTTCTCCTGACGCAACCCTCCCCCATCCCCCGACTCAAGCCTCCCGCTTCCCCATACTATTTTCTCATTGGACTGGAACAGCCAAACAGATAATCTCCACTACTGATCTTCGTCATAGATTAATACTAGTCTAATAGATGAGTATAAGACTATACAAAAAAGAAAAAGACTAATAATAATACACCGATTCGATTTTGTAAATCTCATCCTGCAATTGCAAAAAGAAATATCAAGAGTAAGAATGGGTAACAAGAAAACAAAACAAAATGATAAAATATATACATAAATAAATAAATATATAATATATAAATAAAACTGCCTAGCGCCTAGCCGCTTAAACTCCGCTTACAAGGCCTAGGCGCTAGGCACCCATCGGCCGTCCGACCACCGCCTAGCGACTTTTAGAAAATTGGGTTGGCTATCTATTTATCCAGTCCTAGGGTTGATTTTTTTTTGGCATTGTTGGTTTTGTACTAATTCTTTGTATACATTTAAAATGTGTCATTTAATTATACATGTTCTCTCACCCTTCTTCCATTTATAACTCTTGTCACAATGCATACAAATCTTTTGTCCTACATCCGGATTATTCTCATTGGGGATATAGTCATAAAATTTGTGCCAATCACTTGTTTCCCCCCTAGTTTTTCTACTACTGGTGGGTTCAATTTGTTGTGTTTGTGTGTCAACATTATGTAATTCTTCTTCTATGTCGTATGGAAGGACATCGTGAGATCCTACCATAGGATTATGTACAAATTCAGGCTCTACATGTGAGACTATTGGAGGCCAACGTGAAGTATGGGTGGAATTTTGTCCACTTTGGCTACGGCCACTACCTTGTGATCTAGACATGGTAATAGTATATGTGAAAAAAAAACAATTTCTAGTATTTTACTAGTGTATGTATAAGAATACAAAACAAAAAATATATACAGTATATGTTAAAAAATAATATCTAAAAAATAATAGGAAGGTTGAGAGGGAGAAAAGCGAAAAAACCAACAAACAAATATGATACAAAAAATTAGAACTATAACATAAATCAAGACAATAGATTGAATTAAGAATGTAGATATTTTTAGATTGAATTAAGGGAGTATTTGTAGGGAGGGGGGAGAAAAAAAACAACCCTCTGTTTTGGACCTTTAGACCCACGGGTTGAACATTTGACCCGTTCGGGTCCAAACCCATCGGATCGAGCGGGCGGGTTTGACCTAATCAACGGGTTCACGGGTCAAATCGAGCGGGTTGGGTTTACGAATTTTTCGATCCGAGTCAACCCGCGGTTTCGACCCAAACCCAAACCGCCTATTTGCAGGCCGGGTTCGAGTGGGCAGGTCACGAGTAGGTTGCAGGTCAATCTGGCCCGGTTGTCATCTCTAAAAGCATCCACATTCGTTTTCTAAAAACCCAAAATATAGTTTTTGAGTCGGAAAAACACTCCTACTATCGTTCGATAAAAACCCAATTTTTAGAATAGGAGTAAACAGTCGTTCGCTAAACTTAGAAATTGCTATAGAAGAGAGGCTAAAAGTAGAAGACGGAAGAAGATCTTCCGTTTTGATAAAAAAAATCGAACGAACGGAAGATGATGCTCCGTCCGTCGATGAGAGACGGATGAAGTTCCTCCGTCTCTCATCTTTTCTTAATTTTGAAATTTTTTATAAAAAAATAAAGGGAACAGGATGACAGACGGATGAACTCATATTTTTCATTTTAATTTTTTTTATTAAATTACTCATTTGCCCGCTCAATTTATATTTCGACCCACACAATCCATGCCTTTAAATAGGCTTAGAAGGAAGGTGGGCAAAATTGTAATTTACATATTCCACTTTTATATATAAAAAATTTAGAAGAACCACAAGATGGTGGGAGAAAAAAAAATTGCTCCGAATAAGTAATTAAAAAAAACCCTCGGACGGATGAAGAAGCTCCATCCGGGGTAATTCGGAAATTTTTTTAAAAAATCACAAAAGGAGGATCATCATCCGTCCCACATTTTTTAACAAAAAATTTTGTAAATTTTGCATTAGACGTAGGAAGATCATCCATCCTATTCTATTATTTTTTTCGTTCTTGCTTTTTTAGCGAAAACGATAGCAGCTCTCTTATTTCGTTTTTAAATCCTAAATGCTAAGAATAGAAAATTTAGAAGAAATGATAGTGGATGCTCTAAACACAACAGCATCTGAAAAGCAAGTCAAAGTCTTCTTAGCAGCCTCCAGCATGGAAATATCGGATAGAAAGCAAATGGTAGAGAACCCTGAAGTACTACTTGAAAGCTAAGTTAATCAATAACCACAGTCGATCTGCATAATAGATATAAGGTCAGAAATAAAAGGAAAGTTAAGAGCATCTGTAGTCGTTTGCTAAATATGCATAATATGCATATTTGGTCAAAAATAGCGCTGCAGTCGTTGGCCAAATATGCATATTATGCATAAATCGCTACAGGAGATTGCTATAAATGAGAATGGAAATAAGAAATATGCATATATGAGAGACGGAGCTTGAAGTGCCGTCACACCAAAAAAAAAAATTCTTTTAATGCTTGGACGGAACTTGAAGTGCCGTCGCACAAAAAAATATTTTTTTAATGGACGGACGGCACTTGAAGTGTCTTCCCTCAAAAAAAAAATTTAAATTCGTAATTAAAAAAATCAAAAAAAAAACCCTTTCTCTCGGACGGCACCTGAAGTGTCATCCCACTCCTATAGGTATTTTTTGTATTTTTTTGTAATTTTTTGTAATTTTTTTGTAATTTCTGTAATTTTTTTTCCAATTTTTTATATTTTTTTTTAAATTTTTTTTTTGCACTTCGAGGACGCCGTTTTCCCTCGGACGACACTTGAAGTGTCGTCACACCTATATATATATATATATATATATATATATATATATATATGCCGTCCCACCGTTTTTTAATGTTTTTTAAATTTTTTCTACTCCGACGGAACATGATGCACCGTCTCTTATTTTTTTATTTTAAAAAGGTAAAAAATAGCAATCAACGACTGCAGCAAAACGATGGATTGCTATATCCATTTATCCATTTATGCATATTTTCACCATCAACAACTGTGGATGCTCTAAGGTATTAAACCAGAATGGATCAAAGATGTCACCCAATCATCCACTACCTCCTCCTTTTCGCATGATCTCTGTTATTCAAGTGTTCAAACAAACTAACAAACGAAGTAAATAAAGCTGCAATAATTTCATTCAAAACGAAAAGATAGATTAAGGATCAAATGACACGTAAAGTTTATCTTAATTATCAAATAGCATATGATGTTTTCATATTTCCTAAATAGCACCCGAAATTTATATAGTTTGTTCAAATAGTACCCCACTTTAAGTTTTCTATTAAGTTAATTGAATATTCTCTGATCTATCCATTATCAAGTTTAAATCCGTTAAAGTGCGTGTAAAATATTGAAAATACCCTTACTGATGCGGTTTGTTTTTGGGGGGTGGCTGCACCAGGTGTGAGTTCTTCTCGATTTGTATTTTTGGCGGAAGCTTTGGTGCAGACGGTGGCCCCGAGCCTCAGTCGGGCTACGGTTCGGGAAGAGGCAGGAGTGAGGTGAAGACTGGATGCTCGGCTCGGATCTGGAGGCTCGAATCCAGAGGTCTCGTGTACCTACACTCGGTCTAGAAACACCGGGGTTGGTTCCGGTGGCAGATCCTCCGACAATCTAGTCAGCAACTGGAAGAGAGTAATAGTAACTAGGGTTTGAGAGGGAAAAGATTGATTACCTTGTGAAGGGGTAGAGGGTCTGGTATTTATAGAAGAAGCCAACAGGGTCTGGACCCGTTTGGGGCCGGGTCTGGACCCGGTTGCCCGTGGGCCTAGCGTGGCAGAAGCCCAAGCGGTATAGGGATAATGTGGCACAGGCTCGGGGTGGTTTAGGGCTGACGTGGCAGAGGCCTGGGTGGTTTCCAGGCTGACATAGCAGACCTGGATGATCCGGCGGTGGACGCTCTTTGAGGGGATCCTATGGCCCAGGAGGGGCCACGTCATCTGACCCATATCAGGAGCCCCCCACTCCTGGAGGGCTGGGTGACCCAGTCGTGCAGGAGTGGTTCTTCGCCTCTGTAGGAAGAGCAGGGTGGTGTGTACGGCGAGGAATAGGATCTGTATCTTCCAGAAGAGGTCAGGGGGGTAAGGTAAAGAGATCCTCTATTGGAATCATGCGGAGTGCCGGGTGCAGAAGAGTCGGAGCTCGGTTTGCCGAGCGTCGAGGGTCGGTAGGCGAGCCCCTCACTTGTTGGAAAAGTAGGGGGACACCGAGATCTGTGGAGTAGGGGGTCTTCTTCCTGAGCGTCGAGGCTCGGTAGACGAGCCCCTGACTTGTTGGTAAAGCAAGGGGATGCCGCGATCTGTTGAGTAAGGGGTCTTCTTTCCAAGTGTAAAGGCTCGGTAGACGAGCCCATCACTTGTTGGAAAAGCAAGGGGACACCGTGATCTGTTGAGTAGGGGGTCTTCTTGCCGAGCGTAATGGGTCTGTAGATGAGCCCCTCACTTACTTGGAAATGGGAGGATTTCGGGGCTCACGGTGCCATCCGAGCTCTGAGCCTCTCGTTGGATAGAGGAGGATTTTAGGTCTCGCGGTGCCATCCGAGCTCCGAGCCTCCTGTTGGATAGAGGAAGATTTTGGAGCTCGCGGTGCCATCCGAGCTCTGAGCCTCCTATTGGATAGAGGAAGATTTTGGGGCTCGCGGTGCCATCCGAGCTCCGAGCCTCCTGTTGAATAGGGGAGGATTTTGGGGCTCGCGGTGCCATCCGAGCTCCGAGCCTCCTAACTTGTTGGAAAAGCCTGGGAGTTTTTTAGCGGCTCCTGGTGCCATCCGAGCTCCAAGCCTTCTATGAAATAGAGGAGGATTTTGGGGCTCGCGGTGCCATCCGAGCACCGAGCCTCCTGTTGAATAGAGGAGGATTTTGGGGCTCGCAGTGCCATCCGAGCTCCGAGCCTCCTATGAAATAGAGGAGGATTTTGGGGCTCACGGTGTTATCCGAGCGTCGACCCGTTGTACTTGTTGGAAAAGCTTGGGGGGGTTTTAGCAGCTCCTGGTGCCATCCGAGCTCCGAGCATTCTGTGAAATAGAGGAGGATTTCGGGGCTCGCGGTGCCATCCGAGCACCGAGCCTCCTGTTGAATAGAGGAGGATTTTGGGGCTTACGGTGCGATCCGAGCTCCGAGCCTCCTGCGAAATAGAGGATGATTTTGGGGCTCGCGGTGTTATCCGAGCACCGAGCCTCCTGTTGAATAGAGGAGGATTTTGGGGCTCGTGGTGCCATCCGAGCTCCGAGCATCCTGTTGAATAGAGGAGGATTTTGGGGCTCGCGGTTCCATCCGAGCTCCGGGTCTCCTATTGAATAGAGGAGGATTTTGGGGCTCGTGATGCCATCCGAGCATCGAGCCCCCAAAACTTGTTGGAGCTTCTGAGTGGTTTTTCATCGGTGGGACGGGGTATTGGTAAAGGCGGCCGAATGAAATCTAATGGTTTCATTTCATTTAATGCTTAGGGTATAGAAGCCTTTTGTGGCTCGCGGTGACATCCAAGTGTCGAGCCCCAAGTTTACAGGAGAAGTTTTTGTGGCTCGCGGTGCCATCCGAGCTCCGAGCCTCCTGACTTGTTGGAAAAGCCTAGGGGCATTGGGGTAATTTTGTGGCAACTGCTGACGTCACATGCGCAAGAATCGAAGCAACTTTAGATCCTGGCGACCGTTGGATCTTGATGATTAAGATCCAATGGCCAGATCTTTTTGCAAAAATCGAGGAGTCTCCTTCTCTGTTATAAATCCCCCCCGCCCCCTCCCCCTTTTTCTTTCCTTCATTTCCTTGCTTGTTTTTCACTTTTTCAAGAACAGGGGTTTTCTCACCTACCGTCGACGACCTTTTTCCGGTAATCTACCCGTAAGCGCGATACTTCAGGTTAGTATTTCTGACTCGTAATGTCGCACTCTCAGTCTGGCTCCGAGGCAAGCTCGTCAGGCCGTTCCGAGAAGGAAGCTGAGTCCCCATCGACGTCTTGGTCCTTGGGCGACTATGGGATTAAAGAGGAGGTCCTGCCAAATCCAGGGTCGGACAGTAGGAATGATGTAGTCTTCGTCGTGCAACCCTTGAGATCCCGTAGGCTGGGGAAGGAGCCCGTGGATGAGGTCTAGGGGGAGGAGGAAGAGGAAGGAAACGAAGAAGAGCATGATCCCGAGGGAGAAGGGGACGTTGAGGACGAGGAGGGTGATGAGGAGGAGCAGGATCCCGAGGGAGAGGGGGCCGTTGAGGACGAGGAAGACGACGAGGAAGACTCCGAGGGGAATCAGGGGGAGCCCAATCAAGGTGCTAGGGAAGATGATGTTCGAGGAGATGCGGGGGAAGGCACCACATAAGGGGTAGCTGAGGGCGAGGGCAATCTTCCCCCTCTGCCACCCTTTTCGACACCGTCCCCAGAGAGGAAGACTCGTCCTCGTAGGAGGAAGAGAAAATTGATCCGTCCAGATAGCCCCCCCTTCACCAGATAAATATGCTCCTAGACCGGGGTTCGAGTTCGCCCCTGTCACCTTCAAACATTCGGGGTCGATTAGGATGTATCCTGACGATGTTAAGGATCTCGCTCATCTTCCCTCCATGCCGGGTGAGGAGAGTCGGGTGAAGATCAGGATGGATGGCATCCAATGTATCTTGAAAGCGGACTACCTGCACATCTTGAGAGTGGCCTACTTTATTCCAAGGGAGTTCGAACTTCTGATTCCGAGCCCTGGTATTCGTCCAACTACCACTCTCATGCCAGGCTACTGTGTTTTTCCCGAGGATGCCTTCATCTCGGGACTTAGGCTGCCGTTGCACCCTTTCATCAAGAGAGTCTTGAATTGGGCAAAGTTAAGCCCGATACAGTTCGGCCCCAACTCTTGGAAGCACCTGGTCTGGTTTATCTTGAAGTACCAAGAGAAGGGGGTCAGGCCAAGGCTTACGTACTTCCGTGCTATCTTGGAGATGAGCTCGTTGGGTGACGCAGAGGGGATCTTCTACTTCTCGCCTAGGCCTCATAAGAAGGTGATGCACGGCCATCCGGACTCCATCAAAGGGTGGAAAGAGAAGTACTTTATAGTTCGGAGCGAGAAGCCTTGGGGGATTCCGACCGCTTGGAAATTTTTCAAGCCAAACCATAAGCCTCCGAAGCGTAGCGAGTTGACTGAGAAAGAGTGGGCGAAGGTGGGAAAGATCGTTGGGGGGCACAGCATGGGGTGGCCCCGAGTGAAGGAAATGCATCTGGCCCAAGCCGGACTGAGTCCAACTGATCCTAGTATGTTTTTGTTCTGAATTTTCCGATCTTTCTGTCTTCGTATTAACGTTAGCCTTTCTTCTTCTATTTTGCAGAGATGACGGCCAAGAAGCTTGACAATAGGCAGGCCTTGTTGGAGGTTGCCACCAAGAGGAGGACGGAGAAGGAGAAGAAGGCGAAGCAGGATAAGGCGGCTGCTTAGGGCGCGGGGTCCAGCAAGGGACCGACCTCGGAGGCCGTGGAGCCATTCCTGAAGAGATCCAAGAAGCATCACCACATGCTGAGGGCATCTAGGGAGGCGGGGGAAAGCTCAGGTAGCAAGAGGACTTCCGAGGCCCCGGAGCAGAGGCTTCCCCCACCTCGGCCCATAGCCGAGCAGATGGTTGGGCAACAGGGGCTTAGGCCACATGCCCCTGATTGGTCAGTTCTCACAGGGGATTCCCTGCTTGAGGATCCCGTGGCCATTGAGGTGGTCAGGAACCTTGCCACGGAGCGGGATCGCATGGCGCTGGCAGTGCAGACATCTGAGATGGCCTTCATACGGTGGTCTCAGGTGCAGCTCTCGGTGAGTGCTTGTACTCTTGCATTGAGTTTAGATTCTAGATATTTTTAACTTTTCCTTCATCGGACAGGAGATGCTTCATGGGCAGCACTTTCAGAAGTGCTTGGAGAAGGAGGTCCTCATCGAGAGGAGGAACACGGAGAAGTATCTCCACGAATTGAACAAGGCGACAGACGAGCTAAAGGAGGCTCAGAGCATGGAGGCCGTCCATAAGGCCCAGATGGCCTCGATAGTCGATTACCATAAGAATGATGTGGATCGCCTCAAGGAGAAGGCCCGGGAAGAAGCTAAGAAGGCACGGAAGGCCATGGAGGAGGCGGAGATCACCATGGCGGATACCCTGATCCTTGCGCAGGACGAGGCCTATGATAAGGCTAAGGAGCACTTCCGGTTGATCTATCCGGACAAAAGGGTCGACCACCTCCACTACAACTAGCAGGCCGAGCATCCAATAACACCCAGCGGTGAGGAGATGGGGGATTCTCACCAAGAGGAGGTCGGGGGCGACCCTGCTGACGAAGAGGTGCCACCCTCCCCCCCCCTCCCCTAAGCATAGTTTAGGTTTTCTTTTTTTTTTCTTTTTTGATTTTGTAAATGCCTTGCGCGGACTGGCCACCGCCTTTTGTAGCACCAAAATTTTGAAATTAATGAAAGATAATTTTTTGGCTGATGCTTCATGACTTGTGCTTCTTTAGTCTCTTTTGTGACTTGTTGCTTTTCTTGTATTTTGATAGACGCATGAGGTCCTCGATGCCGACCATATTTCCGCCGAGGCCTCCTTGGTCCGAGCTGGGCCAGAGGCCATGGAGGCGGCTCTGGCTCACCAACGAAAGCAGGCTCGGAACTGAGCTGCTGCAGTGAATTACTTCATGAATAAGTCTAGGGAGCTCATCTTGGAGGTCGCTCGTCTGAGGAAAGCCATAGCCGACCGGGATTGGTGGATAATAGAGACGAACTAGTCGATCTCGGATGCTTCTAACTGGCGGTCGGCTTCGGAGTCTTTTCTTCGTGAGGCCGTTGTTGAGAAAGAGTTGGAGATCCGTAGGTTGAAGCTGGTGCTAGGCGCCGGTTTGATCGAGGAGGCGAGCAATTCGGTATTAGGACCATCTTCGACCTTTTTATTGGAGGGGACCCAGCCTGATGATGCGGAAAGCTCAGTCACGGGAGAGCCTTCCCCGGTCGGGCCGGCCGAACATGAGAAGGAAACTGAAGGAAGGGCCAAATTTGAGTTTTAAGCCGAGCATGAGTGATTTGTAAGCTTTTCATTGTATTTGTGCCGCCGTTACGGGCACGCGATGAGTAATAAAAAAACTCCCGACTTCTTTAACCTTGACAATTTCATTAAGTGAGGATTGTTGCTGGGCTCGGCCTTGCAAGGGGTCACCGCCAAGGGGGAAAGACCACACAATGGCTTTAGGCGGGTAACGCATAATTAGTGGCGTTTTGCCTTCCGATAAGCATTAATGGCGACGTTTTGCCTTCCGTCGTTTGGGCTCCCCAGATGTAATAACTGCACTTCTGAGGGAGCTATATAACCCCCATCCCCTCCTTGTTGGTTGTCAGAAATTGGGAATGGCTTATCTGCCATACGATTCGGGTGCCTGCCGAAGGCGGGCGCCCTAGAATTAGAACTTTAGCCCGAGGGTTCCGGATTGGTGGCGCACCAATCACCCTCGAACAATTCGGGGTTTTGGCCTTGATGGCCGTAAAACACCGGGTTGTTCGTTGGTGAGTGGTGGGCCGATCAATTGATTCGGAGGCTCGGAAAGAGTCCTGGGTTGGCGGCTCCCCTGTCGTCCTCGAACAATTCGAGGTTTTGTCGTTTGGAAGCTGTAAACCTCGAGTTGCTCGCGGGTGAGAGGAGGGTCAACCAACAACTCGAAGCTAAGGGCATTTGCCGAAGGCGGGCGCCCTAAACCTTAATGAAAACCTTTTTGAAATGGTCGTGGTTAAAGGTCTTCGCCGAACGTAAGGGTCTCATGGCTTTGAAGAAAGCTATGGCCTTGCTCGGGATCGACGACGAGCTCCAACACCTGTTCTCAGGTAGACGGTATAGGTGTAGCAGGCAGTTGCCGCCGAGCGCATAGGTTGAGGGTCTTAAAAAAGTCCAAACCATGCTCAGGATAGATGCCGAGCCCCCACACCATGGAGAAAGCTAGTGATGGGCGTAGCTGAAGGTCGTTGCTGAGCGTATCGGTCGAGTGGCTTTGAAGAAAGCCATGGCCTTGCTCGGGATCGACGATGAGCCCCCACACTTGTTCTCAGGAAGACAGAACGAGTGTAGCTGGCGGTTGCCGCCGTGCGCATAGGTTGATGGGCTTGAAGAAGCCCAAACCATGCTAGGGACAGATGCAAAATCCCCACATTGGGGAGAAAGCCGGTAATGGGCGTAGCTGAAGGTCGTCGTCGAGCGTATCGGTCGAGTGGCTTTGAAGAAAGCCACGGCCTTGCTCGGGGTCGATGACGAGCCCCCACACTTGTTTTCAGGAAGATGGTATAGGTGTAGCTGGCGGTTGCCGCCGTGTGCATAGGTTGATGGGCTTGAAGAAGCCCAAACCATGCTAGGGGCAGATGCTAAGCCCCCACACCGGGCAGAAAGCCGGTAATGGTCGTAGTTGAAGGTCCTCACCGAGCGTATCAGTCGAGTAGCTTTAAAGAAAGCCACGGCCTTGCTCGGGGTCGACGACGAGCCCCCATACTTGTTCTCAGGAAGACGGTACGGGTGTAGCTGGCGGTTACCGCCGTGCGCATAGGTTGATAGGCTTGAAGAAGCCCAAACCATGCTAGGGGCAAATGCCGAGCCCCCACACCGGGGAGAAAGCCGGTAATGGGCGTAGCTGAAGGTCGTCACCGAGCGTATCGGTTGAGTGGCTTTGAAGAAAGCTATGGCCTTGCTCGGGGTTGACGACGAGCCTCCACACTTGTTCTCAGGAAGACGGTACGAGTGTAGCTGGTGGTTACCGCCGTGCGCATAGGTTGATGGGCTTGAAGAAGCCCAAACATGCTAGGGGCAGATGCTGAGCCCCCACACCGGGGAGAAAGCCAGTAATGGGCATAGCTGAAGGTCGTCGCTGAGCATATCGGTCGAGTAGCTTTGAAGAAAACTACGGCCTTGCTCGGGGTCGACGACAAGCCCCCACACTTGTTCTCAGGAAGATGGCTCTGGTGTAGTTCTTTCGGCTCGCGGTACCATCCGAATGCCGAGGAATAAGCCTGTAAGTGAAGCTTTTTGTAGCTCGCGGTATTATCCGAATGCCGAGCCCTGAGTTTGTAAGGGACATTTTTTGTGGCTCGCGGTACTATCTGAATGCCGAGCCTGAGATATGTTTTTTAATGAGAACTAATATGGAGCCAAAGCTTGTTTTAAGAAACCTGGCATAATTACAACATACTTGATCTTTACAAAAAATAAAGCACGATGTGCCGATTACATCTCTCATAGTTTACATGGAGGCTGTAGAGGCTGACCCTCCCCTTCTAAGAATTTGATGAGGTGCTCTGCGTTCCAGGGCCTCTTGACAGCCTTGCCCTCCGGGTCGGTTAGGCGGTACGTGTCCGGGCATATGACCCCAGATACCTTGTATGGGCCCTTCCAGTTTGGGGCCAGTTTCCTCTTTTGGCTGGGATTGGATTCCGCCAGCTTTCGGAGGACGAGGTTTCCAAGCATGATGTCGGTGGGATGCACTTTTTTGTTGTAAAACCTTTCGATCCTCTGTTGGTAGGTGTTCCTTCTAATGGCGGACTTCTCCCTGACCTCGTCTATGAGATCCAGGTCGGTACGTAGCTGTGCAGAGTTGCTTGCTTCATCGAAGGCCATGATCTGGGGCGAAGGGATCCCGATCTCCAGGGGAATGATGGCCTCCGCATCGTATGTCAAATTAAATAGCGACTCTCCTGTGGGGATTCTCTTTGTCGTTCAGTGGGCCCAGAGAACGCTCGGTAACTCATCGACCCATAACCCCTTGGAAGAGTTATCGAGTCATTTCTTGAGACCGTCAAGGATTTGGCGGTTCGCGTTCTCGGCCTGACCGTTTGACTGTGGGTGGCACACCGAAGAAAAATGCTGCTGGATCCCGAGATCTTCCCAGAACCTTTGGAAATATTTACCCACAAATTGAGTCCCATTGTCTGTAATGGGCACCTGCGGGATCCCAAACCGGCAGACGATGTGTTTCTAGAAATACTGTTGGGTCTGGTGCTCGGTGATCGTGGCTAGTGGCTCGGCCTCGATCCACTTCATGAAGTAGTCGATTGCCATGATGAGAAACTTTTGCTGACTCGTTGCCTTTGGAAATGGGCCTACCAGATCCATCCCCCACATCGCAAAGGTGTCGGACTGGCCATGGAACGGAGGTTCGCTTGCGGAGCCCTTTTCACAGGGGAGAACCATTGACAGGGGCCACACTTCTTGACCATGGTGAGGGCGTCTTGCAACATCGTGGGCCAGTAATACCCGTGGTTCAAAGCCTTTCGCGCGAACGAGCGGCTTCCCATATGGCACCCGCCGATTCCCTCATGTAGCTCCTTGAAAGCTTACTTTGCTTCTTCGGGGTTTAGACAGAGCAGGTAGGGTCTTCCGTCCGTCATTGTGTATGACCTTTTGAAGAGGGTCGCATTGATCACGACGAACCTTTCTGAACAGACCTTGACCTGCCTTGCTTCAGCTTGGTTTTCGAGGAGCTATCCCTTGATTAGAAACTTCTTAATAGAAGTGGTCCAGTCGTCAGGAAGAGCTCTGTCTTCAATGCAGAGAGTCTCGGGGAAGTCAGTACTCGGCTTTAGGAGTACTTTGATCAGGATAGTGTGATCGAGTCCCTCGAAGGACGAGGAAGCTAACTTCGACAGAGTGTTGGCTTGGGCGTTCTGCTCCCTGGGGATCCTTAAGACCGCCGACTCGTCGAAGGATGTCAATAGCCGTTGGACTACGGCCAGGTACTTGATCATCCGATCATCACGGGCCTCGTACTCTCCGGTGATCTGGTTGACCACGAGCTGAGAGTCACTGAAGGCCCTGATCTGTCTGGCACCGGCCTGATGTACCAGGGTGAGCCCGACAATCATGGCCTCGTACTCAGCCTCGTTGTTGGAGGCCGGAAAGTTGAGGCAGAGGCAATATTGATGGAGGAAACCATCGAGACCCCGCAGAAAGATACCCGCACCACTCCCCGCTTCGCAGGAGGAACCATCGATGTAAACTTCCTACGTCTGGTCGGCCTCCTTACTTTCGGGTTGCTCGGAGATGGTGCATTCCGTGATGAACTCGGCAAGGGCCTACCCTTTGATGGCCGTCCTTGGTTGATAGCCGATGTCGTATTGGCTGAGCTCAATCGACCATTTGACCAATCATCCGGAGCTTTCAGGCTTGTAGAGCATAGCCTTCAGAGGCTGTTCCGTGAGCACCTGAACCGAATGCACCTGAAAATAGGGACGGAGCTTCCACGCGGCCATGACCAAGGCGTATGCTACCTTCTCCATTCTGGAATATCTGGTCTAGGTGGCGAGCAGAACCTTGCTCACATAGTACAGAGGCTTTTGGACTCCGTTCTCTTCTCGAATGAGGACAGCGTTGAGCACGTTTTCCGAAGCCGAAAGGTAAAGCCAGAGTGGCTCCCCTGGTTCGGGCTTGCTGAGGAGAGGAGGGTTGCGAGGTACTCTTTTAATTGGGCGAATGCCTCCTTTTGCTGAGTGCCCCATTCAAAACCTCCGGTTCTGCACAGAGCCTTGAAGAATGGGAGAGACTTCTCTCCGGACTTGGAGAGGAAACGGTCGATGGCCGCCAGCCTTCCCGTAAGCTTCTGAACTTCTTTGATGTTTCTGGGAGGGACCATGTCTATTATGGCCTGGATTTTTTTAGGGTTCACCTCGATGCCACGCTGGCTAACGATGAACCTGAGGAATTTCCCCGAGGAGATGCTGAATGAGCACTTCGCTGGATTGAGTTTCATATTGTGGGTCCGAAGGACCCCAAAGGCCTCTTCTAGGTCGGTGGCGTGATCCTGTCCCTACTGGCTTTTGACGAGCATGTCATCGACGTACACCTCCATGTTGCACCCAATTTGATCCTTGAAGACTCGATTGACGAGCCTCTGATAAGTAGCATCGATGTTCTTCAGCCCGAAGGGCATAACCCGGTAGCAATAAAAACCTTGGTCCGTGACGAAGGACGTCTTGGTTATATCGGAAGGGAACATTCGGATCTGATTGTAGCCTGAGAAGGCATCCATGAAAGAAAGGAGCTCGTGACCCGATGTAGCGTCGATCAGAGCGTCGATGTTGGGGAGAGGGAACGGATGTTTGGGGCACGCCTTGTTGAGGTCGGTGAAGTCTATGCAGATCCTCCAGCCCCCGCTTGCCTTTTTGACCATCACGACGTTTGCCAGCCATTCAGGATAGCTGACCTCCGTATGAAACGAGCGGACAAGAGTTTGTCCACCTCCGTCTTCACTGCCTGCTGCCGCTCCGGGACGAACTTACGTCGCTTCTGGACGATCAGCTTCGAGCCTGGGGTCACGCTGAGTTTGTGCATGATCAGGTCCTCGAAGATACCGAGCATATCGGAGGGCTTCCAGGCGAAAAGGTCGACATTGCAACGAATACAGTCGATCAGGGCAGATTTGAGAGTGAGGGAGCAGCTCACTCGGAAACACTTTGACACGTCCTCCGTCTCGAATGAGACTTCTTCTAACTCGTCCGCCGGCTCAGGTTCAGGCTGGGTTCTTTCATGGTGCAGCTCGACGACATCCAGGGGGAACACACCTCCCTCGATGGCCGTCATATAGCACGACCGTGCCGCTTCTTGGTTCCCTCGGACAACTCTGACGCCTGACTTGGTAGGAAACTTCAGTTTTTGGTGGTAGGCCGAGGGAACCGCCTGGAGGGAGCAGAGCCCGGGACAGCCGAGGATGGCTTTGTAGGCTGCCTTGACGTTTACAATCATGAAGTCCATCGACTCGGTTCGCCTGTGAGGGGTCGTACCGGTGGTGACGTCTAAGGTCACGGTCCCTTCGATTGGCACCGGAACACCGGAAAATTCGTGGAAGGTGTACCTGGCTGGCTTCAGCTTATCCCGGGAGAGCTTTAGGTTCTCGAATGCCTCCAGGAAGAGAATGTTTACCGAGCTCCCATTGTCCATGAGGATGCAATGGGCCTCGAAGTTCGCCATGCTGAGACTGATGACGAGTGCATCGCAGTGCGGGAGCCGAACTCCCTCCAGGTCTTCCCCAGAGAAGGAGACAAGGAGTTACTGGACCTGGGGGGAGAGAGGGGCCTGGACGGCGTTGACCCCTCAGACGAATGCCTTGCAGAAAGTGTTGGACTCCCCTCCCATGGTCCCTCCATGGACGCAATGCAAGATGGCTTGACCCTCGGGTTCGTCAGGCTCGGCATCCCGCTCAGGATGCTGTCTGAGTGCTCGAGGAAGAGGAGAAGGCCTCCTGTTCCGCGTGTCCCTCTGGTCCCGAGCGTCTTCCCGTTTGAACTCCCAGAGGTACCCACGTTGGATGAGGGCCTCGATCTTGTCCTTTAGGGTGCGGCAATGGTCAGTGTCGTGCTCGTTGTCTCGATGGAAGCGGCAGTAGAACCACTGATCCCTCTTTTTGTTGTTGGTCAGACGAGGAGGGAATTGGTTGAGGTCCCTATCTTCAATTGCTAAGGGGACAGTTGATACGTTCTGCGTCAGTGGAGTGTACCTCTCGAAGCGGAAGGCCGGAGAGACCCTTTTCGGGATGCCCCCATCTTTTGTGACCTTCTTTGCTGGTTCCACCTCATCGGCCTTGCGTTTCCCCTTTCTGGGAATTTCCTTGGAGTCCTCTGGATTCAGGGCCTCCTCGGCATGGATGTACTTTTCGATTCGGTTGAGGAGGTCAGGGAAATCAATCGGAGGTTTCTTCGCCAGGGATGCCTTCAGCTAGCCGTGTCGGACGTTGTGGCGAAATGCTGCCGAGGCGACCCCTGGGTCGAGGGAGGAGACCGAACTTACCTCAGTGGTGAACCTTCGGACGAATGGCTGGAGCGACTCCCCTTCCTTCTGTCGGAGGCCCAGCAGGGACGTGCTCGTCTTCTTGGCCTTCCTGCTGGTCACGAAATGGGTGAGGAAGTTGGCCTCCAGTTGGTCGAAAGAGTAGATGGAGTTGGGGGTGAGCTTGGAGAATCATTCCCGAGCCGGACCCCGGAGGGTGGCGGGGAAGGCGCGGCACATGAGGGGATCCGATGCGTTGTGAATCATTATGAGGGTCTTGAAGCCCTCCATGTGATCAGCAGGATCACCCTCGCCGTCATAAGTCTCGAATTGTGGTGGGCCGAAATTCCAGGGTATTTCTGCCTGCAAGATGGCGGTGGAGAAAGGAGGTCGGGTGGGCCTGTGGCCCTGGGCCAGCCTCGGGCCGCTGTCGTCGAAGTGGGCGAGGCGGTCTTCCATTTCTTGGAGGCATTTCAGAACGTCATCGTCATACTCCGGCGGGACTGTCGGGCCGCGGGATGCGTTGGCCACGACATCCGAACACGAGCGAGAGTGGCAGACCGTCTCATCGACGGGGGTCCCCCGGATAGCCTCCATGATCTTTTTTCGGAAGTCTTGGAACTCCTGGTGGGTGACCGAAGCTCGTTCGGCCTGGCTACATTGGGCCGGCGGCCTCCGGCCGACGTGGCTGAGTGCCGGCTCCCGCCCTTGGGGCGAAGGTCTGAGATGGTTCGAGATCGAGTTAGAAGTGGCCCCTCCCCTAGTCCGGCTTGCTTGTCGATTCTGGATGACCCCGCTAGGTTGGGTACGACCGAACGGGAGGCACCCGACTGGTGTCCGCGGCTGATCCTCGAATTGTTGGATCCATGAGCGTCGGCGGGGACGTCCTGAGGAGGGACATCTTGGCGACGTGCAGAGGTGACAGCTCTCCTGGCCTTGGGTGCCATGTGAGCTCGGATGGATGGGATACTGTTGATGGCTGAGCTCGGGCCGGCATCTGCACTAAAGGTTCCCACCGACGGTGCCAACCTGATGCGATTTGTTTTTGGGGGGTGGCTGCACCAGGTGTGAGTTCTTCTCGATTTGTATTTTCAGTGGAAGCTTTAGTGCGGACGGTGGCCCCGAGCCTCAGTTGGGCTACGGTTCGGGAATAGGCAGGAGTGAGGTGGAGACTGGATGCTCGGCTCAGATCTAGAAGCTCGGCTCGGATCCAGAGGTCTCATGTACCTGCACTCGGTCTAGAAACATCAGGGTTGGTTCCGGTGGCAGACCCTCCAACGATCTAGTCTGCTACTGGAAAAGAGTAACAGTAACTAGGGTTTGAGAGGAAAAAGATTGATTACCTTGTGAAGGGGTAGAGGGTCTGGTATTTATAGAAGAAGCCAACTGAGTCTGGACCCGTTTGAGGCCGGGTCTGGACCCGGTTGCCCGTGGGCCTGGCGAGGCAGAAGCCCAAGCGGTATAGGGCTGACATGGCATGGGCTCGGGGTGGTTTAGGGCTAACGTGGCGGAGACCTGGGTGGTTTTCAGGCTGACGTGGCAGACCCGGATGATCCAGCGGTGGACGCTCTTTGAGGGGTTCCTGTGGCCCAGGAGGGGCCACGCCATCTGACCCATATCACTTACCTTCTTCTTCCTTATCACCGAAACTCATTTACACCACCTCCATCACCGACAGTCTCCACATCATCGTCACTCTCACCCCAGCCTCCATTAAAACCCAAACCCGACAGCCTCAAAATTCACTCGACGTCAATCGAACCCAACACGAAACTCGAGCCCAACAACAACAGCAACATTAAAGAGGCATGGGGGTAAAAAGTAATTTTACCCTTCCGTCGTTCAAAACTTAACAAAAATTAACGTCGGGTGCTTGGTAATTAAGGTAAACTTTATGTGTCATTTGGTCTTTAACCCAAAGAATAAAACAACTATTTAATGATTTATTACTCATTCTTTCTAGTTAGTACTCCCTCCGTTTCAAAATATAAGTCATTCTGGCTCTTTTTTTTTCAAATTATAAGTCACTTTAGGTTTTTAAGGCAAATATCTTGTCATTCTTAAATGTCCATCAATTACTTTTAAATGATATATTCAATTTCACATTTATTCTTTTTTAAAAATGAGTAATACTATAATTATAGAGAATGACAAATTGGACATTTTCAATTAATAGCTTATTTATGAGTATCGAAAATCAAGAATAATAGTAACTTTTTTTAATCCGAGATTTTTTTCTTAATAGACATTTTGAAACGTAGAATGACTTATATTTTGAAACGGAGGGAATATTATCTTTCCAAAATTGGGTCAAGATTCTCTCATAGTTTTCTTCTTAGAGATTCCAATGCACATATTTGAGTCATACTACTTTATGATTCATGCCAGATTCTTTAACTGACTGACGAATAGCCGCATCATGTATCGAACCCTTCCAGTGCATGATCCATATCACATTCGAGATCCATTTAATTCCAGTACATTAACCCTACGACTAACCACAAAAAAATCAAAGAATTTGTTAGAAGATATACACAGTAACCAAACACCTAAACTCTATCCATTTTGCTTCCTAACTAACAAAAATATTAAAGAATTTGCTGCTAAAAGATTACACACTAACCAAAATATCTTGAACTCTCTCCATATTTCGTCCCATCTCCTTTTCTATAATCATTCCTAAGAGCATCCACAGTCGTTCATGCCAATTTTTGGGTATATAGCAATTTAGAAATAGGGAAAAAGGAATGTTGCTGCAGTCGTTAAAAGCTAAAATATAGCCGGACGGCAGATTATTATCCGTCCATTAAGAATGACGGAGGATTATCGTCCATTCCAAAAGTTTTTTTAAATTTTTTTTTTTTTTTTAAATGCACTAGAAGACAAAATAAACACACAAAAAAAAAAAAAAAAAAAAAAAACAAGAACAGGCCAGGGACGGGAGATTATCTCCCGTCATTTTGGCCAATGACAATGACGTGTACCAATAGTTTGAAGTTTTCAAATGACGTGTACCAATAGTTTGAAGTTTTCAAAAAAAAAAAAAAACAAAAAAAGAGAAAATTGGCAACGGACGGAAGATTATATGCCGTCAATTTCAAATGACGGTGTATAATCCCCCGTCGGCCAATCAGATCGTTTTTTGATTTTTTTTTTTTTAAAAAAATGTTTCGGACGGGATATAATCTACCGTCAATTTCCTTGGACGGTGTATAATAGGCCGTTGGTTGATTTTTTTTTTTTTTTAAAAGCTTCTTAATCATTGGACTTGTACGAGACGGAAGATTATCTTCCGTCAATTGGTTCGGACGGAAGATAATAATGCGTTAGCTATATTTTCCATTTGGCCAAATCGTCTGTTATATTTGGCACGCAACTGTTCATCGTACACCCAAATTTTGAGTTTTTAGACAACGACTGCAGCTCGATTTTTTCTATATTTTCCAAATTTTGAGTATATAGCAAACGACTGTGGATGCTCTAATCAAAACAAAAACAAACAAAATAGACCCACTGAATTAAATAATACACACAGACTCGCACAAAAAGGCAACAAAATATAACCGGCACCTCCCGGCTCACACCCACCATCATACCGTTAACTAAACGGCTATGGCAATCTCGTAATAAACTCCCAAACCCAACCCCCAAACCCGTAATTGTCCCACTCCCCCAAGTCCCTATATAAATGCCTCCAGTTCTCATCACTTCCCATGTACTAAAAATTCTCCTGGGGGCGGGAATAAAAAAATATTTAAAAATCTAGATGGCGTTGGAAGAGGGATTAATGGCGTCCAACAGCGAATCTGAGAAGCTTCTAGATGACCACAAGGAGAAGCACTTCATGGCGGGTAATGTGGTGCGTGACGTCATCATCGGAGTTTCGGACGGCTTGACTGTCCCCTTCGCGCTCGCCGCCGGGTTGTCGGGGGCGAACGCGCCGTCGTCGCTTATTCTCACCGCCGGTCTTGCTGAGGTAGCAGCTGGGGCCATTTCTATGGGGCTCGGAGGGTAATTTCACAGTTTTTTTTTTGTGGAACTTAAGTTGTTTTTTTTGGGTCTAATAATTTTGGAGTTATATGCGCATTTTAAGGATGTAGCTTTTCTAGTCGTGCAATTTGCATGAATGTAATGATGAATTAATTGGTGTTCGTGTTTTCTTGCATAAGAGCATCTTCAGTCGTCGAGAGCTAAAATTTGAATAAATGATAATGAAAATGGAAAAAATGACATTGTGCTACAGTCGTTGAAAGTCAAAATTTGATTTTTTCACTATTTAAAATCTAAGACGAAAGATTATTTTCCGTCTCTTGCCACAAAAATAAAATTGAACGGCTCATTTAAAATAAAAATTAAAAAACTTTAAATCATAATTAATTTCTTAATAAATGTTAAATTAACCCTAATTATTTTTAAATTATCAATTAATTAACTTTTAAACCTATCTTTAACTTATATAAATAATTATAAGGTTGTTTTATAAAAATTTTAAACAAAGAAATGTATGGGACGGGGCTTTATCTCCCATCCCACTTCATTTCATGTTTTTTTTAAAAATGGAACGGACGAGGATTCATCTCCCGTCTGACCGTTTTTCAATTAAAAAAATAAAATAAAATTGTAAGGACGATGTATTATCTTTCGTTCATCGAAGTGTCAACCAAAAAAGTGAAGCGACGATGTATTATCTTTTGTCCGACTTAATTTGAGCTGACGGTGTTTCATTTTTCGTCTGACTTCTTCGATGAAAGATAATCTTTCGTCGCATTAAACGGACGAAAGATTTTTCCTAGTTAGCTATATTTTGGCAATAGTCATTTCGTCTTTCATATTTGGCCAACGACTGTTCATGTCAGACCCAAACAATGAGTAAATGGCAAACGACTAGAGCACTTTTTTCTGATTTTTTTCCAAAAAATGGATAAATGGCAAACGACTACAGATGCTCTAATCTCCTTAGAATGATAACGATAACGATTTTATAGGTGTGTGTCTCAACGCAACGCAACGCACCTCCCACTTCTATAAGAAATTCGATTTAGTGCCTGATCCTCTCAAATTTTGGAAGGGTGGCTATGAGTGCAGTTTTTTTGGATGCATTTAGTATACTATTGACTAGAGCTGGTATTCGGCCACATCGGTCGGATCGTCCACTATCTTGATCCGGACTTGTGAGAAATGGGTCTGATCCAGTTCCTAGTTAAAAAAATTTACCTGTCGGATTTGGTAGAGTGGGGAATAAATATGCGCACTTAAGTATTTTGCACCCGATACTCTTCGGTTCTAACAATTTTTATACTTAAGTACATGAATAAATATTATATTTACATATTTATCTTCAACAAATACTATTTATATGTATATTCCTATAACCCTATTAGAGCATCTGTAGTCGTTGTTAGCCAAAATTTGCATATTTGGCATATAGCCAATAGCTATATAGCTTTCGTCTGTAGTCGTTGTTAGCCAAAATTTGACTTTTTAAAATCTTAATAGGACGAACGGTATATAATTTTTCGTCCGACGTTTTTTTTTTTTAATTATTAAAAATTTCCCTCCTCTCCTTTCGTTCTAAGGATTTAAATTCTTTAAAGAAAAACTGTACGCTTTGAAAGTGTTTTGATAGTAACGTTTTCAAAAAAAAACAAAACAAATAATTCCTCCACTTTTCAATGACGGTAGATGATCTACCTTCTCTCACTTTTTTTTTACATTTAAATTATGATTTACCGTCCCAAAACTTTGGGGAAAAAAATTTGTTCCGACCGTGTATAATTTTCTGTCCGAATTTTTTTTTAATAAAAAAGAATTACAGACGGTAAATTATACACCGTCCGATCTACAAACGGAAAATAATGTTTCGTCGGACTATTTTATCCATTTAGCCAAATCGTCTGCCAAATATAGCTGGCTACTGTTCTCCAAAAGCCAAATTTTGGCAAAATAGCTAACGACTACATCAGGGTTCAAGCCAAATTTTGGATATTTTGGCTAAATAGCCAACGACTACTACAGATGCTCTTATTCGAATTCCATATTTTTGGGGATATTTTTTAACGAATCGGGGTCTGGGTCGGTTCTATTTTGAGCGAACCTGAACTTGGACCCTGACCCGGAAGTGCATCGGATCTTATTTTAGAACCTGAACACGAATCCGTATAGACCGGGTCCGGGTCGGGTCCAAGAAATGGGTAAATATGACAGTGCTACTATTGACTATCAAAATTTTGCCTTAGAAAATACTATAAGATTTTACCTATCTATCATGGTTAGAGCATCTGTAGTCATTTATGGTAAATTTATCCATATATGGATAAATAGAAATAGGATTTTTGATTACGCTGCACTCGTCGAAAGCTATTTTATAGCAATCAATAATATATTATTAAGCGACGACACATGAAGTGCCGTCGGAGGGAAAAAAGCGCAAAAACAGGTCCCATTCGTCAGACGGCACATAAAGTGCCGTCCATTTAAAAAAAAAAAAAAAATTGGCAGCCGTATGTCTAGGACGGCACATGAAGTGCCGTCCGACACACATTTTGGCACTGTCTTTTATGAGATCACCAAAAATCACCCCTAATTAGCTACTTAAGCACATAATAATTAGCAGATATATTTCATACAGTATAAAAAACATAATATTTGGCTAATAAGATCCTTACTATATCTTAACCAGTTTGCTAATTGAAGTATCAAGCATATCTATACTTGGCATATAATAAAGATAGATTTTGCAAGAAAAGACTAAGCTGATCCATAGTATGAATTTGTTTTTTTTATTATTAAAACTCGACGGACGGCACATTAAGTGCCGTCCGGGATATGTGGCTTTTGACAGACGACACATCGAGTGCCGTCCGATGGGGTTTTTTTGGGTTTTTTAATTCCTTTTGTGGCGTTTAAAAAATCGGAAAAAATATAATTTTTCTAAATGGACGGCACTTCAAGTGCCGTCTGACGATTAAAATATTAATTTTTTTTGTGGGACGGCGCTTCGAACGCCGTCCCTCACTTATCGATAAATGCTATATCGATTCTCATTTATAGCAATCTACTGTAGCGATTTATCGATAATATCGATATATAGCAAACGACTGCAGCTGTTTTTTTAACCAAATATCGATATTATCGATATATAGCAAACGACTACAGATGCTCTTAGGAGTATTACCAGTTTTCAAGTTTTGTTAAGAAATTGTTCTCACATAGTCACATTAAGTTTACAGAACGAGTGTAAGGAGAAGTTAAAATATTTGAAGTACTCTGTTTATTGGTTAAACTTTAAGTTACATGTTTGGAAATTTTTTCCCAAAATAAGTCCCATTTTCAAACTATAACTTCACCAAATTATTTCCATGCATGATCTCTTTTTGTGTCACGTCAGTATAGATCACAATTGGCAACTGCGGCTTCTGCTGCTGGCTTCTGCTGCTTTTATGATGCCGCAGATGAGGTCTGCGGATTCTTCTCTTTTTTTTTGCCGCAGTTGTAATCAACGGCCACAATTCATTTAATTCATTACCGATGTCGTAGCTACCAACAGCGGCTATGTCTTAAAAATTATAAAGAGTTGCCTTAGATTGTAATTGCGGTTGGCTGCAGTTGGGAACTGCAGCACCAGTTTTGAATAATGACGTGAGAACCTCAAAAAATTGAACTGTAGCGTCGGTAATGAAGTAAATGGACTGTGATCGTTTTTATCAATTGCGCCAACCAAAAAAAAAAATTTGAAAAAAAAAAAAAACCGCATTTCCCATCTGCAACCTCATATATATACTAAGCCCATAGTTGGGGACTGCCGTTTATACTGACGTGGCAAAAAAAACCATGCGTAGAAATAGTTTGATTAAAAAAACTCCTATAAAGTATAGTTTGAAAATGGAATTATTTTGAGAAAAAATTCCATGTTTGGAGTGTGGAAACTTGTCTTGTTCATGGATTCTTGTGTAACAGCTAATAAAAGAGTTATTCTATTTGAGAAATATTATACATACATTGGTTTCTACCCCAAAACGTACATTGGGGTAGTTTTTAGTGATTGTTAGATTTTTTCTATTTGGCTTTTAGTGAGAGATGAACCCAATGATTACTAAAAAATTAAGTTCAGTGTATGTTTAAAGTAGAAACCAATATATGTATATCATTTCTCGTCCTGTTTAGATAAGAGAAATTATAAAATACTGACAAAGCAAGCTTACATCCTACAGGGATTTGACAAAGTTAACTTCTTGTGGAACGGGAAAAGAACATAAAAATTAATAAATTTGGGTGCTTTCACCTTTTTTTTAAAGATATTTTTGAAGAATTTGCTGTAATTTTTTGCTTTAACAAGATTCTAACCTCACACACACCGGCACAACACAATCATTCCCTCATCATAACAAAAAGATTGGTGCAACGAGGAATCTAACAGCCAAGCATACTCACTAGCTATTCACTAGCTATGAGGCTTAACAGGGCTTTACCAGTAGAACAAATTTTGCGACACCTTTTGATTTTAATTTGACGGTTGCCATTGTTTGAATTTTGTGGCAGCTACCTAGCGGCCAAGAGCGAAGCAGATCATTACATGCGGGAACTGAAGAGGGAAGAAGAGGAGATCATCAACGTTCCTGAGACTGGTATGTATGTTGTATACTACTTATATTTTGTAGTATAATATTTTAAATGGTGTTCTGATGGTTGAGTTGTATTATTTGGTCACATGTGCAGAGGCTGCTGAGATCGGGGAGATTTTAGCAGAGTACGGGTTAGAGCTGCATGAGTACAGTCCTGTTGTTAATTCTCTCCGCAAAAATCCTCAAGCTTGGCTCGATTTCATGATGAAGTAGGCAAAATTTACTACATTCTTATAATTTCATATGCTACATTGGTTTCTTTTATACAATGCAGAGTATCTTACAGACTGAAACTCTTACTCATTAGTTGTTTATGCTAATGAACGTTTCCATTATTGTACACTAGTATTATACACGTGCGTTGCACGTGAGGAAAATGGGGAGGGGAATGAAAAGGACCCAAAAAAAATCTAGTATTATACACGTGCGTTGCACGTGGGAAAAATGGGGAGGGGAATGAAAAGGACCAAAAAAAATACCAACACGTGCGCTGCACGTGTTGACAAAATGACAGTCAATGACAAATGACACTAAGCCCTTCTCCCATTATAGTATTAGAGATTAGAGATACTAGTAGTCCTCTAATGATATCGAATAATTTGTGTACAGGTTTGAGCTGGGACTGGAGAAGCCAAACCCAAGGAGGGCACTTGAGAGTGCTTTGACAATCGCGCTTGCATACATAGTAGGTGGCTTGGTCCCGCTGCTGCCTTACATGTTCATTCCTGTAGCTCAGAAGGCAATGTTCAGCTCAATTGGGGTCACTCTGGTTGCCCTAATGTTCTTCGGATTCATGAAGGGACACTTCACTGGCAACCGCCCTTTAATGAGCGCAATCCAGACAGCGTTCATCGGAGCTCTGGCTTCGGCGGCAGCCTTTGGCATGGCAAAAATCGTCCAAGCTGTCTGAAATTGTGGTATTAGTACTACTGGTGTAGTCTGTATTGTATTTTCTTAAACTTACGGAGTGTATGTAGTCAAGGCAGGTTGCTTGCACTAGTTCTTTTCTGAATGAAGGTTGTCATTGTAAATCTAAATGGTTCAATGTCTATGCCCAGAAATTCAAATTCTCAAGCATTATAATCCTCAAGCTCAGTGATTTTTTCTGTACTGACCCACTTTTTGAAAATAATAACCACATTGACCCACTTTTGAAAATATGTACCAAACTGGCTCACTTTTAGATACGGCAGTATAAAACACTACTAAAAATAACGGTATATGTTATTTTAAGGCCAAATTGCGTATAAAATCACGACCTTTTTATGAGTTGCAAATAAAATCCCACTTTTTCAATATTGCAAATTAAATCATCACCTTTTCTAAACATTGCAAATTAAATCATTACGGGCTGTGGGCTCAAATCGTAGCCCAATTGCTGACGTGTCTTGGCCCGTGTATTTACACGTAGGATAATAAAAAAAAAAGAAAAATGAGGTGGAATAACCCCTGCACGACGCCGTTTGGATGGTATGAACTCAACTTAATTTGGCTCCAAAGCTGCTGAACAAAACGACGACGTTTGGATCCCTTTGCCATTATTAAACAGCATAACCCCGCAAGAACCCTAATTCTCCCAATTGCAGAACACCAGACCTAAATACTCGATTCTCACACTTCTCGCTCTTCTCCAATTTTAATTACGTAGGAAAAAATGTCAACCGAGTCCTGTATAATTTTCATAAAATTGCACAAATAGCCCCCAAACAAAATTCCACAAATAGTCAAAAAACATAGTTGAATTAGGATCAAACTTTAGAATTGTTATTCAAAACATACCAGTACTAACCTCCAAAATTACCAAAAAACCCCAAAATTCAAAATTACAAAATATAGCCAAAAAACAAAGTAAACTTCAGATTTTTGAAATAGAGTAGCTAAACTTCAGATTGTGCTCTACTCTCTTGAGTGTCCAAATTATTCTCAATCACATCAGAGGCTGATCTAGATGAACCTCCCCTTCCTCTTGTTGATGAACCCCCCTTCCTCTTGTAGATGAACCTCCCCTTCCAGTTGAATTAGAAGCATGCATGGAAGGAATGAATTGAACTCTCTTCTCATTTGACATCTAAACATATTACATTGTTTCCATCCTTAGCAGTAGCACAAAGAAGAGCTCCACCCAAAAATGTCTTCAAAAAGCAACCATCAAATCCTATGATTGGTCTGCACCCATGCAAAAACCCTTTCCTAAGTGCACTAAACCCAATATAAAATGCTTTGAAGACACTACCATCCTCCAACAAAAACTCAAACCTCCCCTCTCTATCAACTCTCTGTAGCTCAGCCATATAGCTTCTAAGTAAGGCATAATGCTCAGCCACTGATCCTCTCAGCATTTCCAGTGCCTTCCATTTCCCTCTGTATAGTTTCCATTTTGTGGGCTCCACAGCAAAATTTTTCAGTATATCTTCTGCCAACTGAGCAATGGTCATATTTGGATTTGTTCTAAAGGTGTTGAGATACTCATTTGCAATCCAATCTGCTGTTGCTTGTCTTGTGTGCATATCTCTACTACATTTATGATCACCTACCAACCTCTTAATTGCAACCATGCCTTCAGATTTGATTACACTGGCATAAATTCTCCAAGGGCAACCCTCTACACATCTAGCTTCAACCTGCCTTTTATTTGTTCTCACATTTTTCAAATCATATCCATTAAGTATTGCCACTTTCTGAACTACTCTTCTACATTGCTCAATACTATCAAACCTCATGCCCAACACAAATTCAAGCTTTTTATGATCACAGCTTGGATCATAAATGTTCCTTTTTTTCTTTCTTCCAAAAGACAGCTTTTCACTATCAAACTCATCACCCTCATCACCCTCATCACTGCTAGATGAAAGTGATCTTAGTGCACAATCAGAACCTTCACAGTCTGACTCCATTTTTTCAGAAAGTGCAATTTGTTGATTGTTGGTGTGGCACATGTTTGCATCTTCATTTTTCATTTTCTTGTATTTGGTAATATTGCTCCTGGCCTCCACATACTCCTCATCATCTGAAGCTAAGTCATGCTCAGATTCCACATCATTAGAAGAGCTCTGATCAATTGGCATATAATCCTCATCTTCACTGCTATCATGCTGTTTAATAATGGCAAAGGGATCCAAACGTCGTCGTTTTGTTCAGCAGCTTTGGAGCCAAATTAAGTTGAGTTCATACCATCCAAACGGCGTCGTGCAGGGGTTATTCCACCTCATTTTTCTTTTTTTTTTATTATCCTACGTGTAAATACACGGGCCAAGACACGTCAGCAATTGGGCTACGATTTGAGCCCACAGCTCGTAATGATTTAATTTGCTATGTTTAGAAAAGGTGATGATTTAATTTGCAATATTGAAAAAGTGGGGTTTTATTTGCAACTCATAAAAAGGTCGTGATTTTATACGCAATTTGGCCTTATTTTAATACCGTTATTTTCAATAGCGGCACATCTAATACATAAAAATTCAGATGTCACTATTGGCACTAACGATATAGATGCATTTTGCATCTAATCAACTTACGGCCCGTTGATTAGATGCAGAGTGGGAAGAGGATGAAGAGCTGACACCCTAAAAATATCAAAATTCTTCTGGCCATCTTCTTCCTGCCATAAAAAATATTCCATCTATTTCCTCCTCATTAGAGCATCTGTAGTCGTTTGCCAAATATCGATAAAATGGATATTTGGCAAACGAACGTGTTGCACTCGTTCGCCAAATATCCATTTTATCGATAAATCGCTACAGTCGATTGCTATAAATGAGAATCGATATAGCTTTTATCGATATTTGAGGGACGGCACTTCAAGTGCCGTCGCTTGACTCTTTATAATTTTTTTCGATTAAAAAATCCCCCAAATCCCTCGGACGGCACTTCAAGTGCCGTCCTTTCATTTTTTTTTTCCAATTAAAAAATCCCAGCGCTCCCCAAATCCTCGGACGGCACTTGAAGTGCCGTCCGGAGGATTTTGTATTTTTTAATTTTTTTTGCAATTTGTGAAAATGTTTTTGCAATTTTTTAATTTTTTTTTGCAATTTCTGAATTGTTTTTGTAATTTTTTGAATTTTTTTTGTAATTAATGAAATGTTTTTGTAATTTCGGAAAAAGTGGAAAATGTTATAAAAAAGTCAACTTGTTCTTGGACGGCACTTCAGGTGCCGTCCGTCCCTTTGTTTTGATTTTTTTTTTTTCTTCTCCGACGGTACTTCATGTGTCGTCCGTTCTTTAAAATAAATTATTTTTTTATTTTCGCGCTCCGACGGTACTTCGAGTGCCGTCCGTCCAAAATTTATTATTTTTTTAATTTTTTTTCCTCGTCGTTTATTATTTTAATGTAGATTGCTGAAAAATAGCTTTGCACGAGTGCAGCGAAAGTGGAATTTCTATTTCCATTTATCTGGATATTTTTACATTGCAACGACTACAGATGCTCTTAGTATATGTCATCTATTTCCTCCTCAAAAATATAAAAATTATCAAAACTCTTCTTGCCATCTTCTTCAAAAATATTTGAACCTCCATAAACTTTTCTTCCTACCATCTTCTGGTATTTTTTTCCTCTTTGACTCAGAAAAAAAAAAAAAAAAAAATCAAAATCCTCCTCTCTCTCTCTCCTCTCTCTCTCTCTCTCCTCCCTCTTTTTGCCCTTAAAACCCAGAAATTAATCTTAATGAAATCAAACTGATAAGAGGCATGCAAGAAACAACAGATGTGTTCGGGATTCTTGAGCTTGTTGTGAATGAAGCTGGTGGATGAGTAGAGATTTTGATGTCTTTGAAAATGAGTACAGATTTTGATGGGTGTTTGAAAATTCTTCAGAGGATGGGCAAAATTTTATGAATGTTTGAAAATTCTTCAGAAGAAAGGGGAGAGAGAAAGAGAGAGAGAGAGAGAGAGAAATGGGTAAATTTTTGAAACGTCCATAAAATTCTGAAGAAATATGTTTGAAAATTTTGTTGTGGGCAAGATTCTTTAGAAGGAGCTAGGATCAAAATGAGTAGAGATTTTGACGGGTGTTTGAAAATGTGTTTGGGAGATTGTGATTGGATTTGTGAGCTGCTTTCAATGGTACCCTCTCTCTATCTATTGCCGCTATTGGAAATAGCGGCTATCAATGATACCCTCACTTTGCCCCCTCTCTCTCAATTACTAAAAATAGCCGTATCAGTTTACGATTGTCGTTATTGGGAATAGCGACATCGGTTATAATTCCTTTTTCTTATAATTTTATTTTCAAGTCAGAAAGCTCCTAATTGAATGCGAAATGTACATAGTCGTTAGGGCCAATAGCAGCATTTGGAGGGAAAAATTACATGTGCTGCAATTGACAACAACGGCACTAAAATAACATATGCCGTTATTTACAATAGAGTTTTATACTAACGTGTCAAAAAGTGTAACGCACCGAATTTCAAACACAGGTAATTTTTGCCACAAACAAAATATTTATTTCAACTTCGTACAAAAATACAATGAATTTAAAACTTTTTCATTACAATGTTATCCTTTAAAATACGCAACGGAAAAATTACAAAAGAAAAACAATTTATAACATTAAACATTTTCAATTCTGCAATAGTCATCAACACCAAACTCATATCCTCGTCGTTTGCTAATGCGAGTCCTGCAACTTGAAAACTGCGGGCATGTCGATTGCATACAACTGACTCAATGCTATAATACTGCGATTCTTTAATGTACCAAACACAAACTTGAATGCAAAAATGAAAAGTGACTATCCGAATTATGTCAGTGTATGATATGAACTTAATGACTAATACAGACATTCATGCTTACGATGCAACACTAATGTGTATTTGTTCGGATTCTATGCATCTCATATTAAATAGATTTGAGGGCAAGCTCTTAACGTACTCCTCATTATAGGGTTTCAATCTCTCGTTATGCAAACCCACACTGGTGACTAATGTAAGATATGGATATTTTGTGAGTATCTGGCCCGCGCCCCGGTAATCCTTGAGAATCATTCTCCCACTGCAAGTGAGTTTGGATACCTTCCTCACATCCTGATAATTCTGGAGATGAAACTCTCACCACAAGCCATATGGTACCTCATCACACAAACATCTCCTGAGCATCGCCACGATCCCTATAATTCTTGAAGTAAATCCAACCCCGTAAGTGATTTTAGGTATCTTCCTCAGACCCTGATAACTCCTGAGATAAATATCACACCGCAACTGATTTTGGATATCTTCCTCACACCCCGATAATTATTGAGATAATCTCCCACCGCAAATTATATGAGGCCGCCTTACTCATGTTTTCTCTCACTTCGTCACATCCTCAACTAGTGTCTATCCTTAGGTTTAATTATAATTATTATCACCTAGAGTTAGCTTACCCTCTTACCGGACATAAGCCGAACCACTGAGAACATTAGCCAACCCTGGACACTTCTCACATTTTCACAGATTATAATCTGCTGGCATCCGGGTTCTCGCTCAGCCTTTATGATTCACACATCTCAAACACAAAAAATTTCCAAGGTTATTCTTAACCTCTGTCAAAATTCCTCATTCATTGCAATTCATTTGATTTTTTTATTCATTCTCTTCAAAACAATAGATAACTTCTTACCCATTGTAATAGAAATTTTAATGATACTTCAATTTGAATAAAACCCTTTTAATTATCATACATCTAATTTTTCAAATTCCTCCTTTGATTATCTCTTAATTCATTATCTACGCAAATTTCATAAGCTCTAAATTAAACTCGCTTTCCATACGATATAAAACATTTGAATAAAAAATCATCACGTTTCACTCTTTTAATCACATTTAATTTTAACAAAATAGCTCCAAAATTAATTTTTAAAGGAATTTGATTTACAACGTAATTAATCCACAAACAAATCTTGAACTAATTGATAATAGTCTTGTAAAAATATGTCATTAACACAACATATTAATTTAAATTTTATCTCAAATGGAAAGGGGTTTAAAAGAACTAAAAATAAAATAATAAATTTTTAAAAAAATCCAAGCACAAATGGGTTCGTACCAAAGCGCTCAACACTCTAAATCGCGCCCAACAAACACAAATCCAAATCACTATTAGTGTAAAATTCTTCATCAAAATTCCTCTTATGTCTCTGCCTACTGTTTTAATGAGTTAGTAAAATTTTAAAAGAAAACAGAGTCACGAGACTCAAACACGCAACCCTGGGCACTATACAGAGTGCCCAAGCCAGCACGTTCTAACCAGACTCTCAAGTCTCACTCACTACCCAAAAGCCTATCAAAAAATGAATTAAGCTTTACTACTGTATAACAAGTTTTATTATTTTAACATTCATGATACATACCAATCTAAATTTGTACAATTTGAGTTCTAAGTTTTAATCACATTACAGAGAATGAAAATTTTAACATCCATAATATATACAATTACATCTACCAAATTTAACATGATTCATCAACACAATTTATTCATATCACTGCAAGCAACCAATTCTACAATTGCTCCTCATACTATTTACCAAAATTGTGTATAATTCTATTTAAAATTTGGCTAGCAAAACATGACATTATCACATTTATAATTTAACTAAATCTTAGCAATTTAACACATGATGATCAAAATTTTTTTTCCACAATCTTATATAACTTAATTAAATTAACATGAATTGCTTCTAAGATTAATTCACCACCTAAAAATATAAAATTTGCACATAACATGTCTTCTAATCATAGTATTCCTCCAACAAAAATAATTAGAGACAAAAGAAACACCCACCTTTTGATCGAAAATCCCTGCAAATAAAACTCCTAGAAAAGATCTCCAATCTTCTCCTCTAAAATCCGAGCTCCAAGAAAATTCACAATCTCCAAAGAACTCCAAGCCAACAGTAAATGTTTTGGGAATGGAAAAATGAAAGCTAATTTAAGCATTGGCTGGTTGATTTTTTTATAAACTAAGGATGGTTGCAAGATCAAATCTTTGTGAATCTCATTTTGGGGTGCCTTTCCGCCATTACGGGCTCGTCAGGCCTTGGCCGCTTCCTACTTAAGCTTCACGCTATCAAGCACGGTTGCAAGATTTTGCTTAAAAAGAGACTTGCTAATACTAACTTTCTTTAAAATATTTTCCTTTCATCGATAGAATCCATAGATAAACTCGAGGAGAGTGGTCCGCTATCTGATTCTCAGCGTTCTGAATGTAGCTCCTGTAAGAGAGAGTACGCTAACATCCTCCACAACAAGTACATTAAGTGGGCCCAGAGAGCCAAGTTCCGTTGGCTTAAGGAGGGTGATGGCAACACCTCGTTCTTTCATAACTTTGCGTTACACCGGCAATGCTGCAACCGCATTAACACTATTGTTGATAATGATAATGAGTTATCTTCGGATTCGGAGATCCACGCTTCTTTCCTTAGGTTCTATAAAAATCTTCCAGGTTCTGATAAACAGAGTTCCATCTGCCTGGACTGGTCTCAACTCTGTAGACTACATTCCCTCGATCTGTCTAGCTTGGAAATCCCTTTCTCTATGGAAGAATTCAAGTCTGCAATTTTCTCTTTAAAAAGTGATTTAGCTCCAGGTCCAGATGGTTTCCCTTCCTTCTTCTTCCAAAAATTCTGGCCCTGGCTTAAAGATGACCTCTTCATTATGTTTGCTGATCTTCATCAAGGGTCTTTTTCCTTTAACAGGATCAATTATGTGCATATCGTCCTCATTCCAAAAATTATGGGCACTCACTCTGTTTCCAATTTTCAGCCCATTAGCCTTTTCAATACCACTTTCAAGATCATTATGAAAGTTCTTGCTACTCGCCTCGGTGCTATTATCTCGCCTCTTATTGAACCAGCTCAATCAGGCTTTATTAAGATCGTTTCATCCTCGACAGTGTGGCTTCAGCCCAAGAAATCATTTCTGAATGCCATAGATCCAAATCCGAGGGAATTTTATTAAAATTAGACTTCCATAAAGCGTATGATAATGTCAGCTGGGATTTCCTCTTTCAGATCCTTAATTATCGTGGCTTTAGTCCTAAGTGGATCGCCTGGATCAATCCTTAATTTCGAACAATGGAGGAAGTACCGGAGAACAGACTGGGTAATATTAATAATATAATAAAATAAAAAATCATCATAATCATACAGGTAATATTAATAATATAATAAAATTAAAAAAATATATCAAAAATAATGACAATACATACATGGCAGTGTTAGATTTAACATATTCATGAAAATAGTGCAGTAATAATAGAAATAATAATAGCATTAAAAATAATAACAATAATAATGCAAATAATAGCAATAATAATCTTATACACAAAATAGAGCAAAATCAACTATACAAGTTCAAATTGTAAGGAAACATAAGGTGTAACAGTATAAACAAGATGTCATAAAGGAAACAAGATGTCATAAAGGAAATATTTCTTTACCTTAAGTTTCATTATATAAGTAAAAATTGTCTTGAAATATCAATTAGCAAATATGTAGAAAGTCTTGCCTCCTTAACATCAGGTTGCATGTTTGCCTTCACGACATCAGGTTGCAAGTTGCCGTCTGGATATTCGGTTGCACATTTTGCCTCCTCGATATCCAGTTGCAGTTTGCCTCCATTGACATTGAGTTGCATATTTGCCGTCTCGACATTAGGTTGCACCGAAGTGGTGAAATGTATATAAAATTGAGCATGCTCAGGCTCAAAACAAAATAATAATAATAATAATAATAATAATAATAGTAACGATAAAAAAATAATAATACCAATAACAATAATAATAACAAAATACCGATACTAATAACAATAAGAATAACAATGATAATAACAATGATCATAACAATAACAATAACAGTAATCGCAAAAAGAATGATAGCAATAATAATAATAATAACAATAATATAAAAATATTAACAACTCTAGTAAAAGTAATGCAAGACAAAATATAGTTTGGGCCCAACATTTTTTGTGTGGAAGTAATTCATCATTAATCAACAATAATAAAATAATAAAAACAACAATAAGAATATCAATAGTAGTAAAAATAAAAATAATACCAGTAATGATAATGAAAATAATAGCAATAATAATAATGGTAGTAATAATAGCATTATACAACAAAATAAGAATTTGTCTTATCAAAATAATCCAGTAGAAATTTGTAGTCGATCAAAAGTGAAAAGTGAAGTTTAAAATACCCCATTGTTCGAAATAACAAAATCTTTGTTGAGAAACATTTTTATAGAAGGTCAAAAATAATTATAACAATTAATAATCGAAATATAGAAAGTATTCGGGAAAATAAATAAATAAATAAATATAAAGAGGAAAAATAGGTAGGAGAAAAATGAATCTATGCCCAATAAAGAGTAAAGAGGAGGATGACTAGAAGAGATAAAAGAAAATTAAGGAATTGAATACGAAGTAAGAAGGATGAGGGGCAAAATCAGAATTGAAGAGAATATAGCAGGGAAGAAATAACCAACATGATACTCAATGTGAATCAACAAATGATAATGAATACAAGGCACGAAAAGCAATAAATGACACCAGAGTTGGAATAAGAAGGGATCAACGAGACAAGCAGAAAATCAGAGATTGCTTGCACCGGAATCAAAAGAATATTGGTACGGAAAGAATAGACGTATACCCAATACGGAATCACCAATCAGGATGACTGTAAGAGGTGGAATGAAGCAATGAATCAAAGAGTTGGATATGAAGGAATCAAAATGAATGGGATAAGACTACTGTCCAGATCGAGTTAGTTATCAAATTATTCATGTGGTTGCATGGCCTGTTTAATGTTGAGTTAATACCGACTGAGTCAAACCTGTCTAATGTATTAGTCAAACTAACACATTAGCCAAACCTGAGCTCTGATACTACTAAAAACTTTGTCATGCCCCGCTTCCCAAAAATATGGAATACGAGCGCGTGACGAAGCCCAGCGAATGATTTTAACATCATCCATAAGCTGTAGAATCGACTCAGCATCATAACAAGAATATAACCAGATTTATATATGACCAAGCATGCATGAATAATTTATTAAGCAACAGAAAATAATTTAAATAAATAATAATATTCAAATAGTTCTCATGTCTGAATCAAGTTAAAACTCGGGAACATCAGCCTGTTACAAGTCTTAAACAGAAAGAATAAATAATTCAAGAGAAACAAATATTCTAAGCAAGTCTTTTCTCCACTTGAAGACTAAAACCTCTGCTCACCAATTCCAGCAAGTAGCTCGTCTCCAAAGTCTGCTTAATAAATATAAAAAAGGGAAAAATAGAGGAAACAAGAGAAAATGTCCTTAGTGCAAGTTAGAGCCATAAATAGTAAAAACGAGTATAAGTAATGTGGAACAAGAATTGGAATCAAGAATGTAACAGGAGTACAACAAGTAGTGAAAATCCAAGAACTAGCTAGCAAGGAGGACAACTCAAGTGAACAGGCTGGGTAACAAATACTAATGGCGAAACAAGTGACAAGTGAACCTGTAGGGATATCTAACCTCAAGTGACAAGTCTTAAGGCTAGTGTCAAGTAACAAGTATCAAGTTTAGTGTCAAGTATCAAGTCTCAAGTCTAGTGTCAAATAATAAGTATCAAGTCTAGCCTCAAGTATCAAGTCTCAAGTCTAGTGTCAAATTTTATATTCAAGTGCCAAGTCTCAAGTAACAAGTTGTCAAGTATCAAGTAACATGTATCAAGTTCGAGTTTCATGTATCAGGAATCAAGTATCGAGTAAGCATGTATCATGTTCAAGTCTTGTAGTTATTACTATTTAGGTAGCACTTCATGCATCCATATTTTTACTATATGGTTGATACAGTCAATGCAATTTCGTTTAGACCTAATAATAGATTTTATAGGGCGGTGTACTCAGGTATCAAGTATCAAGCAAGCACGGTTCATGAATAAATAAATAACAAATTCACGAAGCGAGTCCGTGAATACTAACAAGTTCAAGAACCACACAGTGGGTTCATGAATACAACAAGTTCATGAGCCAAGTAACTGACTTCATGAATACATCAAGTGCAACAAGTTCATGAACCGGGTACTGGGAAACACGGGCTCCCTTCTGAGTATACTTACCTATATTGTCCACTACTATGGTCTTTCCCTTAAATCCCGGCTTGTTACTTTATTAATTTTTATCAAGCAAGCATGCAAGTGAAATAAGTCAAGAAATCATAATTATGGATATGGAACAAGTTTAGGCTAAATAGGATTCAAGTTCGAGGGTCTAAACAAATTAAAATATCGAGAACAACGAAAATCTCAAATCTGGATAGCATGACGTTGCTGCACCAAAACTGTGATATCTCATAGACCGTAACTCGGAATTTAAAAATTTTGGAGGCTATTGACATCTTGACATCTGGAGCTACGTTTACTGTTCAGGGCTCAAGTTCAGATTCTGATGTTAAAGGGGTCAAAACAGCATAGCAAGGTTCAGGACAGCAACATGTGGGAATATCTTACTAGTATAGGTTACATGAAATTTTGTTATTAGGCATCTAGGTTAATGTATGATATAAGTACGGGGTAATGGTTATCACAACAGCAAGTAATATTTATTTTTCAACTCTAGTGGGTGCAAGTTCATCACATACAAGATATATCATATGTCCACAAATCTAGGATTCCTTAATTTCATGTGTTCATGTGTTCAGGGGGTAAAATGAATCCAAGTAGTTGTAATATAATACAATAAATTTATTGTGACTCTTAAGATTATGAAATTGCGGAGGTTTAATATTTGATCAACAACGACAGTCAAGGAGTAGTCACAATTTCTAACTATTTGCAGTGTTTTCAAGGAATGTTTGTACTAGAACAAAAATGTGTACAAGAGGAATACTTGCCTTGATTGACGACGATTAGATCCGCTAATTGAAGAAAATGGGATCGAAAATTCCCGGGCGAAGTCTCCCAAAAGCACGTGTGAAGCACATGCAAGAAATCAACAGTAGAGGAAAATCCCCCACACCAGATCCCGTCCCGAACAGCAAACAGCGGTCGGGATTGCTGTGCCAACACACGGGACACCAAAACAGACCAATAGGGCTCCTTCTTTACACCGGATCTGGACCGAACAGGGAACGGCAAGTCTGGATCTGTTGTGGCCGAACACAGAACAGTGACCAGATTGGATAGATGGGCTCGGATCTCGATGCGATCCAATGGTTGAGATCCAGTCCCGCCAATCCTGTTCTTATTCTTCGTTGAAACAAAGATTGAGAGAGAGGATGGCGACGGCGGGGGCTTCGACGGTGACGAGGCGGGGCGGCGTGACTGCGACAGCCACGGAGGGGCATCGGCATTGGGGGGTGGCGCGCATTGCTCTGGTCGTGGTTTCGAAATAGGGAAGGAGTGAAGGGAATGGGTTTGGGGTGTTGATTGACGATGGAGGATGTTGGCGACGAGGTGCTGGGTTTGTGACGGTGAAAAGGGAGTGAAGGCGAGGCGGCGAGAGGTGACTGGCGATGGAAATGGCGGAGTGGATGCGAGGTTGAAGGAGATGGGTTTTCGGAGGAGTTGGGTTGGTGGAGTTTGGGTGGTGCAGTGGTGGTGATCGTGGGGTTAACGAGGAGCAGCGATGGTGGGGGTCGAGGTGGTGAAGACGAGAGGGAGGCGAAGCGAATAGAGATGGGGGAGAGACGATATGGGTTTTGATTCGAGGGTGCGAAGGAGAAGGAGACGGGAGCAGAGAAGGAGAGAGTGGCGGAATTAGTTTAGGGTTAAACAGTAACGGTAGGGGTTAGGGTTAGGGTTAGGAGTGTTAAGGTTTAAATAGTTTGGGGTTTGGGTTATTGGGTATGAGGTATCCAGTTTGAGTGGGATCCAACTAGAGAATTGGTCAAAATCCAATAAAAATGGGGATAAATACATAGACGACATGAAACAGCTCATTGCTCCATGAAGAACGACACAAAAGAGCAGGACGGACATACAATTGAATTAGATAAAGACACCAAAAAAATTAAGTTGAAACAATATAACGATTTTTATTCGAATGAAATAAAATACAGGATCTCAAATTGTTAAAAGAGTACATTGGGGCAAAATACAGTATAAAAATATAAACACGGGAAATAGGAGTTACATTAAATGGGTCTACCCTTAGGAACCTGAAGTTGCTTCTTTATATCTTTGAAAGAGCTTCAGGCTTAGCCATCAACTTCCAAAAATCATCAGTACTTTGGCTGGAGGGATCCCACAACAGGCAAGCTGAAATCGCTCAGTTTTTCAATTGTGCCTTAGCCTCTTTCCCCATTCAGTATCTTGGCATTCCCTTAAGATGGGGTAAGCTACATAAAACTGATTGGATGCCGATGATAGAAAAAGTTGATGCCAGGCTCAACAATTGGTCTGGGAAGCAGCTCTCCCAAGGAGGTTGATTAATTCTGGTTAGCTTGGTCCTTTCATCCGTTCCTCTGTATATGATGTTCTTCTTTTATGTTCCATCCTGGGTTATTAAGAGAATTGATCAAATTAGAAGAAATTTCTTCTGGTCAGGTGTTGATACCTGTAGAGCCGATACTCATCTCTGCAATTGGAAGATGATCTGCGATTCCAAGGCTGCGGGAGGTCTAGGGGTTCTTGACCTCAGAAATCAAAATCTTGCTCTGCTGGGGAAATGGTTATGGAGAATTTTGAAAGATGATCAATTACCCTGGGCTCGCATCATTAATCTTCACAGTTTCGCTCGGCGAAAGGTTTGGGACTTCCTCCCCCACCTTTCCCGTGAGGCCTCGCCCTTTTGGAAGGGGGTTTAGAAAGTGGCTGATTCTTTTCAATGTGGTATTGTCCATCAGTGCTCGGATGGTTCCAAACCAAATTCTGGTCCGGCCTCTGGATCGGTAATACCAAACTCGCGACAGCTTTCCCCTCCCTCTACCAAATGGCCTCCAACCATTCCGCCTCTGTAGTGGATTATGTTTCTATTCACAATAACCAGAGGCTCTGGAACATTCCGTTCAGCAGCGATCTACCATTAGCGCTTGTTCCGGATTTCCATTTCTTGCTTTCTTACTTAAACAATTATCCCAGGCACCCTAAAGAAGACTTTAAATGGCGTTGGACCAGTTCTGGCGTTTATTCTGTTAAATCTTTTTTGTAATTTCCTTAATTATCGTGGTGTCAACTCTCCTTTTGCTGACTTCATTTGGAGTAGTTGCGCCCCTCTTAAGGTTAAGATCCTTACTTGGCTTGCCTTTAACAACAAACTTCTAACTGTTGAGGTGCTTAACAAAATGAATCTAGCTTGTGGCCAACTTTGTTCATTGTGTTCCACTGAGTTTGAAGATGCCGATCACCTCTTCCTAAACTGCAATTTCATTCGCCCATTGTGGCAGATATGCACTAGAGCTTGGCAAGCTCCTTCTATCCTCACTTCTTTCTCGTCCTGCTGGAAGAATCACTTAATCAAGAAAAACTTTCGCTGTTCTTGGATTCTCACAATCATGACGATCATTTGGATTATTTGGTCGGAAAGGAATAAGCGGGTTTTCACTAAAACCTACTCTTCGATCGATTCTATTATTAATGAGTTTTTATTCTTCACCAATTTTTGGTCCTCCACTTTATCTCAGGAAAAAGTGGTAGCTTTACATCTCTATCGCCTGGATGAGGCGTTCCTTTACTTTAGTTCTCATAACACTACCTCGGATTAAACTCTTTTGTGATTTAGTTATTTACCTTTTCTCGTTTTTCTTTGCAGATATGAGGTGTTTGGCGAGCCTTTCCTCTCTTTTCCTGAGGATCTTTTGATTTTGGCCTGTACAAGTTGGCTAGTCCACTGTGTGCCGCTTTTTGTTCTTCTTAACTAATTATTTACCCTTTCTCTTTGGTGGTATTTTGGCCTCAGCTAAATTCTACTCTTTTATGCAAAGTGATGTTGCCGCTGGTCTCTACAGCTGTCTTTCCTTTTGTTCTGATGTTATTATTATAGACACTTACCTCTTCTGACTCTGAAGCTCTGATTTTATGTTCTCTCTTGCTGCTATATAGTTTAGCTTTGGCTTTTGGGTTGATCGCATTAAGTTTGGTTGAGTTTATTGTTGCTGCAGCTGTGCTACCAACTGATTTTGGTGGCTTCTATGGCAAAGTTCCTGTTGTTGCTTTACTTTTGTTTCTGACAGTTGGGACTTCGTCTGCTGGCTTTGGTTCAGATGGTTTTCACCAATTGTTGTGCTCCTTGTTATTTTGCTCGTTCTTGATGTTTTCGTTACTTAGCTATGCCTTGTGGTTTCTTTATATCAGGCTGTCTCTTTTTCTTGCCGATGCAACTGTGTGCTACTACTAGCCTTGATTGTTTTGATGATGTACTTACTATTGGCTCTTTAGCATGGTTTATTCTTTTTTCTTTTTAAAAGTTTTTCTAGCGGCTTATCCGCTAGGCTTTACTTTGTTTGTTGTTGTCTTCAGGCCACTTCCCTGGTGTTTGGTTGCCAAGGACTGATTTTATAGCGCCCTGAGGCAGATATCACTATTGATGTGTGATTCAGGGTTCGATAGTCGCTTCTTCGTTGATGATCAGGGGACTGTTTTTATCCCGTCCTTTGCGCCCCTGGGGTCGCTCCTGAGTGCTTAAGTTGCGCTCAGGGAGTGTAGGAGGCGTATCCTTCACTTCGATGTTTGTTTTCCCCCTTTCGTTCTCCGCTGTATAGTTTGGCGAACGTGCTCTACTCCCTGGCGGGCTGTAGTTTTCGTTCACCTCGTTCTATCATGCATTTTCTGATTGCGTTTCGTCGGATTGCTTCTCCTTCCCGTGGCTAGATTGCGGACTCCCAATGCTGATGTTTGCTCCTTCCTCTTCTCGTTGAGCTACTAGGCTTCGCTGATCTAGATTTGTGACTGGTCACTTTATTTGCTCGGTTCTAGCTTGATGGTGATTGTTTTTGGGTCTTCCTGCGTTCATGCTTAGAGCGTTCGGGTTGATTATTTCCTCTTCGGATCGGCTGTTTATTTTAGTAGATTCTGATGCCTGTCTTTTATTGTTTTGGTTGTTGTTCAGGCAATGAACTCAACTGCTTTTACATTCTAATTGTTTTATGTTTCATTCTGCTCCCATTTTTACGTTTGTGTAAAATTGGTTCTCTTTGTAGACTGTCTTATTATTTATATATTTGGCTAGAATCGGTTGATTCTATCCACGTTATCAAAAAAAAAAGAAATGGGAGGTTTTCAAAACCACCCACTCAAACCAATAACTACCTACAAAGTCTTTTAAACTCTTTCAAAGATTTATTTTCCCTCTCATGCACTTGGCCGGCCATTATGTAGGGTGAGCATGCACGGGTTTTCAAAAAGGTTTGTGTGCACGGGCTTGTTATGTATTTGTGTGCGCAAAAAAAACTACTATTATGAGTTTTAAGTAATTTAAATACATATGTTACTCATTTTAATATAAATATAATAAAACTAGCTTAAATTAACCATAATAAAGGTTTTTATGCACAAATAAAAATAAAGATACACACTTCATTAATTTTATTTTGAAAAAGAATACAACCAACACATGTACTGCAAACGCGTGCATCACACGTATCAATAAATATTCAAATAAAAAATGGATTTAAGCAACTGAGAAATGTTTGTAAACAATCGAAATACCACATACATAAAAATATTTATATTAATAATATTACGGATATTACACATAACGGTAAAATATATGTGTGTAACACACGAGGGGCAAAATTGTCATAACTCAATTTTGCGGGGTGTTGAACTCTCCCCCCTCTTAGAATAGTTTTATCCTCATAATTTACTAAGGTAAAAGTTGTATCTTGAACACATCTATAAACAATTTGAAAAATAAGTATATTATAAGGTAAATATATAATAAAGAAAATATAAGTGTCAAGTAAGATATACGAAGTTATAAGCGTACATAGTAAGAAAGATTAATAATGACAAAAAACATGGAAGCATTAAACAAACTAGAAAAAATGAGTAGAACAAAGGAAATTTGATGGTGAAAGATAATATAGGTTGAGAGTACTTTTTATACAAATGATAATAGGTTAAGTATTAGACAATATAATAAAATAAAAATTAAGTAATCGATCATGAAAGAAATTGAGAAACAAATGAAATTGGAAGAAATAAAGAGAAGCATAGTAAAATAGACGCTTTAATAAATTATTAACAAGCTTAGTAAGAAAAATTAATGAAAGTAATAAGAAGTAGAATGAAAAATATACTTGAAGAAAAATAAGGATCATAGTGCGAAACTAATAAAGACACAAAGGTAAAAGAAAAAAAATATAGTAAAAAAATATATATAAGGATTCTTGACTTAAGTAGTAAAAGATTTAAGAAGAAATATGGTTAAAAATATAGTGAAATCAACGTAGTTAAAATACAAAATAAATGTTAAAAATAAAAAATAGAAAGTTTAGCTTAATAGAGTATGGTAAAAATGTAAAACAATTTACGCAACGGAGAACAAAAAACTAGAAAGAATAAAACAATTGAAATACTATAGATAAATTGCAATGCAGTAGGAAAAAGTTGAAAATAAATAAACTACAAGAGAAAATAAAGATTAAGTAGCTTCAAAATTAACTATGATAAGAAGATCAGTATTATGATAATGAGATAAATAGTACAAAACAAAATAAAAATAGCGAAATATAAAATAAACTGATAAATAATTGATAAGAGTATAATAAATGAAAAGTAGTTAGCATTGGCTAATAAGAATTTAAACTTTTAAAGGAAAAGAGGTTAATTAAAATAAAATGTGAAGAATAGAATGATTAAAATTGTAAACTAAACTAGGATTATATATTAAAATATAAAAAGAAAGTAGTATTTTAAGAGAAAACTATTGGATAAAAATAGGGAAAATATATGAGTGTTAAATTTTAGTTAAATGGTAAAAACAATACAAGATAAGTCTGATAGTAAAAAAAAAAAATCATTTGTAAAAGCAATATAATAACTATATATACAATTTAAAATTAAATATATAGATTACTGATTGGTATATATCAAAATATTTACAAATTATCAACTATAGCAAGAAAATTAACTTATAATATTATATACATAAATAGGCTTAAAAATAAATGATGAAACATATAATACTATAAATATGAAAATTATAAGTAGTTGTATTAGTAACAATGTATTATAGTAGTAAAAGTGATAATATATTATTGAAATAATATATAATATTAATTATAAAGAAATAAAAATGTAAATAGTAAATAAAGTACAAATAGTAAAAGTCATTATATGAGTAGTCACCAAATATAAGATAAGTTAGCAATAATATAAAAATAAGATGAAGTGGTATAAAAAATACAAGAATGCTAACATATGTAAAGATAAAGTATATATACAAAATAAGAATAAGAAGATAACAAAACAGTTCATAGTAAGCAGTGATGATATAGGATGAAAAGAAAAAAAAATAACGCATATTGGATAGATATAAAAACAAGTATAAATAATAAGGTAATTAATTAAATGTATATATAAGTATGACTGTATTATAAATAATAAAACTGTAGTAGTATAGGCTAAGTTGTAAAACATTATAAAATAGCATAAACTATTAAAAAAGAAAGGAATAGTGGTAAGTAATATATATAAAAATAGAAATAAAGTGGGGGTTAGTAAGAGTAGAAAATCTCCTCTATTGTGGGTTCGCCTCATTGATGTCCAGCTTTAGGATTGCCTCCTTGACATCAGGTTGCAGATTAGCCTCCACGACATCCAGTTACAGGTTGCCTTCTGGACATTCAGTTGCAGATTTTGCCTCCCTGACATTCAGTTGTATGTTTGCCTCCATTGACGTCTAGTTACATATTTGCCCTTTCAACATCCGGTTGCTCCAAAATGGTGAATGGAATAATGTAATGTTTCGTATGTACTTGGATATTGAATGCTTAATTAAGTATGATGTTATATTTTGAAATTTGTGATATAAAAATAGAAGTAAAAGTAGGAAATGAAGTAAAAAAATACAATGATGAAATATTAAAATAGATGTATAGATTATTATTATCAAACATAAATAGTAGAAATTAGTAGTAACGAAATGATTTATAAAAGTAAGAAAAAAATGGAATGAAATACAAGCATATGCTTAAATGCCAATGTGAATGAAAAAATAAATATGTAGTGTAGTAAGTTGACATAATAAACATATATTATAAAATATATAGTAATGTAGTAATTAGATAAGTGTAAAATAATATGTATAGTAAGTTTGTTGAAATATATGATATATATAGTAATTAGTAGAAAGTATATGCAGTAACCAAGAATTTAAAGATAATAGAAACTGAAATAAAGTAACAATATAAGTAGTAAGTGTATAAAATTAATAAGTAATTATTAATAGTGAAGAGTAAATATAACAGAAAATATTAAATAATAAGTAATAACAATGGTATTGAATATAAGATGTAAAAAAATAGTAATAAAAGAAAAAAATTAAGGTGTAAGGTATTATTTAAGTAAAAATATTACAATCATGTTAAAATATACTAAAATAAATAAGATGACATAAAATAATGGAAAAATATATTGTCATAAAATTAAATCATATATAAAATGTATGTAAATAAGAAAATATCAAAATTTTAAAATATAATAGAAATAATAATGAAAGAAAATAATAGTCGCAATAATAATTTAATAAGTAGTAATTTAAAACTTAATAAAATGCGTAAAAGTAATAGCAAAAATAAATGAGTAACGTAAAAGGGCATAAAAGTAAGAAGGACAAAACATTAAGAAGGAAAAAATGAGTAAGACAAAATTAAAAGATTAAGACTAAGGAATGTAGATAAAGTAATAACTATCAAAGTGAATTAATAGTAAAAGAAAAGAATTTTTTTAAATAATGTTTAGCGTTAAAAAGGAGAAGTAGTATAAAGCAAAATAGACGCGGAAAATAAAAGAGAAAAGTTAGTCTACATACAAGGTATCATGAATGTAGGTCAAAACCAACCATAGCACTCGTGATACAAAAGAAAACATGCTCGCTTACAATATCACATCAATGTAAACGAGGAGGGTATCATGAATGCAAGTTCAACAACTATAGCATTCATGACTCAAAACTGACACTCACACATTTAATGTCAACCACAATTTTGTTTTCATTATAACTTTTGTACTACTTACTGAAGTCGGCTCTGATACCACTCTGTAACGCCCCGAATTCCAAACACAGGTAATTCGTAGCACAAACATGATTTTTACTTCAACTTCATACAAAAATACAAGGAATTTAATTTTTTTTTCATTACAATGTTATTCTTTACAATACGCAGCGAAAAAATTACAAAATAAGTACAATTTATAACATTAAACATCTTCAATTCTGCAACAGTCATCAACACCAAACTCATATTCTCGTCGCTTACTAATCAGAGTCTTACAACTTTAAAACTGCACATACGTCAGTTGCATACAACTGAAGCAATTTTATAATACAACGATTCCCTAATATAGCAAACACAAACTTGAAATCAAAAATGAAAAGTGACTTCTAATTATGTCAATGTATGATATGAACTTAATGACTAATGCAAACATTCATGCTTACGATACAACACTAATGCGCATTTGTTCGGATTCTATACATCCCATGCTACATAGGTCCGAGGGCAAGTCCTTAACGTACTCCTCATTATAGGGTTCAATCACTCGTTATGAAAACCCATACCGGTGATTAATGTAAGATCTAGATATTCTGTGAGTATCTGACCCATGCCCTGGTAATCCTTGCGAATCATTCTCCCACTGCAAGTAATTTTGGATATCTTCCTCACACCCCGATAATTCTAGAGATGAACTTACACGGCAAGACATATGGTACATCATCACACAAACATCCCATGAGCATCTCCTCGATCCCGATAATTCTGGAGATAAATATCACACCGCAAGTGATTTTGGGTATCTTCCTTATACCCCGATAATTCTCGAGATAAATTCCACGCCGCAAGTGATTTTGGATATCTTCCTCACACCCCTATAATTCTCGAGATAAATCCCACACCACATGTGATTTTGGATATTTTCCTCACACCCCGATAATTCTTGAGATAATCTCTCACCGCAAATCATATGCGGCCATCCTACCCATGTTTTCTCTCACATTGTCACATCTCCATTTAGTGTATGTCCTTAGGTTTAATTGTAGTTATTATTACCTAGAGCTAGCTTACCCTCTTACCGGACTTAAGCCAAACCACTGAGAATACTAGCCCATCCTGGCCACTTCTTACATTTTCATAAATTATAATCTGTCGACATCCGGGGTCTCGCTCAACCTCCAGAATTCACATATCTCAAACACAGAGATTTTCCAAGTTATTCTTAAACTCTTTCAAAATTCTTTATTCATTACAATTCATTTGATTCTTTTATTCATTGATAACTTCTTACCCATTGTAATAGAAATTTCAATGATACTTCAATTTGAATAAAACCCTTTTAATTATCATACGTCAAAATTTTCAAATTCCTCCTTTGATTATCTCTTAATTCATCATCTACGCAAATTTCATAAGCTCTAAATTAAACTCGCTTTCCATACCATATAAAAAAATTTGAATAAAAAATCGTCACATTTCACTCTTTTAATCAACTTTAATTTTAACGAAATAATTCCAAAATTACTTGTTAAAGAAATTTAATTTACAACGTAATTAATCCACAAACAAATCTTGAACTAATTGATAATAGTCTTGTCAAAATATTCGATAACATGCCATATTAATTTAAATTTATCTCAAATGAAAATGGGGTTTAAAAGAACTAAAATAAAATTAAAAAAATTATTTTAAAAAATTCGACCACAACCTGGTTTGAATCAGCGCTCTAGATTGCACCCAACAACCACAAATCCAAATCCTTATTGTTGTAAAATTTCCATCAAAATTCCTCTTATGTCTTTGCCTACTGTTTTAATGAGTTAATAAAATTTTAAAAGAAAACAGAGACTCGAACCTGCAACCCTAGGCACTGTACTGAGTGCACAAGCCCACACGCTCTAACCAGACTCTCAAGTCTCACCCATTGCCTAAAAGCCTCTCGAAAAATGAATTAAGCTTTACTACTCTAAAATAAGTTTCATTGTTTTAACATTCATGATGCATACCAATCTAAATTTGTACAATTTGAGTTCTAAATTTTAATCACATTACTAAGAATGAAAATTTTAACATCCATAATATCTAAAAGTACATCTACCAAATTTAACATGATGCATCAACACAATTTATTCATATTCCTGCAAGCAACCAATTCTACAACTGCACCTCATACTATTTACCAAAATCATGTGTATATTTCTATTTAAAATTTGGCAAGCAAAACATGACATTATCACATTAATAATTTAACTAGATCTTAGCAATCTAACACATGATAATCAAATTTTCTCTTCTACATTCTCATATAACTTAATTAAATTAACATGCATTGATTCAAAGATTAATTCACCACCTAAAAGGAAATTAAAATTTGCACATAACTCGACTTCTTATCATAGTATTCCTTCTACAAAAATAATTAGAGACTAAGGAGGCACCCACATTTTGATTGAAAATCCTTACAATTAAAACTCCTAGAAAAGATCTCCAATCTTCTCCTCTAAAAACCGAGTTACAAGAAAATCCACAACAAATGATTCCAAGCCAACAATAAATGTTGTGGGAATGGAAAAAAAAATGAAGCGACTTTATGCATTGGCTAGTTGATTTTTTTAAAGGAAAGAGAAATGGGAGGTTTTTAAAACCACCCACTCTAAGTTAGCATTGGTATAAATACCCAAAACCCCGATCCGATCCGAACCCGAGCCGGACCCGGCATTGGACCGGAACCGACCTGGTCTATCCGGGTCCGAGTTCGGGTCCTAAAATGGGACCGTTGTACTTTCAGGTTCGGGTCCGGTTCTGCTCAAAAGAGATCCGACCCGGACCCGGACCCAGACCCGTTAAAAATACCCAAAAAATTAACATAAAAATAAATATTATATCATCATCCCTCCCCTCCTTCCTCCTCAATTCTAAATCTTCCTCTTCCAAACGCAAAACTCATGCATTTTATTCTCTCCTCTATTTTAAATCCTCCACTTGCCTTCCCCGCTCGCCGCTCACACTCCCGCTCCTACCCGAACTGGTAGGAATATTTTAATAGGATCCGGACCCGGTCCTCACGGGTCCTGGTCTGGGTCCAGATCTAATTTTTGCACCCGTAAGGGACCGGGTCCAAGTCCAGGTAGTGAAGGACCCGACCCGATACCAATGCTAGACTCTAACCAATAACTACCCACAAAGTCTTTTAAACTCATTCAAAAATTCATTTTCCCTCTCATGCACTTTGTCGGCCATTAATGCAGGGTGAGCATGCACGGGTTTTTAAAAAGGTTTGTGTGCACGGGCTTACTATGTATTTGTGTGTGCACAAAAACTACAGATAAAACAATAGGAGTTTTATGCAATTTAAATACATATGTTACTCATTTTAATATAGATTTAATAAAACTAGCTTAAATTAATCATAATAAATGTTTTTATGAACAAATAAAAATAAACATACATACTTCATTAATTTTATTTTGAAAAAGAAGACAACCAACACATGCACTGTAATCGCGTGCGTCACATGTATCAATAAATATTCAAATACAAATAGATTTAAGCAATGAAGAAATGTTTGTAAACAATCGAAATACAACATACGTAAAAAAAATTATATTAATAATGTTACAGATAACACGTAACGTTAAAATATGCGCGTGTAACACACGAAGTGCAAAATTGTCATAACTCAATTTTTCGAGGTGTTACAAAAAGTGAGCCAGTTTGTTAAATATTTTCGAAAATGGATCAATTTGGTAATTATTTTCAAAAGGTGGGTCAGTACGGAAAAATTCCAAGTTCATTGTTCTGTGGTTGTAGGCTGGCTGTTCAAATGGAATAAATTTCAGTTGATGACATGTATGATGTACTTGCACCGCTCATGCTATGTTGAATGACCGTCATGAAACTCTCCTTGTTCTAGAAAGGGTATACTTGAAATCTAAACTCTGTGGTTCTTTTTTTGTGACAAACTTGTCGGACTTTAATACCCTATCGAAAATCAGCTCTTCTATCCCCCCTCATCTCATCCTTTGCCCTCCAGATCTGATCAACTCTCTCAATTTCTCCTCCCCCCCTTCTTTAATCTTGTTCTTCTCCTCATTTTCTCCAAACCCTTTTCTTTGTGAGCTCTCTTTCATAGGTTTTAGTTTTTCCCCGTCCGTTCCTTCCCGTCCCCGGTGCGCTCCCCTCCTGGTGGTTGCTTCGTCGGTTGGAGACCTATTCCGAGCCGTTGTATTTCTGATCTTTTCCGAGCCGTGGTCTTTCTCAGCACGGTGCAATCTCCAGTTTGGTTCCCCAGCGCAGCTGGAGATTGGCGCTCTTCGCCCCTTGGATCCTGGTTGGTCAGATCCGCCGGTATTCTCAAGCCTCGCCGTGGGTAAGTCTCGTTCAGAAGCTAATCACTGTAAGTATCGTTCTCTTGCAATTGGTTTATTTTGGGTAGGTGCTGTTGGTTGTGGCGCTTGGCTTCGATTGCTTTGATCATGTGCGGTAGATTGAAGAGTGGTTGTCATTTCTCTCAGCCTCCCTTCGATCTCTCGTGGTTATCACTTGTTTAGCTTCGATTGATACTTTGTCCATCGCTCGGTTGCGACTCTGCCTGCCGTGGCTGAGTTTGCTGTTATCCCTTGTGGAGTGTTCTGATTACACTATAGTTCTTCTCCCTCTCTAAGGTTCTCCCTCCTCTCTCTCTCATTCTCTATCTGTGATTGTAAGCTTTGGCCTGTTAGGGGCTTCTCTGCGCTTTGCCTCTGCCGCCGGTGTTGGCTTGCTGTAGTAGCTCGTCCGCTCCGCCATTATTGTCCGGCTTGATTATTATTGGGCCTGTTTCTTTTTGGTGATTGGCCCATGGATCTATCATGGGTGCAAGTTGTCAAAAAAAAGTCAAAAAAAAGAATTATTAACCAGAATCGCTCTTTTTGTGGGCTTAGCCCACCTGAGTTTCTTCGGCCTGGTTACACGAAGCTTCCTAGTAATTTCCCTTCCCCTTCTTCCCGCCAATCCCCTTCTAGTTCCTATTCATCTTCTCTCTTCTCTAATTCCCATCTGCTGCGTTATCCGCAGGTTTGCTTTCACTGCTTGCAACCGGGCCATATTAAAAGATTCTGTAGTGCAGCAATGAGGTGTCTCTTTTGCCTGAAAGATGGCCATTCTCGCCCTAAGTGTTTCACCCTTCAAAGAATGTTGGGCCTATCGATCGGTGTTCCCATTTCAGATCAAGTTCTAGCCGCGATTGACTTCCCAGCTTTACAAAGAAAGCTCTCTGCGGACTCCTCCCTCAACCCCAAAATCAAAAAAAATACTTCCAAGTCTCCTCTTCTCCCTACGCCCCCTATGATCAATCGTATTGTAGAGCCTGTTAGTCGCCCGGCTATTTCCAAGTTGTCCCCCTCGGCAAGTTCCGTTTCACCAAATGTCTTACAAGTTTTCATCCCTTCCATCGACCTCTCTGATCGATTGAAATCGTTCGACTCCTACGGGGCGATATCTTTTAATGGAGGTTCGATTCCTACTTTTACTCTTAACTCTCTTCTCAGCAACTCGTGTAATGTGAAAAATTGGGACTGGGTCCTTTGTTCTTGCTCGAACGGCAACGTGGTTATTCGATGCCCTTCACCCAAGCTGCTCCAGGATCTTATAGAAAACGCTTCTTTATCGGTGGGATCGATCTCTCTGTCTATTCGTAAATGGAATCAAGTTAATCCTCCCAAAACCGTTCCCAAATCCAACTCTACGGTTGTTACTTTACTGGGGCTCCCTTCGTTCTGTGATTCGGTGCATCGTATGGGGAATTTAGCGTGTTATGTGGGTAAATTAACTAGCATTTCAGCAGCTTCTAAACTAGCTTCAGGATGTATGCAAGTAGAAGCTATTTTTGATATTCCTGAAAGTCAAGATCGTATTGAGGCTTTTGTGCTTAAGGATGGGATAGTCTCTTTCCCTGTTTCAGTTCAATACCACATTCCCTCTTCCTCAGAGGGAACTGGTCTTGTTAAGTCTGCTAGTCCAACGATATCTTACCCCATAGTCTTTTCCGCTCCATCTTCGTTCCATCCAGGATCGAGATCCTTTTCTAAACCCCAATGGAGGAACCCACTGAAAGCTTCTGTTAAGAAAAAATTCCAACCCCCAAACAAATCGTTTGTTTCCTCCGGTAAGTCGAAGATTTCGCCGGCCAAGCCTCCGAACCTAGTTTGGATCAATCCGGATCTCAATTCTCAAATCTCTTCGAGGAATGTATCCAAAGTTTCGAAACGCATGAATGTCTCTCCTTTGGCTATAGCCTCTTTACCTGAGACTCAGGAGGTCAAGCTTTCCTCTTCTTTTCCTCTTAATGCTGCTGAGGAAGCTCCCTCTAACTTCGAGCTTCCAAACCCTGTTTCCCACTAGCCTAAGCGGGAAGTTAATCCGCATTTTGAATCCGATTGGCAGAGGTTTCAAAAGCAAGCTCATTTCTCCTCTATCACGGCTGCTGATCCCGCTCTTCCTCTCATCAAGGTCAAATCCGATAAAGCTCCCCAAGCTCCCGATTGGACTGAGGCTGAAAACCTGTTGGAGGAAGAGGAAGAAGACCGCAAGAGGGATTTAGCCGACCGCAAGGTTAGTGTTTATGTTTATTTGAGATTTTTTTCATTGTTTGAAGCTGTTCTTTTGCATTATCGATTGGTGAGTTTTAATTTCTATTTTCCACTCCATTTCCGTGTATCTCGATTTCTGTATTCCCAATGTCCTTTCGTTTTGTTATCGGAAGAACGCTGTTCTTTTTCTTCTCATATTAAATTAGTGATGCACGCCTCATTAAGTGCTTTCCTACCACGGTTCGGTGCCGTATTCTATTCAGGTTTATTTCCTCTTGATCTTCTTGGGGCGGGGTCTTGTGCTGAGATTTATCCATCTTCATCTTCGCTCGACGTAAGCCCCCCTCAGATGATCGACCCTGATTTCCCTCTTCGGCCTGTCCGAGCTGTGAACATTGCTTTACCTAAGTCTTAATTTTCGGCAGTTTCCATGTCTTCCCCCCGCTTGATCAGATCTAGTGCTCGTTTACGAGCTAGATGTCATGCCTCGGCCTCAAATGCCTTTAGTGGTGAGGTTTCGACTACGCAGCTCCCTGTGTTGGCTTGTCCTCCCGACCCGGCCATCGTTTCGGTGAACTCTCCTCTAGGATCTATTTATCAGCTTCAATTTGATCATTGTTCTGATAAAGATCTAATATCCATTTCGTCGAAATTAGGCTTTCTAACTTTGGTGCCCCCCTCCTCGGTGCCTTTAGCCATCAGGAATAAAGAACGCTCTAGAGTCAAAGAGTTCGAAGGTATTTAATGATTACGGTTTCTTGGAACATCAGGGGACTGAATTGTCCCGACAAGCAAAGATCTATATATCAATTGATTTCTTCTTCTCACTGCGACCTCATTTTGATTCAAGAAACTAAACTCGAGGTTCCCTCTCCCTCAATTCTTAGAACGATCGGAGGTTCCATCATTTCGAACTGGATTTCCCTAGATGCGATTGGGTCTAGGGGAGGTATCCTGTTCGGGTTTAAAGAGGCGATGTTCACTATCGTCTCGATACATCGCCTCAACTTCTTCCTCATTGTTAAACTTTTTTGGTTACCTCTTAACACTAACCTCACGGTTATCTCAGTTTATGGTCCATCTTCATCTGTAGGTCAGCCATTGTTTTGGACCGAATTCCTTTCCCTTCTGCCCCATTCTAACGAGCTGTGCATCTTCTGTGGCGACTTTAACGTCATGCGTTTCTCCAACGAAAGATCTAATATCTCGTCTTCGGGCAATCATCGCTTCAACGAGTGCATCCAAACTTTGCTTCTGACCGATATTCCATTATCAGGCAGATCCTATACGTGGTCGAACCTCCGCCATCGTCCAGCGATGGCGAAGCTCGATCGGTTTTTGGTGTCCAATGTTTGGATTAACCAGTTTCACAACTCTTTCGCTCTCGCATTACCCAACCCCTCCTCAGATCACGTTCACATCGCGCTGCATTCTGATTTCCATTTCCCTCGCCAGCATCAATTCAGATTCGACAAATTTTGGTTGCAAGACCAAGTCTTCGTTAACCTCGTGTCGGATTGCCTTTTAGTCATTTCTGGTTCTTCTGGATTAGGATCTATCCTTCTTAAACTCCACGCGATTAAATTCGGGTGTAAAATATGGCGTAATGAAAGACAATTTAACACCAATTTCCTAAAATTTTTTTATCTCTCGTCCATTGAATCTATAGATCAAATGGAGGAGCAAGGGCCGATCTCGATTGAATTATTCAATGGGCGGCATTCTTGCAAAAAAGAATTTTCGGATATACTCCACCAAGAACATGTGAAATGGGCTCAGAGAGCGAAATTCCGTTGGCTCAAAGAGGGCGATTGCAATACCGCTTTTTTTCACAATTTTGCCTCCCATAGGCAGAGATGTAATCACATTTCTTCTATCTTTCACGAGGGGGCTGAACTTTCTTCTATCTTTCACGAGGGGGCTGAACTTTCTTCTAATGAAGATATTCACCAATCTTTCCTCCGGTTCTACAAAAATCTCATTGGTTCATCAAAATCGAGGTCCTTAAGCCTGGATTGGACCCAACTATACGGCGATGATCCGACTGATCTCTCTTCTCTTGATTCGCCATTCTCGATGGAAGAAATCAAATAGGCGGTTTTTGCTTTAAAAAGCGATGCGGCACCGGGACCGGACGGTTTCCCCGCTTTCTTCTTTCAAAAGTTCTGGCATCATTTGAAAGATGACCTTTATCGTATGTTCACTGAGCTTCATCTAGGATCCTCTTCTTTTGATCGCATCAACTACGCCCACATTGTTCTTATTCCTAAACTAATCGGTGCGAATACCGTGGCTAATTTTAGGCCGATTAGTCTGATCAATACTACGTTCAAAATTATCATGAAAGTTCTGTCGAATAGATTAGGAGAGGTGATTCCTCCCCTTATTGATCCGGTTCAATCAGGTTTTATTAAAGACCGTTTCATTCTGGATAGCGTGGCTTCGGCACAGGAAATCATTTCCTATTGTCACAATTCCAAATCAGAAGGGATTCTCCTCAAACTTGATTTCCAAAAAGCTTATGATAACGTTTCTTGGGAATTCCTTTTCGATATATTAAGCAATAGGGGTTTTGGCCCCAAATGGATTGCTTGGATCAAGTCTAGCCTGTTTGCGGGGACATCTCCCATCCTCATTAATGGATCGGAAGGTCATAAATTTAAAATCAAATGCGGGCTCAGGCAAGGTGACTCGCTTTCTTCCCTATTATTCTCTCTTGTAGCAGACGTTTTTAGTAAACTTCTTCGCAATGCTTGGGACGCCCAAGTCATCGAAGGACTGGGTGAATCTCGTTCCTTCAACGGTGTACTGAACCTTCAGTACGCCGACGACACCATTATTCCAGCCAAACCTAATCAACATACTCTCAGAAACCTAAAACTTCTCCTCTATTGCTTCGAACTAGCATCTGGTCTTTCTATCAACTTTCAAAAATCATCAGTTGTTTGGTTGGGAGGTTCTCCCAATAGACAGGATGAAATATCCGCGTTCTTTAACTGCCCGGTCGCATATTTTTCCATTACGTACCTAGGGATCCCACTGAGATGGGGCAAACTTCATAGATCGGATTGGTCACCAATGATTGACAAGGTTGAATCCAGACTGTCGGTGTGGTCTGGGAGACAATTGTCTCGAGGCGGTAGACTCATCCTTCTCAACTCGGTTCTTTCATCTATTCCCCTGTACATGATGTCATTCTACTTTATTCCATTTTGGGTCATCAAAAGAATTGATCGTATTAAAAGTAATTTCCTATGGTCGGGTTCTTCTATTTACAATCCCGGTTCACATCTTTGTAATTGGAAACTCGTCTGTTCTTCTAAATTGGCGGGTGGTTTAGGTGTTTTAGACCTTAGGCACCAAAACCTTGCCTTGCTAAGCAAATGGATCTGGAGTCTCCTTAAAAAGGAGGACCTCCCCTGGATTAGATGCATCAAAGCTAATTACTTTGTAACTAATCCATGGTGGAGTTTTCTGTTTCGTACTCACAGGAAAGCATCCCCATTTTGGAAAGGCATTTGGAAAGCGGTAGCGGCGTTTCAGTGTGGTTTATACCATGTTTGTAAGGATGGTACCATGACCAGATTCTGGTCGGATATCTGGATCGGTAGTTCCTCTTTAGCTACCGCTTTTCCCGTGATTTTTAGGATGGCCGCCGACCCCCTGGCTTTAGTAGCTGATTCCTATAGCCTCATCGACGACCATAGGGTATGGTCGATTCCCCTTTTATCTAATCTTTCGCCCCATTTAGTTCCCGAGTTTGATAAATTAATCGAACTCATTAACAATGTGGATTGGAATGATAAAGAGGATTTCCTCTGGCAATGGAACTCGTCTAAAAACTTCTCAGTCCATTCCTTCTATCTTTTCCTTAATTTCAGAGGGATCAAGTCGCCTTTCTACGACTTGGTTTGGAGATCTTGTGCTCCGTTGAAAGTTAAGATTCTAGTGTGGTTAGCGCTCAACAATAAACTTCTTACCGTCGAACTTCTCAACAAAAGAAATATTGCAATGGGACAATTGTGTCCCCTTTGCGAGTCGTTTTCCGAGGATGCGAATCACTTGTTTGTTGGCTGCGACTACACTCTTTCTCTGTGGAAAATTACCGTTCTGGCATGGGAAGTGTCTAACACTCCGATCAGTCTAATCGATTGCTGGTCTAAACGACCCCCTAACCATAATCTCCACAACTCTTGGATCCTCTCTTTCCAGATTATTATATGGATTATCTGGAAAGAAAGAAATCACAGAATTTTCCGGCATATTCTCACTCCATCGCGTTCATTAGCTAAAGAGTTTCTTCAGTTATTCAATTTTTGGTCTTCTTCGTTAAAATCGGAAGTGAGAGATAATATGAAAGGAGATAGATTGGAGAAGGCTTACAATTGTCTTATTAATCTCAATGCTATTTAATGTTCTAATTCCCTAACATCTTTTGAGTATTTGTTATCTCTTCATAAGCTTAGTGGTAGCTCAATGTAGTTAGCTGTTTTTTCTTCCAGATTATCTCGTTGCTGTCTTTCTTATGGCTCTTTTGAATGTTGGCTCACTGTATTACCGGTGAGATCTTTTATTTACCCTTTGATTATGTTCCTTTGCAGGCTTGATGGGTAGTGTGGTCTATCCTATTTTGTTCTGGGTTTGCTTTTTAGTCCCCGTAGTGGGGCTTCCCTGGATGGGATTTTTTGCCCAGGTCCGCTGTAGCGGGTATGCTACTGCTCTCTTCGGTCTTTTGAGTTAGGGATGGTTCTGATGATCATGGGTTTCGCTTATAGCTGGAATGTTTAGTTCTGTTTTTAGTTCTACTTTCTGAGCTCATATGTTTAGAGCTTTTTGGTTGGTTTCGTTACTATGCTGTTCCTTCTCATTGGATGTATTAGGTTCTAGATATGGATGTTTGGCTGTATGGATTGGTATCAGTCTTCTTATTGTTCTATCTTATTATCATGTTAATGCTATGTTCCTTGGTTTATCAGTGTATTGCTGCTATTTGATTTCATTTGATTGGTGGGTCTTGTGGTTAACTAGCATTGAGATCTTGGTTTTGGTGGAATTGTTTCTTGATGTTTAATTCAGTTCTTTCGGAGAACTGTTTTTTGGGTGGAGTGATCTCCTGCTACTGTTGTTTTGCCGTGATGGTGATCTTCTTCCTTTGGCCGCTTGCATCATCGCAACTAGATAGGAGATCAGCTCAGTTTCGGCACTCAGTTTTGTGAGTTGTTAGTCTTTCGGCTGTCGGTTTTTCACAAGTGCGAGAGCTTGTAGGCGTTTTGGCTACTTTAGTCTCCGCGCTTCATTTCCTTCCCATCTGCAGCTGAGGCTTCTCCATTGTCCTAGTGTGGTCCTGTTCAGCTTGCATCTAGGAGGGGAGTGGCGGGCTGTTCTCAGCTCGGTGGCTGATCTTCTGTGGTTATTTATCTTCTAGGTTCTGTATTATAGTAGATTGTTTTGTACTAATTGTTTTACGACTTGTAAGACCCTGCTACTTTTTAATTTAATGATATATTATGGCTGGAGTCTTTGGGCTCTATCCGTTTCATCAAAAAAAAAACTTGTCGGACTTTACAGCTCAATTATACTAGTAATATACACCTGCAATTAAAAAATTAAAGTAAAACATTTTGATTTGCACGTGCAGAGTATGTTTAAATAAATATAATTTTTTAAAAGTAAATATATATTAAAATAATATAATATAGCACGTGCGAGGCACGTGTTAGTAATATGCATATAAAGGGTATAATTGGAGAGTTGGATGTGACCTACGAAGCACGTTTTAATAAAAAAAATTAAATTAAAAACTTCGATATAAACGTGCGGTGTATGTGTTAATTTAAAAAATTTAAGTAAAAAATATATATGCTATACGCGTGTTGCATGTATCAATTTAAAAAAAATTAAGTAAAAAATGGGAGAGTTGGAATTGCACGTGCAACACACGAATATGTTTTTGTTTGTTGACAAATTATAACTCCAACTCTCATAATAGTAGAGATGTTCTTTAGTGCAACAAGTGACCACACTTATAGGACTAGTGTTGCACTTACATTTACATTATCTGTAACCCCTGTTTTTCGTTTTTCGTATTCTTGGTGTATTTTTTTCTTCTTTCTTGAGTATTTATACGCTTCTTGTATTTTGGACCGTATATTGGAGTTTTTTTAATATATATATATATATATATATATATATATATATATATATATATATATACTAGGTTTGCCCGTTGACACGTGCCTACGGCACGTCTTCGGAACGGTGCACCTTGTTTGATCATATAAAATAGTTTTGGAGGTCCATCAAATTAATTTAAATTTTTTTTTTTTTTGAGGAAAGTCCAGCAAATTAATTGAAGTAGCAAATATATTATATGAGAAACTTTTGGGGTCCAGCAAAAAACATATTATATGATTTTTTTGATTTTTTTTGAATTATTTTTAAAGTTTTTAAATTTTAAATTTTTTTAGTTTATTAATTTTTAATTTTGTAAAAATTTAAAATTTTTTATTTTCTTAAATTTTTGAATAGAAGAGGGGGAGAGAGAGAGAGAGAGAGAGAGAGAAATAATTAAATAAATATAAGAGTTGTTTTGGGTGGGAGATTTGAATTTGAGTTTTGGGAGAAACTTTTGGGGGAAAAAATATGTTTTGTGAGGTTAGATCTGGGCCTTTGATTTTTTGGGGAATTGAAGGAGAGCCACTTGATAGCTTTCTTTGTGTTTTATTATATATATATATATATATATATATATATATATTCATTTTTGTTCATTTTGAACTTCTTGTGATTTATTTTTCTGTCCCTTGATTTGTTCTGGATCGTTATTATTATTTCGCTCTTCATTGGTTCTTGCTCTCTTATTTTGTTTTGTTGAGTGCTCGTGGTGTTTTGGTTGCTAATCCTATTGCTATTCATATTGCTTTTGATCCCTAATTAACTACCAAGGCCAAATTAGCCTACAACCCAATCTCCTACTGCTACTCCTAACAAACCCAAATACACCCAATACCCAATTACCCACAATACTACTAAAAAACATAATCCAAACCTTATATAAACTACCCTAATTACCTAAACCCTAACCTTAATTACACTACCTAAACCCTAACCCTAATTACCCTACCCCCGATCCCCCCTACCTAAACCCTAACCCTAATTACCCTACCCCCGATCCCCCCTCTCCGACTGCCCCTAGCCGACACCCCATCTGCTGCACCCTCCCCTACGCCCGTCGCCACCCGACCAACACCCTAGCCGCAACCCCACCATCTCCCGAGCACTCCATCTCTCTTTCTCTCCGTCCCTCCGTCCGTCGGCGTCGTGCGTTGGCAGACCATCTCCCGAGCACTCCATCTCTCCTTCTCCCCTTCCCTCCATCCGTCGGCATCGCGCGTCGGCAGTAGCAGCGCCAGCAGCAGTGCCAGCATCGGCCAGCGCCGCCACCGCCACTCTCGACCGCTCTCTCTCTCTCTCTTGGGTTGCATGTGCACGTGGGTTGCACGTGTTGTTATGTGATTGCTTTGGTTCGTGATCTTCATTCGTGGATTTTGTTCATTGTCGGGAATACGTTTCCGTTATTCTTGGTTTTCCTTTTGTCTTCGGTTAAGGCAAGTAACTTGTGCTCAATTCCTTTGTGTGATACAAGTCATAATTTTCGCTTGTAGTGTAGTTGGATTCTAGAGACAACTCGTGTCTGATGTATGTTTGATGAATATTGTCTCTATAGTGCTATTGACCATAGTTGCCTCACGACACAAATTTGACATGAAACAACTTAGATTTTGACCGTTCTTGATGTGATTATATTTGTGAGATAATTATGAGAATTTTGGTGTTTATATGGATTCATGTGTAGCTCCCCGAATTTTCAATATGATATCTTAGAAATACGTGGCACAATTTCCAGCATCAACTTCAATGTAATAGTACACATAGCCCAAAAACACAGATAATTTTTTATTTCAACTTTTATTACAACAATAATTTACAACACAGCGGAATACAAACACCTTGAATTACAAACTTTCTTTCTTACAACAATTTCTTTTGCAAAATTTACACAAAAGCTATACTACATCAATTTATCTCAAGCATTCAAACCCCAAGCTTTAAGCAACAACAACCTGTAAAACATGAGGCTAGAGGTGATCCCTAACCCCCAAAACTAAAGGGGTCAGCCATAAAGGTGTGAATGACATAAAAATAAAGCAACATAATTAAATCATAAAATATAGAGTCATCCACAACATATATCATCGACAAGAATAAAGGAATGAGAAATAACAAATAAGTAAAGCATGAAAACATCAAGAAATATAAGATAGCAGATAGTAATACATGAAAACATCAAGTGAATCTAGACTAAGTGTCAAGTGTAGGAAAAACAAGAAAATACAAGCATAAAACCAAGTCAAGAAAACACAAGCTCTATATGCTGACTCTCTAATGCATACTTGTCGGATTCTATGCATTCCATAGTACATAGATCCGGTGCAAGCCTTTAACGATCTCCACTTATAGAGATAACCCCTCGTTATGCAACTAATCCTACTGCGGTGATGGAAAACAAGATCCAGAATACTCCGCGAATAGGCATCACAGCCCTCGATGCACAAGCATCATGTAAGATAACTCAACAACAACCACCGAAGAATCATCTCCCAAACCCGTGTACCCCATGAATAGGCTTGCAAGGCCCTCAACTTGTAGATACACCAGGTACATTTCGTGAATAGGCCTGCCAACCCTCGACACGCGAATGCACCCTGCATGCTCCGTGAATAGGCCTGCAGACCCTCGACACACGAACACACAAATATCCTCTCGAGACAAAACAACAAACAGTCCTGGAACGCATCCGTTGGACTAACAAAACCATGAGCCTATACTTACGTTTTCCAAGTTCCATCACATCCCTACTAGTGCTTGTCCTTAAGTTGATTATTATTAGACCACCAAAAATCCCCATCTCTAGAGTTAGTGTATCCTGCCGGACTTAAATACTCAACAACAACTAAACCACGACCCTCCAGGTCTAACTCAACAAATCTCAACTTGCCGGTTCACAGGACTCCCACTCAAATCCTAGAGATCTCAACAAGACCAAAATTCATAAACCCATCGTCAAAACGATCATAGGGAGAAACCTCTCCAATCAACAAAACCCAAATCTTTATAAAATTCTAGAATCCAAATCCAACAATAAAATATCTTGAAAACATATGTTCTGTAGAAAGAATAATATTTAGAATAGTAATTTATAGATCCAAAAACATTTAAAGAATCAACCATTTAAAGAACACCTGGAAAACTCAAGAAAGCATCAGTATCAGTCGACTGTAAAAGGCATCAGTCGACTGTCCAGAGCAAAAATCCAACGTTTTTAAGAAAATAAATTCTAAGTAGTAGTAGTCGACTGCTAATAGTCACCAGCCGACTGTCCAGAGTGAAAATCCAACACTTCGAGAAAATACCAAAACAGAGCAGAGACAATCGACTGGAGAAATGGTTCAGTCGACTGTTCCGCACGAGATTTCAAGAAAAACATGAAAAACACAGTAGTCAGGTAGCAGCGGTCGATTGTCGAAACATATCAGTCGACTGCCTCACCTACAGACTGCAGTTTGGGTTGTGCATAATTCAACCGATACGAAGATTTACTTTACAAAAAAAAAATCTATAAAAATTATATTTCTGATATGATCAAATACAACTTATAGGATATACAAAGATCCAAAAAAACCAACCAAAAACCACTTGAATTGATAAAATAGCTTTTTGATGAACTTCTTCAAAATAAAACATGAATGTATGCATATATCAAAATTAGAGTTTTTAATAATAAATCATACATCAAAATAACTTTGTTTTATATTCCCAACTTACCTCGATAGTAAAATAAGTTGAGATATAGTAAAATCCTTCGAAAACACATAAAACTCAATTTCTTCTTAAACAACAAAAATACAATATTTATGAAAACGTTTGTATACTTGTGCACCAAAATAACTAAATCCATAAGCTAAAATAACAAATATTCAGATTTAAAACTTAGTATTTGAGAAATCCAAATTCGAACAGTATCTTTCACAAAATCACAAATCCCTAAATTTAATCAAAATGTATCAATCCCCAATTTTAGTCATCATAACTCAAATTCTCAAAACATGGTCTTTTAAATCATTACTCATTCTCAAAATTTCTCAACTTAATCTCAATCATTCTCAATAGTTGACTCATAAACAAGTTTATCATCAACATGGCCAAGTTGCATTCATCCAACTCGCCAATAGTCCATAAATCTCATCTTTAATTAATTAATGCATAACATTCATCATACTTAATCAATTCGGCAATAATCCAACATTCTTAGCCTACTCACAATTTATATTAGGTTCTCCAACAATCTAAAATAATCCACATGCAATTCTCCTCACAATAACTACGGTTCTTCTCAAAGATCCAATTTTTCATCCATCCAACATACATATTCATACCAAACCCTAGCATGCTTTCTAATAGATGAAATTCGACATCCAAGATCAATCAAAACATTCATATCATTCGCATACAACATACACAAATTAAAAAAAAATAAACAAGTCACTCACCTCAAATGAAGAAATTGATAAGAAAGCCTTTCTTTTGCAAAATCCAAGATCTTCTCTCTCAATCTCTAAGAAAAATAAAAACAATAAAATCTTTGTGTTGTGCAGCGGAAGATGGCTGCACTCCACCTTTTAAATTGGCCAAAAATTGAAGGATTAGGATTTTGAACACATTTGCAAAATAATCCTTTAACAAATTATTACTTTACATATATAAACCTTTCTTTATAAAGTAGTTAAAATAAGTTAAATAAATTAAAACCAAATCAAATCCTTTTACTACTGAGTTGTCCAGCAATCCAGTACAGCCCAGAAATAAAGAAAATTCGGATTTGTACTCAGGGTGGCAATTTTGCACAAAAGTTCTTCTTTTTATAATATTTGCAAATACATAATAAAATATTCATAAAAATCCAGAAAATTCAGAAATAATATCTAATAATACATATTATATTTTCCAATTAAAATATCTGACTTTTACTTTCCAAGAAAATATTTGCACAAGATCCAACATAAATTCCATATTTGCAAAAACACCATATTTGTTTAAATCTTTACCAAATCGACTCTAAATAAAATTTAAATATATTTTAATTTCAATGATGACCATGGAAAGCCCAAAAATCAGTAAAAACGAATTTTCATTATTTATTTGAGATCCAAACGGCTTTTTACATAAAAGCCCATCTCTTTTGAGGTATTTATAAAAATAGTTTCTTTATTCAGAAAAATCCCAAATTTTAGAATATACTCCATTATAAGTAGGAGAATTTATTAAAAATATAAAATTGGATATTTTTACTAAAAATATTTGCACGTGCGAAAAGATAAATCTTTAGAAAAATATTTATTAAATTTCCAGAAAATCATTTTAATTCATTTATAAATCTTTAGAATTATATTTAAAAATATGGGGTAATACATCACTCCCTCCTTAGAAGAGTTCTGTCCTTAGAACTACTTCTAATGGGGTCCAAACAAACACACAAATAAGGAATGCAATTTCTCATAAATGGAAACATAATTTATGAAATACATCACACAGGAGAATGCATTCCAACAAAAGAAATACAAACATACAGAAGAAACACAATCATGCAAAGAGTTCAGAAAAACAACCTTCCGCTGCGCAACTCTGATAACTTGCCATCGGAAACCAGCTGCAACAACCTCTGAACTCCCGCATCCAACTCTGACCTTCCACATCTGCTTCATTCTTCTAAGAATCAGTGGCCACTCCCTCCTTAGAAAGGACATGAGCAAGGAAAACCACCACAACACAATTCACATTCACATCAATACCCTATGGCAAAACCTCAACCATACCCCAAACCAAAACATCATGTTCTAACTCTATGTGATACTCACACTCTAATGTCCACACCGAGGTACTCACGCTCTAGTGTCCACACCTAGGTTGGTTTTCCATACTATGTCTATTATTATTATTGAAGCATGCTCTGATATCAATCTCTGTACCGCCCCGAATTTTCAATATGATATCTTAGAAATACGTGGCACAATTTCCAGCATCAACTTCAATGTAATAGTACACATAGCCCAAAAACACAGATAATTTTTTATTTCAACTTTTATTACAACAATCATTTACAACACAGCGGAATACAAACACCTTGAATTACAAACTTTCTTTCTTACAACAATTTCTTTTACAAAATTTACACAAAAACTCTCCTACATCAATTTATCTCAAGCATCCATACCCCAAGCTTTAAGTAACAACAACCTGTAAAACATGAGGCTAGAGGTGATCCCTAACCCCCAAAACTAAAGGGGTCAGCCATAAAGGTGTGAGTGACATAAAAACAAAGAAACATAATTAAATCATAAAATATAGAGTCATCCACAACATGTATCATCAGCAAGAATAAAGGAATGAGAAATAACAAATAAGTAAAGCATGAAAACATCAAAAAATATAAGATAGCAGATAGTAATACATGAAAACATCAAGTGAATATAGACTAAGGGTCAGGTGTAGGAAAAATAGGAAAATACAAGCATAAAACCAAGTCAAGAAAACACAAGCTCTATATGCTGACTCTCTAATGCATACTTGTCGGATTCTATGCATTCCATAGTACATAGGTCCGGTGCAAACCATTAACGATCTCCACTTATAAAGATAACCCCTCGTTATGCAACTAATCCTACTACGGTGATGAAAAACAAGATCCAGAATACTCCGCGAATAGGCACCACAGCCCTCGACGCGCAAGCATCATGTAAGATAGCTCAACAACAACCACCGGAGAATCATCTCCCAAACTCGTGTACCCCACGAATAGGCTTACAAGGCCCTCAACGTGCATATACACCAGGTACATTCCGTGAATAGGCCTGCCGACCCTCGACACGCGAATGCACCCTGCATACTCCGTAAATAGGCCTGAGACCCTCGACACGCGAACACATAAATGTCCTCTTGAGACAAAACAACAAACAGTTCTGGAACGCATCCGTTGGACTAACAAAACCATGAGCCTATACTTACGTTTCCCAAGTTCCATCACATCCCCACTAGTGTCTGTCCTTAAATTGATTATTATTAAACCACCAAAAATCTCCATCTCTAGAGTTAGTGTATCCTGCCGGACTTAAATACTCAACAACAACTAAACCAAGACCCCCCAGGTCTAACTCAACAAATCTCAATTTGCCGGTTCACAGGACTCCCACTTAACTCCTAGGGATCTCAACAAGACCAAAATTCATAAACCCATCGTCAAAAAGATCATAGGGAGAAACCTCTCCAATCAACAAAACCCAAATCTTTATAAAATTCCAGAATCCAAATCCAACAATAAAATATCTTGAAAACATATGTTCTGTAGAAATAATAATATTTAGAATAATAAGTTATAGATCCAAAAATATTTAAAGAATCAACCATTTAAAGAACACCTGGAAAACTCAAGAACGCATCAGTATCAGTCGACTGTCCAGAGCGAAAATCCAATGTTTTTAAGAAAATAAATTCTAAGTAGTAGCAGTCGACTGCTAATAGTCACCAGTCGACTGTCCAGAGTGAAAATCCAACACTTCGAGAAAATACCAAAACGGAGCAGAGACAGTCAACTGGAGAAACGGTTCAACCGACTGTTCCGCACGAGATTTCAAGAAAAACAAGAAAAACACAGCAGTCGGGTAGCGGCGGTCGACTGTCGAAACATACCAGTCGACTGCCTCACCTACAGACTGCAGTTTGGGTTGTGTATAATTCAACCGATACGAAGATTTACTTTACAAAAACAAAATCTATAATAAGTTTATTTCTGATATGATCAAATACAACTTATAGGACATACAAAGATCCATAAAAACCAATCAAAAACCACTTGATTTGATAAAATAGCTTTTTAATGAACTTCTTCAAAATAAAAACATGAATGTGCGCATATATCAAAATTAGAGTTTTTAATAATAAATCATACATCAAAATAACTTTGTTTTATATTCCCAACCTAGCTCGATACTAAAATATGTTGAGATATAGTAAAATCCTTCGAAAACACATAAAACTCAATTTCTTCTTAAACAACAAAAATACAATATTTATGAAAATATTTGTGCATACTTGTGCACCAAAATAACTTCAAAAATCCATAAGCTAAAATAAAAAAATTCAAATTTAAAACTTAGTATTTGAGAAATCCAAATTTGAACAGTATCTTTCACAAAATCACAAATTCCCAAATTTAATCAAAATGTATCAATCCCCAATTTTAGTCATCATAACTCAAATTCTCAAAACATGGTCTTTTAAACCATTACTCATTCTCAAAATTTCTCAACTTAATCTCAACCATTCTCAATAGTTGGCTCATAAACAAATTTATCATCAACATGGCCAAGTTGCATTCATCCAACTCGCCAATAGTCCAAAAATCTCATCTTTAATTAATTAATGCATAACATTCATCATACTCAATCAAGTCAGCAATAATCCAACATTCTTAGCCTACTCACAATTTATATTAGGTTCTCCAACAATCTAAAATTATCCACATGCAATTCTGCTCACAATAACTACGGTTCTTCTCAAAGATCCAAATTTTCATCCATCCAACATACATATTCATACCAAACCTTAGCATGCTTTCTAATAGATGAAATTCGACATCCAAGATCAATCAAAACATTCATATCATTTGCATAAAATATACACAAATTAAAAGAAAACAAACAAGTCACTCACCTCAAATGAAGAAATCTGATAAGAAAGCATTTCTTTTGCAAAATCCAAGATCTTCTCTCTCAATCTCGAAGAAAAATAAAAACAATAAAACCTTTTTGTTGTGCAGCGGAAGACAGCTGCACTCCACCTTTTAAATAGGCCAGAAATTGAAGGATTAGGGTTTTGAACACATTTGCAAAATAATCCTTTAACAAATTATTACTTTACATATATAAACCTTTCTTTATAAAGTAGTTAAAATAAGTTAAATAAATTAAAACCAAATCAAATACTTTTAGTAATGAGTTTTACAGCAATCCAGCACAGCCCAGAAATAAAGAAAATTCGGATTTGTACTCAGGGTGACAATTTTGCACATAAGTCCTTCTTTTTGTAATATTTGCAAATACATCATAAAATATTCGTAAAAATTCAGAAAATTCAGAAATAATATCTAATAGTACATATTATATTTTTCAATTAAAATATCTGACTTTTACTTTCCAGGAAAATATTTGCACAAGATCCAACATAAATTCCATATTTGCAAAAACACCATATTTGTTTAAATCTTTACCAAATTGACTCTAAATAAAATTTAAATATATTTTAATTTTAATGATGACCATGGAAAGCCCAAAATTCAATAAAAATGAATTTTTATTATTTATTTGAGATCCAAATGGCTTTTTACATAAAAGCTCCTATCTTTTGAGGTATTTATAAAAATAGTTTCTTTATTCAGAAATATTCTAAATTTTAGAATATACTCCATTATAAGTAGGAGAATTTATTAAAAATATAAAATTGGATATTTTTACCAAATATATTTGCACGTGTTTTGCACGTGTGAAAAGATAAATCTTTAGAAAAATATTTATTAAATTTCCAGAAAATTATTTTAATTCATTTATAAATCTTTAAAATTATATTTAAAAATATGGGGTACTACATCATGTGATATACTTGTTGTGGAGATGCTATATACCCTATTTCATGATGTTTGGACACTTAGCAGACTCTATAACATGTTTGGTTGTGTTTGTAACGAGTTTCGTAAGTTGTATGTTAATTTATTGTTAAGGAGAAAATCTGTATTTTGTCAGTTATCAGTTTTGATTGGTATTTTAGACCATATTAAGGTCAGTATCTTAACTTCAGCATTAAACATGATTTTTATAGAAATCTGTCTTCTTTTCAAATTTTCTAACAGAGATCGATTTTGTTGTCGTATGTGTAAGATATGATTGTTTTACTACAGAGGTGTATTATATCTTCAGATTTCGTTTCTTGATGATTTCGATGACTAAACTATTTTGATACTAGTGCTAAGCATATTATTTTGATCTGAAATTTTGTACAGTATTTCTATATCTATTTAGGGATTACTCAGAATTTTGATAAACTTTATTGATGAGTTTTATATACCGTTTCATGCTTGTTTATAAACACTATACTTGCTGGATTTTGCTCGCTGTTCTGAAAAGATTTGTATTTTCACCCTAATTCCTTTTCTGTATGAAAAATATTTATGAAATATGAAAGTTAGCTTGTTTTATCTATTTTCATCTCTCTTTGATGGGTCTGGATTTTGTTTCACGGTTTTCGAGATATTACAGTTTTCGTACAGCAGTGTTGGGAATTCCAGATTTGCCAAACTATCGTTTCTTGATGTTTTCTGATTTTTTTTGGTTAAACTAATCTTACTGAAATATTTTGAAACTTTATATTCCGACTAGACATATCGGGGAATATCCCAGATTTTTCCTGGATTTATTTAAGGTGTTTTGATGTTGTTTTCCTGACTGTTAATTCGATTTACTGATTTCTGGCTGAACGTATTTTCTTGTTTCAAATCAGTTTTGAGTTATATTTTTCTGAAATACTATATGACTTATATATATTCGATGGATTCGGTTGGAAGTCTATTTCCAAATTCTCTGATGGATCTAGGTTTTGATATTTTTGATAATGGGAATCGATGTTTTAGTACTATACTGTCGTGTTGTCCTGAATTAGGAAGTACCCTATTTTGTTCTGTTATGTGACTATCTCACCATCTGTACATGCTTAACGGTTATTCTGAACTTGTGGATCAACATGTCATAATAGATTTGCTCTGTTTTATGCACATACACATCTGTCTGATAATAATTATAAAATGATCAAACCGGGGTTTATGGGAAAGATCTAGTAGTGGGAAAGCATAGAAATATGTACTTAGAAGGGGGCCCATGTTTCCCATATGATTATCTGTGATCTGTTATTCTGTACCCTATCTAAATTACTTTCTATAGGAAGGTGTAGGGAAGAAGAGAACCACTAGATTCTATCTGTCTGTCCGGATTTTGCATCTGATATCTGTCTGTCTGAACCATGAGTACACGGCCCTATATGATCCCCTACAAAATCTACAAACGTAACTGTTTTGAATGTAGCAACCATGTGATAAAAGGATGGCACATGAAGTGCTACATAATTAGTAATTAATACAAGACTATAAGAATATGAATCTGTATCTGAAATCTGTATCTATATCTGTATCTGATATCTGAATCTGTTATCTGTATCTTCTATCTGATTATCTGATTATCTGTTATCAGTCTGATACTATCATCTGAAACTATTATTTGACACTATCTGTATATCTGTCTGCATGCTATTTGACTTTTGACACCTGACACATGTTAGTATACCATGCTAGTTGATTCTGTTATACCATACTATATCTGTTTCTGCTATTATTTTAGTTGTTTAGTTTTTCATGTACTTGTATCCTGCGTTACAAGCTGCCCGTAACTTGCATTGACGGGTACTTGTTTTCTTTTTCCTTCTCCTGCAATTTATTGATTGCAGATCAGGATGATCGTTTGCCCGATGGTATTGAAGAAATGAAATATTAGTGCTGAACTTCCTTTTGCTATTATTATTATTTGTTGCTTTTGAACGATGTGTTTGATTTCTTGGATTTTATTTGTATTTGGGCAATGTGACCCAGGATATTAACTTGTTCGGATCTGTTTATTTGAGACTATTATAATGATGGATTTCAATTAATTTCTGTTGGCACTTTGTTTTGTTTTGAGATATATATGTCTGTATGAGGATGATTTTTTTGACTTCCGACTCTGATTATTCTGAGATTTGTTCTAAAGATTTTGAATAACTTATGGATGATGCAAATCATTCGCTGGGTTGAGTCGTGTATCCATATTCTGTATTCTTTTCGGGAACGGGGCGTGACATTATCCATACTACGTAATGCGGCAACTAGCACTGTCACATTTACCTGAAACTCGGATCCGACCAGGATCCGGCATTGGACCGGAACCAACCCGATCTATAAAATAAGACCCGATGCTCTTTCGGGTCCAAGCTGCTCAAAATAGAACCAACCCGGACACGGACCCGGACCCGGACCCGTTAAAAAATATTCCTAAAAATATGATATTTGAATAATAGAGTTATAGGGATATACATGTAAATAGTAATTGTTGAAGATATATGTGTAAATATAATATTTATTCATGTACTTAAGTGAAAAAATTGTTGAAACCGTAGGGTATAGGGTGTAAAATACTTAGTGCAAATATTTATTATCCGCTACGGGACCCTACAGATAGATTTTTTTAATTAGGACTCGAACCCAGACGCAGACCCGATTCTCGCAAGTTCAGGTCCGGGTCCAATTTTTGAACCCGTAAGATATCGGGTCCGGATAGTGGAGGACCCGATCCGATAGGACCTGAAAGTACCTCTAGCAGCAACCATGACTCTCCTCATAACTAGTACGTGTCTGTAACTCTCTCTCTCCTTCTCTATTCCTACTATGAGGTAGTGTTCTTTTTCTCCTCTTATAAGCGATTTACCTCTTGTAAAAGGTGGTCCACCTTTTATAAGAATTTTTTTAGCATTTTTTTTACCTCTTCTAAGCGATTTTTCCCAAAATCGCTTATAAGCCTAAAAGGCTTCTAGAAGCCTCTTTCAAATTCTTATAAGCCTTCTATCACTTAAAAAGTCTATATTACCCCGAAATTAATGATTTAGTTATGCACCCGATAATAGAACAGTAGAGTATATAGTATGCCGTACACTGTAGATAAATATTTAAAATCAAGTCAGTATCACTTATGCTGCTTTATTCTTAACAATCAAGACACTACAGGAAGAAAATCTATAAGATTATCTTCTTATGCATTAAAAAATCCTAGAACATCAGCATTGGTAATGTTAACTATCAAAATTTTAGTTAATGGTTTTTCTAGTAAAACTACACATCACTTACAGTTTGAATAGCCTGTACGAACCAGGAAAAAGAAAACGACGGCAACAAAATTTTCTCATGTATGCCAATTACAAGTAAGAACTGATAGTCAATTAATTGGTATAGTGAAATACTTCATATTATGAGACAATTCAACACATCACTCTATACTATACTATATCAGTAGTAGGGTTGTTTAGAAAGCCAAGATTATTCATATATATATATATATATATATATATATATATATATATATATATATATACTTCAAGTTATATTAAGAACTTCAAGAAATTTTGTTTTATTATCAGGTGCATAACTAAATGATGAAATGTTGGTATAAATTGAGAAATTATATAAGAACAAAAATGTCTAAAAGTAGAGAAAATGCTCTTGTAAGAGGTGAAAACGAACAGAAATCTCTTATAAGAGGTTCTTATAAGAAGTTATTTTTATGTAAAAGAACACCTCAAAAAGAGACTCTTACAAGAGGTACTTAATGTAAAACTCTTCTTATAAGAGGCAAAAAAAGAACAGTACCTGAATCTTGCAGAACTTTTCCTTTGTACTTACTCTCTTTAGTGAAAGAGTTCTATTTTCTTAAATCTCTATTTCTATCTTTTAGATTTTTTAAATAAATAAATAAATAATCTTGCGGGCCTTAGCCTTTCACAAGAGAATCTGTAGCTCTATGGGCTTTAGGAACGATCTCATGCAGATTCTTGTTTTCCCAGAGAATGGGAAAGGGGTGACAGCGGATTATCCCCCAAAAAAATTGAGGATGGTGTGACAGCGATTCAGTAGAGTAGGCTGTTTGAGTGCAGGTTCTCATTAGCCCAAAGCACAGTATATTGCAGGTTAAACTATACCAGTACTACACTAATTTTGGTTCAGTATCGGATCCTATCAGATCTAGTCCTCCACTATTCGGACCCAGATTCAGTACCTCACGGATTTAAAAATTGGATCCGTACGCGGACTTGCAAGAATTGGGTCAGGATCCGAGTCCTAGTTATAAAAACATACCCATCCGGTCTGGTAGCGGGAAATAAATATATGCACTTAAGTATTTTTTTTCACCCAATATCCTACAGTTCCAATATTTTTTGCACTTAAATACATGAATAAATATTATATTTACACATTTATTATCAACAAATACTATTTACATGAATATCCCTATAACCATATTATTCAAATTCCATATTTTTGGGGTATTTTTAACAGGTCCGGGTCCAGGTCTAAGTCGGGCCTATTTTGAGCAGACCCGGACCTAGATTCAGAAGTGCATCGAGTTTTATTTTAGGACTCGGACCCAAACTTGTATAGTTCAGGTCGGTTTCAGTCCAATGTCGGGTCCGAGTTGGGTCCGAGTATCAGGTTTTTGTACCCGCCCTATTCAGAATTGTACTGTGACCAAAACTTTAGAATTCAGTTTCTGTTAACTGCATAAATTAAAGAGGGATGAGTGAATCGATCATGTACATGGCGATGATTTTGATACATGGCGACGATGTTGTTTTTTAATAGCAAAAGTGACTTGGTGTTGAGACTCAGCCAACTCTGCTAACTGCAGATATTGTATGTGCTCTAAGAGCAACTCCAACCGGGCTTCATTTCCTGAAAATGAAGCCCCGGGTTGCTCCAATTGGGCTTCAAAGGGAGCTTCAAAATGAAGGAGCTTCAAAAAAGTCTCTAAATTTGGAGACTTTTTTGAGCTCTTTCAAATCACTATTCACAATTTATATTTCCCCTTTTACCCTTTTTTATATTAATACTTTTTAAGAATTCCTTCCATATCCTTTAATTAAAATGTGTAGCTATATATTTCGTGAATGTATTATAAAATATTAAGCCAAATTTATTATTTTGGTACTGTTGGAAATGTCTCAATGATACCTTTAAAATGAGACCAATTTTGAATATTTTTTTTTTGTTTGAAAAAAATAATTGATACAATATTTATAGTCAAGATTATTTAGTTATTTTGTATTAGCATTAAAGTAGTTTATCCGGATATTAAAGTAGTTTTACATTTTATTAGAATTACAATTAATGTATAGTTTAATTAAAAAAATTGAATAAAATTTGAAGAAACCAATTTTGAAGGAGGATGGTTAGAGTTGATAAGCCTTCAAAAAGAAATATTCCAAGAATATTCCCTTTTGAAGGCATTCAAAATGAAGGAAGCATTGGAGATGCTCTAAGATAGCTTCAATTTTTATTTTTTTAATTTTTTTAATTTTTTTTAAGGTAGAGTATGGCCACCCTGTGTCATTAAGATAACTTCAATTCTTGGTATGAATGATATCTCCCTTATCAAAATTTTTGATTATAATCCACGTGGAACAAAGCAAACAAGAAACGAAGGGAGAAAAACAAAAAAGCAAAAAAACAAAAATGGATAGACAGAGCAAGTTGGAATTTTTTGCCGCATTGACCTGCTTTTTAAAAATATTAAGTGATCTGACCCACTTCTGAATATATTTAGCGATCTGACACAGTTTTGAACACGTCAGAATAAACTGTTATTGAAAATAACGGCATAGGTTATTTATATGTCATTGTTTCCAATAGCGGCATTTGTTTTTTTTTTTTCTTAAAATCATGTGTCACTATTTGGAGTAACGGCATCAGTTATCTTATTCTCAATCGTGTGCTCTCTGACTTGGGAAAAAATTTGCAAGTGTAAAAAAAGCCGATAGATGATGCCCCTATTTCCAACAACGGCATTCGCATGACAGATGTTGTTGTTAGGGATAACGACATCAGTTATAGATTTTTTTGCATATAAATAGTGGTTCCCTCTTCTCCTTCCTCTTTCACTTTAGATCTGCTTCCTCTCTCTCCCGAACTCCAAAAACCCCATATCCCACTGTCAAGAGTGCTCTTTTACATTCCAAACAAATTCATTAAATACCCATCCATAAACCGTAATTATGATTCCCTCCTATCTCTGTTCACTTTGATATTTAGCGTTGATTTCTTCTACATTTCTTCTAAAATTTGAAATTGTGGTATGTATTCAAAATCCGAAATTGTTAGTATAGTATGTGAGATGTTGAGGAGATTCATCTAAGTAGTAATATGAATGGATTATTGTAGTTTATGTAATCTACGATTGACAAATGTTCTATATTAGACAACTATGAAAAAATTGTCATATATTAGAATTTCTATATTTTTAATCATTATATTCATAGTTGTGTATGTATGAATGGATGTTCATATAAGATTTTTTTATATAGATAAATATGTAGTGTGTGAAGATGTTGTGGTGGGGATTGTTATAAGCAATAGTTCGATGCGAGTATTGAGAAATTGTTGTTTCACACATCATTTATTAATTTTTTTTGAAGAAACATGGCTTATTAATTTTGTTATCTTGACACATCGTTTATTAATATTGTTGTTGACACATGGTTTTTTGACGTTCACAGATAAATGGATGCTAGCCAACCATCTTCTTCCTATGCCGTGGGTGCATCAGCTTCCCACGCACAAGAAGGAATTTCGGGTCCATTAGACCCAACCCTACTCTATTTGTAAGAAGATCATTGATCTTAGGCAGTATGGAAGGGAGAAACCCCGAATGCACACGATATTGCTGATGCACCCACATATACACAACTACTTGGTAAATTGCTGGTTATATGGAATGTCCCTGTTGGCCAAAGTTAAATGCGACCATTCATTACTTACCTCTCTTGTGGAGCGATGGAGACCAGAGACATACACGTTTCACCTACCCGTTGGTGAGATGACGGTCACACTACAAGATATAACCATCATATCGAGTCTTCTAATCGATGGGGTGGCCGTGACTGGAAATCTCATGTTCAATAACGTTGTGTTGGTTAGAGATTACCTTGGAAGGGAGGTTGAAGAGGATGAAAAAGGTGTATTCGTCGACTAATCAATCTGACGTTCGTGGCTCTTTTCAGAGTTCAACTATAGTTTGGAGAGGAACCGACCGACTTTGAAATTCAATGTTACACTCGGACGTATTCTGTCGATGATTGGAGGTATTCTCTTTTCGAATTCTTCCGGTAATGTAGTCCAATTAATGTATCTTCCCTTGATTGTCGACATATATAGTGTCATGCCCCGCTTCCCAAAAGGAATACGGAATACGGATACGCGACAAAAGCCCAGCGAATGATTTTCATCATCCATAAGCTGTTCAAGAATCTTTACAACATATCACAGAAATAATCAGACTCGGAAGCAAAAGTATCAACCAACATGCATAATTGAAATATGATACCAACAGAAATTACTTGAAACCAAATATAATAATCTCAAATAATCAAATTCTGAACGAGTCAAATATCCTAGGTCACATCGCCCAAATACAAATAAATATCCAAGTAATCAAGTACATTTTGTTCATGTTCAAGCAATAAATAATAATAATAATAATAAAGCAAAAAATCCAGCACTAATACATCATCTCGCCAATACCATCTGGCAGCTGACCATCCTGATCTGTAATTAGTAAATTTACAGGAAAAGGAAAAAGAAAATAAGTACCCGTCAATTGCAAGTTACGGGCTACTTATAATGTAGGATACAAGTACATGGGGCAAACTAAACAAATCTAAATAATATCAGAAACAGACCCAGCATGGTATAGCAGGATCAACTAGCATGGTATACTAATATGTGTCAAGTGTCAAAAGTCAAATAGCATGCAGACAGATATACAGATAGTGTCAAATATGGTGTCAAGTGATAATGTCAGACAGATAGCAGGTAATCAGATGATCATATAACAGATAGCCAGATACATATAACAGATTCAGATTCAGATTTCAGATACAGATACAGATGTCATGTTCTTATAAGTCTTGTATTAATTACTAACTAAGTAGCACCTCATGTGCCATCCTTTTATCACATGGTTGCTACATTCAAAACAGTTACGTTTGTAGATTTTGTAGGAGATCATATAGGGCCGTGTACTCAGGGTTCAGACAGATATCAGATAACAGATCCATACAGACAGATAACAGACGATCATGTAACATAATCTCATAACAGATAACAGATAATCAGATAGGAAATACGGCCCCCTTCTAAGTACACATTTCTTTGCTTTCCCACTACTAGATCCTTCCCTTAAACTCCGGCTTGGTTACTTTTATTATGGTTATCAACAGACATGAATGTGTACAAAAATAGTGTCAAACTAACATGGTATCAGTATTAGGTTCAGGAAAACAAATAAATATGCATAGATAATATACAGTCACATAAACGAGCACAACAGTGTATGTTCATATTCAGGACAGCATGACAGTACAGTACTAAACCAGTGAATCCCGTCTCTACAGAAAAGCAAATCTGGATCCGTCGAAGAATCTGGAAAATAGAATTTTACATAAATCCAGCGAATATAATTAAGTCATATAGTAATTCACAACTTCATACCTCAAAACAGGTTTGAATTCATAAAACACGTTTAGCCAGAAATCAGTAAAACATACTCACGGTCTGAAAAACAGCATTAAAACTTCTCAAATAAATCCAAGAAAAATATGGGGTATTCCCCTATATGTATAGAGTCAAAATTTAAAGTTTCATAATATTCTAGTAAAATTTGTTCAGTCGTCAAAAATACGAAAACATCAAGAATCGATAATTCGGAAAATCTGGATTTCCCAACACTGCTGTACGAAAACTGAAATACCTCGCAAGCTGTGAAACGAAATCCAATTCCGCCAAAGGAATATGAAAATAGATAAAATATACTAACTTTCACATTTCACAATTATTTTTCATACAGTAAAAGGAAACATAGTGAAATTAAGGTTCTTTACAGATCAGCGAACAAAATACAACAAGTATAGATTTCGTACGAGCATGAAACATCACATAAAACTCATCAGTGAAATTCACCAAAATTCTGGGTAATCCCTAGAAAGAAATACTGACCCAAGTTTTGGATCAAAATAATATAGGTAGCATAGTTCTTTAAAATGATTTGTCATCAAATTTACCGAAAAACAGAATCTGGAAAAGATCGACATCTCTGTACTAAAACAGCTATAACTCGGTCATACAAAATCAAAATCAAGCAAGGTCAGAGGGGTTTGAAAATAGACGAAATTCTCTAAAGCCCATGTTTTATACCGAAATTAAGATACTGACTCTAACACAGTCCAAACCAGCAAACAAAACAGAACATCGACTAAATACAGATTTTTCCCTTAAGAACAAAATCAACATAGATTTAAGAAAATTTTTCTAAACACATCCAAACATGAAATCGAGTCTACCAAGTGTCTAAATATCATGAATTAGAGTATTTAGCAAGTCCACACCAAGTATTTCACATGGGTCTCAACCAAATCACTAATTTTCACAAAAATATCACATACATGATCCAAATTCAAGAACGGGTAAATCCTAGGTTAATTCATGTCCAAATTTTGTCGTGAGTCATCTATGTTCAAGTTTCCACAATAGAGACAAAACTCATCAAGGAAAACACAAACAAGAGCATCTCTAGATCCAACTACACTATAGGTAAACTTTTGACTTGTATCAAACAAATGAATTGGAGTACAAGTTACTTGCCTTAAATCGGGATGAAGAAGGATGCAATCAAGAGTAGGAGCAAAACCCATGAACGAAAATCTACGAATCAACGAATCCAAGCAACTAGAGCCAAGAATCTCCACACGGACAAAACTCCTCAAAGCGAGATGCTAAAAGTGGCTTTCGGCCACAAGAGACCACCACGAGAGAGACAAGGGATTGTGGGGTGGTGTGAGGTGTTCGGGTTATGCAAGGAGAAGAGGATCGGGAGTAGGGTGGATGGAGGGCTCGGTTGTAGGAGATGGGAGCTCGGGTTGTGGTGTTGACGGGATGAAGTAGGCCGGGAAGGGAAGATGGGGTGTGCTCGGCCTGGAGCTTGGGGTCGGAGTCGGCTGCGCAAACAAGGAGGAAGAGAGGCCGGATGTGAGGGGGAGAGAGTGGAATTAGGTTAGGGTTTAGGGTTTGAGAGGGGTTATATATATAGGGGGTAGTTGTGGGTTAGTGGGTTAATGGGTATTAGGAGTAGTAGTAGGTTTACAAATGGGTTTTGAATATTGGGGCAATCAATTAGGAATACAAATAGGATTGGACATTTTAATTTGGCTTTGGTAGTCGAATAGGGTTCAACAAAAGGGTTGGAAAATAGAACGATCCATCACCACCATAAACACCAAGAAAAATAAAAATAAAGAGACGAGACCAAAAATGAAGAAAGAACCAAAATAACAAAGAACGAAACAAAAGGGACAACCAATCACACACAAAGAGCTCAAAATGAATTAACTGAATATATATTGAAAACAACTCCAATATACGGTTCAAAAAAATACAAGAGAGAAAAATACACCAAAACGAAAAAAATACACCAAAAATACGAAAAATGAAAAACAGGGGTTACAATCCTACCCACCTAACAGAAAGAATTTCGTTCTCGAAATTCAAAAAGAAGATACATCGGGTAACCCCCAAAAGAAAAAAAGAAACCAAAACAACTACTCAAACAAATAGGGAAACTTTTGTTGAATTTCCTCCTCCAGCTCCCAAGTCGACTCACCAGGCGAGTGAGGATTCCAAGCAACACGAACCAACTTGATAACCTTATTCTTAAGCACTTTCTCCCGCTGATCCACAATAGCAACTAGCGGAATCTCACAAGTCAAATCCGGCCGAACGGTCAACTCAGAATAGTCGATCACGTGGCTCTCATCTCGGATATATCTCCTGAGTTGTGAGACATGAAAAATATCATGCACTCCTGATAAAGCTGGCGGCAAAGCAAGACGATAGGCCACCTTGCCTACTCGCTCCAAAATTACAAACGGTCCAATAAACCTAGGGCTAAGCTGGCTCCCACTACCGAACTGAATGACACCGCGCCAAGATGATACCTTTAGGAAAACATGGTCACCAACACCAAACTCCAAAGCCCTCCGATAGATATTAGCCCATCGCTTCTACCTGTCCTGAGCTGCCTACAAATGCTTCCTGATCTGAACCACAACATCCACTATCTTGGTGATCAACTCTAGACCCAACAACTTCCTCTCACCAATGTCATCCCAGCACACTGGTGATCTGCACTTCCACCCATAGAGTGCCTCGAACGGAGCAGCTTTAATACTGGCTTGAAAGCTGTTATTGTACGAGAACTCTACGAGATGCAAATGATCCTCCCAAGACCCACCAAACTGAAGCATACAGGACCTCGACATGTCCTCAAGAATATGAATAGTTCGCTCTGACTGTCCATCAATCTGGGGATGAAAATATGTAGTGTACTTTAATTTACTCTCCAAACTGTTCTGAAGACTCTCCCAGAACTGAGATCTGAATCTCGTATCCCTGTCGGATACAATACTGACTGGAACTCCATGAAGTCTAACAATCTCTTGCATGTACCTCTCAGCAAGGCTCTCAGTAGACTGACTGACACAAAAAGGAATGAAGTGAGCACTCTTCGTCAAACGGTCGACAATCACCCATATAGCATTATGACCCTTAGGACTCCTCGGTAAAGTGGTCACAAAATCCATAGTGATATGTTCCCACTTCCACTCTGGAATAGGAAGTGGTTGAAGAAGTCCAGCGGTCCTCTGATGCTCTGCCTTAACCTGCTGGCAGACCAAATACTGAGAAACAAACTGAGCCACAACCCTCTTCATACCATGCCACCAGAAATGAAGCTTCAAATCCCGATATATCTTAGTACCGCCAAGATGGATAGAATACGAAGACTGGTGAGTTTTTTCAAGAAACCTCTGACGAACTACACCCTTAGGGACGCACAACCGAGAACCTAAGCAAAGCGAACCATCTGCATGAATAACCATGTCCTTCCTGGACCCAGACTCAACCTCAGCTCGAAAACTCTGCAACAGTGCATCACCAGCCTGAGCCTCTTTAATCTGATCAATAAGAGACGACTGCAGCTGGAGCGCCAAACAACTCCGACCAGAACTCGGCAACACAACATCCAACTCCAACCTCCTCATATGCTCAATGAGATCATCCTGCTGAGTAAGAAACATAACTACTGGTCTCTTGCTCAAAGCATCTGGCACCAAATTTACTTTACCAGGATGGTATTGCAAATTGATGTCATAATTGGCCATAAGTTCCAACCAATGCCTTTGCCTCATATTCAACTCCTTCTGGGTGAAGACGTACTTGAGACTTTTGTGATCTGTAAAGATCTCCACTCGGTCTCCAAGTAAATAATGTCTCCACAGTTTTTAAGCATGAATCACTGCCGCTAACTCCAAGTCATGAGTTGGATAGTTTTTCTCATGTGACCTCAACTGCCTCGATGCATACGCAACGACTCAGCCCTTCTGCATCAAAACTGCTCCAAGACCCTTACCAGAAGTATCACAGTGAACTACAAATCCGCCTGAACCATCTGGAATAGTTAACACAGGTGCTGACGTCAATCTGTTCTTCAACTCAACAAAAGCCTCATTGCACTCATCAGACCAACAAAACTTCTGATCCTTCCCAGTCAATTTAGTCAACGGTCCTGCTATCTTCGAAAAGTCTTGAACAAACCTCCGATAATAGCCAGCTAAACCAAGAAAACTCCTGACCTCTGAAACTGACTTGGGAATAGGCCAATCCTTCACGGCCTCGATCTTAGCTGGATCCACAGAAACACCCTCACATGAGATAATGTGCCCCAAGAATGAAACCCTGTCGAGCCAAAACTCGCACTTGCTGAGTTTTTCATAGAGCTGATTCTCCCTCAAAGTCTGCAGAACTAGTCTAAGATGCTCAGCATAATCTTCCTGATTCTGAGAATACACCAAAATATCATCAATGAAGACCACCATAAATCTATCCAAGTACTGAAAGAAAATCTGGTTCATAAGACTCATGAATATAGTCGGCGCGTTCGTAACCCCGAACGGCATCACAAGATACTCATAGTGCCCGTATCTAGTCCTGAATGCAGTCTTCTGTATATCTGCAGCCTTCACCTTGACTTGGTGATACCCGAAACGGAGACCCAACTTCGAGAAAACAACAGCCCCACTCAACTGACAAGCAAATCATCGATCCTGGACAACGGATACCAATTCTTCACAGTAACTATGTTCAGTTTCCGATAATCCATACACAGTCGACGACTACCATCCTTCTTGTCGACAAAAAGGATCGGAGTACCCCAAGGCGAAACACTAGGTCTGATGAAACCCCAAATCAAGCAACTGCTGAATCTACACCTTAAGCTCTGCTAGCTCAACTGGTGCCATCCTGTAGGGACTCTTCGATATCGGTACTGTTCTAGGCTGAACATCAATACTGAATTCCACTTCCCTATCAGGGGGTAAGCCAGGAAACTCATCTGGAAAAACATACAAGAAATCCTGAACTATTAGAGGTGTAGCCTTACAGCCTGAGTGCAATTCCATCGCACAATCCACCTGTTCAACTGCAGTCTTTGCTCGGCCAAGGAAAGAATCCCGGCATGGAACTCGAATTCTGCTCGATCTGAAATTCTGAAGGCAACTTTCTTGGCATGGCAATCAATAATGGCATGGGCTTCACCCAACCAATCCATACCGACAATGGCATCGAATTCTGAATTTCCAATTATAATCCGGTTGGCCTTGAAATCTGCGTCCCCAATAACCACGGGACATTGCCTGCACTCCCGAGACTAAATGACAACTCCACCACCTGTCACAATGTTCCAAGCCTCTGACATGTTGCTGCACTCCAACTGATGGCGAGCGACAAATCTAGAGGAGACAAAAAAATGGGTTTCCCCAGAATTAAAAAGGACATGGACAGGAAAAGAACAAACAAGGATGATACCTGCCACAACTCCGTCAGCGGTCTCAGCATCTGCAGTAGTCAAGTTGAAAGCCTGACCTCTCCTCGGAACAACAGTGCTCTGACCGACAATCTGGCACTGAGGAGGAAGCGGTGGCCTAACTAGACCACAAGCTGGAGCTGCCTGCTAAACAGGACCCCTAGCTGGAAGAGCCACTGGATACTGCGGGAAGTCTCGCACTAAATGATCACCAGCGCCACACCTAAAGCATCGACGAGAGGCACGGAAACAGTTCTTATGCTCATGCCCAGGGATCTGGCAAAAGTTGCAGAACCTGCCCCTCGGAAATCCAGTAGAAGGATACGGAGCTGCCCTGACCGGATGGACATGCCCAGACCTCCGAATAGGACCAATGGAAGGCCTAGCCACAGCAGCGGGAACAGTCCGCTGAGAAGAAGATGAACCACCACGAGCCTGCTCCTGAGCTTAGGCTGCCTCAAGAGCCTCAGCATAGATACGCAAACAAAGAGAGACAAGATGCATCTTGATATCCTGCTTAAGCCCATTTGTGAATCTACAAGCCCTATCCTCTTCGGTTGCCACAAGAACGGCAGCGAAGCGGCTAAGTCTAGTAAACTCAGCTGCGTACTCATCCACTGACCTGGAACCATGTTGCAAGAAAGTCCATGTTACAATATTGTCTGAACAATTACGTATCAAAATTCCAAAAAAGAATAATGACTTAACCTGTTTTAGGGCGAGGAATTGTTGTTCCATCTTAACTCAAGTACTACTGGGGAAGAACTTCTCCAAGAATCTCCGAGTAAAAGTAGCCCAAGCAATAGGCCTCTCAAGACGCTCAGACTCGGCCATCCACCAGATATGAGCCAAATCCACCAGCTAGATGGAAACCACGTCCACCCGATCAGCCTCGACAACACGAGCCGCTAACGACAAGCGCTCAGTCCGGATCAACCATTGTTCAGCCTCTAAAGGCATCTCAGTGCCGGAAAAATGATCGGGATGCAGCCTCATAAAATCTGTAACTGTCCCTGGACAAGACAGAAGATTTGCCTGCACAGGCACCACAGGAGGCGGAACTCGGGTAGCTTCAAGAGCAGTCATCACAAGATCACCGTGGTTTTGCTGCTAATTAATCAGTCGCTCCAGCACAGTCGTGACAGCCTTAATCGGATCAACCTGAGACTGAGAAGTAGAACCTCTGCGAGCCATAGTCTACACAAAGTCAAAAACAATTAGCGTCCAGATCAGAGTTCGTATATATTTATTTATGTATAAGTGGTTGGTGAAATATTGAGAAGATCCCAGTTCGAGCTAAGCTTGTCCAATATATTAGTCAACTAATATATTAGTCAAACCTAGAGCTCTGATACCACTAAAAACCCTGTCACGCCCCGCTTCCTAAAAGGAATACGGAATACGGATATGCGACAAAATCCCAACGAATGATTTTCATCATCCATAAGCTGTTCAAGAATCTTTACAACATATCATAGAAGTAATCAGAGTCGGAAGCAAAAGTATCAACCAATAGAAATTACTTGAAACCAAATATAATAATCTCAAATAATCAAATTCTGAACAAGTCAAATATCCTGGGTCACATCGCCCAAATACAAATAAATATCCAAGTAATCAAGTATATTTTGTTCAAGCTCAAGCAACAAATAATACTAATAATAAAGCAGAAAATCCAGCACTAATACATCGTCTCGCTAATACCATCTGGCAGATGACCATCCTGATCGGCAATTAGTAAATTTGCTGGAGAAGGAAAAAAGAAAATAAGTACCCGTCAATTGCAAGTTATGGGCCACTTATAATGTAGGATACAAGTACATGAAAAAAACTAAACAATTCTAAATAATAGCATAAACAGATCTAGCATGGTATAGCAGAATCAACTAGCATGGTATACTAACATGTGTCAAGTGTCAAAAGTCAAATAGCATGCAGACAGATATACAGATAATGTCAAATATGGTGTCAAGTGCTAATGTCAGACATATAGCAGGTAATCAGATGATCAGATAACAGATAGCCAGATACATATAACAGATTCAGCTTCAGATTTTAGATACAGATATAGATGTCATGTTCTTATAAGTCTTGTATTAATTACTAATTAGGTAGCACTTCATGTGTCATCCTTTTATCACATGGTTGCTACATTCAAAACAGTTATGTTTGTAGATTTCGTAGGGGATCATATAAGGCCGTGTACTCAGGGTTCATACAGATATCAGATAACAGATCCATACAGACAGATAACAGACGATCATGTAACTTGATCTTATAACAGATAAACAGATGAAAAACACGGCCCCCTTCTAAGTACACATTTCTATGCTTTCCCACTACTAGATCCTTCCCTTAAACCACGGCTTGGTTACTTTTATTATGGTTATCAACAGACATGAATGTGTACGGAAATAGTGTCAAACTAACATGGTATAATCAGTATTAGGTTCAGGAAAACAAATAAATATGCATAGATAATATATAGTCACATAAACAAGCACAATAGTGTATGTTCATATTCAGGATAGCATGACAGTACAGTACTAAACCAGTGAATCCCGTCTCTACAGAAATGAAAATCTAGATCCGCCGAAGAATCTGGAAAATAGACTTCCACACAAATCCATCGAATATAATTAAGTCATATAGTAATTAACAACTTCATAGCTCAAAACAAGTTTGAATTCAGAAAACACGTTCAGCCAGAAATCAGTAAAACAAACTCACGGTCAGAAAAACAGCATTAAAGCTTCTCAAATAAATCCAAGAAAAATCTGGAGTATTCCCCTATATGTCTAGAGTCAAAATATAAAGTTTCATAATATTCCAGTAAAATTTGCTTAGTCGTCAAAAATACGAAAAAATCAAGAATAGATACTTTGGAAAATCTAGATTTCCCAACACTGCTGTACAAAAACTTAAATACCTCGCAAGCCGTGAAACGAAATCCAATTCCGTCAAAGGGATATGAAAATAGATAAAATATACTAACTTTCACATTTCACACACATTTTTCATACAGTAAAAGGAAACATAGTGAAATTAAGGTTCTTTACAGATCAGCGAAAAAAATACAGCAAGTATAGATTTCGTAAGCGAGCATGAAACATCACATAAAACTCATCAATAAAATTCACCAAAATTCTGGTCAATCCCTAACTAGATAAAGAAACACTGACCCAAGTTTTGGATCAAAATAATATAGGTAGCATAGTTCTTTAAAATGATTTATCATCAAATTTACCGAAAAACAGAATCTAGAAAAGATCAACACCTCTGTACTAAAACAGTTATAACTCGGTCATACGAAATCAAAATCAAGCAAGGTCAGAGGGATTTGATAATAGAATAAATTCTCTAAAACTCATGTTTTATACCGAAATTAAGATAATGACTCTAACACAGTCCAAACTAGCAAACAAATCAGAACAGCGACTAAATACAGATTTTTACCTTAAGAACAAAATCAACATAGATTCAAGAAAATTGTTCCAAACACATCCAAACATAAAATTGAGTCTACCAAGTGTCTAAATATCATGAATTAGGGTATCTAGCATGTCCACACCAGGTATTTCACATGGGTCTCAACCAAATCACTAATTTTCACAAAAATATCACATACATGATCCAAATTCAAGAACAGGTAAATCCTAGGTTAATTCATGTCCAAATTGTATTGTGAGTCATCTATGGTCAAGTTTCCACAATAGAGACAAAACCCATCAAGGAGAACACAAACAAGAGTCGTCTCTAGACACAACTACACTATAGGTGAACTTTTGACTTGTATCAAACAAATGAATTGGAATACAAGTTACTTGCCTTAAATCGGGATGAAGAAGGTTGCAATCAAGAGTAGGAGCAAAACCCACGAACAAAAATCCACAAATCGACGAATCCAAGCAACTAGAGCCAAGAATCTCCACACGGACAAAACTCCTCAAAGCGAGATGCTAAAAGTGGCTTGCGGCCACATGAGAACATCATGAGAGAGACAAGGGATTGTGGGGTGGTGTGAGGTGGTCGGTTTATGCAAGGAGAAGAGGATCGGGAATAGGGTGGATGGAGGGCTCGGTTGTAGGAGATGGGGGCTCGTGTTGTGGTGTTGCCGGGATGAAGTAGGCCGGGAAGAGAGGATGGGGTGTGCTCGGCCTGGAGCTTGGGGTCGGGGTCAGCTGCGCAAACAAGGAGGAAGGGTGGCCAGATGTGAGGGAGAGAGAGAGTAATTAGGGTTAGGGAAGGGTTTGAGAGGGGTTATATATATAGGGGTAGTTGTGGGTTCGTGGGTTAATGGGTATTAGGAGTTGTAGTAGGTTTACAAATGGGTTTTGGATATTGGGGCAATCAATTAGGAATACAAATAGGATTGGACATTTTAATTTGGCTTTGGTAGTCGAATAGGGTTCAACAAAAAGGTTGGAAAATAGGACGATCCATCACCACCACAAACACCAAGAAAAATAAAAAATAAAGAGATGAGACTAAAAATGAAGAAAGAACCAAAATAACGAAGAACGAAACAAAAGGGACAACCAATCACACACGAAGAGCTCAAAATGAAATAACCAAATATATAATGAAAATAACTCCAATATACGGTTCAGAAAAAATACAAGAGAAAAATACACCAAAATAAAAAAATACACCAAAAATACGAAAAATGAAAAACAAGAGTTACATATAGAGCTGGTCGATATAGTTGGGAAAGTGGGCATTGGCTTCTCTTTACCGCGCCCTGTACAATTGTTCAATGGGGTCGATCCAAATGATGGGGCCGATGGGGATATTACAAATTTGGTGTTGGGAACAAATACACCTCGGTCTGTCCTGAGTAACGGTTCTTTCAACTAATTGGAAAGTGGTTGAGGAGAATTTAATGATGATGGCTCCTTTGGGTGTGTATTGGACTGGTATCCTCGCGTGGAGAGAAAACCGATGTGGTTTTTTGACGTATTATAGGGATGAGCTCGATCAGCTTCGAGAAGAGTACGTCAATTGGACACCGTACACGGCCGAAAGGTTACAACGACTACCCCCACTGTGCACGGCAAACAATCAACTTTGGTTGACCCAACCTCCACTTATAAATTTCTCTGTTGTGGAGTTCTATTATGCCGAGAGTCCTCCGACAATCCAATGCACAACAATTTATCCCGAAGAATAGAATGTATGAACGATGACTTCACAATATTACCGGACAAGGTCGATTGACGAGTATGGATTGGGCCGATCACCACCGCTCTCATGTAGTAATGTGGAATGAAAGAAAATATGATTTGGTGCTAGAAGAGATTGTACCATACGACGGGTCGTTGCAAGAAGCTTATATGGTGTGGTATCGTCGTATTACACATTTGTTTATTGCTCCACGATCGGCCCTCCTGGCAGATATCCAAATACTGATCCCGAAGTACCAAGTCGAACCACAACCGGCACATTCCACTTCGCAACCTATGTATCAACCTCCCGTTTGCATCTGGTGAAATAGCTATCAACAAATAACCTTTGTATTTTCCATACAATTATATTTTCTGTCAACACTTATAACTGATTTGCATGCATTAAATCCCTCGATCGAGGGGCCGAATGCCCAAAAGACCCCCTTAAATGTTTCTTTGGTAGGACCGGACACAATCTTGGCTCAATGGACAGCTGTTCCTAGATTTGAGGCTTGAATTGCTGTGAGAAGATAAGGCAATTTAGTGTAAGCTTTTTGAAAGGAACCATACACCCGCTCAATCGCTTTATGTTTCTCCTTCCAAGCTTTCCAGTATGAAATAGTGTAATTGAACTGAAGCTTGACAATCTCAATTATGGCTCTTGGTGTTACTTCTAGTTGTGCCTTCACAACATTCAATATTATCGTTGATACAATCGTAGAATCAATTTTACTATGATCTTGATTCAATGTCGGATTCACACATATATGCGGACCTTCAATGTTCTTCACCACGAAAAAATTTTGGCCTTTTGAAACAATTGCTCGCAATCGACATGGACAACCTACTACATTTACAAGTTCCGAATTTTCTGCAATCTCCTCGGGTAAATGTTTGATCGGTGCGTATTTACATTTGACATAGTATAAACTAGGGGTCGATTTCACCGTCACAAATTCTCAATGGTTATTCACAGAGTACATCTTCACTTGATGTTGTATACTATCTTTAGTTGGAAATCTATGACCTATGGAGAGTTCATCCATGTTCGAAGAGTCGACGGAAGACTATGCATGTTCATGTATGGTCGCATGGGACATCCATTCACTCGATTGAACCTCATGTACAGATGCACTAATGGTTTGATTGGGCAACACCACATTGTTAACCGGCACATGAACGTTGACATCATTAACCGGAGCTTCATCGGCATCCTCCTCCTCAACTTCAAGACCGTGATCCTCATCTTCTTTCTCTTCAACCAAATCATTATTTTACAATGGCGTTATCAAAGTCTTGCATTACCATATCGGTGTGGACAATATTTTGTGTCGAGGTGAACGGATGTATCGGTTCATATTTTGTGGTAATAGGTTCTATTAGAGTTGTGCTAATGTCTTCTTGTGTATTTGGTATTCTTGCATGTGACTCGGTAGATGGTTTCAAACTCACAGCTCGGCTTAGACTTAGAATAACAACTGGCCTAGTATTTGGAAGCTTCATTTACTCAATATATAACTCCCAATGCAGTCCAACTACAATTTGGATAAAATTTCTTAGCAATCATGGACCTCAAAGAATTATCATTATCTATGGGAACCACCATGAAATATTGTCCTTCCCCTTTACCGGCAGCATAACAGGCTTTGATTTTGACACTCAATTCAATTCTATCCCAATTCGTAACTTCAAATATCTTATCTACGAGTTGTATATAAAGTTACGGGGAGCCCCAATAATGACTGATTCAACATCGCTATAACAATATCCAATCTTCAAATCTCGAATTATTTCACCCCCATAATATAACCAAATAGGTATATCATATTCCATACCTAAACATAAAGCTCCACACATATTCAAGTCATTAACTACTGATAATGTAACCCCTATTTCCCCAAATCCGTATTTTCTGTGTATTTTATGTATTTAAAATTTATGTATTATTTTTCTGTTTTCAAATTCTTTTCTTTTTTTTTTGATAAAATGTATTCTTGGATCTTCTTTTAAAATATATATATATATATTTTTTTTTTATTATTATCAATAATTGTAATTAGTTTCCAATGGTTCTTATATTGTATTACAAATCTTATTATTATCATTATTATTACTTTGATTGGTTATTAAAAACCTAGTTCTATGTATTAATTATGTTTGTACTTATTTCAAATAAATTATATGTTTTAATGAAAATTATATTTTGTTTATAAACCCTATTTTCCCCCATTAATTTACCCAACACCAATTATAACTATCCCCAACCCGTTTCCTATACTACCTTAACCCGTTACCCATTAAAGCCCCACCCGAAACCCGTATGCCCCAAACCTATTCACCCCTGTTCATCCTTCACCAAAACTCTATATATACCCTTATACATATCTTGGCCTATTCATATCCCAAACCCTAATCTATTCAGCCACTCAACTTCCCATGCACCGTTTCATCTTCCTCTCCCCTGTTCTCTCTCCCGACCACCTCAACAGAAACCCCATCACCGCCCTGCTCTGTCCCTCTTCCCGCTCGACCCCTGAGCCGCCCAGCCTCCTCATCCCGTCCACCTCATCCCCCCGTGCTCCACCCCCTGCGGCGACGCTACAATGCCACCTTACACCCCCAGGCATCGTCCCTTATCCGCTCTCTCCTCGCTTTCGCAGTTGCGCCGCCACAGTCGGCAGCGTTGTGCTGTCGACTTCCCGAAGCCAATCAGACCGCAACAACCTCGATAGCCACTTCCTGGCCATCGTCGCCTATTGGCCGCCACCAGTCGTCGCCAGTAGCCGCTATCCGTGCCGCTGTCTGAGCCCAGGCCAATGGATTTGCTGTCTATTGTGGTTTTTTGATCAAGTGGATTGTGGGCCGTCGGATCTACTCTGATCATCATCATCTTGATCGTCACCATCAGGGTGATCTTAGCCGTTCGATCGCGATCATCATCAACTTCATCATCACCTTGACCTGGACCGTCCGATCTTGTTGATCTTGATCTTGATCTTCATCTCATCCGTGTCGTTCCGCCCGATCATTGTTTGATCATCTTGATCTTGATCGTCATCGTGATCCGTTCATTGGTTTGTGTTCGTGATTGGTTCGTATGTTCGTTCGATCCGTTCGTTGTGTCTGTGTCGGGATCCGTTTCTGGTATTCTTTCGTCGGATTCATCGTCTACACCCTAAGGCAAGTATCTCTTGTACATTTTGTTTTCTAGTACAAGCTCTTCCTTGAAAATACTGCAAATAGTTTGTGATTGTCACTTCTCTTTGTTTATCATTGATGATCTCATGTTTCTCCTTATATAGTACATGATCTAAGAGTCACAACCCTACGTTGATACACTTGTTCACAACTAGTAAAATTTTGATTCATTTCATACAAAAAGTGTTATAATTGGTTTTTATTGCTGTCTTGCCTTGCGGTTTCGACCCAGATAAAACCAAAATCTGAACTTAAGTTCTGAATATGAAATGTATCCCTAAGTGTCTAATTGTCAATACCATCCAGAATTTTCGAATTCCGAGTTACGATTTAGGAGATATCGCAGTTTTACTGCTGCTGTGTCGGTAATCACAGATTCATAAAAAACTGCTGCATCACCTTGGTTTACAATTATTTTAGCTATGCTACCAGTAAGTAAATGACTTGAAATTTTACATGATGATACTGGACACCCTAGAGAATATTTTCTAATTTTATCAAAATCAATTAATGAAGTTTCAACCCTGTTTCATATGTATAAACTCAGTTTTACAAATTCTGGCTGAACACAAATGCTATATAGTTTGCTGTTTTGATATCAATTGCTACAACTTTTATGTGTCTTAATTACATGCATTGGAACTGGACAGGAGTCTAGTTTCTAGACCTTCTGACGGGTCCACAATTTCTATCTTGTATCAACGGGATTCACAGTTTTGGTGCAGCAACGTCATGCTGTCCAGATTTGAGATTTTCGTTGTTCTTGATACTTTGATTTGTTTTGACCCTCGAACATGTATCCTACCTAGACTAGACTTGTTCCATGTTATTGATTATGTTTACTTGACTTGTTTCGCACACTTTCATGCTTGCTTGATGATAATAATAAATTATAAGCCGGGGTTTAAGGGAAAGACCATAGTAGTGGACAATATAGGTAAGTGTACTCGGAAGGGAGCCCGTGTTTCCCACTTGATACTTGCTTCATGAACTAGTTATATTATTATTCGATTCATGAACTAGTATATTATTTGATTCATGAATTAGTATATTATTATTCGATTCATGAACTAGTATATTGTTTGATTCATGAACTAGTATATATTTGATTCATGACTTGCCTTGTTATGACTTGACCCATGAACTAGTTATATGATAACTCAATTCATGAGCATGGCTTGCTTGATACTTGATACCTGAGTACACCGCACTATAAAATCCACCACTAGGCCTAAACGTAACTAATTGTATGTAGCAACCATGTAGTAAAAATATGGATGCATGAAGTACCTAGATAGAATTAAACATTAGACTTAAGATTAACTTGTCACTTGTACACACTTGATGCCCTACTTAATGCTCGTTACTTGAGACTTGTTACTTGAAACTTATTACTTGAGACTTGTTACTTGAGACTTGTTACTTGACACTTGTACGTGATACTTGTTACTTGATGCTTGATACCATTACATGTTCACTTGCCACTTGTTCTACTACTAGTATTTGTTACCCAACCTTGTCACTTGAGTTGTCCTTCTTGCTAGCTAATCTCTTGAATCTCCCTACTTGTTGCATCCTTATTATATTATGTTATACATTCTTGATTCCAAATCTTGTTCCATAATTCTTGCACTAGTTTTCATACCCTTACTTGTACTATTTGCGGCCCTAACTTGCACTAAGGGCGTTTATCTTGTTTTCTCTATTTTTTTCTCTTTTTATATTTATATATACAGACTTTGGAGACAAGCTGCCTACTGGAATTGATGAGCAGACGTTCTAGGCTTTGCTTGGAGAAAAGAAACAATTTAAATATTTTGTTTTCTTTTAGCTATTTATTTCTTTGTTACTTGAATCTTGTAACGGGCTTATAGTCCCGAGTTTTATCTTTGATCTAGATTTGAAAACTATTTGGGACATTATTATTTTGTTTCAATTGGTTTCTGTTGATTAATAAATTTTTCATGCATGCGTAGTTGTGTACATTTTGTTATATTCTTGTTATAATGCTGAGTCAATCCTACAGCTCATGAATGATGAAAATCATTCGCTGGGCTTTGTCACGCGCTCGTATTCCGTATTTTTGAGAAGTGGGGCGTGACAGATAAGCATAACCTATGCATACATATAAAACATATGGTTATAATAATACCTTCAAATTAGACCACATCTTGGATAGCTTGAAAATACTTAGTGGATGAAGAATGAGATGAGAGTGAGAGTGATGAGGTAGGAGATATGAACTTTGAAAGGAAACAATTGTGGGATTTTAGGTTTTTGGGTTTTTGGGTTTTTGGGTTTCAGGAGTGAGAGAGAGAGGAAACAGATCTAAAGTGAAAGAGGAAGGATAAGATGGGACCATTATTTATATACAAAAAATTCTATAACTGATATCGTTATCTCTAACAGTGGCATCTGTCATTTGAATGTCATTGTTGGAAATAGCGGCATCATCTATAGGCTTTTTTCACACTTATAAATTTTTTTCCAAGTCAGAGGGTACACGATTGAGAATAACATAACTAATGCCCTTACTCCAAATAGCGACACTCAATTTTTTTTTAAACAAATGCCGCTATTGGAAACAAAAGCATATAAATAACCTATGCCGTTATTTCCAATAACGGTTTATACCGACGTGTCCAAAACTGTGTCAGATCGCTAAATATTTTCGAAAGTGGGTAAGAATGCTCAATATTTTCAAAAAGAGGGTCAGTACGGCAAAAAATTAGAGAGTCGACTAAGACATTTAAGAGACGATTATCATTAGAGGTGATCTTTACAAACTTGGAGGGTGCCATCAGACGTCCGAAACTGGTTTATAGATGGTTGATTGAAAGAAACATGAATTGACAAGTACTGGAGTGTCATTGATGTTATCTTTGGATTAGGCTTGGAGAAACGGTTAATTCGCCATCAAACTGGAAATTCTTTCCTTTCCTGTTAGATTATACGTCATAATGGCCCAAGTGTAAGCAGTTGCAAGAACTTTGAAACAGGAATCAATCTTGCACTCTTTTCACATAATCATTTGTAAATCCCTCTGTTATACAATGTATTATTAACTTAATTATTTCTGCCCATTATTATAATTCTAATACTTTATGTGGACAAAAAAAAGAAGATCAACAAAGAAACATGTTTTTTATCAAGCACAAATATAAAATCAATTTCTATCTATAATCTCATGTCATTCAAGCTGATTAATGACTGCAGAATCATACCTGAATGATCCATGAGACTTTGATGGAAATGATGATGTTGTTGATGGATTAGTGATCTGCCAATTGTAGTTTTTTCTTAATTTTGTCTCAATTCCTCTTCTAAAAAGATGAAGAGAATTGTATGTTTCTCTCTACAATCGGGGACCATAATATCTTGTATTTATAATAAGTACATGTCATTTCATGAAAATTCATGACTCTTGAGTTTATAACCTATGACTTTTGAGTGCATAACCTCTCATTAATAGTCATGACTTTTGAGTTTAGAATCTTTCATGAAGAGTCATGATTTTTGAGTTCATAACCTTTCATGAAGAGTCATGATTTTAAAACTTTTCTTATATCTATTTTCGTCCATCATAAAAATAGAAATAAGACTTTTGGTATCTACACAATACAAAATCCATACCAAATGAGATGTCATTAATCCCAATAACTTAATTCGTATAAGATCACTTTAAATGAGTTTAATCCTTTAAATAACTTACAATACATGATTAATGATATATGTAGGCCCACATATTAGATAAATATCTAACAATTTTCCACTTGGCCACATATGCCATTATTTAATCACGTATTACAAAATGACCTTATGAGCTCAAAACTGTTATATTTATCTGTCATGTCATACAATCTGATCCTTCAATTATATCAATATAAGGATCAAAGCCATATTTGTTATATTTATCATAACTAGACCCATCAATGATCACGTATATCAATATAAGCTACGACATAGATCAAGTATGAATGTGTATCATAGAAATTACATGTAATGTGATCTAAACATGCCTAATTTCTACTGGTCCAACTTTACTTTAGTGAGATCATTTAAAGACATTATCGTACAAAATGTAATAAACTGAATACCAAACATTATTTCTGATAAGAAAAGTATCCAAATTACAAAAGTACTCATATATTCAAAATCAAACATAGAACATAAAATGTAAAAGTGATAAACTCCCACTAAACCAAAGATTCCTCGTACTCTAAAACACTCATGTGAGTAGTGTGCTTATGAAAGACCTTGGGTGGAAGGCCCTTTGTAAGAGGGTCTGCTATCATGAAATTCATCCCTAACTGTTCTATGAAAATCCGTCCACTCTGTACCCTCTTCTTGACAACTAGGAACTTGATGTCAATGTGTTTTGACTTGGTCCAGCTACTTATGTTATTGGAGTTTAAAATGGTTGATTTGTTGTCACAGTATAACTTAAGCACTTTCAATTTCTTCCACAATTCGCAGCCCAGTGACAAAGTTCCTCAACCAAATTCCATGATTAGATGTCTCATAACATGCTACAAACTCTACTACCATGGTAGACGATGTAATAAGAGTTTTGTTGGCACTGCGCCAAGAAACTGCACCACCAGCCAACAGATAGATGTAGCCCGAAGTGGATCTTCTACTATCTTGACATCCGGCAAAATCGGAGTCAGAATACCCAATGATCTCCAAATGGTCTGACCTCCAATATGTGAGCATATAATCCCTTGTTCTTTTCAAATACCTCATAACCCTTTTGGCTACTTTCCAATGATCCATTCTAGATTGCTTAAGTATCTTCCTAACACTCCATCAATGTACGCTATGTTCGGACGCGTACAAACTTGAACATACATTGACTGAGACTAAATTTGTCTCTCTTAGCGATCGGGGTAATCACCTGCTTTGCAGTCCTGCATGCCAAACCTTTTGAGCACCTTATCGATATAGCTCCTTTGCGAAAATCCTAGAGTACCCCAGGATTGGTACCTTATCGATATACCTAATACGTTAAAATCCCTATAGCTGATACATAGGAAATCCTTTGCATCTCCTGAATCCAAAGGTTTCCTTTTGGGCATTGACTAAGACTAAATTTGTCTCCCTTAGCGACCGAGGTATCACCTTGTTTGCAGTCCTGTATGCCAAACCTTTTGAGTACCTTATCGATATAGCTCCTTTGTGGCAATCCTTGAGTACCCCAAGATCAGTCTCGGTGTATGTGGATACCTTATACAAAGGAGACGTCACCATGATCTTTCATCTATAAATTTCTTGATAGAAATCTCTTAATTTTGTGCAACATGCATATATCATTAGTGGCAAGCAGTATGTCATCAACATATAATACCAAGAAAATGTACTTGCTCCCACTGGATTTGTGATACACACAATCGTCAACAGTAATTATCTTGAAACAAAATGAGAGAATTACCAGATGAAATTTGTGGTACCACTGACGAGATGGTTTTTTTAGCCCTTAAATGAATTTTGTCAATTTGCAAACCATCTTCTTTGGGTCTTCCGACACAAAGTTTTTCGGCTGCACCATATAGATTGTTTCGTCAATGTTGCCATTGAGAAGTGCTGTCTTGACATCCATCTGATGAAGCTCAAAATCATAATGTGCAACAAGAGCCATGATTGTCCTAAAAGAGTCTTTCAAGGAAACCGGAAAGAAAGTCACTTTAAAGTCAATCCCTTCTTTTTTAGTATAGCCCTTGGCTACAAGTCTCCCATTTGATCTTAAATTTTCATTTGCAACCAATTGGTTTCACACATTCTGGTAATGGGACAAGTTCTCAAACCTTATTGTCTTGCATGGACTTATACTCCTCATTCATCGCTTCAATCCACTTTTTCGAGTTGGAATCTTGCATGTCTTGACGAATGTTTATTGGATCATTTTCCATCATGCCATCATTTTCCTTGTGTTCCTGGAGAAATACTATGTAATCATCTGGATTAGCATTTTTCCTTTCTGTAGTGGACCGTCGCAAAGGTTCCAGTTCTTGTTGCATAGGTTCCTGAGGATGTTGAGTTGGTTCTTCAAGGACAACTTGAATGGGATTTTGAACAACGATGTCTTGTAGTGGTTCCAAACTTACTTCATCAGAAACAATTGTATGAATCGGTTCTGGAATTGAAACCGACTCTTCTCAAAAACAAAGTCTCTAACCTTATTTCTCCCCCCCCCCAAACTCAATGTCCTCAAAGAATGTGGCACTTCCCATCTCAAAAATTGTCTTTAATTTGGGATCATAAAACTTATAGCCCTTTGATCATTCAAAATAGCCAATAAAGTAGTTGCTCATTGTTTGGGGTTCTAATTTCTTTTCATTTGGCCTATAAGGCCTTGCCTCAGCTGGGCTGGACATCCCCATACATGAAAGTTAGGCTTTCTACTTTTCCAAAGCTCATAAGTTGTTTAGACAGCTACTTTAGTTGGCACTCTATTTAGAATGTAAGCTGCAGTCTTTAATGCTTCTCTCCATAGTGACTCTGGTAAGGTAGAATGACATATCATACTCCTTACCATATCCTTAAGATTCTAGTTTCGTCTTTCTGCTACACCATTCATGTTAGGTGACCCCAGCATGGTGTACTGTGGGACGATCCCACATTCTTTTAGGTACATGGAAAATGGCCTCGGACGTTGTTCATCTGAACCATCATATCTACCGTAATATTCACCACCACGGTCAAATTTGACACTTTTAATTCTTTTGTCAAGTTGGTTCTCAACTTTAGCCTTAAATGATTTGAATGCCTTCAATGATTATGATTTTTCATGGCTAAAAATGGGATTAAATCGAGACCGTTCAAACCGGGCATGAATCTTGAAGCTTTCAGGGGTAAAACAGGTCTGGATTGGAAACTGGGTCTTTCTTCGAAGCCCAATAACCCAGAAACGGATCTGTCCTATTGAGTATGGGTAGTAACCCGTTACAAACCAATTCAGATATTTAAAGAGTAATTCAAATTCGTGATTATCTCTAAGAGGCGGTTTAAACTGTCCCTCTTATCATGAAACGAATGTAAACTCTACATCTTATCCAAAAAAACCAGGATATATAGATAAATAATTATCTCTAAATTGTCTCTTAAGGCGACTATAAATACCCCTATCCCTTCACCATAACAAGGTAATCAATATTTTTCCACATAAACGCTCTTTCATAATCTTCCTGGTTACTGACTTTAGCGTCCGAGGGTTCGTCTTCAGGATCCATCCCAGTATATCGAACTTTTTGTAGGTTAATGACAGCGGCAAGGAATCAGTCAAATGCCACTGAAATTCAAAAGGTTTGCCTTATTTGTTTCCTAAAGAATCCACAAATTCATCTGTTTGCTCCCACACCAAAATTAGCAGCAACAGATTGGCACCGTCTGTGGAAAACAAAAGGCAATCCAGCCATACTGCACCGGTGAAGTTGTTTTCCAAGCTATGCCTCCGAAAAAGGGGAAGGCAGTGGTCTCCAGCCACAGAGCCACTCCCGTTCCTTCTCCTCCTCTACATCATGATGTCCTCCCTCAACCCGTCTAGTAAGTCCAGCAACCACAGCCTGGACAGCCTCTCCCTCAACCTGTCCAGCAACTGCAGCCTGGGCAGCCTCGTCCTCAACAACCTCCCCCCAGCAGGCCCCTCAAGGACCTCAAAGGGCTGCCCCGGGGGGCTCTCGTCGAAGTCATCAAAGGCAGCCTCCTCCCCACAATCATGTCTCAGTACATAACCCCTCGTCCAACTCCATGGCCTCTTACAGTCCTCCAATGCCAAAGGACATCCGACACGTTATTGTCAATCGGCAACATGGGATAGATCTTCGGACCCATTTGAATGAGAGGCGGACCCATGATGGACCCCTCGCCATGAACATCAAATGGGTCCTACGATTCGGCCTTTTAGAGCCCGATCCCCTCGTAGGCCAGACCGCAGAAGATCGAACTCTCTAAGGAGGCAGAGGGAGTCACCCCGCGCCGTTAGAGGAGGAGCCGCAACCCGACCGGTCGATCTGCCCCAAGGGACCACCGAGATTGGGAGGCACCTGTTATAAGGGAGGAGTTCTAGGATTTTCAAGAAGCCATTCTACGGGCCCTCAATGTTGCTCTTAACCACGATTAATGGGCACCTAGTCCTCAACCTGCCCCAAGCCATCACCATCACACTCCCAGTCCTTTTCCGCATGAGAATGAGTCCCGGGGATCAGCAAGATTTGATCGGAGGGAGGACTCGGTCTACCGCCGTCTCCACGAGATGGAGAGGCGCCTTGGCAGACTTGACAGAGAAGAGGAACGACGGGCGAGGAATTTTTGCCCAAGTAGGCCTCCGTTCTCCTGAACAATCATGGAAGCATCGGTCCCGGAAAATTTCAAACCCCCTTACTTTGAGTCATATAACGGGGAGTCAGACCCCGTGACCACATCGAGAGTTTTATAACTCTCATGAAGATCCACCAGGCTTCAGATGCACTTCTTTGTAAAACCTTCCCGGCCACGCTGAAGGAGCCTGCGAGAGAATGGTATTCCCGACTTGTACCTTCATCTTCTCCTTCGATCAGTTCGAGGGGCACTTCCTTACCCATTTTGTGAGTAGCTGTCGCACCGAAAAGACAAGCACATCTTTGATGGCACTCAGCCAAGGGAAGGATGAGCGGTTAAGGGACTATGTCAAGCATTTCACCACCGAGGCCAGGTCAATCGCCTCCCTAGACCAGTTGGTAGCCTCTGCTGCTATCCAGCACAACATCAACCACACCGACTTGAAGGCATCTCTCTCTAAAATACCGCCTCGAGACTTCTCGGAACTCCTGCTGAAGAGCGAGAAATATATTAAGGCAGAGGAGGCCCTCTTCTCGCTTGATCAGAAAGAGCCCCTGTCCGGGAACAAACGAAAGTGCGCTGAAGAAGAAGAAGGGGCTAAGAAGTTTCAAAAAGACAATGGTGGTCAGCGCCGCCCTCCTCCCTGTTTTGAGAAGTTTACTTCACTTAATGCTAGTGTTTCAGCCATCCTGATGGAGGTCGGGAAAGAAGGTCTGCGCCCACCACCTCCGAAGATGAATACACCAGGAAAGAAGAGAAACAAGGATAAATGGTGCAGCTTCCATAGGAATCACGGCCACGACAAGGATGATTGTCGGGCCCTCAAAGACGAGATTGAAGCCCTCATTAAGAGGGGCAACTTTCTACGTTCGTAAAGAAGGACAGGGTAGATCCTCCTCCGCCTCCCAGAGGGGCTAATAAGCGAACAAAGTGACCTGTTGAGACACCTCATTCACGGAGGCCCAATAGGGGGAGATTCAAACTCCTCCCGAAAAGCCTTTGTCCAAGAGGTGAACTCGGTACAGAACCATCCTCCCCCCAAGGGCCTTGGAGTTTCCATTACCTTTTCTGACAAGGATTTGGAAGAATTCCGAATGCCTCATTGTGATGCTCTTGTGATAAACCTCCATATGGCCAACTTCGAAGTACGCCGAGTCCTGGTCGATAATGGTAGTTCGGTTAACATCCTTTTTCTGGAAGCCTTCAGGGTCTCAAGTTGTCTAGGGATCGACTCAAGCCCACCGGCTACACTCTCCATGGGTTCTCCTGGGTGCTAGTGACGATCTAGGGAGTGATAACTCTCACGTAAAACCCCGATCACCCGAACCGAGCCGATGGATTTCATGGTGGTAGACGTGAAGGCCACTTATAATATCATTCTGGGCCGACCTGGCCTAACTAATCTTCAGGATGTACCCTTAGCCTACCATATGAAGATGAAATTTCTCACCACAGCTGGGGTGGGAGAAGTCAGAGGGAGCCAGGAGACGGCTGGAAAATGTTACATGACTTCAGTAGGAGGGTCGGTCCTCTCCTTTGAAGCCTTCTAGCTCCCACAAGGGAGTAGCCAAGCCATCTCAGAGCCGGTCGACGAGTTGGAAGAAATAGCCTTCTCAGAAGGAGATCCGACCAGAACATTCCAAGTTAGTAAGGTCCTTCCCCCTCTCGTCAAAACCAACATTATCCAATGTATAAGGGGAAATTGCGATCTATTCACTTGGACCGCGACCGACATGCTTGGAATCTCTGAAGGACTTCTCATGCATCACCTTAATGTTTCTCCTGGGGCCAAACCTGTCCAGCAAAAGCGACGCAAGTTCACTCCCAAACACCAATAGGCAATCAAAGAAGAAATAGAGAAAATTTTGAATGCCCGGTTCATACAGGAGGTCAACTATCCAGAATGGCTGTCCAACGTTGTGATGGTCAAAAAGGCCAATGAGAGCTAGAGAATTTAAACTGATTTCACGGATCTGAACTAAGCTTGCCCAAAAGATTCGTTTCCGCTCCTGAGCATTGATGCCCTGATTGATGCAACCTCCGGACACGAACTCTTGAGTTTCATGGATGCCTTTTTCGGGTACAACCAAATCAGGATGTTCCCTCCCGATATTCCAAAGACTTCGTTTGTAACCGACTAGGGTCTATACTGCTACCGGATCATGCCCTTCAGGCTAAAGAATGTCGGTGCAACTTATCAGCACCTTGTCAACAAGGTCTTCAGAGAATAGATTGGCCGAAACATGGAGGTCTACGTAGACGGCATGTTGGTAAAAGCATCAGAAAATTGAATCATGTTTTCGATCTTAAAGAGGTCTTTGATGTGTTGAGGAGACACAACATGAGACTAAAACCGAACAAGTGTACCTTCGGCGTCTCATCCGGTAAATTCCTTGGGTTCATGGTTAGCCAAAGAGGCATAGAAGCCAACCCTGAAAAGATTCATGCCATACTGAACAAGGCTCCCCCTTCCAATGTCAAAGACGTACAGAGACTCACAGGATGCCTCGCGGCCATACGGCATTTTCTCTCCAAGTTAGGAGAAAAATGTCTCCCGCTCTTCAAGGCCCTTAGAAGGACGAAAGGCTTTGAGTGGGGGCAACAGAAGTAGGAGTCCTTCGATCAACTCAAAACCTATCTAGCCAACCCCCCACTCTTAAGCAAGCCAAAGCCCGGGGAAGTCCTCTATATGTACCTCGCTACCTCAGAACTAGGGATGGCATTCGGGTCGAACGGGCCGGGCCGGGTCGAACCCGCCCGGGTTGGATGTTGACTTGGGCAGGTTCGGGTCGGGTTGGTGGCTTAACCGGTCCGGGTCGAGCCGGGTCGAAAAGTGGAAATGGCGACCCGCCCAACCCGTGAACCCTTTTGAGTCCAACCTGAGTCGGGTCGGGTCAGGTCGCGGGTTGGCCCATTTAGATAGCTTTTTTATATAACTTAAAATAATATTAATAATAATAATAAACATTAAAAATTGTAATAATAATAGTAAGATTGAAAGATTGAAATTGCCAAAAAATATTGAAATATTATTCATATGATTACAAGTTATACAAGTTTCACAATTTCTAATAAGAAATAAAGAATTCACAAATTTGTTTTATATACTAACATATTTCTTATATACAATTTCAATTTACTTCATTTTTTCTAATTTGAAATAACAAGCAAAGATAATACAATTTTTTTTTCTATCTATTTACAGTTGTCTTCAAGTTGATGGCCTTCAATTTGTTATTGTTGACTTGTTATTGTTGGTCTTGAATTCTTCATTTTGGTTGCTATTGTTGTTATTGTTGTTGTTATTGTTCTTCCGGCGAGTTGCTCCCACTTGTGGACGTAGATATTGCTTTCTCTTGTGTCCTATCTTCAGCTTTCAGCCAGTCTTCTGTGCAAACGAGTATCTCTAACGAGTCGGGCTTCAAGCAATTCCTGTAATCAGTTAGACCCCTACTACTTGAAGAAAATGCACTTTCAGAAGCAACTGTAGAGACAGGAGGAGTTAATAGATCTTTAGCCATATATTTAAGAATACTATAAGTGTGTTCATGGTCTTTCTACCATTGTAAAATATCTAGTGAAGAAGTAAAAGACTCAGAATCTTGTTGATTATACCAATGTAATTCATTTGGTTGATTAGTCCTAGGTTTTTTTTATTGAATTTGTGCAAGTAAATTAAATGTTCTATCATCAAATTTACTCTTACCCTTACCTTTGGAAGTAGCAGAAGAAGAACTAACTACAGAAGTTGTACTACTAGAAGCAAAAGATCTATCGTAATAATCATACAAGTTATTTAATGTAGATTCAAATTTAACTAAAAAAGAAGCGCAATCAATTTCTATTTCTACATTTTTTCCAAGTAATGCAAAAAATATTTCAATCAAACTCTTCGTACCTTCTAATTTGATATGAGGATCCATAACGGTAGCAACACAAAACAACATAAGAGGAGGATTAAAATACTTCAAAAAAAAATTGTATGCAGATTTTACAATATCACCAACATAAGCATCATTTAACATTTCGTTAAATATTTGCATCATAGTAACTATTAAAATAAAAATGCTACTAGAATTAGATTCATATGATTTTGAAAATTTTAAAGTTGCTGTTTTAAAATGTTCTAAAAATTTCAACAAAGATTCGGCATAAAACCAATCGATGGGAGTCATTTCAAAATTTGGCATATTTTTTGCGATACAAAAATCATTTACAACTGCTTTATATTCGGTAACAACATGCAGTAAATCAAAAGTAGAGTTCCATCGGTGTTTAACATCCTTTGGAAATCTTTTAAAAGGTACATTTGAAATCCTACACCAATTTTTTCATTCTTGAAATACGCAGGGACTTAATGCAATAAAATGTACACAATTTCTAATTTTAAGTATATATGGATCGGCTATTTTTAATGCATCTTGAACTCATAAATTTAAAATATGACATGCACATCTAACATGAAAATAATGTCAGATGGAGGGTTTAATGCGAATTTTAAAATACTAATTGATGCATTGTTGTTAGATGCATTATCAAAACTAATACACATAATTTTATAGCGAATATGAAAAATATCACAAATTTCTAAAATACGGTTTGCTATTTCAACACCACTATGGGGATAGGGCAACGCGGCAAGTGATATGATTCTTTTTTGAAGAATCCAATCATTGTCGATCCAATGACAGATTATCCCCATCATTGGAATATTGTTGACACCCTCCAACAATCCGAAGTTAAACTAACTGTACAAGTTAAACTCCATAAAATTGCAATCAAAGCGTCCTTCATTTCATTGTACACTTTAAAACAATCTGATTTGCAAGTATTTCTCGGGATTCTTCTAAAATGAGGGTTTAAGACCGTTTGATTAAAATTTTTTAAGTCTCTACTCTTGGGATAGGAAAATGGTAAATCTTCCTTTATTACTAATCGGGCCATTTCCCGACGAACAAGATCGGGATCGTAAGGATGGCTATCAACTAGACCGGTCCTAGGGTGGATTTTTTGTTGGCCGGGTAGGTCAACAAGAAGGTCTTTATGGTTATTTTGGATGTGTCTACTAATTGTACCGGTGCCATCACCCCTCTTGAATTTGTATGCCTTAGAACATGTTTTACAAACTTTCAAACCTATACCCGGAGTTTCTTTGTCCGGAATAAAATCATAAAATTTATGTCAATCACTACTTTCCCCTCTACTTTTCCTACCACTACGGGGTTGTGTTATTTCGGTTGGTTGTTGTTGTTCTTCTTCTTCTAATTGTATGTCTCCTACAAACTCATCGTGTGTACCCCATTGTTAGGTAGGAGGATCATGGTACTCTTCAGCGGGCTTACTAATTGGGACAATTGGTGGCCTACGGAAAGTGTCCGTGGAATCTTATCCACTTTGGATATGACCGCTACCGCGTGATCTAGACATAATGTAGTAATGTATGTAAAAAAAACTACACAATGTACGAGAGATGAGTTTAAAAAAAAATCTAGAAAACAAGAGGGTTGAGACAGAGAAGATCAAAAAATCAACAAACGGTTAAGATACGAAAAATTATAACTACAAAAAAAAAAAAAAGATGTATGACATTTTGATACCGTTCATCGTGGATCCGCGTATATAAAAAAATATGTGAAAATAAGAATAGAAGTAGAAGTAGAAATTCTCAAATTCGGAATTGAAGAGTTGAGGTGAGCTTGTAGGAGAGTTGAAGACTTGATCACTTGGAGTTGGACGAGAGTAGAAAAGTTGAAGACGTTGTTGAATTTTGATTTCGATACGATCGGAATTTGATCGTGTATATGCCTTGAACACTTGTTTGTTCAATATTTCAATTGTTCACAAATTGCTTAGAAATGAGTAATAATAGTAGAGAGAGTAAGAGAGTAAGGTGTGAATTTTTTGATGGGGTTTTGGGGGGTATTTTATAGGGTAAAAAAAATTTTAAAAAACCAAAAAAAACAGCAAAACGGCTCTAAGAGCCGTTGCTATGCTCTCTGTTGTACAGTGCCCAACCAACTGCACGCTGGCCCACGGGTCAACGGTCGACCCAGGGTGGGTCGAATGTTTGACCCGTTCGGGTCAAACGGTTCGTAACCCGTGGGTCGACCTGCGGGTTGGCAGGCGGGTTTGGGTGATTTTAGCGGGTTCGTGGGCTGGGTTCGGCGGGTTCAATTCACTATTTTCGAGACCCAGGTCGACCCGTTAGTGTTCACGGGTTCGACCCAAACTCGAACCGCCGTTTTGCGGGCCGGGTTGTACGAGCGGGTTGCGGGCAGGTCGGCGGTTGACCCGGCCCACTTGCCATCCCTACTCAGAATAGTCTCTCAGCGCCGTCCTGGTAAGAGAAGAAGATAAGGTGCAAAAGGCAATCTACTACGTGAGTAAGGTCTTCACGGATGCCAAACTCCATTATCCAAAGGTAGAAAAGATGGCCTATGCGTTAGTCATGGCAGCCCGAAAGCTCCGCCCTTACTTCCAGTTCCACTTGGTGGTCGTTCTTACCAACCAGCCACTTAAGCAAGTTCTCTACAAGCTCGAAACTTCGAGGAGCCTTATGAAGTGGTCTATAGAGCTGAGTCAACATGATATCAACTATCAGCCTCGAACCACTATCAAGGCTCAAGCCCTGGCAGAATTTATAGTAGAAAGCAATATCCTCGACCCCAGTAAGGAAATAGAGGAACCCCCGATATAGATCATGTATGTTGATGGGTCCTCATGCACTGATGGGAGTGGGGCTGGGGTCATCTTGACCAGCCCCGATGACTTTGTTCTTCAATACTCACTCTGCATTAATTTTCGGGCATCAAACAACGAGGCTGAATATGAGGCTCTCATAGCCGATCTGTGTATGGCACGCAATGCCGGGGCCTGGCATGTTAAAATATTCAGTGGCTCACAGCTGGTAGTGGACCAAGTATCGGGGGAGTATGAGGCAAGAGATGGTCGCATGGCCAAATATTTGGCCAAGGTCAAAAGGCTACTGGCCTCTTTCGAAGATGCACAACTCCAGCAAATCCCCCGAGAGGAGAATGCACAGGCAGATGCCCTCTCGAAGCTGACTTCTTCTTCCCTCCAGGGGTTAGAACAAACCGTCTTAATATAAGTCCTCTTGAGACCTAGCATCGAGGAAGAAGGTCCCGAACTGATGAAGACGTTGCCCTTAGCACTTGAGGAGAATTGGATGATGCCCTTGCTCGAATTTCTCAAATATGGAATCCTCCCTCCAAACCCTAAAGAGGCTAGAAGAATCAAAACCAGAGTCGAGCGATACACGCTCATCGAAGGGGTCATGTACAAATGCTCTTACACTCAAGTGGACGGCAGACCCTACTTGAGATGCCTCCCCCCGACCCAGTATGCTCTAAAGAAGGCCCATGAAGGGATGTGTGGCGCTCATTTGGGAGCAAGGTCCCTCGCCCACAAAGTCTTAAATTATAGATATTTCTGGCCTACACTCCTTAGCGATGCCCAAGAGCACGTTCGCCAATGCACCCCCTACCAAAAGTTCTCAAAAATTCGGCGCTTACCACAAGCCCAGCCCTCCTCCTTATCCAGTCCGACCCCTTTCGCAATGTGGGGGATGGACTTGCTCGAGCTGTTCGCTCCAGCACCGGGCCAGCTGAAGTTCCTTGTCGTTTCAATCGACTACTTCTCCAAATGGATCCAAGCCAAGCCTCTAGCACCAATCACTGAGAACAGAGTCCAGCAGTTCTTTTGGAAGAACATCGTCTGCAGATTTGGTGTACCTCGGATCTTGGTAACGGACAATGGGACCCAATTTACGGGAGCAGCCTTTCGCAATTTTTGTACAGATCTCGGTATCCAGTAACGATTGTCCTCAATATCCCTCCCGCAATCCAATGTTTAAGAGGACCCCTGCAGGAGAATCTCCCTTCAACCTCACTTAAGGCTCCGAAGTCGTCATCACATTGAAAGTTGGCCTACCTTCTCCCCGCTTAATTGCATTCGATGAAAAGCAAAATTCGAACCAGCTTCGGGGCAACTTGGACCTCATTGATGAAATTCGAAAAAGATCATCGATCCGTCAGGAGATTTATCGATGTAGGATAGAGCAGTCCTACAACAAGAAAGTCCACCCCACTAATCTCAAAGAAGGGGATTTGGTTCTTAGAAAAGTATCAATTTCTTTCCCGAGCAGGAAGGGGAAACTATCTCCTAATTGGGAAGGGCCCTATAGGATCTCCAAAGTTGTTCGCCCTGGAGCTTACCAACTTAAAGACCCGGAGGACAAGAGAGTACCCAGAACATGGAATGCGAAACACTTATTGAAGTACCAAGAGGGTATTTAAACATCGCACCAAGCAACTTCTAATCCTAGAGCATTTCTAAATTTGTTTCTCTTCTTATTTAGTAGATTTTTTCGAATGTAATAATGGCTTGCAACTCAGAAGCAAACACATAGTCATCTTTAATAAAAGTAGTTTACTTCTTAGAAAACCTGTTGTCTAAATGTTCTGGCTGTCTCACGTACACTAAGTATAAAAACTCTCTTAACGACAAGTTCGAAGTCCAGTACTTCGTTCGATGCTACTTTAGCTACTTGCGAACAAGCAAGTGCGAAGTAGATCACCATTCAGAATTACTCCCACAACTGTTGAAACTCTCTTAATAACAATTTCAGAGTCCAACACTTGGGTCGATGCCACTTTAGCTACTTGCGAATAAGCAAGTGCGAAGTAGCTCACCATTCGGAATTGCTCTCACAACTATTGAAACTCTCTTAACAACAATTTTGGAGTCCAACACTTGGTTCGATGCTACTTTAGCTACTTGCGAACAAGCAAGTGCGAATTAGCTCACCATTCGGAATTGCTCCCACAACTGTTGAAACTCTCTTGACAACAATTTTGGAGTCCAACACTTGGTTCAATGCTACTTTAGCTACTTGCGAACAAGCAAGTGCGAAGTAGCTCACCATTTGGAATTTCTCCTACAACTATTGAAACTCTCTTAAAGACAAGTTCAGAGTCCAACACTTGGTTTGATGCTACTTTAGCTACTTGCTAACAAGCAAGTGCGAAGTAGCTCACCATTCGGAATTGCTCCCACAACTGTTGAAACTCTCTTAACAACAATTTCAGAGTCCAACACTTGGTTTAATGCTACTTTAGCTACTTGCGAACAAGCAAGTGCGAAGTAGCTCACTGTTCGGAATTGCTCCTATAACTGTTGAAACTCTCTTAACAACAATTTTGGAGTCTAACACTTGGTTCGATACTACTTTAGCTACTTGCGAACAAGTAAGTGCGAAGTAGCTCACCATTCAGAATTGCTCCCACAGCTGTTGAAACTCTTTTAATAAAAAATTCAGAGTCCAACACTTGGTTTGATGCTATTTTAGCTACTTGCGAATAAGCAAGTGCGAAGTAGCTCACCATTCGGAATTTCTCCCACAACTATTGAAACTCTCTTAACAACAATTTCGGAGTCCAACACTTGGTTCGATGCTACTTAAGCTACTTGCGAACAAGCAAGTGCAAAGTATCTCACTATTTGAAATTGCTCCTACAACTTTGAAACTCTCTTAAAGACAAGTTCGGAGTTCAGCACTTGGTTGGATTCTACTTTAGCTCTTACTAACAAGCAAGTGCGAAGTAGCTCACCATTTAAAATTGCTCCCACAACTGTTGAAACTTTCTTAACAACAATTTCGGAGTTCAACACTTAGTCCGATGCTACTTTAGCTACTTGCGAACAAGCAAGTGCGAAGTAGCTCACCATTCTGAATTGCTCCCACAATTGTTGAAACTCTCTTAACAATTTCGGAGTCCAACACTTGGTTCGATGCTACTTTAGCTACTTGCGAATAAGCAAGTGTGAAGTAGCTCACCATTCGGAATTGCTCCCACAACTGTTGAAACTCTTTTAACGACAAATTCGGAGTCCAACACTTGGTTCGATGCTATTTTAGCTACTTGCGAACGAGCAAGTGCGAAGTAGCTCACCATTCGGAATTTCTCCCACAATTGTTGAACACTATTATCAGGTGAAAGAAGCTCGTTCGACTAGAAACATTGCGCGAACACCACAAATAATTTTATTCTATTAAAAGTCAAGATACAAGTCTTATTCAAAGACAGCTACAAATATTTTGTTCTACCAAATATGGAGATACAAGTCTTATTCAAGACCACAGACTCCTACAAAACTCTAAAGTCTCGCTGTAACCCCTCCTAGGAAGTGGTACACTTCTATTGAGAGATACGCGAGGACAACGTGCACCATGTCATTCCCTCGCAGCCTTCGAAGGGATATCTAAGCCTGCGAGTCGGGTGGTGCCATCAGGGCCCAAAGACCTAGCCGCCGCACCAATAAATGCTCCGCTCGATGAGCCGGCCACCCCGCTTTGAGCATCCCCAGGATTATGCAAAAAAGGAGGCGACCGAAGAGCTAACTCGTGAAACGATCTCCCTGGGCGTACTCATCTCGAGGGCAAGAAATGCTTCTAACATTGCTCCCCTCAGAAAGCCGTTGCAGGCGAAGATTCTCCGCCTCTAACTCAATGACCTGCTCTTTAAGAGAGTTGTCCATCACTCTAAGCTTCAAGCAAGGCACTCGGCCCGAACCAACCCCCCGCATGACATCGGAGATAGTCCTCAGAAGATGAGCTGCTTCAAAACTCTTCTCGAGCACCACGTTCTTTAATTCGTCCCTCTCGGATCTCGCTTCAAATAAAGAGTGGCGAAGGAACTTGAGCCTCAAGCCTTGGCCGACAGCCATCAAAGGGCAGGTCTCCTCACCTTCAGGGGACACTTTGCAAATCCTCTCTCTGGGATCCCAAATCTTGATATCTCGGCGATCCAGAGTCAGCCTCAAATGACCCAACTCCCGCTCTGCTTTAAAAACATCTCCCAAGACCGAGCAAGGACTAACTCGGTAATTCCTAGCTTAGAGTGGAGATATGATACCTTGTTACCCTAGAAAAGTCGGCCAAAGAGAAGCGTAAATCACTAAGTCTAAAAGGGACTATTAGATGGCTCTACGACTAAATAAAGTTACTCTAAGGTGATTCTAAAGTAGGGATACAGGAAGTCTCATCAGTTGCCACAAAAGTCTATTTTCATTTACTCCAATAAAAATGCAAAAAGCGGTGGTCAGTCCGCTATTAGGCTTCAATACAAAGAACACAGACTAAAGCGGAAAATGAAAGTACAATTATCGACCTCTTTCGAATGATCCTCAGTCGTAAGATGTTCGGCACCTCATGCCTCAGCAACAGTCGCGAGGGGCATGACCCCTGGGCCTGCGTCTACCTCTATCTATTCGGTCGTGACCTCGACCTCCTCTGCCTCCTCATCCTCTTCGCCTTCCTCAGAGACATCGTCAAAACCCGGGACAGGGCAGGGAATAGATGCCATCCGGTGCAGTCAACATCAGGGAATTTCTCCCGAACTTCGTCAATAGCACGGGCGTAGGCCATCGCCATGTTCACATAAAGAACCCTTTGGCCTTCTCCATCGCTTGCTCTTCGGCCTCATTTTCCACTGCTATCCTCGCAAAGGCGACAGCCTCCTCCTTGTCCTTTGCAATGCACTCTTGCTCCTTCAATAACCGAGCTTTGTCCACCTCTAACTTGGCGACAGTGGCCTCGAGGTACTCCACCCTCGAGGCTTTCAGCTCGGCCTGAATCCTCGATTGCTCGCGGTCCTTTGCCATCCTAGCTCTGTCGGACCGGGCCTTCTCGGTCTCGAGCTTCAACTCCTTCTCCAGTTTGGTCATCTTGTAACACCTTGAATTCCAAATAAGACTAAATTTGAAGTTCCACAAGATCATTACACTTCACTTCGTACAATTTTACAAAGAATTTAAAACTTTTATTTACATCAGAGTTTTTTTACATCAACACGTAGCGGAATAAATAAAATACAATAATGATAAATGTACAATTGCAACAACTTTAGCATTTATGTAACCATCAGCAACAAATTCATCTTTATATCTTTTTGTAAATTCTCAGTCCTGCATATAAAACTGTGGGCATGTCATTTGCTTACAACCGACACAATATTATACACGTCCATCATCGCTATGCCGAAAGTATAACGATTCTTAAATACTTTAACAAACACAAACTTGATCACAAACAAAGCTAAAGAGTGACTATCATGTTGATGTCGTGGGTGTTTTGCACCTAATCCTTAATGTAATTATTTATATTGAATAACACTGATGCACACTTGTTCGGATTCTATGCATCCCATACTACATAGGTCCGAGGGCAAGCCCTTAACCGTACTTCATCTTATAGGTTTGATTCTCTCGCCATGAGTTAAACTACTACAGTAACTACGGTAAGTATCCTAGATATTCTATGAGTTACGAGCCTATGTTCAGACAGCCTGGAGGGAATCCCACGTCATGACATGACGCATCATATAGACAGCCTATGGAAAATTCACCTCCGACATGGAACAATGGCACTACGTAGTCACCAAACACCCCACAAGCGTCGCCACGGTCCCGATAATTCCGGAGATGTATTCACATCATGACATGATGCATCATATAGACAGCCTGTGAACACTCTCACACCGTAGATCCGAGGCTCTCATACTTGTGTTTTTCTCTTACTTTCATCACATCTTTACTATAGTGTAGTCCTTAAGTTTTTAATTTGTTTTAGAAGAAAATCATCACAACTTAGAGCTAGCTCACCCTACCGGACTTGAACCAGTACAAAAGAGACACTCAGCCCAACCTGGCTACTTCCCAAGAGTTGCTCAACCCACACTGGTTGGCTCTCAAATTCATTAATAAATACTGCCTCACTAGGGTCTCGCCTAGTCTTTAGATCCCAACAACTATCTCTTTCTAGATATCAACAATAAGTTATATTCAATCTCAAATTAATAATTTAATTTCTTTATTCAAGATCTCTTTCTCAAAGAGAAACATTTCTTTAAAATTTGATAACATGAAATGACTCAATTCAACTTCGTTTGTCAATTTAATCACTTATGGCGTTGTATACAATTCAAATAATCTTAATCAAGTATTAATAATCATAAAATCTCATCGAGTAGAGATCTAATTTCATTCCAAATCTTTATCTCTCTTTAACTAAACAAGATTCACAATTTTCAATATAAAAATCACTTCTAATTCTTTTAATCGATAAATTTGAGTTCTTCAACACTAATTAATGTAAAATTCCCTTTCAATTCTCACAAAATATATCAAAATATTGTACAAATAATTTTTATAAAGTCTAAACAATTTTAGAAGAATAATAGAATTTTTTCCCAATTTTATTTCACTTAAAAACTCAAAAACACGAAAAAACCCAAAAAGAAACAAAAAAGCAAGATCGGATTCGAACCCAGAACCAGAGCCAAACCCCGCCGGTGAATAGTAACAGACCCAAGCGCACCCGAAGACCAATTGGCCAGAGTGATAAGGAAACTTGAATTGTATTTAAAATCTGGTCTCGGGATTTGATTTTAAATCGAATTTTCAGAAAAACAGAGTCTCTTGCAAGACTCGAACCCAAGGCCAGTAGCTCTGCTCAGCTACAGTAACACACCCAAAACGCACCCGAAGACCAGTTGGTCTAGAGTGACTAACTGATATGAAATGAGTTAAATACTTTTTGTTTATACCGCACTGTAATTAATTTTCTTTTAATAAACTCGATCTTTCAATCAATTTGTACTCATTCAAAAACTTAATTCTTTTTCAGAACATTTTCTTTCAAAATTACAGTATAGTATATTTATTTAAACCTTATAAAATTCTCTTTTTGACAATGTAACAAAGACTTCCTTCCAAAATTGTATTAGAACACATATAATGAATTTTCAAATAAAGTGTTGTCTCTCCTCAAAACTTCTTTATAAAATTCTTTATACTCATAAAATGTATACTAGTGAGACTAATTCCATATTTCTTTACCACATTAGCATTAAAAAAAATCCTTCTTTTTCACACATGTTGTAATATTTTGACTATTATTCTAACATGCATCAATTCTCATTCCAACAATTTACTAAATGATACTTCATTTTTGACTTTCTAAATCAACAAGAGTTTTAGTCATTTTTATAAATCAATATAAATTCAACATATCATGACACAATTAAAATGAGATCATGCAATCTACTTTTACCATACCAATCAAAATTTAACAATTAAATTATATATTATCTAGCATACAACCTACTCCTAATTCAGAAAGAATTTTAGAAACACCCACACAAGAAGAGTAGTAGAAACAAAATTCCTAGAAGTAATCTCCAAGAGAAGCTCCAATCTGCCTCCTCGAATCCATGCACAAAGAACCCCAAGCCATGAAGCTCCCTTTTGGCAAGCACAAAAACAGCACCTCTTCACTTTTCGGCATGCAACAGTGAAGCACCAAACCTATATATCTACATGATTATATATATACACATATACTAAAAGATGGTATAAGATATGTATATATACATACATGTGTATGGAGTAGGTGGTGTAGCACAGTGGGGTTGCTGATTTGGTTTTCGGATTAGAACAGAGAAGGAGAGAAAGCACTCATCTCAATTACACTTCATATACATACATCTATATATATATATATATATATATATATATATATATATATATATATATATATATTCACATATGTTGAAGGGTGAAATGAGTGGAGAAGGCAACAGGAAAATGGTTGGATGGAATCTTTTTGATTTCAGTAGAGGCATGAAGAAAGAAGGAAGGGGAGATGAGAAGAGTGTGTATTAGGGGGTAATTATATAATAAATTATGTGATGGTTATAATAACTACCCCCCACCACTTAACTCCATTACCCACTCATGTAAATTCAAAATATACATTTTCCCCTCCATTCCCATAAACCAGCCGACCTCTTTCATCTCATGCCCAAAACACGTGCACGTGCATTGCACTTGCACACACTTCATAAAATTAATTATTTTTATTTGATTTAAAACATGTGTTTATATATATAATGTGCATATAAAATTAGTTTAATTTAAAATTATAGTTTTCCATGCACAAATAAAATAAACACACACACACTTCAAATTTTCATTTTGAAAAGAATATGCTTATTCCGTAATCTTTGGGTTAGATTGTTCTCTGATCTGGTATTGACTGTTTCTGGCTGAGATTGTCTCAATTGGATGTGTTTTTGTCTTTGGTTGGTGATCGCTGTGAGCTTGTCGTTCGGATTATTCCGACTGGTCTGTTTCATCTAGACGTGCTTGTACCTTGCTTGTAAGGCATCGTTTATTGCTAGCATTCTCTGTGCTGATCGGTTTTCCTAGTTTCGGCCCTGGCAGCTAGGATTCTGTTTTGTCCCTCTCCAGCTTGTGTTGGCTGTGTTCAGTCGGGCGTCGGCGCGGCTGAGCTGGCCATTTGGATCGATGGCTCGAAATCGGGAATCGGACTGTCCCTTTTCTCCCCATTGCCTTGTTTCAGCATTGCTTAATGTCAGCTCTGTCTCAGGCGCGGCCTGAAGTGTTTGTTTTTTGTCTTATAGTGGTTGTTGCTATTTCTGTTGTCGGGTCCTGATGGACGTTGTTTGAGTTGTAATTAGTTTAGAATATTTTGTGTATGTTTTACGTCTTGTAAGACCATTTGATGTAATATTTTTTGATTGATTAATGCATGGCTGGAGTCAGTTGACTCTATCCGTATCATCAAAAAAAAAGAATACGCTTAAATACGTGCACTGCACACGTACGTCGCACGTAAAAATATGAAATTGACTTTATCAACAGAAAAATATTTAAATATAATCGAAATACAATATAAGAAAAATATATTTATTAATTTATATATATTCCACAATATAATCACTACATACATAGAAAACACGTGTACCGCACGTACAAGAGTATTTTAATCAAAATAGGAGAAAAACTAATTTCCGTTTATAAAAAGAATTCGTGTTAAAAGAAATAATTGTAAAACATAGAAAATATTACACATAGTGGTGGAAAATACGTAATTGATACGTACATCGATAATACGTACAAAGCACGTAAAACACAGAGAATGAAATTTTATATTTGAGTTGACTCAAATAGCATTTTTAAAAATCGGGAAATGCATAAATAGTCAGAATCCAAAATACATAGTGAATTACATTACGGATATTATCCATAATGGTACAAAATACACGTGCGTAACACATAAGGGCAAAATTGTCATTTCCAATTTTGCGAGGTGTTACACATTTTCTCCATCAGATACCCGAAGTGGCAAGTAATTTACATAAAAAGAGGAACTCAATCGTGTCAAGTAAAAAAAAGGAAGATTCCAAATTAGGAGACACGCCGACATAGCAGCTCGAGCATTCTCTAGCGCGTCATCGCCAGCCGTCCCCGCCTCCAGAGCAGCCTTGTCCTTCGGTGTAACAAGATGCCGAACTGCCTGCATACAGGAGGACGAATTGCCAAGGAATCCGTCTAGCTTCGTGATTTGTCAGTCGGGGACGAATATTTTCTTATGTTCCTCGGTCAGGAATTCCTGACCTCAACAGTTAAGGGAGGCACCTCCAAGCCCAAAGCTGCCGAAATAGGGAAGGCCCCCGTGTCCGCAGAGACCAACGGTCCCACCGAAGCCTCTCGCTGTTGAACCACCTCAATCGCCTTCGAGGACTTCTCCGTGGCGGCGACAAAAGACTTCGGCTTCAACGAAGAAACCTTGTTGGTCACTCTCTTCCTCTTCTTAGGGGCCTTGCTACCCAGAATGTCGTGCCCTACAAACTGCTCTTCGAAATTCATCGATTCTGCAATGGAGAAAATTGCCGAGGTTAAGGGCAAATAAAATTCGACAGTTAAAAAATATATATATGTGAGTTACACCGAGCTAAAATGATAAAAAGCATAATGGGGTTTATATGGCTAAGACCCCCTCCCCCCCTGAAGAGCGCCTCCTCAGTCAAGTCCTTCCAATCAAACTTCGGTCCATCGAGGAGCGTCTGGACCATCTCATCTTCCTCGGGGCTAAGGACTGGACTCTCCTTCACCCTTTTCCAAACTTCCTCGACCCAAGCCATCGGGATGACCCAAGGTTCTCGACTTTGGATAAGGAAGTACTTATCCCTCCACTTTTTGATCGAGTCAGGACAGCTGACGAGCTTTGCACCATGTCTCGGGGCCACGTAGAACCTAAACTCCGACTTGTGCTGCAGGTGAACCCGGTAGATAGTTCGCAGCACACTCAACCGAGGCTCGAAACCCGTGGCTTGGTAGTGAAGGATGAACCCATTGATTAGCATCTACACATTCGGCATATACTGAACCAGGCTGATCATGTACCATTGCAGGACTTCAATGATAAAGGGATGAAGAGGCAATCGAACACCGGCTAAAAAGGTGTCGACAAGCCAAAAACACATGTCTACTGGCATCGGGGAGTTGGCCCTCACACCTGGTCCTGGCAACATCAAGTCGAATTCACTTGAAATCTGAAAGCATTCTCGGGTCATTGTAAGGTCCATTTCGGAGAGAATAGAGACAGTTTCATCGGCCTCCGAAATCTCTCGAGCCTCGTTCTCCTCGAAGCTCCATCCCAGACTGTACATGAAACGCTCTGCCATGTCACCCGGAAGATCCCAAACTCTACGGAGTCCAATAAGGGGCCCGGGCATCCTGCCGAACTCTGCCAATCTTTGCACCATCTCGACAATAGTCTCCACTACCGCCAAAGGGGACCCTACCACGACTTTACCCTTGTCGATTGCGGGGACTTGACTAGAGGTCGTCTCAAGATCGACGATGGGGGAGGTCTCCTGCCTCGAGGGGATAATAGACATTCTTTAAAAAGTAAGCTAAGTTATCTAAAATTACCTTGATTTGACGGCAAAGGCCGGAAAAGATTACTAGAGACAGAATATTCCACCGGAAGCTCCCATAAGATAGTAAAAAATTGCTGAGTAAAAATTTAGAGAATGAGCAAATGAGGGGTGGGGGTGGACATTTATAGAGAAATAAGTCATTAGCACATTCACCAAGGTTAAAGGGCCCCCATTAGCGCAAAAGCCAGGCCATTTACCGCAAGACGACAAGATGAGCAAGGCAAACCAAGTTACTTGACTGATCAATGGTCAACGGTCAACGTCGCCACGAGTCGCCGTCTCGAAGTCCTCATAAACTTCAGCAACATGTGCCGAGCATTCTTGCCACTGACGTCAAAACGCAAGAAATGGCGTTGACTGGTCAACGGTCAACGATGCCACGTGTCACCGTCTCGAAGTCTTCCTAGACTTCGGCAACATGTGTCGAGCATTCTTGCAACCAACATCAAAACGCAAAAAATGGCATTGACTGGTCAATGGTCAATGGTCAACGATGCCACATGTCGCCGTCTCGAAGTCCTCCTAGACTTCAGCAACATGTGTCGAGCATTCTTGCCACCGACGTCAAAACACAAGAAATGGTGTTGACTGGTCAACGATCAATGGTCAACGATGCCACGAGTTGCCGTCTCGAAGTTCTCCTAGACTTCGGCAACATGTGCCGAGCATTCTTGCCACCAACGTTAAAACGCAAGAAATGACATTGACTGGTCAACGTTCAACGGTCAACGATGCCACGTGTCGCCATCTCGAAGTCTTCTTGAACTTTGACAACGTGTGCCAAGAATTCTTACCACCGACATCAAAATACAAGAAATAGCGTTGACTGGTCAACGGTCAATGATGCCACGTGTCGCCATCTCGAAGTCTTCCTGGGCTTCGGCAACATATGCCGAGCATTCTTGCCACCGACGTCAAAACACAAGAAATGGTGTTGACTAGTCAATGGTCAACGGTCAACGATGCCACGAGTTGTCATCTCGAACTCCTCCTAGGCTTCGGCAACATGTGCCGAGCATTCTTGCCACCGACGTCAAAACGTAAGAAATGGCGTTGACTGGTCAATAGTCAACAGTAAACGACGCAACGTGTCGCTGTCTCGAAGTCCTCCTAGACATCGGCAACATGTTCCAAGCATTCTTGCCACCGACGTCAAAACGCAAGAAATGGCGTTAATTGGTCAATGGTCAATGGTCAACGATGCCACGTATCGCCGTCTCGAAGTCCTCCTAGACTTCGGCAACAGGTGCCGAGCATTCTTTCCACCGACGTCAAAACGCAAGAAATAGCATTGACTGGTCAACGGTCAATGATGCCATGTGTCGCCATCTCGAAGTCTTCCTGGGCTTCGACAGCTTTCGCTGAACCCTCTTGACCTCGACACCAAACACGCAACGTGTCAGCCTATCGAAGTATCTCTGGGGTTTAGAGCCGTTGCCGAGCACTCTTGCCACCAACCCCCATTTGAGAGGAAAATGCTTACCTCCCGATGCGTGCATACTATCAGAGCGCCCAAATCGAGCCACGTCAACTAGCACCAGATCAAACGTCTGATCATTCGGAAAATCACGCCAGCGACGTGATCGACGCTCCAAATTGCGCCACGTCGTTGTTTATTTGATTATTTCTTTTATTTTTATTATTAAATCAAATTAATTATTTAAAAATTGCGAAAAATAACTAAAAATTCGAAAAAAAAAAGTTAATTAAAAATTCTAAAAAATAATTATAAATTTGGGAAAAATATTTTTGAGCTCCTGCAAAAATACTTATTAATTAGAATGGTTAATTAATACTTTTCGAAAATAGATTGTTACTTCGCAAAATTGAATAAATATCAAAAAAAAAATTAGAAAAATCAACGGAAAATCCAGAAGATCCCGCTAACATGTTTGAATACAAGGCAGGCTCAATTGAACGTTGTTAAACCCCGTGTGCAATTCTAAAGCTCCTAATGAACTCCGATAAAAGCTCGTATGCAATTAAAGTAAGAAAACTACTCCCCAAAGGCTGTTAAACTCAGTCTTCGGGAGTGGGGGTGTCGCGCCCCGCTTCCTAAAAATAAGGAATATGTGTACATGATATTGGTCCAGCGAATGACTACCGTCACCCATAACCTGTTTATCCGATCAACTCAACAATATAATCAATACAGAACAAGTACGCAGGCAATAATAATAATCTCATGAACAATAATACTTGAAAAGAAGAAATATATAATATCCAAGTACAATAATAATCTAACGTCTGGAAACAAATAGCAATATTCGGGTCATAAGCCCAATACAATGAAATAACAATAGTTCAATAAAACAATAAGTAACTAGAAAAATTGTCCTTAGAGCAAGTCATGGACAGTAAGTAGAGAAAGTAGGGAACAATGGAATAACATTATAACAATGAATTAATGGATCAATAGGAATCAATAATACGGGACAATAACAATAATTGATATCATGATAATCGGTATAACGGCTATAAAAAATAATGCAATATTCGGTAACAATAATCAATGATCAATTCGATATCAATAGGAACAATGAGGTACAATATGCAGTATCGGTGTTGTATCAATCCTTAAGTTTATTATTCATTTTAATCCTAACTAATGCATGTACTTCTGCATCCCATACTACAGGTTCGATGCATGTAATCAATTTTGTTTAGACTTAAGTGGTAGATTCTATAGTTTATGTACTCAGCAACGATATTCAATAATGACCGATGACCAAATCAATCGAGATACTGTAGTCAGTAATTTATAATTAATAGATGACCGATATGACCGATAGACCGATAGACCAATAGACCGATAAATAGGAAAACACGGGCCCCTTCTCCGAGTACAGTCCCTATATTGTCCACTACTAAAAGTCAACCCTTAAACCACGAATTATTAATTATTTCATCAATGCAACAATATAATATGAAAATGAATGGAAATTTTGGTGAACGATAGTATCAATAGGGGAACAATAGGATGATAACATGAATAGGACGGTTTAGAATAGTAACAATAACTCATTGGGAACATGCAATGCAATATACATTCATTAATTCATGCACTAGTACAATATAAGAATAATTAATCTATTAAAAAGTAGAATCTAAAATTCTGGACAGCAAGCACTGTCTGTACAAAAATACAGTTTTCTGCTGACTCAGAAATCGAAACTTGAATCTGTCAGAAAATCTGGAAACTAGACTTCCACACGGTTCCAATGCATATTTAAAGTTCGAAATCCTATATCGGTAGCTAGGTTAAACACATGGTTCTTTACAGATTTCATGTTCAGTCAGAATTTAGACATCATATTATTTTATTTTTAGAAACATCAAAAGTGGAATCTAAAATTCTAGACAGCAAGCACAGTCTGTATAAAAATACAGTTTTTTGCTGACTCAGAAATTGAAACTTGAATCCGTTAGAAAATCTGGAAACTAGACTTCCACACGGTTCCAACGCATATTTAAAGTTCAAAATCCCACATCGGTAGCTAGGTCAAACACATGGTTCTTTATAGATTTCATGTTGAGGCAGAATTTAGACATTAAGTTATTTTATTTTTAGAAACATCAAAAACTCAGTATTAAATTCATAAAAAATATTTTTTGGACTCCTAAACATGTTAAGCAACAATATGGAAATTTTCAGATTAAAATTTTATTATTTGATCAACCTTTTTACTGTTTAAACATGAAAGGTACAAAAATCTGAAAATCTGAAAGTAAAAACCTAGCTGTAGTAAAACGGGCATAACTTTTGCTACACAACTCAGAATTTAGAAATTCAAGATGTTCTGAAAATTAGAAAGATATTTAATACCCCGAGTTTCATTTATGAAAATTATTTTATTTTGCACGTAGTGTGCACGTGCAATTTTTTTAGTATGAAATCTTATAATTATTTTCATTATGGATGATGAGTATATGTATATATATATATGTGTGTGTGTGTGTGTGTGTGTGTGTGTGTGTTCTTTAATTATTTTATAAAGGCCCTTTTTTCTTCAAATAAACATAAGTCTTTCTTTTTAGCCCAAATCTAAATAATTTGTAAAACTATTATTTTGGCCCATTAATTAAAGCCCATGAGTTATTTCTATTTTAATTACAACTTGTAATGTAGAACATCTTTTAAAGATAATTTTTGTAGAAAATATAATGTACAACTTTTTTTAAATGGAGAACAAATGCATGCACGTGCATTGCACGTACACGTGCAAAAGCACCATATGTAGGCCGGTTTTGACATGGAGGGAAAAGGAAAAAAATAATGGAGTCATGGGTGGTGGTTGCTTGATCATGGTTGGTTACTACAACTCCCCCTTAAATCCTAGCCTTTTAATTCTAACTCCTAGTTTGATCCTAGCATTCCATTTACTCAAATTTTTAGTATAAATACCTCCCCCCCCTAGCCTAGTTATTTTTGTACTCTTTATTTCTCCAAAACCTATAGTAGAAAATACATTGTTGGTTTTGTAATTGAGATAAAAGATTGAGATTTGTGTGTGAGGGAGTTGTGCTTGCATCAAAAAGGGAAGGCCGGCATCAAGGAGCTCGGGTTGGCATCTTGGAAGGCTTGGGTGCACATCGAGGAGGAGGAGGAACGCTCTTTTGGCAAGGACTCTTGTGATTAGGAGGTGTTGCAATTGTATTTCTCTCCAAATTAAGGTGGGTTATTTTCCATGTTTCTAATTAGATAGCATGATAAAATTGAATAGAAATGATAATGCATGAAAAAGATTAATAAGAGTACATTTAATTGAAAAATAATGGCTTATTAGTTGATTGGAATGTTGCTAAATAGATTGTATGTGATTCCATCATCAAACTTAAGTTGTGTATAAATCATTTATAGTTATGGATTGCTTGAAGTAAAATTCATTGTTAGCATCAAAAAAACTATATGCAAATGTTAGTATTTGAAAATGTTGTTTTATATACTTGAATGAACCTTTTGTGATAATGTGTAATGAATGACTTAAAATATAATTTGTGGGTTTGTGAAATGAATATAAACAGGGAATTGATATAGGGAATATTGAAGTTAAAATTGAATAAGAAATGTCGAAAAAGAAATGTGGTAGTAGTAGCATACAATTTAAACTAATTGTATGAAAAATATGTGTTTAATTATTGGAAAAAATTATTTTTTAATTACTGGAGTATCAATTATTATGGGAATAATTATTTTGGAGATTTACAGTAAATTTAGTAAAAAGCAAAACTCAAATGAGAGCTTTTGAAACATTGAAATGTTCTTTTAAACAGAGAGTTGATTTAATTAGAGTGCAAGTTGTATTTGAGACAACTTGAGCCTATAGCTCAAGTGGTCGGGAGGCTTCTAATTGCTACAGTGTGCGGTTTGGGTTCTCACAGATCGAGGGTTCGATCCTTGATAACACCATATTTTGTGTGTATTTAACAAATTTAATCAGTTTTCCAACCGAGAGTACTTAAGACTCTTAACCCCCTTTTATATCGATCGGCGCGATTGGCCTAGTGGCCAGAGCGTGCGGCTTGCTTCTCTGTGGTTGCTGGTTCGAATCCTGGTCTCGGCCAGTGATATGGCTAAAAATGGGGTTAAATCGGAACCGTCCAGATGGATCACGAATCTTGAGGCACAGGGGTAGAGCGGTAATTTCACCTTCTGACGGGTCTGAAGCGGGTACTGGTTATCTTCCCCGAAAATCCACTTACCCGCGAACGGATCCACCTTAATCGGGTATGAGTTTCAACCCGCAGCAAACCCAGCTCAGAAGGGATAGAATTAGGGTTCCTGATTCATATTGATCAACGGCCCTGATTCGTGCCTATCCTTTCACTGGGATTTGGGATTAAATTCTTTATCTGATTACAGGGAATATACCTTATCAGATTACATTCCTAATCTGTTCACAGGAAGGATATTCCATATCAGATCACAAAGATTACATTCCTAATCCGTTCCCTAAGGCGCCTATAAATACCCCCCGCCCATCTCCATTAAGAGGTAATCAATCTTTCACCAGTTTTTGCGCTCTTGCATAGTCTGCCAGATTACTGACTTAAGCGTCGGAGGGTGCGACACCGGGAACAACCCCGGTGTCTCGCACTTTTTGCAGGTGCACGGCGGAGCGACGATCGAGGCCCGACGGAACAGGTACACAGGTCTTTCTATTCAGTTTCCCCAAGAATCCACAAGTTCTATCTGTGTGCCCCTACACCAAATTTAGCGGCAACAGATTGGCGCCGTCTGTGGGAAACTAACGAATAGGGACCTCTCCTCTTCCCGGTGAACAGGTTTTCTCCTGCCATGCCGCCTCGCAAAGTTAGATCTAGGGGCTCCAACCGAGCGCCCAACCCTGACCAGCAAGAAGTCCTTCCTGATCCCGCTCAGCAACAAGGGCAACTCCCTCCTACCATGGAAGAGCCGCTCCAACGGAACCCTCCACCTTCTGATCCAAAGGGGCCTAACCCCCAGAAACAGCCTCTTCACCAAGAGAACCTCTCCATCCACAACGCCTCCAGTGCCTCCATGGCCTCCCATCATCCCCGAGCCTCTGGTCGCCACAATGCCCCTCCCAAACGCCCGGAAGATGATGACCTTCGTCGCCATCTGGATGAAAAGCGGGCTCGGGGGGAAGCCTCCCGCCAGCAAGAGCGATCCCCCCGACACCGAGAGCACAGGAGGTCCCCCGCCCGAAGAGGGAGAAAGGACTCCCCCGATCACTACTGAAGGAGGCACTCTCCAGCAGGTCGGCAGCAGCCTAGGAACAATGAGGCACCCATCACCCGTGCTGAGTTCCAGCAATTCCAAGCAATGGTACAGCAGGCCCTCAACCTCCGTCAGAACCCCAATGAGCCGAGGGCCCCATCCCCTCCTCCGGTCCGGAGCCCTCGCCAACGGTCCCCTTCTCCTCGACCCGCTCCTACCAATTCCAGGCACACCCCAAGTCCTCGTCGTTCTCGAAGTTACCATCGCCGCAGCCCTCGCTCCCCCTCATACGAAGACGAATCCCGTGGCTTGGCAGATCACCGTCGGAGAGATGACACCATGAACCGCCGCCTAAACGAGGTGGAAAAACTCTTGGGACAGATAAACAGAGAAGAGGAGCTCAGGGGGAGGACCCTACGTCCTAACCGGCCCCCATTCTCCAGGACCATAGTAGATGCCCCTGTTCCATTCGGATTCAAACCTCCCCAGTTCGAGAACTACACTGGGGAGACCGATCCAGTTGACCACATCGAAAGCTTTAAGACTTTGATGCTCCTCCATCAAGCTTCCGATGCCCTCCTCTGCAAAACATTCCCTGCAACTCTCAAAGGCCCAGCTCGAGAATGGTACTCTCGCCTTGCCCCGGCATCGATATTCTCCTTCGAACAGTTCGAAACCCTATTCATCACCCATTTCGTCAGCAACCGAAGGGCCGAGAAGACCAGCATCTCACTATTGCACCTCCGTCAACAGAAGGGAGAGAAATTGAGGGACTACGTGAAGAGGTTCACAGCTGAAGCCAGAACCATCGCATCCCTCGACCAATCCGTCGCTACCGCGGCATTCCAATCCAATATCCTCAATTCCAACCTCCGCTCCTCCCTCGCCAAGAAACCGCCGCACGACTTTTCTGACCTCCTCCTCCGCACTGAAAAGTACATCCGAGCTGAAGAGGCCGAGGAACAGCCCAACTGGGAAGGAAATGCCTCCGGGTCTAAGAGGAAGGGAACGGAAGAAGAGGGAGCAAAAAAGTTCCAGAAGGATAATGCTGGCCAGCGCCGGCCTCCCCCTAGATTCGAGAAGTTTACTCCCCTCACCACAAACATCTCCACCATTTTCATGGAAGTCGAAAAAGAAGGGGTCTTACCTCCTGCTCCGAAGATGAACACCCCTGCTAAGAGAAGAGATAGAGAAAAATGGTGCCGCTATCACCGGGACCATGGGCACGACACCAACGATTGCCGTGCGCTAAGAAACGAGATTGAGGCCCTTATCCAGAGGGGGCAGTTGGCAAAATTCGTGGGAAAGGACCAAGCCGAGCTTCCTCCCCAGCCTCGGGGGGCTAACAAACGTCCGGAACGAGAAGAGACGCCAGAGTTTGAGGAAGAACGAGTCCTCCACCTCATCCACGGGGGTCCAATGGGGGGCTCCTCGAACTCTTCTCGGAAAGCTTTTATTAGAGAGGTAAACTCGGTCCGAACCACCCCTCCTCCTAAAGGCCTCGGAGTGCCCGTCACCTTCTCTGACGAAGATCTCGAGGGTGTCCGCACCCCTCATTGTGACGCACTCGTCATCAGCCTTCACATGGCCAATTTCAAAGTCGAGAGGATCTTAGTGGATAACGGTAGCTCCGTCAACATCCTCTTCCTCGACGCCTTCAAGGGGCTGAAGCTCTCCCGAGACAGACTCAAGCCCGCCGGCTACACGCTCCATGGGTTCACGGGAGTACCGGTAACGATTGAAGGGGTAATCACCCTCGATGTCACGGCCGGCAAAACTCCTACTACCCGCACGGAGTCGATGGATTTCATGGTCGTAGATGTCCCAGCGGCCTACAACGTCATTTTGGGTCGGCCCGGCCTAGCCGCCCTTGAAGCCGTCCCTTCTGCCTATCATCTCAAAATGAAATTCCCCACTCGGGCTGGACTGGGAGAAGTAAAGGGCAATCAGGAGCAGGCCCGCAAGTGTTATATGACTTCCACCCTCGGACCCGTCCTCTCCTTAGAAACACTCGAGATCCCCCAAGATGCTGCTCGGCCAACTTCCGAGCCGGTAGACGAGTTGGAAGAGGTACTCTTCTCGGAGCAGGAGCCGACCCGCAGGTTCTTTGTCAGCAAGACCCTCCCATCCGCACTATACGCGGATATTGTAAAATGCATCCGAGCCAACCAAGACCTCTTCGCATGGTCAGCTACAGACATGCCCGGTATCTCCGAAGAACTCTTGGTCCACCGCCTCAGTGTTGATCCGGGGTCCAAACCGGTCCAGCAGAAGAGGTGCAAGTTCGCTCCCGAACGTCAGCTCGCTATCAAAGAGGAGGTGGACAAATTGTTGAAGGCCCGGTTCATACAGGAAGTGAATTATCCTAAGTGGTTGTCAAACGTAGTAATGGTGAAAAAGTCCAACGGAACATGGAGAATCTGTATTGATTTCACTGACCTAAACAAGGCCTGCCCTAAAGACCCCTTTCCTCTGCCGAGCATCGACACTCTGATTGACGCAACCTCGGGACATGAGCTCCTCAGCTTCATGGACGCTTTCTCGGGTTACAATCAGATAAGGATGTTCCCCCCGGATGTTCCGAAGACATCTTTTGTGACCGACCAAGGACTCTACTGCTACAGAGTCATGCCGTTCGGCCTAAAGAATGCAGGGGCAACTTACCAGCGCCTCGTCAACAAGGTATTCCAGGCCCAGATTGGCCGAAACATGGAAGTGTACGTGGATGACATGCTTGTGAAAAGCATCCGAGGCATTGATCACGTGGCCGACCTCCAAGAAGCGTTTGATGTTTTGAGAAAGCACAATATGAGACTCAACCCGAACAAGTGTGCGTTCGGCGTCTCATCAGGCAAGTTCCTCGGCTTCATGGTTAGCCAACGAGGAATAGAGGCAAATCCGGAGAAGATCAAGGCCATACTGGACATGGCCCCGCCTAGAAACGTCAAAGAAGTTCAGAGATTGACTGGTCGATTGGCCGCCATTGGGCACTTTTTGTCGAAGTCTGGGGAGAAGTGCCTCCCGTTCTTCAAAGCCCTCAGGGGGGCTAAGGGATTCGAGTGGGGGCAGCAACAACAAGACTCCTTCGACCAGCTTAAGGCTTACCTCGTCAATCCTCCCCTTCTCAGCAAACCCATACCGGGCGAACCACTCTACCTCTATTTGGCAGCCTCCGAACAGACGCTTAGTGCGGTCTTAGTCAGAGAAGAAGAAAGAACTCAGAAGCCCATTTACTACGTCAGCAAAGTGCTCCGAGACGCCGAGCTCCGGTACCCGAAAATTGAGAAAATAGCCTACGCCCTGATAATGGCTGCGAGAAAGCTTCGACCATACTTCCAGTCCCATTCGATGGTCGTTCTTACCGACCAGCCGCTGAAACAGATCCTTCACAAGCCAGAGACTTCCGGCCGCCTCATGAAGTGGTCGATCAAGCTGAGCCAACATGATATTACTTATCAGCCTCGGACTGCAATCAAGGCGCAGGCGCTGGCCGAATTCATAGTTGAAACAACTATCCCCGACTCCGAACAAACAATGAAGGGACCGCCTGTCTGGACGGTATATGTCGATGGATCCTCTTGCAACGAGGGGAGCAGGGCAGGAGTCATCCTCGCGGGCCCAGACGACTTTGTCCTCCAATACTCCCTCCGGATAAACTTCAAAGCCTCGAACAACGAAGCCGAATACGAGGCACTCATAGCCGGCCTCGGGATGGCCCGAAACGCAGGGGCGCGACGCCTGCAGATCTTCAGCGACTCTCAGTTGGTCGTCAACCAGGTCCTCGGCGAATATGAAGCCCGCAATGACAGGATGGTAAAGTACTTGGCTAAAGTAAAGAGCCTCATGGCGCTCTTCGAGGAGGCCCTCATCCGAAGAATCCCCAGAGAAGAAAATGCCCAGGCCGACGCCCTGTCCAAATTAGCTTCCTCATCCCTTCAAGGCCTCGAACAAACTGTTCTGATAGAAGTCCTCCTCAAGCCAAGCATAGAGGACGAGGCTCTCAACTCCGTCGGAACACTGCCACTCCCCCTCGAAGACAATTGGATGAAGCCCCTCGTCGAATTTTTAAGAGACGGACTCCTTCCCCGGGATCCGAAGGAAGCCCGAAAGATAAGGAGCCGAGCCGAGCGATACATATTGGTCGAAGGCGTTCTGTATAAGCACTCCTTCACCCAGGTGGATGGTCGACCCTACCTAAGATGCCTCTCCCCCGGACAAGCCGACTACGCCCTGCAAAAGCTCCATGAGGGCATCGACGGAGCCCACTCCGGCTCCAGAGCCTTGGCGCGCAAAGTGTTAAACTACGGGTATTACTGGCCCACTCTCCTACGGGATGCCGAACAACATGTTCGGCAATGCACCTCCTGCCAGAAGTATTTCGACATCCGACGCCTTCCACAAGCACCACTCTCCTCCCTATCAAGTCCAATCTCCTTCGCAATGTGGGGGATGGACTTACTGGGGCCATTTCCACTGGCCCCCGGACAATTGAAGTTCCTAGTCGTGGCAGTTGACTATTTCTCGAAATGGATAGAGGTCGAGCCCCTGGCTACAATTACCGAACATAGAGTTGTTCAATTCTTCTGGAAAAATGTAATCTGCCGATTCGGTGTTCCTCGGGTCGTAGTTACAGATAACGGTACGCAGTTCGCTGGAGCTGCCTTCCGAGCCTTATGTGAAGACCTAGCCATACAACACCGCTTCTCCTCCGTCTCTCATCCCCAGTCAAATGGCCAAGCCGAGAATGCCAACCGACAGATCCTCTCCGGCATCAAGAAGAGACTCGACAAGTGCTCCAAGGGATTGTGGGTCGATCAGCTGCCCAATGTGTTGTGGAATTACCGAACCACGAAGCGGACCCCGACAGGCGAGAGTCCGTTCAATCTCACCTATGGGTCCGAGGCCCTCATCCCACTAGAAGTTGGGATACCCTCTCCTCATTTGATAGCTTTTGAAGAAGAACAGAATGCCAGGGAGCTCAGAACAAGCCTAGACTTGATAGACGAAATCCGGAAAAGAGCAGCCATATGGCAACAAAGTTACCGGAGAAGAATCGAACTCGCCTACAACAAACGGGTCCGCCCAACCGACCTGAAAGAGGGAGATCTGGTCCTCCGAAAATTAGCCATCTCGTTCCCCGGACAGAAAGCAAACTGGCCCCAAATTGGGAGGGACCATACAAAGTCTCCAAAGTGATCCGCCCCGGTGCATACAAGTTAGAAGATCTTGAGGGCAGAGAAATTCCCAGGACTTGGAACGCCGACCATCTTTTGAAATACCAAGAGAAGGCAGCCACGCCTATCTAAGTAACTCGAGATGTCGGACCACTCCTCTCCTGCTGCTAGTAATTTTTCCTTTGTTCTTTTTTCATTGTAATAACGGTTAGCAACTTTAGAAGCAGCCGACCATTAGATATTAATAAATAAAGTTTTTCATATTTTTGATACTATCGCATACCTCAGCCTTTAATTTTCTAACCACACGATGGTTCGGAGTCCAGCACTCGGCTCGACTCTTCCTCCTCGGCACGTCTATAGACGAGCCGGGGGTAGATCGCCGTTCGAAATTGCTCCTGCAGCCGTTGAATGGATCGGAGTCCAACACTTGGCTCGACTTTGCTTCGCAAGTTCGCTCCTAAGCGGACTAGAAGCAGCTCGCCATTCAAAACTGCTCCTGCATCCCTTAAACTAACCACACGATGGTTCGGAGTCCAGCACTCGGCTCGACTCTTCCTCCTCGGCACGTCTATAGACGAGCCGGGGGTAGATCGCCGTTCGAAATTGCTCCTGCAGCCGTTGAATGGATCGGAGTCCAACACGTGGTTCGGCTTTGCTTCGCAAGTTCGCTCCTAAGCGGACTAGAAGTAGCTCGCCATTCGAAACTGCTCCTGCATCTCTTAAACTACCCACACGATGGTTCGGAGTCCAACACTCGGCTCGACTCTTCCTCCTCGGCACGTCTATAGACGAGCCGGGGGTAGATCGCCGTTCGAAATTGCTCCTGCAGCCGTTGAATGGATCGGAGTTCAACACTTGGCTCGGCTTTGCTTCGCAAGTTCGCTCCTAAGCGGAATAGAAGTAGCTCGCCATTCGAAACTGCTCCCGCATCCCCCAAACTAAACTAATCCAACGATCGGATCTTTCCGACGACTTGACCCAATCTTTCCGACTCACCCTCGGTCGGGCCAGGATTAGGTACAAATCACAGCCCTCGCGCGCCGAGCCGAGGTACCGGGTTACCGACCCTCGTATATGGCAAAAAATCACTCCGAGGCGAAGCCACCGTCAGATCGCCTCAGAAAGTGCGCTAGGGCGTGATGAGAGGATCTCATTCAGCCATGTGTCCACAAAACGACAAGATAGTGTTTTCTTGGAAACTGGACCCGCCTCAAGATCCGTGCAAACATCAGACGTCCCTGATTAGGCCACGTGGGCGCAATCGGGAAGCAACTACGCGCCGAGCCGAGGTACCGGGTTACCGACCCTCGTATATGGCAAAAAATCACTCCGAGGCGAAGCCACCGTCAGATCGCCTCAGAAAGTGCGCTAGCGCGTGATGAGCGGATCTCGTTCAGCCACGTGTCCACAAAACGACAAGATATTGTTTTTTTGGGAACCGGACCCGCCTCGAGATCCGCGCGAACGTCAGACGTCTCTGGTCAAGCCACGTGGACATAGTCAAAAAGCAACTACGCCCTAAGCAGCCAAACCGAGCCGATAGCTCATAAGCACAGCGAAGAAGGAAAATTCGAGGCCAAGGAGTTCGGCGAAGCGAACACCAGCCTCGTGGTTCGTCTCAAGCCTACCCTAGTCGGCACAAACATGGCACAGATAAGGAGACAGTCAATTACAGTTCGGGTAAAACAACTCCGATCGCATTAATAAGTTGGATAAAAATTACAAAGCGGATTACAACAGCAAAAACTTGCAAGAAGGGTTACAACACAAGGACACGACCAGCCCGTTACTTCCGAGGGAGGGGAATGCTCCGTTTTAGAGACACTTTGGGTCGACGCTTCTTGACCTCCGAGCTCGAATCTAGGCCGACGAACCGAGACGCCTCCTCACCACTATCTCTGACGGTCGCTCCTACCGAAGCACCGCTTGAAGACACCGCCACACCGCTTTGGGCATCGGCGGCTGACCTGCCTACGAGGGGAGTCCGGCTCGCCGCTTGATAGAACGTGATCCCCCGCTCGATCTCCTCGCGGGTGCACGAGATGCTCCGGACGTTGGCCCTCACCGGCTGAGGCTTGAGCCGAGCGACTTCTTCCTCCAGCTCGACAATGCGATCTTTCAAAGTATCATCCTTTACTATCACCTTAAACCGAGGGAGTTTCGCCGAACCGGGGTATTCGGCGCTGTCAGAGATAACGCGACGCAAGTGGGTCACTTCGATGCTCTTGTCGACAGTCACCCTCTGCAACTCTTCCACCTTCTTCGCCAAGCCGTCCCGTTCGGCTGAAATCCGAGCCAGTTCCTCTTCCCTAGCAGATAGCTCGGCCTCGACTATTCGCAGGTGGTGCAGCTCAACTAAAGCATCGCTATGCCTTATCTCCAAGTTATGAAGTATTTTCCTCGTCAAGTGAACCTCACCCTCGAGACAATCCTCCCTAGATCGCTTAAACAGCTCGGCTCGGCGCTGTTCGGCCGAAGTGTTACAAGCCGGCTCGGCAATCTGAAATAAGAAAGAGATAGCATTGGATACTTTTCATTCATTACCGAGCCAAACACTTAGACAAATTTCGGAGTCAAAATACTTTTCATTCATTGAAAGGCGGTGGCCAGTCCGCAAAAGGCATTACAACGATCGAAACAAAAAAAAAGAACTACAAAAACCGAGGGGATCAAGGGTCCACCTTCGTCGCCGCGTCAGCCACAGGTGCATCGACGGAGGGTCCCTTGACCTGGCCATCTCCCACAGTCTCCCCATCCCGTCCTTCCTCGCCTTCGCCTTCAGCCTTGTCCTCTTCGCCTTCCTCCCCTTCATCGTCCGAGGTCGGCGTTGGAAACAATTGATAGCCGACCCGCTCGAAGCCGGGGACTCGCTCCTGAACGTGGTCGAGGGCCATCTGATAGGACTTCTCTATATTTTCGGCCATGTGCTTCTTCGCCTCTTCCTCGACCTCCTTCTCCACCTCGGCCCGGATCCTCGTCGCCAGGGCCTCCTTCTCCGCTCTCTCCTCGGCCAAGGACTTCAGCGCCGCAGCTAAGTCCTCGGCAGCCTTGGCGGCCTTGGCAGACTCCGCGTCGAGCCGCTCCTTGGCCTTCTCCAAATCCGACCCAAGATCCGCGACCCGGACTTCCAAGGCCTCAGCCCTCCTCTGCTCGGCCTCAAGTTCTTTGACCGCCCTGACCTTCGCCAACCTGTCCTTGTCGCTGGCGGACCTCAGCTCCTTCTCCTGCGCGGCAAATATCTCGAGAAGGTGGCCGAAGTGGCAAGTGGCCTACAGAGACAACAGTCACTAATACAGATGCCGAGTTACAGACTTAAAGAAATTTGCAATACGCTTACCGAAACGAGTGACCGGGCGACTTCGTAGGTATCATCACCGACCGTCCCCGCCCTCAGCGCGGCCCTGTCCTTCGGGGTCGCCAAGTGTTTGACGACTTGCACTGACATCTGCGAATTGCCGAGGAACCCGTCATGGTTCTTCACTCGCCAATTCGGCACAAACAGTTGCTTGTGCTGCTCTGTCAGAATCTCTTCGGCAGCCTGGGTCAGCGGTGGTGCCTCGATCGACAGCGCCGCGTTCACATCGAAGATCCCCTCGATCACGCCAGGGACCGAAGAAGACGGGGGCTCCTCAGCGACGATAACTTCCGAGGGCACCTCCACAGCAGGGGGAGGCGGAGGGATGGTCGAGGCGACAGCAGGTGCCGGGGTCGACGAAACAGTCGCAGCCGCCCTCTTCCTCTTCTTCCCCCCGGCCAGCTTAGACCTGTCCGCCATCATGGAGTTGAAGTCGATCTTCATTGCCTCTGCAACGAGTCAAAAAAAAAGAGGGGGGGGGGACGAGTTAGCAGCCCGAACCGAAAACTTAGAAGAAAAAAAAAACGAGATGTCAGGAGCATACTCGGGTTGATGGGGCTTAGGCCGCACCCGAACAACACCTCCTCCGTCAAATCCCTCCAACTCAGTATCGGAAGGGCCATTATCCTCTTCGCCACCTCTTCCTCGGCATCAGACAAAACAGGGTCGGCGCGTGCAAAATTCGGCACCTCCACCTTCCAACGGGTCGAGATGGGCCTGATCGCCTCGCCCCTCACTATAAAAAACTTTTCCTTCCAACCCTTAATCGAGTCAGGGTTTTCTACAATCTTGACACCCTTCCTCGGCCCCAAGTAGTATCGGTACTCCGTCTTGTGCTGACGGTTTACTCGATACATTCCTCGGAAGACCGTGAGATCCGGCTGCACCTCGGCTTGGTAGCACTGAAGCATAAAGGCGTTCACATGGCGCCATGTGTTCGGCATGAACTGGGTTGGCGCGAGGCAATACCAGCCGAGGATCTCGAGGATGAATGGGTGCAGAGGGAAACGCAGTCCGGCATGAAAGGAGTCAACGTCGAACATGCACATGTCCGAAGACGGCAACTTAGAATTCGCTCGTATCCCAGGACCTGGAAGAATCAGTTTGTACTCCGGAGGGATAGCGAAAGCCCTTCTAACCCGGAGCAGGTCCTCCTCGGATACCAAAGTGATGAGCTCATCCGCTTCGGTGGCAAGTTCCGGATTGGGCTCTTCGACGATCTTGGACTTCCCATAGATCGCCTTCTCTAGCAAGTCCCCCTGGTACTGCCTGACCCCCGAGTGACCGGACAAGACGGAAGGATACCGTCCTATCTCGCCTGCCTGCTTCGGATTTTCCACAATCACCTCCACAATGGGGGATTGGGTCTCTACCCTCCTCTTCTTCTTCCCCTTCTTCGTCTCGACTACAGACGGTTCAGCGGCTTGCTTACCCTTCCTCCTAATCTCCGACCTCCTCCTCTCCTCGGCACTCTCGTCGCCCGAAGACGAGGCCCCACTCCCCGAATCTACTCGAGACATCTCTAGGAAAATTATTCAGACTAAGTAAACTGACCTTTTGAAGTGACGTCTACGGTCGGAATGCTCTTGCCGGAAATCGCCTGGCCCACACGACAGCCAACGGAAATGCCTTAGAGAGAAAATCGCCGCTAGCAGAGCACTTAGAGAACGAAAGTAAAAAACTTGAGTTAAAAGTAAGAAGTGAGCTTTGAGAGTAAGAGTGAGCGCTTTTAACCCCTCCAAGTTGGGCCTCCTTGGGAAACGCAAAAAGCCCAACAGGGAGCCAAAGCGACAGGCGGAAGCGGAAAAAATACGGAGCCTACTCAGAGCAAGAGACCCTTAAAAATACCAAGTCAACGTCTCGGCCACCTACAAGAAACCCATAGGACGCCCCGGCTACATGACTCAGTGCCTCGGCCAGTCAACCTCGATGCGCCGAGCCGAGATACCGGGGTACCGACTCAGTGCCTCGGCCAGTCAACCTCGATGCGCCGAGCTGAGATACCGGGGTACCGACCCTCGTATATGGCAAAAAATCGCTCCGAGGCGAAGTCACCGTCGGATCTCCTTAAAACTCGTGACAAAATCTGATGGACGGTTCAGATCGTGCCACGCCCACAAAACGACAAGATAGCGTTTTCTCGTGATCTGAACCCCATTCTCGAGATGCGCGTCAAGATGGACCGTCCAGATCCAGCCACGCGTCCCTCCTTGCTGCCTGCCATCGGTTCGCCCAGCCGAGCTACCGAACAGCTCAGCCGAGCCACCGAGCCACTAAGTGCCGAGGAGGTGACCCCTCAGGAAGCACCTCCTCCAAAACACACAACTTTGTGCCTCGGCCAGTCAACTTCGATGCGCCGAGCCGGGGTACCGGGGTACCGACCCTCGTATATGGCAAAAAATCGCTCCGAGGCACATCAGCCGTTGGATCTTGCCAAAAAGCGCGCTCGTCATGATGGACGGTCCAGATTTGGCCACGTCCACTAAACGACAAGATAACGTTTTTTGGGGATCCACGCTGAGATGGACGACTCAGATGATGCCACGTACCTCGGAACCGTCGAGCCGAAGCACCGACCCAATGAGCCGAAGCACCGACCCATCGAGTCGAAATGCCGACCCAGCAAACCGAAGCACCGACCCTCCGAGCCGGGGTACCGGGGTACCGACCCTCGTATATGGCAAAAATCCGCTCCGAGGCATATCAGCCGTTGGATCTTGCCAAAAAGCGCGCTCGTCATGATGGACGGTCCAGATTTGGCCACGTCCACTAAACGACAAGATAACGTTTTTTGGGGATCCACGCTGAGATGGACGGCTCAGATGATGCCACGTACCTCGGAACCGTCGAGCCGAAGCACCGACCCGTCGAGCCGAAGTACCGACCCAACGAGTCGAAACGCCGACCCAGCAAACCGAAGCACCGACCCTCCGAGCTGGGGTACCGGGGTACCGACCCTCGTATATGGCAAAAATCCGCTCCGAGGCATATCAGCCGTTGGATCTTGCCAAAAAGCGCGCTCGTCATGATGGACGGTCCAGATTTGGCCACGTCCACTAAACGACAAGATAACGTTTTTTGGGGATCCACGCTGAGATGGACGGCTCAGATGATGCCACGTACCTCGGAACCGTCGAGCCGAAGCACCGACCCGTCGAGCCGAAGCACCGACCCAACGAGTCGAAGCACCGACCCAACGAACCGAGGTGCCGAGACGCCGAGCCGGAGTACCGGGGTACCGACCCTCGTATATGGCAAAAAATCGCTCCGACCCATATCAGCCGTTGGATCTTGTCAAAAAAGCGCGCTCGTCATGATGGACGGTCCAGATTTGGCCACGTCCACTAAACGACAAGATAGCGCTTTACGGGGATCCGCACTGAGATAGACGGCTCAGATGATGCCACGTACTTCGGAACCGCCGAGCCGAAGCACCGAGCCATCCGAACCGAGGTGCCGAGACGCCGAGCCGGAGTGCCGGAGTACCGAACCTCACATACGGCGAAAAAGCGAGCCGAAGAACAGGGGCCGCTCGATCTCTCCGAAAATCACGCTGCGCTCTGATCAAGGGCTCTGATGACGCCACGTCATAAATGGGTATTTAAAATCAGTTTTAATTTATTTTAATCGTTTTATTTATTTAAAAATTGCGAAAAAATCACCAAAAATCCGGGAAAATTCACTGGAAAATTTAGAAAATAATTATAAATTCGGGGTAATATTTTCGAACCCCTGAACTAACAATTATTCCCTAGAATGTACGTGAGGGCCCCCGGACGACTGGTTAACACATCGCAAAATTAAATAAATAATCCGAAAAAGTAGATAAAGACCGTTGGACACTCAGAGATGCTTAAAAACAGATTGCAACTCCAAAAACACATTACTACCCCCTTTAAGATTCGAAACCCTCCATTTGGACTCCGATATAGCTCCGCTAGCCATTAAAACAGTTAAACTACTCCTCAAAGGCTGATCGAACTCAGTCTTTAGGAGTGGGGGGCTCGTGATATGGCTAAAAATGGGGTTAAATCGGAACCGTCCAGATGGATCATGAATCTTGAGGCACAGGGGTAGAGCGGTAATTTCACCTTCTGACGGGTCTGAAGCGGGTACTGGTTATCTTCCCCGAAAATCCACTTACCCGCGAATGGATCCACCTTAATCGGGTACGGGTTTCAACCCGCAGCAAACCCAGCTCAGAAGGGATAGAATTAGGGTTCCTGATTCATATTGATCAACGGCCCTGATTCGTGCCTATCCTTTCACCGGGATTTGGGATTAAATTCTTTATCTGATTACAGGGAATATACCTTATCAGATTACATTCCTAATCTGTTCACAGGAAGGATATTCCATATCAGATCACAAAGATTACATTCCTAATCCGTTCCCTAAGGTGCCTATAAATACCCCCCGCCCATCTCCATTAAGAGGTAATCAATCTTTCACCAGTTTTTGCGCTCTTGCATAGTCTGCCAGATTACTGACTTAAGCATCGGAGGGTGCGACACCGGGAACAACCCCGGTGTCTCGCACTTTTTGCAGGTGCACGGCGGAGCGACGATCGAGGCCCGACGGAACAGGTACACAGGTCTTTCTATTCAGTTTCCCCAAGAATCCACAAGTTCTATCTGTGTGCCCCCACACCAAATTTAGCGGCAACAGCCAGTATTAACTTTGTGGGAAAAAAATATTTTTGGTGGATTTTTTATGTTTAAAAATTATGAAAAAAATACTATTATTATTCTAAAATTATGTGTGATTTATGAAAAATAAATTGGGAGTTATTGAAATGAAATAGAGTATATTTTGGAAATAAAAGTGTAGATAGAACTATGGTTCTACACTAGTTTATTTGTGAAAAGTTGTGTTTTACAAAAGGACTTGAAATAAAGTGCTAGAAAAGAAAAATAACAAAGAAAGAAAATATATGAAATGACGTGGTGTGAATTATTCTTATTAAAGAATAGCGTGACAATAATGAGTTGTGAATATTCATTTTGACCATATACTTAGTGATATGATTTTTAATGTGAAAATAAATATTGGATGAAATTCATGATGAATAATGAAACTCTATGTATGGTTATTGACTCATGAATTATTTGAAATCATGTGATTGGAAAAGAGAATGTTATTGAGTATGAAAACTCAAACATGTGAATTTGTGAATTGAAATTGAAAATTAGAGTGTAGCCAAAACTCACACCGGCAAGTGAAAGTGATGAATTATGATTATTGACATTGAAAAGACCAGTTTGGGTCATTGTGAAATGAAAGAAATAAGACCGGTAGTAGTGAGAGGGCTAACTCTAAGAGATTGATTTTGTTCATGATTTCATTAAATTAAGAAATTAGTACATAGTGAAGAGGTGATGAAATCGAGAGAAAAACACAAGTATGATGGCCTCGAGTCTACGATGTGAGAGTGATCCACAGAATGCATGCTTGATGCGTCAAGACATGGTGTGGGCACTACTTCAGAATTATCGGGATCTTGGCGACGCTTGTGGGATGTTTGGTGACTGCAAGAGGATCGTGTGCCATGAAGGAGGCTGAATTGCCACAGAATGCAAGCTTGATGCGTCGAGACATGGCGTGGGACTCCCCTCCAGGTTTTCTGTACACGAGCTTGTACTCATAGATCATCTAGGATACTTACCGTAGTTATAGTAGTAGACTAAATCATGATGAGGGATTGAACCCTATAAGATGAAGAACGATTAAGAGGCTTGCCCTCGGACCTATGTAGTATGTGATGCATAGAATCCGAACAAGTGTGCATTAGTGTCATATAATATAAATAATTGCATTAAGGGCTAAGTTCACAATCACAACACGACATCAATAGGGTATTCCCTTTAGTTTGATATGTGACAAATTTGTGTTGTTAAATATGGAAAATCAGTTATACTATTTCCGGCATAGAGAGGATGGCCGTGTATAATGTTCGTCGGTTGAATAAAATGACGTACCCACAATTTTGTATGTAGGGTAAATGACATGATAAAGATTAAAGAGGAACAGATGCTTAGAGATTACTCAATGTTGTTGTACTTTATTTAAATGTTGTAAATTTGCTTCCGCTATACAATGTAAAGTGTAAAGTTTTTCATGTAACTCTAATGTAAAGTGAAAAGTTTTAAATTACTTGTAAAATTGTACGAAAGAAGTATAAAGATCTTGTGGAATCTCGAATACAGTGTATTTTTGGAATTCGGGGCGTTACAGAGCGGTATCAGAGCCACACTTCACACTAGTACAAATTTATAAGGAACGACACCCTAGAAGTGGACATTAGAGTGTGTGTTTGAGTCTAGAGATTTAAATGTAAGTTACTTACATTTGTGTTGCTCTATGACTTATGCTTCTTCCTCTCTATTTCTAAGATGGCTGATCACTTCGACCCTGCTGGAGACGATAATTGGCATATCATAGAGGAAGATTATTATCCTGGACAAGCAGATTCCGAGAAAGAGTACTACCTAGGGCAAGCTGACTCTGACGGAGAGGAATGGCCTGAGTTCCGAGAGATTACCCCACCTCCGGACTCATCTGATGACTCTTCTGACGAAGAAGAAGAACCAGTTCCAAATAGTCTTGTGATATCTCTTCAGAGGCAGGTAGAAACACTGCGGGAGAGAGTCGAATTATTGGAGGCTCAATTGGCAAAGCGTAAGGACGACTTTGCAGTTCTCAGTCATCGGGTATGGGAACTCGAGAAGAGGAAAAATATGACCGATGTGCTGAACGAAGAAGTTGATGAACTACGGGGAGAACTTCGAGAAGCAAAGAGGAACCGTAGGAGTTAGACTGTTGTTTCTTTTCCCGCTTATTTAGTGAACTGTTACGTAATGGGTGTGTATTATGTAACAGGAGAACTTTATTTGAATGGAATGAAAGCTGTTGTTTTATTCGATACTGGATCTTCTCATACTTTTGTGTCTCCTAAATTTGCTAAAGTATTGGGAGTTGAATCGAAGATTTTTCCAGACAAGATCATAGCAGTAGCTACTCCATCAGGAAAAACTTTAACCACTGATCGGTACTATGTGGATTACGAGATTGTGATTAGGGATAGAACCTTCGGAATTGATCTGATCGAGCTGACTATCTTGGAAATCGATGCTATCATTGGCATTGATTGGATGTCGGTATACAGTGTAAGCATCGAGTGCAAGACCAAGACGGTAACAGTGAAGGCTCCAGGTAGACCTGAAGTCACTTTCCAAGGGAAGAAGAAGTGTTCTAGGCTGGTGGCAGCTATCCGCAAGGAAGAAATTCATGTGGAAGTGCAAGGGATTCCTGTGGTTCGGGACTATCCGACTGTGTTCTTGGATGATTCTCCTAGGTTACCCCCGCATCGTGATGTAGAGTTCAGCACTGTTCAACCGGGAAGTGCACCCATTTCTAAGGCACCGTATAGGATGGCTCAAGTGGAACAGGATGAGGTGAAACGGCAGATTGAGGAATTGTTGGAGAAAGGCTTTATTCAACCTAGTGCGTCACCTTGGGAAGCACCAGTGCTTTTGGTAAAGAAGAAGGATGGATCGATGAGAATGTGCATCGATTACCGAGAGCTGAATAAGGTCACTGTTCAGAATAAGTATCCTATTCCCCGAATTGATGATTTGTTCGATCGTCTACAAGGAGCAGCTATGTTCTCCAAAATAGAACTTCGATCAGGATATCACCAAGTTCGAGTGAAAGCTGAAGATGTGCACAAAACTGCATTTAGAACTCGACATGGGCATTACGAATTCTTAGTTATGCCATTTGGAGTGACGAATGCACCCGCAATCTTCATGGATTTGATGAACAGAGTTCTAAGGCCGTTCATTGATTCTTTCGTCATGGTGTTTATCGACGATATCCTCATGTACTCCAAGTCAGAAGAGGAGCACACCGAGCATCTGGCAGCAGTTTTGAAGAAGCTGGAAGAGTAGGAGTTGTATGCCAAGTTATCCAAGTGCGATTTATGAAAATCTGAAGTGGCATTCCTAGGTCACATCCTTTCTAAGGAGGGAGTGGCAACTGATCCCCAGAAGATAGAGGCAGTGAGAGATTGGGCTAGGCCTACTACAGTGAAGGAAGTCAAAAGTTTTCTTGGAATGACTGGATACTACAGGAGATTCATTCAAGGTTATGCTCAGTTAGCTGTGCTGCTTACTAGTTTGACCAAGAAGAATGTGAACTTCAAGTGGACTGAGCAATGTGAGGCAAACTTTCAGGAGTTGAAAGAGAAGCTGACTACTGCACCTATTTTGGCTTTGCCTAGAGCATGTGTTGAGTATGATGTTTATAGCGATGCTTCACATCGTGGGCTTGGTTGTGTCTTAATGCAAGAAGGAAGAGTAATCGCTTACGGGTCTAGGCAACTACGACCGCATTAGAAGAATTACCCGACTCATGATCTGGAGTTGGCTGCGATTATCTTTGCCCTGAAGCAATGGAGGCACTACGTGTATGGTGAGAAATTGAACATGTACACAGACCACAAGAGTTTGAAGTACATATATCAGCAGAAGGATCTGAATTTGAGGCAGCGGAGATGGTTGGAAGTGCTTGAGGACATGCGACCTGAAATCAAGTATCATTCTGGGAAAGCTAATGTTGTTGCTGATGCACTTAGTCGCAAGAGCAGTTTATCCAGTTTGATTACAACTCAGAAGCATCTAATGGAGGAATTGGATCGAGCAGGTATTGAAGTTGTCTTGCAAGGATTGGGAGCATCTTTAGCTCAGTTGAGGCTTCAGCCTACTTTGAATGGAAGGATCATTGCAAGTCAGGAGGTTGATGCTAATATCTTGGAGATGAAGGAGCAGGTTGGTGCTGGCAGGTTGCCCGGATTTCAAATCAGGGATGGAGTGCTGTGGTTCGGAGATAGACTATGTGTTCCAAATCAGGCGGACCTGAAAGAGAGTATTCTTCAGGAGGCACATGCTATTCTTTTGTCAGTACATCCGGGGAGTACTAAGATGTACAAAGACATCAAATCGCATTTCTGGTGGTCAGGTTTGAAACGGGATGTGGCAGAATTTGTGGCGAAGTGTGAGGTTTGTCAGCATGTCAAAGCCGAGAATCAGAGACCCAGAGGTCTATTACAGCCGTTACCTATTCCAGAATGGAAGTGGGATAACATCAGTATGGATTTCATTACGAGATTTCCCAAGAGTCCTAAAGGCAATGATGTTATTTTGGGTTATAGTCGATCGACTAACCAAGTCCGCTCACTTCTTGGCGATGAAACTCATTGCTTCGATGGACAAGTTAGCTGAGTTGTATGTTGGCGAGATCGTCAGGCTTCATGGTGTTCCGTCAACTATTGTGTCTGATTGAGATGCACGGTTTACTTCGCATTTCTGGAGGAGTTTTTAGACAGCTTTGGGTACCAAGACGGATTTCAGCACTACTTTTCATCCGCAAACCGATAGGCAGACCGAGAGAGTCAACCGTATTCTTGAGGATATACTTCGGTGTTGTGTACTAGACTTTGGAGGTAGTTGGGAAAGGCATTTACCTTTGGTAGAGTTTGCCTACAACAACAGTTTTCAGACCAGTATCGAGATGGCGCCGTACGAAGCTTTGTATGGCAAGAAGTGCATGACACCTGTTTATTGATTTGAAGTTGGGGAGCATCAATTGTTTGGGCCTAAGCTTGTACAGCAAACCTCTGAGAAGATTGATCGGATCAGGAAAAGGTTGGTAGAAGATCAGAGCAGGCAGAAAAGCTATGCAGACAACCGGAGAAGGGACCTTGAGTTTGAGGTAGGTGACTTCGTCTTTCTGAAAGTATCGCCCAGTAAAGGTGTGATTCGATTTGGCAAAGGCGGGAAATTAGCCCCGAGGTTTATAGGACCGTACAAGATATTGAAAAGGATCGGAAAAACTGCTTATCGGCTTGAGTTACTGGAAGAGTTATCTCAGGTGCACAATGTCTTTCATGTGTCTATGCTGGGAGGTTATATTCTAGATCCGAGTCATCATTTGCCTGAAGTGCCAGAAGGTTTGCATTTGGATCTCAATTACATCGAGTCTCCTGTCGAGATTGTTGATCATCGAGAGAAATTCTTGAGGAATAAGACGATATCGATGGTCAAGGTAGTCTGGAGGAACCATTTGGTTGAAGAGGCTACTTGGGAGTCTGAGGAGAGGATGTTGAAGGATTATCCCGAGTTTTTTGTTTGATTTGTATTTTGTATTTTCTTTTGCTGGTGGTGAGTGTTTGTTTTCTCGCTCTTGACTGTAGTTCCGGGGACGGAACTATTCTAACGAGAGAGTGTTGTAATGCCTCGATTTTCATTTATGAAAATTATTTTATTTTGCACGTAGTGTGCACGTGCAATTTTTGTAGTATGAAATCTTATAATTATTTTCATTATGGATGATGAGTATATGTATATATATATATATATATATATGTATATGTGTTCTTTAATTATTTTATAAAGGCCCTTTTTTCTTCAAATAAACATAAGCCTTTCTTTTTAGCCCAAATCTAAATTATTTGTAAAACTATTATTTTGGCCCATTAATTAAAGCCCATGAGTTATTTCTATTTTAATTACAACTTGTAATGTAGAACATCTTTTAAAGATTGTTTTTGTAGAAAATATAATGTACAACTTTTTTTAAATGGAGAACAAATGCATGCACGTGCATTGCACGTACACGTGCAAAAGCACCATATGTAGGCCGGTTTTGACATGAAGGGAAAAGGAAAAAATAATGGAGTCATGGGTGGTGGTTGCTTGATCATGGTTGGTTACTACAACTTCCCCTTGAATCCTAGCCTTTTAATTCTAAATCCTAGTTTGATCCTAGCCTTCCATTTACTCAAATTTTTAGGATAAATACCCCCCCTAGCCTAGTTATTTTTGTACTCTTTATTTCTCCAAAACCTATAGTAGAAAATACATTGTTGGTAGTATAGTAAGTGGGATAAAAGATTGAGATTTGTGTGTGAGGGAGTTGTGCTTGCATCAAAAAGGGAAGGCCGGCATCAAGGAGCTCAGGTCGGCATCTTGGAAGGCTTGGGTGCACATCGAGGAGGAGGAGGAACGCTCTTTTGGCAAGGACTCAGATTGAGATTTGTGTGTGAGGGAGTTGTGCTTGCATCAAAAAGGGAAGGCCGGCATCAAGGAGCTCAGGTTGGCATCTTGGAAGGCTTGGGTGCACATCGAGGAGGAGGAGGAACGCTCTTTGGCAAGGACTCTTGTGATTAGGAGGTGTTGCAATTGTATTTCTCTCCAAATTAAGGTGGGTTATTTTCTATGTTTCTAATTAGATAGTGTGACAGTGTAAAAATGGCCTGAGGCCCATCCAAGGCCCAATACAATTCCTATTCAGAAAAGCAAGAATACCGACCTGGTTCGGCTCCGGACCCCTTCAGGGTCGGCGCCGAACCTCGTGTTTTGCCCCCACAGTGCCGGCTTCCTCGTACTGACGAGCCTCAGTATCCCCCGGAGTCCGATCCGGAGCAGTCCCTCATGCCGTCCCCCCTCTCTGGCGGGGCGGAGGGATGACCTGGCGCAGCCTAGGCCCTCCGATTCCCCCAGAGGCACAGAGGACTCACGATGGGCCACGTCAGCTCCAAATACCGCCAAGGGTTTCGCCACGTCAGCCCTATACCACTACTGGTCTCACAGCAACCGCCCTAAACCCCCTGGGCCTTCTGCCACGTCAGGCCCATGGGCTTTCGGATCCAAACCCGGCCCCCAAGCGGAACCAAACCCGGTTGGGATTTTCTATAAATACTAGACCCTCACCCACCTTTTGAAGGTAATCAATCTTTTGCCACTTAAATATACCTAGTTATTGCTACTCTCTCACAGAGACTGACTAGAGCGTCGGAGGGTCCGCCACCGGGACAAACCCCGGTGTTTCAGGACCGTCTGCAGGTACACAAGACCTCGGATCCGACCCTTCCGATCCGAGCCCAACCTTCAACGCCTTTCCGAGCTCATCGTAGGCCCCAGAAGGTCAACCGGAGGTCGGCAGACGAGCGGCAATCTCCTTCAATACAAATTGAGTTCGAACTCACACCTGGTGCTTCCACACGTGCCTCAGAAATAAACAGCATCAGGTTGGCGCCGTCTGTGGGAACCGCTGCTCCAGAAGCCGATCCGACCCAGACCCTCAAAGGCCATCGACAGCCGAATCCTCATGGCAACCAAAGGCAAGGGGGCTGCTTCCTCCGTCAACCAACGGGACTCACCCCCACACACCAATAAAGCCAGGCCACGCCCGTCGAAACACAAGGCTCCCTCTCGGGAGTCCCAAGGGAGCGTCGGCCGGCCAGCCCAGCCCGACCTCCGGGGAATAATCCTCAACCGCAAGATTACCCGCAGCCGGAGAAGGGCCGCTTCCAACCCGGCCCCGAACCGCCCGAAGCCACCGTCCGAGGTACGCAGACCCGCGCTCAGCCGAGTCGGAAGACAACCCTCGGACCAACCAAACCGGGCCGAAAGAGCCCCCGTCACTCATAAGGAATTCCAAGACTTCCGAAAAGAAATGCTGGGAGCCCTCCGACGGGCCCCCAGGGAAGAAACCCTCCATTCGCAAACGGGGTCGGACGCCGAAGCCAGCGCGTCCCGCCCTTCAACGATCCAGCCGGGAGACGATGACGTACTCCTAAGACGCCTACAAGAAATGGAGGACCGCCTCGATCACATGAGGGACGGCGACCAAAGAATGGCTCAGGGGTACAGACCTGTCCGTCCACCCTTCTCCGCCCCCATCCTCCTAGCGGAAATACCCCGGAATTTCCGGCCCCCTCAATTCGAGACCTACGACGGCGAGGGAGATCCTGCTGATCACATGGAGGGTTTCAAAACCCTCATGATGATTCACAGCGCCTCGGATATCCTGCTCTGCCGAGCCTTCCCCGCCACCCTTCGGGGTCCTGCTCGCGAGTGGTTCTCGAAACTCGCCCCCGGCTCCATTTACTCCTTCGACCAACTCGAGGGCAATTTTCTTGCCCATTTTGTCACTAGCCGGAAGGCCGAAAGGACCAGCGCCTCATTACTGGGGCTCAAACAGATAGAGGGAGAATCACTCAGAATGTTCGTCCGGAGATTTACCGCTGAGGCAAGGTCGGTCTCCTCCCTCGACCCAGGCGTCGCTTCAGCGGCATTCCGACACAACGTCCGCCCCGGACAGCTGAAGGCCTCTCTGGCCAAGAGACCCCCCATCGACTTCCCCGACCTCCTCAATAGGGTCGAGAAATACATTAGGGCAGAAGAGGCCCTCAACCCCGAAGATGCCAGGGACGCCACCGGGAAAGGAAAGCGGAAGACCGAGGAAGGCGAACCACCGAAGAAAGCTCCAAGGGACCCGGGGGCCATAAAGAAGGTCCCGCCAGTCCCCCGCTTCGAGAGGTACACTCCCCTGACGCATAACATCTCCGCCATCCTCTTGGAAATCGAAGACAATGGCATTGTCCGACTACCCCCCCGATCTAATAACAACAAGAATCGAGACCAGCGCTTTTACTGTCGCTTCCACAGAGATCACGGGCACGAAACCGACCAATGCCGAGCCCTGAAAGACGAAATTGAAGAACTCATTTCCAGAGGATACCTCCGAGAGTTCACCCGAGAAGGCCCACGGGATCGGCGAGACGCTAGGAACCGGAGGCAATCGCCTCTGAACCCTGCTCCAAACCAGTCCCAGGATCGGGACCCCGACTCCGAGGGAGCCGCGGATATCCCTTTCATCTTGCACTGTGTCCACGGAGGGCCGATGGGAGGCGGATCAAACACTTCCAAAAAAGCCTTCCTTCGAGAAGTGAACGCTGTCAAAGACAACCCCTCGCCCAAACTACAATCAAGGCCGGTCTCCTTCTCAGGGGAAGACCTTGAAGGTGTTCGCTTGCCCCACTGCGATGCTCTCGTCATCAACCTCCACATGGCTAATTGTGAGGTCCGCAGGATCCTCGTCGACAACGGTAGCTCGGTGAATATTCTTTTTCTCGAAGCCTTCGAAAAACTCAGGTTACCCCGAGGAAAACTCAAGCCAGCTGGATACACCCTGCACGGGTTCTCGGGCGTCCCTGTCGTAATAGAAGGGATTGTTACCCTCGACGTTACCGCCGGGTCGACTCCTGTCAAGAGGACCGAATCCATGGACTTCATGATGGTCAACGTCAAGGCGGCCTACAACGCCATACTTGGCCGGCCTGGACTATGCTCCCTACAAGCGGTGCCTTCGGCTTACCATCTGAAGCTCAAGTTCCCCACCCCTCAAGGAGTCGGCATCGTCCGAGGCAGTCAAGAAGCAGCGCGATCATGCTACATGACCACCGTCGATGGAGGCGTGTTCCCCCTCGACGCCGGACGAGCATAGGCTATGGCCCGGCTATATGTAAATCTTTTATTTTTGGTGTAAACCCTCGTTTGTAAAAGGCTGCCTTAGCGGCCCTCCCTACCTTATACTAAAAATATGCCTTTTTATCCGAACCCCAAATGTCTCGATAATCTCAATACGAGTCCGGACCGAAAGTCCTTCCTAAGGCCCCACTTCGATCCCTCGCGGAACGATGGAGCCAGACCTTGCCTCCGACATTTCATACCGCATCACTGGCCGGAGCAAGGAGGGAAAAGGATTCCTCTTTCATACCCCTTTATTTTTCGTCCCAAAGAGAAAAAATAAAACGAAAGAAAAAACAAAGACCGTTACAAGACCGCTCCACTCTTCTCAAATCAGGTAGATCAGGGCCCCCCCCCGGGGCCCAACGAGGGACAAAGAGTACTTCGACCAAGCAACTAGGGCCCCCCCCCCCTCGCTGTGATATTCCTTAGCCTCAGCCCCAATCGACGGTCCAGCCACCGAACTCTGGGCATCATCCGGTCGCGCCCACTGCAACAACAGCAACGCAGAGGGAACCCCCTCTGCCAGTCGACCCAAGGATGAAGAGAACGAGGCTCCCAGCATCGCCTTGTAACGAGGCATCTCCGTCTCCTCCTCCACAAAGACGTCGCGAGGTAGCCCCCCAGGGGAGGACCTCGGCTCCAAGGTACTTAGCCCGGCTCGTCTGATGTCCGTCCCGCCGAGCTCCCGATCCCACATCACTCTTCTCAACCGGCGCGCCTCCGCACTCAAGACGGCGAACTTACTCCGATAAAAGTTACAGGCTTCATCAGTGTCCCGAGCCCCCCTTCGGTGGCGAGCCAGCGCAGCTTCCAGGACCTTAACCTTACTCCGGAGTCGTGCCACATAGAAACTACGGGAGTCTCCTTCAGGAAGGATAGCCGCGACCTACAAGATAACCAACCAACTCAACACACATTCTCAAGAAGATTCAGAAATGTCCGAGGTCAAACCAACCGGCCGGTCAAAAAAAACTTTTCTTGCCACTATAAATCCAAATGTTTCTTACAAAAAATGCGGTGGTCAGTCCGCGGGAGGCAAACACAATCGAGGGAGAGAAAAAGAAAGACGAAAATTACACAACTCATTGACCCACCTCCGCGCCGACGGACGGATCCACGGGAGCGTCGGAAGAGGGGTCGACGGCGGGCCCTGCTTCACCCGGAGTCTTCGACGTCCCCTCGATCTCCATATCATACTCAAAATTGGACAGATCGAGGGCCGGGAAGAAGTACCTCACGTGGCTGAGGGCCCTCTCATAGCTCTTATCCTGGGCCGCGATCACCATCTGCTGGCCCTTGCGCAACACCTCCTCCGCCTCCTTGGTAAACTTCGTCTTCAGGGAGGCCACCTTCTTCTCCCACTCCACATCCTTGGCCTTGAGCTGGAGCTCCAGCTGCTGTTCTCTCTTATGCGAACCCTCGAGTTCGATTCGCATCTCCTTCATCTCCAGCTCGCTCTTTTCCGCTCGAGCTCGCTCTTGAGCCAGGGACGCCTCGTACAGATTCTTGATGTTGGCCCCCTGTATACAGGCCTACAACCAACGACAGACAAAGATGAGACCTCGGCACGTAAATCAACAAAGAGGGACAGAGTCGACAGACTTACCTGCACAGTGGCCTGTGCCAGGCGGGCGAACGCCGCCTCTACGGGCTCGCCCTCCATCGCCTTGCGATCGCAAGGGGTCGCCAGCTTTTCCACCACCTCGACGGCTTGGGCCTCCTCTGTCAGGCGGTCCCCCATCAGAACCGACCAGTCAGGAGCCCACCGCTGCCGCAACAGCTCCACCACCGGATCCTCTTCCTCGGCCTCGACCCAGGGACCTTTCCCCTTGTCGAGAACCGAGGCCCCTGCTCGGCCCGGACCCTTCGAAGAAGCCACGCCCTTGCTCGTCTCAGAGCGACCCCTCTTGGTCCTCGGCTCGAGTTGAACTTCCGAGATAACAAGGGGCAGCTCCCTCGACCTCTTCGCCGCCTCCGCCTTCTTCTTCTCGGCGTTTTCCTTCTTCATGGCCAGCCGCCTTGCCTGGATCGATGCCTCATCCATACCTGCAGGAAAAACCATTAAGAGCAATGAGCAAGAAAGCAAGAAAGGACCCAGAGGAAAGGAACAACTACATACGCATAACAGCTGGGCTCAGTCCGGCGTTCGCCAGAGCGGTCTCCGTCACCTCCGTCCAATCAATGCTAGGTGACTGGCGGAGGCGCTCGACAAACCCCCACTCATCTGCCGACAGATCCCCCTGCCTCGGCGGTGGGTGGCTCGGCTTGGAGTGGTTCCATCGAGTAGGAATGTCCCATGGCTCTTCACTCCGGATCACCAAATACTTCTCCTTCCATCCCTTGATGGAATCGGGGTGGTGGCGAACGACCTTCCCCCCGCTCCGGGGAGAGATATAGTATACACCCTCGGCCGACGGATTGACCATCAACATTGCACGAAACACGTTCAACCGCAAGGGTACTTGCTGCTCCTCGCACATCAGCATAAAGCAGATGATCTGCTTCCAAGAGTTCGGCCCGTACTGCATGGGCGCCAAGGAGGCCCAGTTCAACACGTCCCTAATGAACGGGTGGACCGGCAACCTCAGGCCAGAGATAAAAGCGTCCACCGGGAAGACACAGTACCAAGCTGACAAGGGATCGGTGGGACGCAGAGTAGGGCTCGGCATCAGCAGTTCGTGACCAGGCCCTATATGATACGCCAGCTGCAGAACCTCTAAATCCCCGTCCTCCAAAACGGTCGAGATCGCGTCCATCATCACCCTCCCCCGGCTCGGCGAAGAGGGTTGCACTCCGAAGAGCTCCTGGTCAGAAAGATCGTCGGGATACTGACGGAAATGCTTCGGCTGGACGGGCGAGCCAGTCATCAAATTACGGAGAACAGGCGCCTTGCTCGAACCGCCGGTCCTCGACCCCGGTTTTCCTGGGGCCCTCTTCTCCTTCTTAACTCGCTCCGACGGTCCTCGACCCTGAGCGGTGGATCTCCTCACTGTATTGCCCTCGCCACTCTCCTCATCGGAAGACAGCTCCAGCACGCGAATGCCGTCCGAACCCTCGCCGGTTCCCTCCGACCCACTACTCTCCACCACAAAGGGACGTCGAGTACGCGATACCCTCGGCTTGTGTATCGCTTCCCCCTCGCCTACGGAGCCCTCCAAAGAAGCCAAGCCAGTATGGCCCACAACGGGCACCGATCCCTCCTCGAACACGGGCTCTTCCCACGACGTCGACGGAGAGTCAGGCTTTACTTCCCCTCTGGACGACGACGCCGACGAACCGGACTGAGCCCTATCCATCTGTGCCTAAAGATAAAACAAACTTACCAAACTAACCTGGGACCGCTTCGGAAAGGCGAACCGAGTACGGCAAACTGCAAGAGCAAACGCTGAAGGGGTGGGAGATTTTTTTTGAAGAAAGAAGCAGCAAGATTGTAGTGGGCGAAAGGGAAAAAAGGGGGAATACTTATATAAGGGAAGAACGGCTCCTCGACTTCCGCGATTACTGTTCACTGATTGACGCACAACTGCCGCCTGGAAAATCGCGCCACGTTCTCGAAACCTGTGCGGGGGACGTCATCAGACGCCAGGCTGACGGCCTAACTCTGGGGTCGGGTCGGGTGAGATACACGACGGAGGAAACATTTTTTTAATTTTAAGGCACCGTCATATGACAGACGCCCCGGGCTCCAGCGTTCGACCAGTTCCCCTCTCACCCTCGAGCAGCCCGGGACTTACAGCCTCGGTAGCCGAAACCCCGAACTGTTCGAGGGTGGAACAGAAACCGCCATCGCCTACAACCCTATCAAGACGGACTGACAGACCCCCGACGGGAGGTGGCCCCCCCATCCGAGGCCCTTCAGCCCCAAGGCCGGTATACGGTGGGTGCGTCTTTTCGTCTGGATCTCCCCCGGGCCAAACCTCCATGACAGGGCAGTCTGACCCGAAAAGGGATCCAGACGGCAAAACCACCACTAAACCGAAGCTCCTCTTCCCACAGCACGGATATAGGCCGTCACCCCTCTCGCCCTGATCTCCCGTAGACCTGACCACCATATCAAGGTCCATCAGATCCAAGAGAAGATCAGGGCGGCAGAGTAACCACCTCTCCGACGCTGCTAGGGTCGAAAATATTAGCCAAAGACAGGCGTCCGCCGAAGCAGACACCTCTGAGAGCCAATGGGCCACCCCTGTTTTGATCATACCTACAATGGAGGGGGGAGGTATTTATAACCTCCCCCAGGGACTAACCGATGAGACGCCGGGAAGGTCAATCAACGGAAAACCATGCACCATCTACATTTATTAGGCGGCGCCATTAAATGCCCCTAGAAAATTGGACCATCACACCATTCTCGGAGAGCCTTCAATACACCACATGAATGGTGGGGTATCCCCGCTCAGTCACTCTGAGGCGCCAACCGGTCGCCATCCCCCTTGATTAGCCCGAAATCCCTCGGCCAGCTCGGGGTCGGGTCTAGCACCAGGGCGGTCTTCTCAGGAAGGCTTCACGGCTCGCCATCGCCCTTGCCTTCCAGTAATCCCTCGCCAAGCTCGAGGTCAGGTCTGGCACCAGGGAGGTCTTCTCAGGAAGGCCAACGGCTCGCCACCCCCCTTGTTGGTCCATAATCCCTCGATCAGCTCGAGGCCGGGTCCAGTACCAGGGGAGTCTTCTCAGGAAGGCTTCACGGCTCGCCATCGCCCTTGCCTTCCAGTAATCCCTCGCCAAGCTCGAGGTCAGGTCTGGCACCAGGGAGGTCTTCTCAGGAAGGCCAACGGCTCGCCACCCCCCTTGTTGGCCCATAACCCCTCGATCAGTTCGAGGCCGGGTCCAATACCAGGGGAGTCTTCTCAGGAAGGCTTCACGGCTCGCCATCGCCCTTGCCTTCCAGTAATCCCTCGCCAAGCTCGAGGTCAGGTCTGGCACCAGGGAGGTCTTCTCAGGAAGGCCAACGGCTCGCCACCCCCCTTGTTGGCCCATAATCCCTCGATCAGCTCGAGGTCGGGTCCAGTACCAGGGGAGTCTTCTCAGGAAGGCTTCACGGCTCGCCATCGCCCTTGCCTTCCAGTAATCCCTCGCCAAGCTCGAGGTCAGGTCTGGCACCAGGGAGGTCTTCTCAGGAAGGCCAACGGCTCGCCACCCCCCTTGTTGGCCCATAAATCCCTCTATCAGCTCGGGGTCGGGTCCGGCACCAGGGGAGTCTTCTCAGGAAGGCTTCACGGCTCGCCATCGCCCTTGCCTTCTAGTAATCCCTCGCCAAGCTCGAGGTCAGGTCTGGCACCAGGGAGGTCTTCTCAGGAAGGCCAACGGCTCGCCACCCCCCTTGTTGGCCCATAATCCCTCGACCGGCTCGGGGTCGGGTCTGGCACCAGGGTACTCTTCTCACGAAGATCCAATGACTCACCATCCCATTTTCTACAACCATGAGCACTCCTCCACGGCTAGCTCCCGCACCCCCTGCAGGAGTGGGGGGCTTGTGTGACAGTGTAAAAATGGCCTGAGGCCCATCCAAGGCCCAATACAATTCCTATTCAGAAAAGCAAGAATACCGACCTGGTTCGGCTCCGGACCCCTTCAGGGTCGGCGCCGAACCTCGTGTTTTGCCCCCACAGTGCCGGCTTCCTCGTACTGACGAGCCTCAGTATCCCCCGGAGTCCGATCCGGAGCAGTCCCTCATGCCGTCCCCCCTCTCTGGCGGGGCGGAGGGATGACCTGGCGCAGCCTAGGCCCTCCGATTCCCCCAGAGGCACAGAGGACTCACGATGGGCCACGTCAGCTCCAAATACCGCCAAGGGTTTCGCCACGTCAGCCCTATACCACTACTGGTCTCACAGCAACCGCCCTAAACCCCCTGGGCTTTCTGCCACGTCAGGCCCATGGGCTTTCGGATCCAAACCCGGCCCCCAAGCGGAACCAAACCCGGTTGGGATTTTCTATAAATACTAGACCCTCACCCACCTTTTGAAGGTAATCAATCTTTTGCCACTTAAATATACCTAGTTATTGCTACTCTCTCACAGAGACTGACTAGAGCGTCGGAGGGTCCGCCACCGGGACAAACCCCGGTGTTTCAGGACCGTCTGCAGGTACACAAGACCTCGGATCCGACCCTTCCGATCCGAGCCCAACCTTCAACGCCTTTCCGAGCTCATCGTAGGCCCCAGAAGGTCAACCGGAGGTCGGCAGACGAGCGGCAATCTCCTTCAATACAAATTGAGTTCGAACTCACACCTGGTGCTTCCACACGTGCCTCAGAAATAAACAGCATCAGATAGCATGATAAAATTGAATTGAAATGATAAGGCATGAAAAAGATTAATAAGAGTACATTTAATTGAAAAATAATGGCTTATTAGTTGATTGGAATGTTGCTAAATAGATTGTATGTGATTCCATCATCAAACTTAAGTTGTGTATAAATCATTTATAGCTATGGATTGCTTGAAGTAAAATTCATTGTTAGCATCAAAAAAACTATATGCAAATGTTAGTAGATGAAAATGTTGTTTTATATACTTGAATGAACCTTTTGTGATAATGTGTAATGAATGACTTAAAATATAATTTGTGGGTTTGTGAAATGAATATAAACAAGGAATTGATATAGGGAATATTGAAGTTAAAATTGGATAAGAAATGTCGAAAAAGAAATGTGGTAGTAGTAGCATACAATTTAAACTAATTGTATGAAAAATATGTGTTTAATTATTGGAAAAAATTATTTTTAATTACTGGAGTATCAATTATTATGGGAATAATTATTCTGGAGATTTACAGTAAATTTAATAAAAAGCAAAACTCAAATGAGAGCTTTTGAAACATCGAAATGTTCTTTTAAACGGAGAGTTGATTTAATTAGAGTGCAAGTTGTATTTGAGACAAGGTCGGGAGGCTTCTAATCGCTACAGTGTGCGGTTTGGGTTCGATCCTTGATAACACCATATTTTGTGTGTATTTAACAAATTTAATCAGTTTTCCAACCGAGAGTACTTAAGACTCTTAACCCCTTTTTATATCGATCGGCGCGATTGGCCTAGTGGCCAGAGCGTGTGGCTTGCTTCTCTGTGGTTGTTGGTTCGAATCCTGGTCTCGGCTTGTATTAACTTTGTGGGAAAAAAATTAGTATTGGTGGATTTTTTTATGTTTAAAAATTATTTAAAAATACTATTATTATTCTAAAATTATGTGTGATTTTCAATGTCAATAATCATAATTCATCACTTTCACTTGCCGGTGTGAGTTATGGCTACACTCTAATTTTCAATTTCAATTCACAAATTCACATGTTTGAGTTTTCATACTCAATAACATTCTCTTTCCAATCACATGATTTCAAATAATTCATGAGTCAATAACCATACATAGAGTTTCATTATTCATCATGAATTTCATCCAATATTTATTTCCACATTAAAAATTATATCACTAAGTATATGGTCAAAATGAATATTCACAACTCATTATTGTCACACTATTCTTTAATAAGAATAATTCACACCACGTCACTTCATATATTTTCTATCTTTGTTATTTTTCTTTTCTAGCATTTTATTTCAAGTCCTTTTGTAAAACACAACTTTTCACAAATAAACTAGTTTAGAACCATAGTTCTATCTACACTTTTATTTCCAAAATATACTCTATTTTATTTCAATAACTCCCAATTTATTTTCCAAAATATACTCTATTTTAAAAATTATTTAAAAAATACTATTATTATTCTAAAATTATGTGTGATTTATGAAAAATAAATTGGGAGTTATTGAAATAAAATAGAGTATATTTTGGAAATAAAAGTGTAGATAGAACTATGGTTCTACACTAGTTTATTTGTGAAAAGTTGTGTTTTACAAAAGGACTTGAAATAAAATGCTAGAAAAGAAAAATAACAAAGATAGAAAATATATGAAGTGACGTGGTGTGAATTATTCTTATTAAAGAATAGTGTGACAATAATGAGTTGTGAATATTCATTTTGACCATATACTTAGTGATATAATTTTTAATGTGGAAATAAATATTGGATGAAATTCATGATGAATAATGAAACTCTATGTATGGTTATTGACTCATGAATTATTTGAAATCATGTGATTGGAAAGAGAATGTTATTGAGTATGAAAACTCAAACATGTGAATTTGTGAATTGAAATTGAAAATTAGAGTGTAGCCATAACTCACACCGGCAAGTGAAAGTGATGAATTATGATTATTGACATTGAAAAGACCAGTTTGGGTCATTGTGAAATGAAAGAAATAAGACCGGTAGTAGTGAGAGGGCTAACTCTAAGAGATTGATTTTGTTCATGATTTCATTAAATTAAGAAATTAGTACATAGTGAAGAGGTGATGAAAGTGAGAGAAAAATTAGTACATAGTGAGGAGGTGATGAAAGTGAGAGAAAAACACAAGTATGAGGGGCTCGAGTCTACGATGTGAGAGTGATCCACAGAATGCATTCTTAATGCGTCAAGAAATGGCGTGGGCACTACTCCAGAATTATCGGGATCTTGGCGACACTTGTGGGATGTTTGGTGACTGAAAGAGGATCGTGTGCCATGAAGGAGGCTGAATTGCCACAGAATGCGTGCTTGATGCGTCAAGACATGGCGTGGGATTCCCCTCCAGGTTTTTTGTACACGAGCTTGTACTCATAGATCATCTAGGATACTTACCGTAGTTACAGTAGTAGACTAAATCATGACGAGGGATTGAACCCTACAAGATGAAGAACGATTAAGAGGCTTGCCCTCGGACCTATGTAGTATGGGATGCATAGAATCCGAACAAGTGTGCATTAGTGTCATGTAATATAAATAATTGCATTAAAGACTAAGTGCACAATCACAACACGACATCAATAGGGTATTTTCTTTAGTTTGATATGTGACAAGTTTGTTTTGTTAAATATGGAAAATCAGTTATACTATTTCCGGCATAGAGAGGATGGCCGTGTATAATGTTCGTCGGTTGAATAAATTGACGTACCCATAGTTTTGTATGAAAGGTAAATGACATGATAAAGATTAAAGAGGAACAGATGCTTAGAGATTATTCAATGTTGTTGTACTTTATTTAAATGTTGTAAATTTGCTTCCGCTGTACAATGTAAAGTGTAAAATTTTTCATGTAACTCTGATGTAAAGTGAAAAATTTTAAATTCCTTGTAAAATTGTACGAAAGAAGTGTAAAGATCCTGTGGAATCTCGAATTCAGTGTATTTTTGGAATTCGGGGCGTTACAAGATAAGGCTACAATTCTTATTCAAAAGTAATTTCTTTTAAGATCGTTTAATGGGTCGAAAATAACAGTTAATATTCCGGTCAGCAAGCAATATGCAGGATTTTAGTAGTTTTTCTTGAAAATTAATTAATTAAACATGATGGGTATCGATTCTCTAGACAATAAATTGCAGCATGATTAATGTCAAAAACATGATAAATAAAATTATAACACATACATATACAAATTTATTATCAATCAACCGTCAATCGATCAAACAACATACAACCTAGTAATTGTCTCTACATTAAATTCATTGTGTCGCGATTATGTGTGTAACCCTATTATCAATTCTACGTGAATGCATGAAGATTCAATCTTTGGAGTCAAAAGTGGCATGATGTCAAGAATATTGGGGTTAGCTCGTGTAAACCCTCAATAGACCCAACAAAGAGATAAACAATGGATAATATGATAACAAAGAGATCTACTTGCAAGAACTTCAATGAAACTTGAATTTGATACAATTAGCAATTCAAGAGGACGGTGACTTGCCTGTTAGACGGTGAAAACGGTGACTTGCCTGTTTGACAGTGAAAATGAATACCAAGAATAACGGGATAAGGATCCCAAAGCAACAAACCCAAATTCACAACAACACGAACCCATTAACACACGAATAACATGTGCAAATCACATGCATAATACCCCACAACAGCAAAGAGAGAGAGAGACAGTAGCAATAATGGCCAGTAGTCGACGGCGGTCTGCTGGCGACAGCGTCGATGGCGGCGTCGGGGGAAGAGGGGAGCAGTGACAGCAGTAGGGGGATGGGTTTGGTCGCTACTGTGCTTGGGCAGGAAACAGAGAAGGAAGCTGGTGTTGTCGATGGGAGGTAAGGAGGTGTTATGGCGGTGCCGGCGTTGAGGGGATGACAACGAAAGGTGGCGACGAGGGAGGGTGGCCAGAGAGTGGCCGGAGAAGAACAGTAGATAGGTTAGGATTTTAAGCGGGAAGCTAATATTGAGGAGAGAGAAACTGGAGGAGAGAGAATAAGCGGGTAGGGTTTTAGAATTGTGCAACTTTTAAGGTTTGCATTAGGGTTGTATTTATAGGGTACAATTAGGGTATTGGGTTAGTGGTTTAGGATCCAATAAGAGTGGTTTTGAGTCAAGAACAATAGAAACCGGGTTTTAGGACCCAATAAGAGATAGATCAAAATCAATAGGGTTCAAATAAAAAAATACCCACAATTAATAAAAGATAATAAGTTCAACAAGAATAGCTCAATGAAGAAGAACCGTTTTTTTATGAACAATTTAATCAAAAAGGAAATAATCATGAGAGCTAGAACAATAGGATATTTAAAATATATATATATATATATATATATATATATATATATATATATATATATATATATATATATATATAGGGAGCCCTTCGGTTGAGAACTAACTTTGGTGAGAACTCCGTGAGAACTCACGAAGTAGACCCCCCATGAAAAATCCGAACCGACCATCTCGTTCTACATGCCTTAGATAACATAACATAAAGAATTCAAATAATTTGAAGTTCGTTTGCTCATCCATCAAATGGAGTAGAATTTTCAGCCATACAATTTTGCGATGATGTAAATCATGGGAAAACGAACTTCAAATTATTTGAATTCTTTATGTTATGCCATCTAAGGCATGTAGAACGAGATGGTCGGTTCGGATTTTTCATAGGGGGTCTATTTCGTGAGTTCTCACGGAGTTCTCACCAAATTAGTTCTCAACCGAAGGGCCACCTATATATATATATATATATATATATATATATATATATATATGAGTCCCCTTCGGTTGTACACTACTTTTGGTGAGCACTCACAAAGTAGAGCACCTATGAAAAATCCGAACTGTTCATGTTGTTCTATATGCCTAAGATAGCCTAAAAATAAAAAATCAAGTAATTTGAAGTTCATTTGCCCATCCATCATTCTGTTAGAATTTTCAGCCATACAATTTTGTGATGATGTAAATCATGGGCAAATGAACTTCAAATTACTTGATTTTTTATTTTTAGGCTATCTTAGACATATAGAACAATATGAGCGGTTTAGATTTTTTATAGGTGCTCTATTTCGTGAGTGCTTACGGAGTGCTCACCAAGGTAGTGTGCAACCGAAGATTTCTATATATTTATATATATATACACACATTAAATCAAAAAGTGAAATGCACATAAAATTGAGCATGTTCGGGCTTAAAACAAAATAATAATAATAATAATAATAATAATGCTAATAATAATGATAAAAATAATAACCGATAACAATAATAATAATAAATAACAATAACGATAATAATAATAATAATAATAATAATAAGATTATATAACAAAATATAAATTTATTGAAATAACCCAAATATCAATAATACATTTAAATTGAGCTCAAACACAAATAGCCAATCAATAAGATATAGAAAATAAGATCAAAATACACCACTATTCGAAATGAATAAGATTTTCGATTAGGAAATACTTTAATAAAATCCGAAATGAATTTAGCACAAAATAACTTTTTAAAAAATCAAATTATATAAAATACATGAAAAATACTTATTATCGAGAATGGGGGTTACAGGAGGGTTCGTGATATGCCTAAAAATGGGATTAAATCGAGACCGTTCAAACCGGGCACGAATCTTAAAGCTCTCAGGGGTAAAACGGTAATTTCCACCACAAAGGGGCTGGATTGGGAACTAGGTCTTTCTTCAAATCCCAATAACCCAAAATGGATATGTCTTATTGGGTATGGGTAACAACCCGTTACAAACCAATTCATATATTTAAAGAGTAATTCAAATTCGTGATTATCTCTAAGAGGCTGTTTAAACCGCCTCTCTTATCATGAAACGAGTTTAAACTTTACATCTTATCCAAAAACACCGGGACATGGAGATAAATAATTATCTCTAAACTGTCTCTTAAGGCGACTGTAAATACCCCCCTCCCCCCACCATAACAAGGTAATCAAAATTTTTCCACATAAACGCTCTTTCATAATCTTCCTGATTACTAACTTGGACGTCGGAGGGTTCTTCGTCGGGATTCATCCTGGTGTATCGAACTTTTTGCAGGTTAACGACAGCGGCAAGGAATCAGTCAAACGCCGATGAAAGTCAACAAATTTGCCCTATTCATTTCCTAAATAATCCACAAATTCATTTGTTTGTTGCCACACCAAAATCAACAGCAATATATAAGAAATATGTACGCATATCTAGAATAATCGCCTATAAATGAATAGTAATTTACAAGTGTGATGCACGTCTTAATAAATTTAATATTTTAAAAGTAAAAAATTCAGATATAGTATGAGTTTGAACTGTACGTGTGTTGCACATGTTGGTAGATTTACAAATGACACTGTGGACTTCTCCTATTATAGTATTAGAGATATGAAATATTATTGACCATTCCAAGAAGGTGTTGAAAATGGCCCACAAATGTCCGTATGTATCAATTCCTCTATTTGCACCTAATTTCTTTTGTTTGGTCTGTTTACCTTTAATGCACTCAACACAGACATTAAAGTCTGTAAAGTCGATGGAATTTAGGATCCCATCTGACACAAGTCCTTTTTAGAGATGTGACCTAGGCTTGTGCCACAACGCTCCTGAATTTGCATTTTCAACTTTACGCTTTGTACCATGTGATTCCACATTCAAGGTTTCATTATAAGAAGCAATAGTATCAAGCAAAATATAGATTGTCATACACCATAAGAATACCAGTTCCAAAAACATTTGAATTAATAGATAAACTAAATTGATTGTTTCCAAATGAACAATTATAACCGAATTTGTCCAACCAAGAAACAGAAATCAAATTCCTTATAAACGAAGGTATAACAAAAGTATCCATTAAATCCAAATAATAACCAGTACTTAACAACAACATAAAATGCCTTATTGGCTCCACTTCTACCGACTTGCCATTTCCCACATAAATGAGTCTTTCAGCATTATTTGGCCTTCAGTAACTCAGGCAACCTTGCATTTGAAACGTTGATGTTAGTAGTAGCACTAGAATCCTAACTACCAAGTGTGTCTAGGACTGAAGCTAAATTTACCTCAGACCAAACCAAATAAGAAACATACCTTTCTTTGCACGCCAGACATGGTACTGGTACATTCCTTCTTGACATGTCTAGTTATGCCACAGAAAAAACAATTGTTGTCACCCTTATTTTGCTTCTTTTGTGCTGGACCCTTAGCAGCTTCATTCTATCTTTGCCCATGTTAAAGGTTTTTTCCAAGTGAGCACTTTCTGTCATTTTTTGCTGCTTCCTTTCTTCCTCTTGCACACAGTATGAAATGCGTTCGTTAAGAGACCATTTCTCCTTCTGACGGGTTGTAACTGATCTTAAATAGACTGAATTGTGTTGGACGAGATATTAACACCAAATGCACGAGTAAGTCCTCCGACAACTCGAGCTTTAGGGCCTTAAGCTTTGAACAATATTAGACATTTCCATAATGTACTCCCTAATGTTTCCTTTGCCTTTATACTTCATAGAAATCAAGCTTTGAAGAAGTGTGCTTGTTTCTGCCTTATCACTTTTGGCAAATCGTTTCTTAATTTCGGCAAGGAATACTTTGGCACTTGTTATCCCTTCGGATATAGCACCCCTAAATGCATCTGGAATGTCGCGTTTAATGATCATGAGACTTATGCGGTTGGAGCGGTCCCACTTCTCATGATTTTTCCTCTCTTCAGAGGTACTGGAGTTCGTAGGAGTAGGGGGTATCCTTAGTGAAAGGTCAAGATCCATGCCAAGAACAAATATGTTCTCTTTTCAGTACTTAAAGTTTGTACCATTAAGAACCGGAACCAAATTCAGGTTGGCAGATATCGTAGAAATAGTAGTTGAAAAAATAATAAAATAAACAACATAAATATACTCACATCATAATCAAAACTCAATCATCAACAAATTCAAACAATAGCATAACTCATCTCAAGATACCTAGTGCAACATTAATATCAAGTCTTTGGACAATAATATTAATTGTTTGTGGTATTCTTGTTGTAATGATCAAACATTGACAATAATGCATGTCAAATAATAAACCCATCTTTGGATTGTTTTATCACTCACATGTACAAACTTATAATTATCACATGTTTACCATCACATGTGTGTGTGCAATTCGGCCAAATATTAATCTTCATTTGGGCTGATTAATACTTGCATGGATACACATACACATTAACATTCAACATTTCTCATGAACAATCTACACAAGAGGGGTCACTTTGGTGACTTCTTATTTTAATTGGTTTAATAAAATGTTAAACAATTATATAATCCAAAAATATGATCAATTATTTGAATTTTGATTGAAAACTTTAATCCTAAAATGATAACTTGCGAGAATTTGAGAAATAAAGAAAATTGAATTATTATTATTATTATTATTATTATTATTATTATTATTATTATTATTATTATTATTACCAAAACTAAATCCAAATTCAAGTCCAAAATTAATTCAAGTTCAAAAAGAAAAAAGCAATGCAGAAGAGAATGTACATCAGGAAACAGATAGCACAATTCATAAAAAAAAATCACCATGGAAGATCAAAAAAATGAAAATTGAAAACTTCATTGTCAAAACTCTAAACCTTAAAAATCGTTTAATCATTCATGATTGGAACATGGGTTGCTCTGATACCAATTGTTAACTTAACTATTTGTGCCCTTTAACATATTTCTAATCCTCAATCATCATATAGAAAGAAAAGAAAAAAAAACATGTTCATAAAATCAATTTCTATCTATAATCTCATGTCATTCAAGATGATTAATGAATGCAAAAGCATACCTAAAGGATCTATGAGACTTTGATGGAAATGATGATGTTCTTGATGGATTAGTGATCTTCCAATTGTAGATTTTCCTTAATTTTGTCTCAGTTCATCTTCTAATGGGATGAAGAGAATTGTATGTTTCTCTCTACAATTGGGGACCATAGCCCTTTGTATTTATAATAAGTACTTGTCTTTTCATGAAGAGACATGACTCTTGAGTTCATAACCTATGACTTTTGAGTTCATAACCTTTCATGAATAATCATGACTTTTAAGTTCATAACCTTTCATGAAGAGTCATGAGTTTTAAACTTTTCTTATATCTATTTTGGCCCATCATAAAAATAGAAATAAGATTTTTGGTATTTACACTTTACAAAATTCATACCAAATGAGATGTCATTAATCTCAATAACTTAATTCGTAAATTACTTTTCGGAAAAGAAAAAAAAAAATTGTAAGAACTTTGAGAGTTTGATTGCAAACTGTACCTCTTTTTCCTGTAAAAATAGAGAAAACCATGATTGAAATGCTCATTTCCATTAGCTATTTTATACTAAAAACGATAAACTTTTAAAATAATTTGGTTCAAGCATTTGGTCTATACTTCCAATCATATTGGTTGCTGGCATATTCAAATCTAAATATGCTGGCTCAGTTAACGTTACTATTCGGTAAAATTAACACAAGTATTTAACTTTGATAACCACAAAACTTGATTTGAATTAGACTTCAAATACCGCAGAATAAGATTGAAAAATAAAAAAATAAAAAAATTCACGAGTACCTCTGAGGTCTTGTGCTTGTCAATTGAGAAAGAGTTCAGAAAATCGAGTTCAACTCACATTAATCCCTCTCTTATGCAGACGAGAGTGAGTGTAGTTTCTGTAGATTCATTTTGTTCCAAAAAATCGTGACTGGAAAAGACTGAAAACTTACTGATGGGCTTTTTGTGGGTGGTAAAGGAGTTGGGCCTCATGTATTAACTATCCTCCAACCTGTCATTACAAAATGTAAAGCCCCAATCATTTCCAATCCATCCTCTCCAATAAATCTCCATCTTCCTCACTTCACCTCATTTATTTCAAAAATTATTAAAAGTGTGTCACTATTAAAGTGTGTCATCTCTACTATTTTAATGGGAGAGTTGGGATTGTAAACAAACAAATCCTAATTTTGTAACTGAGCAAACCCGTGCAATATACGGCCAAACTAAATTCATCAATCATATCCGTGTAATGCACGTGCAGCCCCTAAAAAAGGGATATTTTAATAAATGCCCCCATTTAAAATGTAAAAACTAGCATATACCCTCACTATTTTTAAAAACTAAGAAATACCCCTTATCTCTAATATTATAATGGGAGAAGGCCTTAGTGTCATTTGTAAATATTTTGTCAATCTACCAACCCGTACAATACACGTGCATAACTATTATAAAAGAGATTTTAAGTTCAAATCCAGATTATATCTAAATTTTTATTTTAAAACCTATATTTATTAAGACGTGCAACGCACGTGTAAATTACTAGTGTAAAATAGTGGGAAAAAAATACAGTGAAATTGGAAGTGTGTCACTATTACTCCAGTAAATAAATCGTTTTCCCTGTTACTTTCAAACTCCAAAGTCCAAATGAAAACGTGCCCGATTCTCTCTCTTTCACTTTAAAATTCGGCTCATATCCCAATCCACTCTTTACTTTATTCTTGCCACCTCATCAATCCACCTCCTTCCTCAGAATCTTGTCAGAATCCAACTCCTCCCCTTTCTCATAACGCCTCCGAAAAGTCGCCTCTTATGCTTTTCATCATCATCTTCTCCAACTTCGTATTCTTCATTTTCGCTCAAAATTCGTGCACAATTTGAGTAATGGCGTCGTCTGTTAGCGGTTCGTTTGCCAACACTTCATTTCTGAAGTTCGCTAACCCAACGCATCGCCGGAATCGGGCTGTCGGGTTTCGGGTACGGGCGGAGGAGGCGAGATCGGAGCCGGATCTAACGGTTCGGGTTAATGGGTTGGAGATGCCGAACCCGTTTGTTATCGGGTCGGGACCGCCTGGGACCAATTATACCGTTATGAAGAGGGCGTTTGATGAGGGGTGGGGTGGCGTCATCGCCAAAACGGTATAAGACTAGATTATGAACTTATAATTAGATTAATTATTTGTTGTTTATGTTGAAATTTATGATCATGTTAGCTTTAGGAAAGTAACAGAGATGGCATAATAGATTCTCGAACAGTTAATAGTGTATCCGAACAGTTGATTCTAATTGATAAGACCCATTACAGTATTCACTTTGATTTGGAATTTTTTGCAGTGCTAGGCCACTTTTTGAAACAATTTGGGATTTTAGGCCACTTCCCAAATTATTAGCATTTTTGGCTACCCAGTGCCATGTCAGCAGTGGCCGCTATTGGGAATAGCGGCTTCTTCATTGCGACCAGCACATTGAATTCTCACACTTGGCAGATTATAGAGGATATTGTATAATTACAAACCACTTGGTGTAACTGAGGTCGCTATTGTTAATAGCGGCCTTGTATAACTAAGGTCGCTATTCTCAATAGCGACCTCAAGTGAGCCTAAAAGCGATTGGGCCAACCTGAGGTCGCTATTGGGAATAGCGGCCTTGGTTATACAAGGTCGCTATTGACAATAGCGACCTTAGTTATACCAAATCGTGTCCATTATACAATATCCTCTCTAGTGTGAAAGGTCACTATGAAGAGGCCGCTATTCCCAATAGCGGCTGCTGCTGACGTGGCACTGGGTAGCCAAAAGTGCTAATAGTTTGTGAAGTGGCCTAAAATCGCAAATTGTTTCAAAAAGTGGCCTAGCACTGCAAAAAATTCTTTGATTTGGTACTATGTACTTTTGTCTTTGGTTATGATGTTCTTCTCTTCTAACAATAGTCCATACATTAGGATTAGTATTTGAATTTGAACTTCATACCTCTTGAACTTGATCTGGACTACAACAACGCTTGCATGATAAATATGTTTGATTGATTTAAGAGAAAGTGGATGCAATCTTTTTGTATGCTAACCATCTAGTGACCCAAGTGCATCTTTATTGCCTTTTCATGTTGTGATGGATCTACACTTCTGTATCTTTTGGAAGAGGCTTTGAGATAAATCTTCTAAATACATAATATGTTGATCTTCATCATTAACACAAGGTTAAACTGCATGATTGATAGGGATGATTTTCGAGTTGACGAACCACTTTTCTTTGAAATCTCTTAGCTTAGTAGGTTTGTGGCAGTTCCTTTCCCATGATTCCTCAAATTGTTACTTGTTTGATATCAAGTAAATTAATTGCCATAGAATTTTGATCATTAGCCAGCTAAGGTTTAGCTCAAGCAGTAAGTAGACGACTACCAAGAATGATTATTGGTAGTAATTTTCTGGATTGAAAGTTAGAGGTGTACTGTTGGTTGTTTATCATGTAATTAAGGATATTCACCATAAATAGAGGTACATTGTGCCTCTGAGGACTGGACTGATTATGATCTAGTGTGCATGAAGTCTCTTTTGTCATGAAGACTTTATGGAGGTACCTCACCCCATTATTGTAAGTCTTCCTCTTACTTAGATGTAACCATGCTGGCCCTTTGACCACAAATAGAGATTCATTTGGTTCTTGTTAGATTATACTCAGGCTCTATAACGATATTGTGATGGGAAAAGTTCAATATGATGGTTACATTCTTTACCCTGGCTCTGAAACTTAATGTGTAGCAACCATTTGATGCCAAGACTTTTCCATATTAGTGCACCTATTGGCTTTTTAAACTTCTCTCATACCTATGTCAGCTCATACCAAATGTGAAACATGTGTTGAATATGCTTGTCTCACCTGGTTGTTTGTAGTGATATGTAATCATGTACAAGTATTGGTTAATTTGATGAACTGGAATACAGAAAACTATTGTTTATCTATGTTTAATATCGATGAATTATTTAATTTAATACGTAAAATTCTCGTCAACTCTGTATTAATGTAGATTAATCTGTGTTTTAACTTTTCTTGAAGATTGTTGCCTGAGTATTTCATTGTTCTAGGTATCCTTGGATGCTGATAAAGTTATAAATGTAACTCCCCGCTATGCCCGGCTCCGAGCATCAGGGACAAATGGCTCAGCAAAGGGACCAATTATTGGCTGGGAGAATATTGAACTTATTAGCGACCGGCCTCTTGAGACAATGTTGAAAGAGTTCAAGCAATTGAAAGAAGAGTATCCAGACAGAATACTCATTGCTTCCATAATGGAAGAATACAACAAAGCTGCATGGCAAGAACTCATTGAGCGAGTTGAGGAGACTGGAGTGGTATGTATCGTCCCTTTTTTCATTTCTCAAAGTCATTATATATTTAAAATCCAGTAGAGACTGACACTGTTTGTAATGGTTGGCTGCATGTAGGATGCTCTTGAAATAAACTTTTCATGCCCACATGGCATGCCAGAGCGGAAAATGGGTGCAGCAGTTGGACAAGATTGTGCTTTGTTAGAGGAAGTATGTGGATGGATTAACGAGAAAGCCACTGTTCCTGTTTGGGCGAAGATGACTCCAAACATAACAGATATTACACAGGTTAGTAACTTAGATTTGTTCATCGGGTGCTACATGCTAGTAACTTAGATTTGTATGTGGAGTGCCTTGTTTTCATGATCATGTATCATTAATTTCTGGTGGTCGGAATAATTCAAGTAGGAAAATACCTAATATATTGATTGTGGACCAATCCTACCACTGAACCAAAACTAAAGTTCTTGTGAGGGTTGAGAAGTTCACATTAATATTCTAATAAGCTCCATTTAGAGAGCTAAAATGGGGTTGTAGCAGTTTTTAATTTTGATTCACATTTAATACACCTGTTGCTACCAGTCTCTGTTCCATGTTGTTATGTTATGACCCAAATTGCTCTTAGGGCCCATTGGGCTTAGTATCTTCATATATGTAATACTTAGAATCAAATGAATACTAATCAACATTTTTGCCCTAATCTCTCTCTTCTACAGCCGACATCTTCTTCTTCCTCTCTTCTCATCCATCATCTCAAAACCCTAACAATCCACAACCCATTCAAATCCTAACAAACTGGTATCAGAGCCAACACCAAAACCCTTACCTATCTACCTTGTCGTCGTCGACGATTCCCTTCTCCTCCGGCACCGTCGTCGACGATCCTTTCCACGCTCCTAGCCGCCGTCGAGCCCAACAGATCTGGACTGAGACTCCTTCCGCGAAATCGAAGCTTTGCAAACCCTACGTCACTCCCCAACGTGGTCGACCTCATCGAGTACTTCTGCAGCGAGGAGGTGGACGCTGTTTTTGGGTTCTTGAGTTTCTGCTGACGGATTTGGAGGCGGTAATTAAAGGTGTGGAGAAGGATTTGATTTTTGTGATTTGAGTAATCAATTTTGGGGGAGAAAATTTTGGTGTTTTGTTGAATTGGGTTCAAGAAATTTGTATGGATATGTCGGGGAAATATGATATTGAGAAGTATGATGGGAAGACGAGTTTTGCATTATGGCAAGTGCGTATGGCAGCGATTTTGTCGAGCCAAGGCGTTAAGGATGCCATTTTTGGTCGAGAAAAATTGATTGGTGCGGTGGCAGATAAGAAATGGAGAGAGATAGATGATAAAGCGCTCTCTATTATCCAATTGTGTTTGAGCGACTCGACATTGCAAGGGGTACCGGAGAAGACCGCTAAGGCTTTGTGGGAGAAGTTGGAGAACATCTACATGAAGAAGTCTCTCACCAATCGATTGCGGTTGAAGTTGCGCCTCTACACTCTTCGCATGGTTGAAGGTACATCAATTTCCGATCATATTACGGAGTTTGCATCTATTTTGAATGATTTAAGTAAGATTGATGTTAAGGTGGAGGATGAGGACCAAGCCCTTTTGTTATTATGCTCATTGCCCGCATCATACAAGGCTTTTAGAGATATGTTGATTTATAGTAGAGATAAAATTTCTCAAGAGGATGTTAAGAGCAATTTGCAAGCCAAGTTGCACGTTGATAGTGAGATGACCAATAATGAGAAAGGGAGCCAAGGTGTTGGTTTAGTTGTTGATCGAGGAAGGTCATGGGACCGAAACTCGAAAGATACAAGGACCCGTTCGAAGTCTAGGCACAAGAATTTGACGTGCAACTATTGTAAGAAGAAGGGACATATTAAGGCCGATTGTTTCAAGCTCAAAAATAAACAAAAGGCGGATAGTAAAGGTTCTTCTTCGGAGGAGGCTAATGTGGCCGAATGTGACACGGTTGATACTCTTTGTGTGACAGATACTTATGTTGATGATATGCATTGTTGGGTGATGGATACGGGTGCTTCGCAACACATGACTCCGAATAGAGATTGGTTTGAGACTTATGAGCCTACGGATGGTAAGGTTCTCATGGGGAACAACAATATGTGTAAGGTTGCCGGGATTGGTTCGGTGACAATTAAGTTCCATGATGGAAAGGTCCGAAGGTTGACGGGTGTGAGGCATATACCCGATTTGTCTAAGAATTTGATTTCTTTGGGGTCTCTTGAAGAAAAGGGGTGTAAGTTCTAAAGTGAAGGTGGAGTCCTCAGAGTCTCTAAAGGGGCTCTCACAATCATGAAGGCGAAGAGAATTGGAACTCTTTATTTCTTACAAGGTTCCACGGTCACGGGCTCGGCTGCCATTGCACGTTCGGGTACTATGTCGGATGAGGAGACTACTAGGCTTTGGCATATGAGATTGGGGCATATGAGCGAGCGAGGAATGACCATTTTGAGCAAGAGAGGCTTGTTGTGTGGCCAATGCACGGGCAACTTGGAGTTTTGTGAGCATTGTGTATTTGGCAAGCATAAAAGGCTGAGCTTCTCCACGGCCATTCATTCGACCAAGGGAACACTTGACTACATCCATTCGGATCTTTGGGGACCTTCTCGTGAGCCTTCCAAAGGTAATGGTTCTCGTTATATGCTTACTTTCATTGATGATTTTTCAAGGAAGGTTTGGGTTTATTTCTTGAAAGAGAAAAGTGATGTGTTTAGCACCTTCAAAGAATGGAAGTCACTTTTGGAGAACCAAACAGGAAGGAAAGTTAAGAGGTTGAGAACCGATAACGGTTTGGAGTTTTGCAACCGTGAGTTTGACAATTTTTGCAAGGCTGAAGGGATTGTTCGGCACAAGACGGTGGTCAACACTCCACAACAAAATGGTATTGCAGAAAGGCTGAATAGGACACTACTTGAAAGGTCTAGAAGTATGCTTTCAAATGCGGGTTTGGGTAAGGAGTTTTGGGCGGAAGCCATTAACACATCCTGCTATTTGGTGAATCGATCTCCTACCACTTCAATTGAGTTGAAGACACCCGAAGAAGTGTGGTCGGGTAAGACGGCCGATTATTCGAATTTGAGGGTGTTTGGTTGTCCCGCTTATGTACATGTGAATGAAGGAAAGTTGGGGCCTAGATCGAAGAAGTGTATTTTTGTTGGGTATCCCAGAAATGTGAAGGGGTATAAGTTGTGGTGTTCCGAATCATCCAAATTCCTTATTTCAAGAGATGTCATTTTCAATGAGTCGGCCATGTTGAAGGCAAATGATGTTGCACCCGAGCCGACTATTAAGGAGAATGAGAATGTTGAGAAGAAGGTGGAGTTTGAGGTACCGGTCCAAGAAGGTGATGATTTGATCTCACATGATGATGTCAATTTGGAGGAAGCCCAAGAAGAGGTACAACCATATGCATTGGCAAGGGACCGAGCTAGAAGAGAAACAAGACCACCTACGAGGTATGGATACTCCGACTTTGCTTATTGTTTGGCAATTGCAGAGGATGTGGAGTATTGTGAGCCATCTTCCTACAAGGAAGCCATTTCTTCTAAAGATGCGGCCAATTGGGTTGCCGCTATGAATGAAGAGTTACAATCTTTGCAACAAAATGAGACTTGGTCTCTTGTGAAGCCTCCCAGTGGTAAGAGGATTGTGGGTTGCAAGTGAGTGTTTAAGAGGAAGATTGATGGCTCAAATCCCGCGGATTTTCGATACAAGGCAAGGCTAGTGGCTAAAGGGTATAGTCAAGTCCAAGGTGTGGACTTCAATGATGTGTTCTCTCCCGTAGTTAAGCACACCTCCATTCGAGTTTTGCTCTCTTTGGTGGCAATGAAGGATTTGGAATTGGAGCAAATGGATGTGAAAACTGTCTTCTTGCATGGTGATTTGGAGGAGCAGATTTACATGAGCCAACCGGAGGGTTTTGAGGTTGCGGGAAAGGAGGACCGTGTGTGTCTTTTGAAGAAGTCCCTTTATGGCCTTAAGCAATCACCGCGGCAATGGTATAAGAAGTTTGACTCATTCATGGTGAGTATTAATTTCCATCGTTCCAATTATGATAGTTGTGTTTACTTCAAGAAGTTGGATGGTGGGGATTTCATTTACTTGTTGCTCTATGTGGATGACATGTTGATTGCATCCTCAAACTTGAAAGAAGTTAGGAGGTTGAAAGAGCAACTAAGTTCGGCATTTGAGATGAAAGATTTGGGGGTCACCAAAAGGATTCTCGGGATGGAGATCACAAGGGATAGGTCCAAAAGAAAGTTGTTTCTTTCACAAAGGAGTTTTGCCGAGAAAGTGCTACGCCGTTTTGGCATGGAGAAAGCGAAAGTTGTTTCAACACCTCTTGCAGCGCATTTCAAGCTTTCGGCCGCTTTAAGCCCAAAATCCGATGATGAGAAGAAATATATGGAAAAGGTTCCATATTCAAGTGCAGTCGGGAGTCTCATGTACTTGATGGTGTGTACTCGACCCGACATTGCTCAAGCCGTTAGTGTGGTAAGTAGATATCTCTCTTGTCCGGGGAAAGGGCATTGGAAAGCAGTGAAGTGGATCTTCCGCTATTTGAGAGGCACTATTGATGCTTGTTTGGAGTTTGGTAGTGGCAAGAAACTGACGGGCTTTGTGGATGCAGATTTTGCGGGTGATTTGGACAAGAGGCGTTCCTTGACGGGTTATGTTTTTACCTTTGGAGATTGTGCAATTAGTTGGAAGTCTACACTTCAAGCCACCGTTGCATTCTCAAGCACTGAGGCCGAATATATGGCAATTACTGAGGCTATTAAGGAAGTTATTTGGCTCAAGGCGTTTGTTGGTGAGATGTCTTCACTTGAGGGTCCTGTTGAGGTGTTTTGTGACAACCAAAGTGCGATTCATTTGACTAAGGACCGCATGTACCATGAGAAGACGAAGCACATTGACATTCGATACCATTTTGTTCGAGATGTGATCTCGGAAGGCAAGGTTGCCGTGAAGAAGATTGGTACCGAATCGAATCCGGCCGATATGCTCACAAAGCCTCTTCCAATTGCAAAGTTCAAGCTTTGTTCAAGTTTGATGTCGGTTTGTTTCTAGCTAGTTTGAGCTAGTTTTGTTTCTAGCATGTTGCTAGTTTGTTTTAGGTTATGTTTGCTTTATGTTTTAGTTTGTTTTAGATGCAATTTGGTTCAAGGTGGAGATTGTTATGTTATGACCCAAATTGCTCTTAGGGCCCATTGGGCTTAGTATCTTCATATATGTAATACTTAGAATCAAATGAATACTAATCAACATTTTTGCCCTAATCTCTCTCTTCTACAGCCGACATCTTCTTCTTCCTCTCTTCTCATCCATCATCTCAAAACCCTAACAATCCACAACCCATTCAAATCCTAACACATGTGAAATAAGCCCGTCATTGCACCAAATTCCGAAGTTGGGGCGAGTGTTGAGGGTTTTAGATTTATATTATAAAAGCCTACTTATGGTTAGCTAGTTTGAATGGTTCCAAGCATGCTTGTCCTTTATTCACAAGTGTTCCTTTTGTCCATATAAGTCAACATATTAAATTTTCTGTTGGCATCTCACTTTGGTTCCATTTTTAATGTTGTTTAGCCAGCTAGGGTGGCTCTGGAATCTGGATGTGAAGGAATTGCAGCCATTAACACTATCATGAGTGTAATGGGTATTGATCTCAAAACCTTACGTCCAGAACCTTGTGTTGAGGGGTTAGTCAATGCTTACCTGATGAGATGAGACCTCTTGGCTTAATTTATTGTTGCTCTATAGTCTTACATAACTACTTTATGCAGGTATTCTACACCGGGAGGTTATTCTTCAAAGGCAGTCCACCCTATTGCTCTTGGCAAAGTTATGCAGATTGCGAAAATGATGCAATCAGAATTTGGTGATAACAATGCATCACTTTCTGGCATTGGTGGGGTTGAGACTGGTAGTGATGCTGCTGAATTTATCCTTCTTGGAGCTAATACTGTACAGGTTAGGCTTGCAGATGAATGGATTTATTTTACCTTTTATACGACAAAAAATTATCGTTGTGATAGAATCCTGTGGGCTGTTTATTGTAGCTATTTATTTCTCTCTTTTTTTTCTGTTTATTTTTATTTAGAATAACCATTTATTTTCTTTGGAATGTTTATATTTGGAAATTTTAATCTCATTTACAGGATATAGGAAATTCTCTTGTTGCCATTGGACTTTCTGATCAATGTTATTTTAACACAAAGTTCACGAAGATCCCAAAGTTTTAGAAAGGATTGCTCTAACTGTATATCTATCCCAGTGTGCTGTATTTTACAGTATTGAAGTTTAGGCAAATCTGTACATCTAACATTATCGTGTTCTCTCTAGATGTTCGTCCACTAGGTAATAGGCCTCTCTCTGTCAGATAAAATTGAATGTCACTCGAGGAGTCGAGGAGTTTGATAAGAGGACAAGAAAAAAAATTCCAGAGATGCCTTTTTTTATCCTTGCTTTTTAGATCCTTGAAACTAGAAACACTTTTAAGCTAGAGCTAGCTGTTAATTGAGATCTCAATAATGTACACGCTAGTCACTCCCTATTCAACTCTAATAGAAAGACAAGCAGTAACTACTGTATTACAATATATATCATATAGAATATTTGAGTATACAACAAGAAGTACCAATTTTATCAAGTAACCACTACAAGCAACCCAGTTTTTGTGGAAAAATCATAGTAATTTTCTTGTAACCTTGAAAAGCAGAAAAGATGAGAAATATAGGAGGATATAATAGTAGCAATCAATTTAAGAAGGCATTCGTTAGTGCAAAATTGAAGGGTGGCTATGCTTTTAGAATAGTAAAGCTGAAATATAGGCACTAGAAGGGCTTTAGTGATCTTTATACAACAGTTTCTGTAGCTTTCCAAAGGAATCCTAATGAGTAAACTATATATAAAAAAAATTAAAAAACATGTGATCCGAGTATTAACATCAACAATGTTACCTAAATATGAGTCATTCCGGGTATTTTTTTTCTCAATTTATTCATTGCGTGGGGATGCATCAATGGGGTTTTAATTGAAGAAGGCAAATGAGCACTGTTTTAAACATCTGCCAATATGTCTGATATGTTGATACATCATTTTTTAACCCCAAACTGTTTTCTATACAGAGAATTAATGTGCATGTATATGGGCACTATAGAGATGTTGAAATATAGGTCACTATGAGCATTATCAGGCCATTGCTATTTGTAGCAATTTTGGGGTGGGAATTGAGTTTACTAAATAACTTAAAACTAGTAGTCCAAGTCCAGTTGGTGATAATCCAAACCCCTCAACCTTTGATCTAAGTGCTCAAAAATGCTTCTTTCTTCTATTCCCTCTTTGATGGATTGATTTCCTCGTCTCTTGCTTTTGACTATACCTCCATGTACCTTTTCTCTACTTCCCTTGCTGATGTGGTTGTCATCGCTTGTAAATTAAATGCCCTATCGTTCACTTCTCTGGAAATTTTGCTTTCATGTTAATGTTTCTCTCTTTATTCATTCAATTGCAGAAAATTAGTATCACTTATCCTGCTTTATGAGTCAATTGTTTTTGCGATCGAGTATTTGCATGCCTGAAAACAATGATATTTTTATGCCTTTGCAAGTAGATTACACTATTGACTATTTTACTAGTATATGCTTGACTTACCACTTTAAATAATATCTAAGTCTCTAAGAAACATAGCTCGAATGCCCATATTGATGCATATCATGATATACTGCCTAATATCCGCTGCCCGATATGTGAAACCTCTTAACTTATATATGCCTGTTATCGTGTTTTTAAAACCTGCTGAGAAGAAAGCGATTTTGCATTGGTTTAAGTTCACGAAGGACCCAGGTTTATGGTTTGGGAATGAAGTTTCACTTACTAGATATAGATAATAGTCACCTATTTTTCTTTAGGTTCAACCTGTATAATTGAATTCATTAAGAATGAAAACTACGAAACTACTTAAAAGTGAAGCATATCACACACTTTTACTGAATTCATGCCTAGCCTTTTGTGTACTCTTTATTGCAAAAAAAAAAAAAAAATGTTACTATATATGATTTCTTGATTCCGATTCAGGTTTGCACAGGCGTGATGATGCATGGTTACGGCGTAGTGAAGAAGCTCTGTGCTGAGCTACAGGACTTCATGCGACAACACAACTTTTCCACAATAGAGGACTTCAGAGGGTTGGATTCTTTAAAAACTTCTAAATTCTTTTTTTTCCCCCTTTTTAATCTTCTTTTTCGCATAGCAGATTTCCTTAATTCTGGCTTGCTTTCCTTCAGTGCCTCTCTTCCATACTTCACAACCCACACCGATTTGGTCCGGAGACAGCAAGAGGCCATCAAGCAAAGGAAAGCTATCAAGAAGGGATTGCAGTCCGACAAAGACTGGACCGGAGACGGATTTGTGAAGGAGACTGAAAGCATGGTCTCAAACTAATTGCTTCCTTTATATATAGTTAAAAAAACTCTGTTCTTAAATATGAATCAGTTCCTGTTTTTAAATTATACTTTAATGGAATAGTGTTGAAATAATAAATTAGTTAATTTGGTCTATAGAACAAGATTGGCAAATAATCTGCATACATGTCGTTTATTTGTTATTCAGAGCCCATTTTTTGTACGTCTGTGTTTTATAATGTAAAAATTGGACGAGCATAAAATGTTAAGAGAAACCAGCAGGCTATAATAGGCATCAGGTATGCTGTAAACTACCACGCACTTGCTCTGCTTTTTTACTTTATTTATGATCTTGCTTTATTGTGGACGACTCCCATGACCTTGTGTTGCTTCTTTACTTTCTGGGGCATTTCATATGCGGTAATGTGCAAGCGGATTCTCCATTCCCTTGTGCATTATCATAGTCTTAGAATGAATGTTGGTTCCTATCGGAATCAAAAAATATTGTTGGGAAGGGTATGCAAAACCATGAGATTTATAGATTCTCTCTTAAACTATTGGTAAATAAATACAATAATGGAAGATTTCTAAAATATATTGTATTATACTAAATGTGTTAATGTAACGAATCTTCTCATTCCGGAATCCTTGCAAGTAATCTTAATTTATGGTGGGTAGGAGTAAAATAATAAAGCAAAACAAATTTTCAATAGTAAATTTAAAATAGAAACAAGTTCATAGCAGTCACCTGTAGTATAAGAGTAAGTTACTATGGTAAAGCATAAAGCAAACTAAATTTATGATACCTTGTTGTAACTACTCGAAAGTCCTATTATTGCTGCTAATTTATGTGTCGGAGCATATATATATATATATATATATATATATATATATATATATGTGTGAATTCTCTTAATGAAAACAATAAGATCAAATCTTGGTTGTTTGTTGGTGTTGACTGCTGTAAACTGTGGCCGACTTCGAGATCTGATGCCTGAAATACCGGGGTTGGCCCCGGCGACAGACCCTCTGACGCCCAAGTCTTAACTCACAGATATGGTGGCTTTTGAGTGCGAAATTTGTAATTACCTTGGTTTCTAAGGAGGTCTAGAGGTATATATAGTTGCTGAGGGGGGCCAGTTTCAAGATATTCATTTTTCTCTACTTCCCGGTGTTTTGATAGAGTTGGTTACCCTCTCCGTATGGAATCGGTTACCCCCTAAAAATAGGGGGTTTAAACTATATTCATCTAATGAATCTGGACTCCTTTGCGCTAGGAAACATTTCGGCAATACCTATTATAGGTCATATTGGGTAGATGGACCTGAAAGCGGCACAACTCCTCTCGTCGGGATTGTATCTATTGAAATTTATCTTTTTACCTCTAAGAGCTTTAAAATTCGTGTACAATTTGAACGGCCAGATTTTATTTTATTTTTTAACCCTATCACCTATGTTCCAAGTTTATAGATTGATTTTTTTTTTTTCTTATTCCATTTGAGATGACCATAAAGTCACACTCTTGGATATTAACTATTATATAATTAATAAATCTGTAGGAAACACACGGACATAAATATACGAAACTATGCAAGTTGGGTATGAAAATTAATCCTTGGCATAGATGGAAAATTTCAAAGTGACGGGGTTAGTTCATTTTTAAGGGCGAGTATCATGTGCGCCACAATAATAATTTATTTATTTATGTATTTATTTATATTTTTTGTTGTTGCGGTGCCCGTTATAAAAGGGTAGCGACTGGTTAACATGGGTATAGTTGGAAAGTAGGAATGTCTCACCAACATCAACATGGAAGTTGTCTCCCACCTCTCTCCCCTTGGATCGTCTTTCTCTCTTCCTGGTAACACCATCGTGATTGGTCCCGATATCTACATGTTTGAGCTTTCTTTTGCTCTTTCATCCTCGTTTGCCAATTCCGCTACCAGCTCTTCCCAAATGAGTATTCTACTGGAGGTTGGGTGAACTTATTATTGTAGGAAGCACTGTGATTTCTCTCCTCCTTTCTTAATGTTGTCTTTATGAGATATAAATTGTACTGAACATACAATAAGCGTCAAATGATACGTTTTGAGAAGCGAATTAATCATGTACGTATAAAAAATCTAAAATAAAAATTATATAAAGATACACAACTTTTGCCTCATCCCTACATGACAGACAATATGTCAAACACTTGTAGTGTAGCTCACAATATTTGTTATTCTTAAATGGCTAAATTAGAACAAACCTTACTAAACTATACACCTCATGCAAACAACCACCATGAACGTTTTTGTGCACAAAAACCTCCGTGAACTGTGTTTTAAGACACTACAACAAATATGACATTTGATAGCATTCATAAAATGCTATAGTAGACCTACATCCAAACGCTATCAAAAGCCCCGCTATAATAACTCTATAGCATTTTAACAAAACGCTATAGAATGTATAGCGTTTCGGCAAACGCTATAGAATGTATAGTGTTTCGGCAAACGCTATAGATTCTATAGCGTTTTAACAACACGTTATAGAATCTATAGCTTTTTGTTAAAACGCTATAGAATCTATAGCGTTCAGCAAACGCTGTATATTTGGAATTTAAAAATCTATTTGGAATCATCAATCAATTATATATAATCCGATTCTCGAGTTATAATTGCAAAGATGTATCTGCGAAGTCAATTATCACCCGCAGCGATAACCATAGTTGGGGAGAATAAATTTCTTGAAGTTATTAATGGAAAAAGATACCAACATTCACAGGACATGTAGAAATACTATCAACAGCATATACATGCCAGTTCTCATCCTGCACTTCATGCCCATATTGAGTCATCTTTTGGTATATTTGCGAAAGAATGCAGAGCAGAAACAACCATCCAGATCCAGCAAATTTCACTTCACCTCACTCAATAATCCAATAACATCGATACAAACTGAGATAAGTCTAACATATTATTATTCATGTATCTTAAAACATGATTCAAGATGCAATTCAGCTACATAGGTGAAGTAAAGCAGTTGTAGAATATATTTTTAAGCATAGATGCCCTTAGAGGGCCTTCAGGATCTCATCGGCACCAGATGTGGTGATTGCTCCTCCTTCTTCAACATTTGCGACCTTGACCTTCAGGTCTTCAGCAAGAAGAGCAAACCTTCTGGAGCGGGTACCTAGGCCTTTCTCAGTGAGATCAAGCTCAAGACCGAGAGCATGGGTGTAGGTTCTGGACCCATCAGCTAGAAACTTGACATACTTGTTCTCGGGATAAGTCTTTGCCCAAGCCTTCATCACAAAGGGGTCGTTTACTGCATCGACAATCTGATTAAGTTTGTCAGGTTAGGGAAGCAATTTACTTGTCTAACAGAAAGAGTCTAAATTATCATGAGAAATGTCGAGGAATTGCAAAGTGCACTTCATTTTGAACCACCAAAGAGGCTTATCAGCCTTAATGCGACACCATTGTGTATGTAAACCCTTCGGATAGTCCACAACCTACCTTGTGCCAAATTCGTTAATAGACTTTTCAGGGGATGTTTAGTTATGCTTAGATTGTGCCCTTGCATACTAGCATTTATCATGTTTAATCAAATGTCATGAAGGTTAAATATTTGTTGTGCTCACATTGTTTCATTGAAATTCTCATCATGTTTCATGACTAGTTTTTGTGGATGCAAATTGACTATAGTAGAATAGCTGGATAGGTAATAAAAACTCTACCTAGCAATGCGAGAATATAAAGACTAATTTAGTAATGATACCTTATACGTTTGTGCTCATGCCGAGGATATGAAGTACAAATTCTTACATACCAATCCGTAAATATTGAGTGTCATATTTGTTGGAAAAACTGGAATATAATGCAGATTAATTTAAGACAAATATGGTCGAGAAGAAAAATATTTTGCTCTGCAAATACTATTCAACTCATAACCGCTTTTGTGCACTGCTAATGAAGTTAAGTAGCACAACCAATGCTTTTGTGCACTGTTAATGAATTAATATCTTCAAGAAATTTATTCCAAATAGATTTTTAACTAGCACAACCAATGCTTAGTTAGAACTATTGTAGTTAAAGAAAACACATATGAACACATCTAATAAAAATCAAGCATTAAGTCCCAGTCAAGGATACATGCCATCAATTCTTCCTTAATTTTTGCTTTCATAAAGGTATCTTTCAGTAAATCAAACTCTTCTTCCATCTAATATATAAAAGTATATGAATATATAACTGAAGCAATTATTAAAAGAAAGTGTGAAACTACAGAATACTTAATAGTAAACATCTTTACTTGAAGCCCATCTCACCTGTAAAATAGTTTCAGGAAGTAATCTCATTGGTTGGAGTATTTCAAGACTGTCTGGAGGTATTGCTCTAGATATAACCATGCAAGCCAACCGCTTTACCATGAGTGGATATTTCAAACCTCTACTTCTGTATTATTAAACAAATTAGTACAAATAATCATAAACTTATATCTATATACTACACATGAAAATTGATTGGTAGACAAAACGAAGCATTCTTTGGGAGTAATAACACACCTTTAGTTGTCACAATTGGAAATTCAACTTGGAAATCTTCATTAGCATATCCTACCAGTATAATTTTAAAATATATGATAAAAATTGACAATAAGAAACATTTTTTGAGGTATCTACTACCAAATTTCAGAAACCCTTTCTCTACTTGTAAGCCCATATTTCTTAGTTTTAGGATTCAATGTAAAGCAGTAATTAAAAATTTGAAAATGTCAAGTTGTATAAATCTAAAAAACACTAAACTTTTCACTAAGATGTATAACACTGAACTTTTCACTAAGAAAAGAAGGGAAGAGAGTCTCACTCTTTGGGATTGAACTTGGCCATTCCTACCAAATTAGTTAGAATCTGTATAAGAAAGGAGAAAAAAATGAAATTAATCTTCAAACATTTTCTTGTCACTCTACATGTTCCAATAGGTGCTTTCACGAGTTTGACTCCTTCATATGAAAAATGGAAACATTAACTAGCACAATCAATTGACTTTACATGTTACTCGTTAAAAGGAAAGGTGTACCACAATCGAGATTGTAGAAGGATGGAAGCATATATAGAGCATTTCCTACAGCAGCTTCAGCTTCGACAGAGGCAGCAGCAAGTGCAAGTAGATCATCATAAGATTGTCCAACTAATTCAATCCGGAATGAATTTATATGAATATGGGCAAGCACACTGACGTACCAATGCTAGTTAGAACTATTGTAGTTAAAGAAAACACATATGAACACATCTAATAAAAATCAAGCATTAAGTCCCAGTCAAGGATACATGCCATCAATTCTTCCTCAATCTTTGCTTTCATAAAGGTATCTTTCAGTAAATCAAATTCTTCTTCCATCAAATATATAAAAGTATATGAATATATAACTGAAGCAATTATTAAAAGAAAGTGTGAAACTACAGAATACTTAATAGTAAACATCTTTACTTGAAGCCCATCTCACCTGTAAAATAGTTTCAGGAAGTAATTTCGTTGGTTGGAGTATTTCAAGACTGTCTGGAGGTATTGCTCCAGATATAACCATGCAAGCCAACCGCTTTACCATGAGTGGATATTTCAAACCTCTGCTTCTGTATTATTAAACAAATTAGTACAAATAATCATAAACTTATATCTATATACTACACGTGAAAATTGATTATTGGTAGACAAAATGAAGCATTCTTTGGGAGTAATGACACACCTTTAGTTGTCACAATTGGAAATTCAACTTGGAAATCTTCATCAGCATATCCTACCAGTATAATTTTAAAATATATGACAAAAATTGACAATAAGAAACTTTTTTTGAGGTATCTACCACCAAATTTCAGAAACCCTTTCTCCACTTGTAAGCCACTATTTCTTAGTTTTAGGATTCTATGTAAAGCAGTAATTAAAAATTTGAAAATGTCAAGTTGTATATATCTAAAAAACACTGAACTTTTCACTAAGATGTATAACACTGAACTTTTCACTAAGAAGGGAAGAGAGTCTCACTCTTTGGGATTGAACTTGGCCATTCCTACCAAATTAGTTAGAATCTGTATAAGAAAGGAGAAAAAAATGAAATTAATCTTTAGACATTTTCTTGTCACTCTACATGTTCCAATAGGTGCTTTCATATGAAAAATGGAAACATTAACTAGCACAATCAATTGACTCATTTTCCACCACCATTGGCACCCTCTTTCCTCTTCACATTCAACTTCCTATCTCTCTCCAATCACAACTGATTGGCCACTTCAAATTATAAAAAACAATAAATAAACATACAAAATATAGAATAAATATAGAAACCTTAAACCCTAACTTCACTTACCTGCAAAGATCGGAGGCACCGAAGGGGGCGGGTGGCAGCGAAGGGGGAAGGAGCAATGACGGGGGAGGGGGAGGGGGATGGCGGCACCGAAGGTGACTAGTGGTGGCGATGGTGGAAGGAACGATGACGGTGGAGGGGGATGGGGACGGCGACACTGAAGGAGCGGGTGGCGGCGATGGGGGAAGGAGGAGGAGGAGGAGGAGGAGGAAAATTATTTTTGGTTTTTGGGGTGACTGGATTTGGGATGGAAACCCTAATAGTATTACGGATCGAAGGATAATTGAAGAAAAATAAGAGGAGGATGAGGGGGAGAAAATGAACTGGTTTGAGAATGATTTGGATTTTAATTAGAATTTTCTTTTTTACCCTTACCACTTCAGTTTATTTACAGATATTATAGCGTTTCTAAAACGTTGTAAAAAAATAGCATTTTAAAAACGCTATCGTAGCTAAGAATAAATTTCAAAATTAATCAAAGATAGCATTTTATTTAGAAATGCTATTATTGATCACTTTCAATAGAATTTACACTTAAACGCTATAATAAATCCGCTGTAGAAAGGCATATTTGTTGTAGTGAGAAAACCCAAGACGACGGTGTCAGCTTCCGTTACCTTTTTTCACACATGCACTGCACATGACATATTTTTTGACAGAATTGTCCTTGTCTGAACATTATCAAAAAACCACATCTATCTTTTCAGGATGTATTAAAAAACATCATTCATCTTTCTAATTGCTTTCAAAAAATCTCACTCATCTACTCAGATTGTTTACAAAAAACCTCGTAGAACTAATGCTTTTATTCAGAAACCACGCCCAATCAAGTATTAATTTCACACTGATCATACGTAGTATGACCTGCTATCAAAATACAACAACAAATCAACAAATCCAACATCGACCACATTGAACACATTCTCACCAAAATTATCAAAATAAATGCACAATATATAACATTCTCACATCCTTTCATCAACAAATACAATATCCAACAAATTCAACACATTCACACCAAAATTAACATCACAAATATGACACAAACAGGAAAATATCATGTGCCAAACCTACACCTTGATACAAAAATATTTCACAAATACAATAGCTCTCTCTATATCTGTAACACCCCGCAAAATTGAATTATGATAATTTTGCCCCAGGTGTGTTACACACATGTATTTTGTACCGTTACGGGTAATATCCATAACATTTTTTAATATAAATATTTTTACGTATTTTGTATTTCGATATTTTATAAATATCTTTCAGTTTTCTCGAATTCATTTTGTATTTAAAATTCATTTATGATCTCTTATTTGAACCCAACCCAAATATTATTGATAATATATAGGGTTAATGATCTATTGGCACCTAAAGTTAGTATTAATACCTTATAAACACTCGAAGTTAGACTAATACCCCAATAGTACCCAAACTTTTTAAAAGTGGACCTATAGATACCTGCCATCCACTTTCGTTAAATTATTAAAAGATATAGGGTGAAATTACTTTTTTACCCTCATGCCTTAAAAAATCCTTTAAAATCCTTTAAAATCCTTTAAAATCCCTTAAAGAATTTTTTAAAATCCTTCAAAATTCCTTTAAAATTCCTTTACAAATACTTTACAAATTCCTTAAAATTCCTTTACAAATCCTTTAAAATTTTTTAAAATCCTTTAAAAATCCTACAAAAATCTTTCCATAAAAAATCGTTACAAATTTCTTACAAATTTCTAAACTTTAAAAATTCCTTAAAAATGCCCATATTAAAAAATCCATAAAAATTCTTTTAAAATCCTTTAAAATCCTAAAAACTTCCTTCCAAAATCCTTTAAAAATCCTTACAGAATCCTTAAAATTTTCTTGTTTATTTATTCTCATTCATATCACAACTAAACATTGACAAAATGAAGAAAATGATTCACTTCACAAATAAATGTATCCAAAACATGGTGTTTATAACTCAAATATCCCTTACAATCAACTTGAACCACCTATACATCATACTATTCTCATTGACTATCAAGGTTAGGTTTAAAGTCAGTTAAAATACAAAAACACATATACAAATAAGTTTCTTACTTCTTCTCTTACTTCTGCACCTATTCTTCATCTCCTTCTGCTCTCTTCTGTTGCTATTGCTTCTGCACCTTCTACTTCTTTTCCTTCTACTTGATAGATTCTGTATCTACTCCTTGTTTGCTGAATCACAAAAAGAACATAACAGAGAAAGGAATTGTTTTGTTTTGTTTTGTTTTTGTTTTTGTTTTTGTTTTGTTTTGTTTTGTTTGTTTTTTTGTTTTTTTTTTTTGTTTTTTTTATCCATGATTTCAAACCTATTAACCTCACCAAATTTTTTATTCTCATGCATTTAAGGTTCAGAACACAATTGTCACCTATCAGCAATATCAAAATTGCCAAATAATCAAGTTTAAGTTCAGCAAAAGCAAAAGCAAATGCTGCCAAATAATCTCACTTAAGTTCAGCAAAATTGCCAAATAATCAAGCTTAAGTTTAGCAAAAGCAAATGTAGCAAATTCAAGCATCAGTCACTAGAGCTTCACCTTAAATAATTCTCATCATCGCCTACAGACACAGCCAAATATGCTTCAAAAAAATAATTTTAACAAGCATTGTCAACTTATATCCAGTATTAAATTATCGCAACCCACTCATCATATATATAAGCAACTTATATCCAAGTGTGGCTCATCATTACCGACACACAACCAAAAGGAAATACAAGAAATTGAACAAAATTCTTGAAAGCATGTATGAGAATCAAACACTTCCCTCCAAAATATTGTGAAATGGCAATATGGAGATGAAGAACCCAAATTCGCACATGAAATGGCAGTTTGGATCTCACATTGTCACATCCAAATCTTTTGAGTAGATTGAAAATTCAAGTTTCACCAATCAAATGTTTCATTCATCAAAGATCTTTCTGATTCTCGAAGAATGAGGGGACTAAGGGATGGGATTTGCCCTTTCTTACACTTAACTGGATGGCAATCGCTCAAAGGCAGAAGCAATGGCAACGCAAAACACGTCAACAAATGCAGTGATGTAACTATACCTAGCAGCCATCTATAGGCTAAATATTAAAAAAAAACCACCCAACTATTTTGCATTTTTAAAAAATCACACTCAATTTTTTTATAAAAAAAACCTCACCCAACTATGTTTTTAACACAATTTTTTTAAAAAAAAACCTCACTCACCCATGCCTGGAAAACATAGTTGGGTGAGGGTTTTTTTTTAAGTTTGGCGTGGTTTTTTTAAAATGCACAATAATTGGGTGAGGATTTTTTATATTTAGCCCCATCTATACGTAGCAGCTCAGTCTGATTCTAATTTCTTTCGCTAATGGATACTTATCATACGCCTGATACCACCAAAATGACATACCAATATCCAATCTAGATACCCAGTTTCTGAATTATGAGTGAAATATTTAGCTAATATGAGACTATATGAAGTAAAAATTTTAAGACAGCATGAATCTGTAATGTAAGAGGGTTTTGAAGGGAAAGGGAATATTGTTGTTCACATACAATATTAGAATTCAGAGATTATGTTTGCTGGTGAAAATAATCAATTGTTTAGACAATGTTAGACGAATCAGTGTACACATAGAAGATTATGGATTGAGATAGTAGCCGACATCAGTGCTTAGAGACGGCAACTGTTAGTGACAAGAATCATTGTTAAGAAAGCCAATAAATGAAGATTTGGCATTAGCATAGAAACAGAAGATTTCATAGAATACTGGATATGATATAGGTTACATTTAGAGTGTATGCTAACAACTGTTTAATTCATAGTGTCACAACATAAGATAAGAAAAAAAATGGTGGAGTTTCCATATATATGAGCTCTATCAGTCATAGGATACACTGTGAAAGGCATGTGCTTTGCTTCAAATTAAGTGAACCTACTAGCAAGCTTCCTAGTGAGCAAAGAACATTAATCTTTAGGCAACAAAATAATGACTTATTTCTGCATCAAGCCTAGCAATATCAAGTATGCAATGATCATGAACTTAATCCTAGTGGTGTAGCATGAAGGAGAGACAGAAAACATGCATGGAGCCATATTTATATGATCTAAAAGATAAAATAATATCAATCAAATAGCAATTGAAACTTACCAACCCACTTCGCAACTGAACATAACATCTAAACATCTTGTTGGGTTTATGTCTTGCATACTATGTCGGATACGAAGATGATGAGATGATGGAGGAATCAAGACGATCGGAGACGAAGTGGAAGCATGGAAAACAGTCAGCAGTAATAGCAGCAGGTGGAGTAACGGTCGACCGTACTTGGGGTCGGTCGACTGCCCTACATGCAGGAGTTCCCGAGAGGGGGAGGTCGACCGATCTTGGGGTGCGGTCGACCGAACGCGACGCTGATGGATTATTTGGGTCAGGTCGTGGTGATTCGCGAGAAGCCCAACTTGCTCTTCAAGTCAGATCGTACGGCTCTTATATTGGGGTTATCTCTTCAGGAATATCCAATGGTTATTGTATCAAGATATCGAACTAGATTTCTCTAGATCTCTATATATTGTTGTTATTGGCCTCCATTGATAGAAAAAAAAGAAGAGAGATAGTACTTCATTGAAAGAGAGATTGAGTGATTCTCTAATTGTGAACAACTAGTACTTACTGGTGAGGCTTGAGAAAGGATCGTGAAGAGAATCGTAATATTCTTGTATTTTCTCTAGTTGAATAACATATTGGATTTCTTCTCCCCTGGATTAAGGCGAAAGCCCCAACTGGGACAAAGTTGTGTGTGCTTTGGTGTGTTTGGTATGATCTATGGTATGTGCTTGGTAGTTTGTGTTAATTGCATCGAATAACTCAATAAGATCCTCAGTAGAATTCCTAACAATTGGTATCAGAGCTTCGGGTTCAAGGGTTTGTTCAAGTTCCTTGGAGAAGATGGCAGATCTAAATCACGAAGATCAAGCGGTTCCAAGGCAAGATCAACTTTGATCTCTTGAAGGTGGACAGGCATGAAGCATCGGTTCAACAGGACTTAGATCTAGTCCTAGAAGGAGATAAAAGGAGACCAATCGACAGAAAGCAGGAGAATTGGGAGGAGATTTATTCAGAAGCCTTGGGTTTAATCTGTATGTATTCGATGAGAGAAGTCAGGTGTAGGAGAATCACGGCGAGTCTTTGGGCAAGATTTAGAACTGACTACTCAGGATCGTCATTACAGGGTTGGATGCATCGGAAAGAAAAGTTGTAGAATTTCTCAATGAAAGAAAGTACCGCTCTTCTAGATAATGCAGTGGAGTTCAATATGAAGTTATCTGAACTGAGGGCATTCAACGCAGATGATCTAAAGGTTTTCAACTTGATATATTCACCACCAAATCCATCCAACATGATAACCGTGCTAAATGAGAAATTTACCAAGGAGAAGTTTTTCATAGCAGGTGTCACCGCTGAATCTGGTGTGGGGGTAAACAGATAGAATTTGTGGGTTCGTGGAAAAACCTGAATAGCAGATCCGAACCTGTTCGTCGGAGTTGGGTAGTTGAGCTCCCACCGTGCACCTGCAAGGAAAGTGCGAAATACCGGGGTTGATCCCGGCGACGCACCCTCCGACGCTCTTGTCAGTAACCAGTGATGATTAAAAAAGAGCTTAAGTTGGCAAAAGAGTGATTAACCTGTAACAGTGGTAGGTGGGGGGTATTTATAGTCGCCGTTGGGATCAGATTAGGAATGTGATTTCTGTGATCTGATAAGGCGTAAAATCCTCGTAATCAGATTAGGAATGTAATCCTTTAATTCCCGGTGAGAGGATAACTGCAAATCAGGCCCGTTGATTTAGTCAAATCAGTGACCCTGATCTCCTCTTGCTGGTCTAGGTTTGTATCGGGTCGGGACCCATACCCAGTTGAGGTGGATCCGTTCGCGGGTTGTTGGATCTGTAAGAAGGAGACCCAGTACCCGCTTCGGACCCGTTAGTAGGTGAAATTACCGTTTTACCCCTGAGCTTTAAGATTCGTCTCCGATGTGAACAGTCCCGATTTAATCCTATTTTTAGCCATATCACGAGCCCCCCACTCCTAGAGACTGAGTTTTTCAGTCTTTGAGGAGTAGTCTTACTGTTCTAATGGCGTACGGGATTTTATCGGCGTTCTTAAGGGAGTTTTGGATCTAGCTTGGGGTGTAACGGTGTGAAGAGCTCGGCTCTGGAAGAGAGCCATTTGTGAGGTGAGTTTGAGGAGCAACTCCAGGAGAGAGTTGTGAGCTCCGAACTCGTTAAGAAGATGTCCGCTTCGGAGGCGAGCGGAGTGAAGAGCTCGGCTCTGGAAGAGAGCCATTTATGAGGTGAGTTTGATGAGCAACTCTAGGAGAGAGTTGTGAGCTCCGAACTCGTTGAGAAGAGGTCCGCTTCAGAGGCGAGCGGAGTAAAGAGCTCGGCTCTGGAAGAGAGCAATTTGTGAGACAAGTGTGAGGAAGAACTCCAGGAGAGAGTTGTGCTCCGAACTTGTCGAGGAGAGATCCGTCTCGGAGGCGAGCGGAGGGAAGAGCTCGGCTCTGGAAGAGAGCCATTTGTGAGAGGAGTTTGAGGAGTAACTCTAGGAGAGAGTTGTGAGCTTCGAACTCGTTGAGAAGAGGTCCGCTTCGGAGGCGAGCGGAGTGAAGAGCTCGGCTCTGGAAGAGAGCCATTTGTGAGGCGAGTGTGAGGAGCAACTCTAGGGGAGAGTTGTAGCTCCGAACTCGCTGCTTATGTGAGAGAATCAACGGTTGTGGAAGCAATTCCGAATGGCGAACCACTTCTAACCCGCTGAAGAGCAGGTTATTTGAAGAGGAATCGAGCCAAGTGTTGGACTCCGAACCATCGGTAGAGGTAGTCAACGATTGTGGGAGCAATTCCGAATGGCGAACCACTTCTAACCCACTGAATAGCAGGTTATTTGAAGAGAAATCGAGCCAAGTGTTGGACTCCGAACCATCGGTAGGGATAGTCAACGTTTGTGGGAGCAATTCCGAATGGCGAACCACTTCTAACCCGCTGAAGAGCAGGTTATTTGAAGAGGAATCGAGCCAAGTGTTGGACTCCGAACCATAGGTAGAGGTAGTCAACGGTTGTGGGAGCAATTCCGAATGGTGAACCACTTCTAACCCGCTGAAGGGCAGGTTATTTGAAGAGGAATCGAGCCAAGTGTTGAACTCCGAACTCGTTGTTTAAGGTAAGTAAGTTGCGGGAGCAGCCATGTAGAAGAAGCTGGACTCCGAACCCAACATTTAAGAGAGAAGCAAGAACAATAATTTTCAATGAAAAGATGTAAAGTTTGAAATAAACTAAGTGGCCGCTTCAATAGGGCAAGCCATTATTACATGGTATCGGCCGGGTTACAAGCATCGGCCTTATTGAAAATCAGGGTCCTACTTCTACAATAAGGTGAAGACCTCTTGGGAGGAGCTGGGAGATTCTGAGTCTTAAAGCTCAGCGGGCCCTTCGGTTCATTTGTTGGCTCCTCAGGGGGGAAGCTCGGCCCCCTCTTTTTGGACGAACTTGGTCAGGTGCCCCCGCTGTATGAGTTCTTCGATCTCCTCCTTCAGAGCCCGACATTCTTCCGTGTCGTGGTCGTGGTCCCTGTGAAAGCGGCACCACTTATCCTTGTTCCTCTTCTTTCCAGGTGTATTCATTCTCGGGGGAGCGCGGAGTAGCCCTTCCTTGTCCACTTCCATAAGAACTTCTGATATATTGGCAACGAGGGGGGTGAACTTCTCAAACCGAGGAGTCGGGCGGCGCTGGCCATTGCCGTCCTTCTGAAGCTTCTTAGCCTCTTCTTCTTCGGTCAGCTTTCGTTTCGTCCCTGAGGTAGACCCTCCGAAGCTTGGAAGGTAGGCGGCCTCTTCGGCACGAATGTACTTGTCACACCTGAGAAGGAGGTCGGCAAAGTTCTGTGGAGGCTTCTTAGCAAGAGAGGAGCGGAGGCTGGAATTGAAGACATTGGATTGGAATGCGGCTGTTGCGACGGATTGGTCGAGGGAGGCTTTGGACCTAACCTCCGCAGTGAACCTCTTCACATAGTCTCTTAACTTCTCTCCCTTCTCCTGGCGGAGCTGGAGTAACGAGAAGTTAGTCTTCTCCGTGCGTCTGCTACTCACAAAATGAGTGATGAAGAGGCTCTCGAATTGCTCGAAGGAGAATATGGAAGACGGGGCGAGGCGGGAGTACCACTCCCGAGCCGAACCCTTAAGAGTGGCAGGGAAGGTTTTGCACAGCAAAGCATCGGAAGCTTGGTAGATTAGCATGAGGGTCTTAAAGCTTTCGATGTGGTCCACGGGGTCCGACTCCCCCGAGTAAGTTTCGAATTTCAGGGGTTCGAAACCTCTTGGGATAGAAGCTTCCATGATGGTCCGGGAGAAAGGGGGTCTGCTCGGACGGATGGTTCTGCTGTTCGACCCCTCCCCCTCGTCTATCCGATCGATTCGCCTCTCCACCTCATGGAGACGGCGGTATAGGGCATCGTCCCTCCCGCGGTAGTCGAACGAGCCTCTGGACTCGTCTTCGTAGGAGGGAGAGCCGGGGCTACGACGATGATTGTCCCGGGAGCGACGAGGGTTAAGATCATGCTGCTGGTGGTTAGGAGCCGGCGGAGGAGAGGCGGACCTACGGCGAGGACTGGGAACCCGTTGGGGCGAAGGAACCCTTTGGGCCTCATTGTTGTTGGGTCGGAGGTTAAGAGCCTGCAACATTGTTGCTTGAAACTGCAGGAACTCGGCGCGAGTAATGGGCGCCTCATTGTTCCTCAGCTGATGCCGACCGGTAGGAGAGTGGCGCCTCCTCCTGTAATGCTCGGGTGACTCTCTCCGCCCTCTCCTGGTAGGAGACCTTCTATAGTCTCGGTGGTGAGGATTCCGCTCATCTGGACGTTGTAGGCGCGAGGCTCCCTCTCGGGACCGCTTTTCGTCCAGACGGTGGCGGAGATCCTCATCCTTCTGCCGGTTGAGGATAGTATTTCGAAGGTCAGGGGCCTGAGGACTATGGGAGGCGTAAGAGTCTGTAGAGGCGTTGTGTACCGATATGTGGTCTCGATGGAGAGGTTGTTTTTGCTTCCGTGGATCAGGACCGTTTGTGGGTTGCTGGTTCGGAAGAGGAGGTGGGTCCTGCTGGACACGGTCCTCGGCGGGCGGAGGGAGCTGCCCCAGTTGTTGCGAGGGATTGACAGGGACTTCTTGCTGTTGATCAACAGGGTTGGGTCCACGGTTGGACCCCCTGGATCTCACTTTTCTGGGAGGCATGGCTGGAGAAGAGCTAGTCGACGAGGAAGAGGCGGAGGCTATTCATATGGTTTCCCCACAGACGGCGCCAATCTGTTACCGCTGAATCTAGTGTGGGGGTAAACAGATAGAATTTGTGGGTTCGCGGAAAAACCTGAATAGCAGATCCGAACCTGTTCGTCGGAGTTGGGTAGTTGAGCTCCCGCCGTGCACCTGCAAGGAAAGTGCGAAACACTGGGGTTGATCCCGGCGACGCACCCTCCGATGCTCTTGTTAGTAAGCAGTGATGATTAAAAAAGAGCTTAAGTTGGCAAAAGAGTGATTAACCTGTAACAGTGGTAGGTGGGGGGTATTTATAGTCGCCGTTGGGATCAGATTAGGAATGTGATTCCTGTGATCTGATAAGGCATAAAATCCTCGTAATCAGATTAGGAATGTAATCCCTTAATTCCCGGTGAGAGGATAACTGCAAATCAGGCCCGTTGATTTAGTCAAATCAGTGACCCTGATCTCCTCTTGCTGGTCTGGGTTTGTATCGGGTCGGGACCCGTACCCAGTTGAGGTGGATCCGTTCTCGGGTTGTTGGATCTGTGAGAAGGAGACCCAGTACCCGCTTCGGACCCGTTAGTAGGTGAAATTACCGTTTTACCCCTGAGCTTTAAGATTCATCTCCGATGTGAACGTCCCGATTTAATCCTATTTTTAGCCATATCAGCAGGTATGATCGAGGAGTTGGAGGAAGATGCACTTAGGAAGAAAAGTCAGAAATCGTCGTCAACTTCTGTGAGTTGCTTGGAGGTGGATTGTACTTCGATTGGAAGGGTAAGTATATGTAGGGATAAGGTATGTGGCCACCAGTACAAAGGGATTGAGCATTACATGAGAGACTGTTGCAAGCGATTGAGTCAGAAGGGCGCCAAATCCAGTGCTACTGAATTAGGTGATGGCTTAAACAGTATTTTTGTTTCAAATCCTTTAGATGTGAATTCTGGTTGTTCTTTTGATACGGTTAGTTCTTCTCAAGTTTGCTCTGAGAGGGAGATGGTTTCTACTTACAAATTTGCATCATGTTGTCATATGAGAACGAAGGTTGATAAGATTTTTGAAGTCATGGTTTCTACTTATAAGTTTTCCTCATGTCGTTGTGTGAGAACGAAGATTGACAAGACTTGTGAAGTAAGGGGTAAGAAAACAAATGAGTCGAAGATGACAAACGGAAGGGGACTCACACTAGAGGAGGGCATGTATATTCCTTTAATGAAGCGGAGCCTTATATCCATGAGAACTTTTGAAGCTATGGACTGCAGGTACACAGATCCAGGTGGAGTTTGTTCAGTTTGGAAAAGTTATCGCAAGGTGATGAAGGGTGATAGGGGGATTGAGCAGGGTGAGCACAACCTCTACCAGCTTTGGAGGAATATGGAACCTTGGCCAAGTGGTTTGAAGCCCATTGTTCCTAAAGTAGTATCTAGTTTTCCGTCACTAGAATCATCCGAGCGAGACTGCGACGTTCGAATATCGTCAGAATATGGAAATAGCCTTGAAGTAGGTGAAGTTCGTGTGGAGGGTGGCACCTCCATGATTACATCTACTGGGGTGTTCCCTTGAGGGGGGCATACTGTAATACCCTAGATTTATAAATAATGTTTTTAAGATTAATAAATGGATTAAAATAATTTTTGGTGATTTAATAAATATTTTTCTGAAATGTATCTTTTTACACGTGCAAAACACGTGCAAATATCTTCTTGGGGAGTTCAAAATCAGAAATTATTTCAGGGGAAACCTATTATTTATTATTAAGTATTATTTGTGAATTTTTTGGATTTTTCTGATATTTATTTGACCTATTTATAAATATTACAAAAAGAATGACTTTTGTGCAAAATTACCACTTAGAGTGAAAACTCCAGATTTTCGAATTTTTGGGCTGAGCATGATGCCTAGCCAACTCAGAGGTAAAGATTTTACTTTTTGTTTTAATAAATTTGGTTTATTTTGTAAGTTTTGGTAAAGAATGGTCTTTTTGTAAAATTGCCACTTAGAGGGCAAAAAGTACAATTTTCATTTTCTGAGTTTTACAACAGTGCTGGCCAGATCTGGAAGGTTAGTTTGTTTTTAAATACAAATTGAATTGGTTTTATCTAATTTTAAAGTATAAGGATCCATATATATAAAGATATATTTAAAAGAGATATTTTGTAAATCTATTCAAAAACTCTAAATACTCTATTTCCGGCCTATTAAAGGTGAGGTGCAGCAATCTCTTTGATGCACAACATAAAAAGAATTCTTTATTATTATTTTCTTGGAGTTTCAAAGTGAGGATCCTAGTTTACATGCGAAAGAAGGGATTTTCCTATTTTCTTTATTATCTTCAGTTGATTCTTCAATAAGGTGAGCGACATATGTTTATTTTCTTATTGTTCTAAGCATGTTGTATGTGATGATTTGCCTATTAGAAAGCATGTTAGAGATTTTATGTTGATAAAATGAACTATGGATGGATGGATGAGTTAAAAATTGAATCTTTCATGAAAACTATGTCTTTGATGATTAAACTTTTACATAGATGACTTAAGATTGTTAAGAACCTAATAGAAATCATGAGTAGGATATTTTCTTTCATATACTCGTTGATTTGAACATATATGAAGAGTGGTATGATGTGAATTGCATAAAATTGCTTAAAGGTGGACCTTTGCTGTGTGTGTGTATATATATATATATATATATATATATATATATATAGGCTCTGTTTGGATTTTTGATGAATAAGAACTTGATTAAAAATATGTTGTGATTGCTTTTATTCATGGGTAAATTGATGTCTATGGGTTGAATATGTGTTGATGAGTTAAAAGAAGGGATGTGTAACACCCCGAATTCCAAACAAGACCGAATTCGAAGTTCCACAGGATCTTTACACTTCTCTTTGTACATTTTACAAAGAATTTAAAACTTTATTACATCAGAGTTATATTTTTAAACAGCGAAAGCAAAGTTACAACAATTACATGTATGAAATACAACAACACTTGAATAATTCTTTAAGCATCAATTCCTCTTTAGTCTTTTTCATGTACTTTATCCTGCATAGAAACTATGGGCACGTCAGTTCATTCAACTGATGCAAGGATATAATATATCAATTTCTCTTACTTAAAAAGCACACACTTGTCACAAAACAAAGCTACGGGGACTATCCTATTGATGTTGTGTGTGAATGTGCACTTAGTCCTTAATGCAATTATTTATGTTACATGACACTAATGCGTACTTGTTCGGATTCTATGCATCCCATACTACATAGATCCGAGGGCAAGCCCTTAATTATTCATCATCTTGTAAGGTTCAATCCCTCGCCATGACTTAAACTACTACGATAACTACGGTAAGTATCCTAGATGTTCTATGAGTTACGAGATCATGTCCAGACAGCCTGGAGGGAAATCTCACGTCATGACACGACGCATCGTGTAGAACCTATGGACAATTCAGCCTCCGTCATGGGACATGACACCACCCGCAGTCACCAAACATCCCACAAGCGTCGCCTGTGGTACGGACTCCTGGAGACATATCCACGTCATTACACGACGCATCGTGTAGATAGCCTGTGAATAGTCTCATGCTGTAGCTCCGAGGCCCTCATACTCGTGTTTTTCTCTTACTTTCATCACAGATCTTCACTATGTATCTAATCCTTAGTTATTGAATCATGAATAAAATCAATATCCTAGAGTCAGCATTCCCTCTATACCAGTCTTAATCATCAATTCAACAATATGATCCAAACTTAGTCTTCTCTTTTCAATATCTCATCTCAAAAATATTCTTTCAATGCCGGTATCAGGCTTAGCTACCCTCTACCTTTCAATTCCATTTCATGTTCATAGCATTTGTGTATTCATATTCATAAGATCTTTCATAATTCATCATGATATTTGATTTCACTTTCATGTACAATTTCATGCATAACAATAAACACATTTTCCAACTTGTCACATTCACATAATTTTCTTATTCGCATTTTATCAATACTAAATCCAAAATTTACACTTTCAATTTTTCCATTATCAAATCTCATTTCAAAACTCTTTTAAACGTTATATTTATTTTTCTTTATCTAAAGACAATTTAATTTAATAATTTATAACAAGTTCTTTTTTTGCAAAATGCCTCAAATTCTCATTATAATAGGTCAAGATGAAAGAAACAATTTTCATGAAGTCTAGAAATTTTTTAATAAATCTAACTTCTTTTTTTCCTCAATTTTTGAAAACTATTTTTTTTTGTGAAATATTTCACAGCCGAAAACCGTAACAGTCAACTGTTGAGATAGGCCAGTCGACTGTTCTGCGAGGATTTAAAACTCGAGAACCAAAAGTCAGGACAGTGACAGTCGACTGTTAAAACATAGCCGGTTGACTGTTCTGCAAACTAAAATCTAAAATTTATTGCCTGACAGTCGACTATCGATTGCACCAGGTTGAAATTTAAAGTAGATCATGAATATATTTTTGACATTGAAATTCAACAATTTAGCACTACCATTAGGGGTGGTCATCGGTCGGTATCCAACCTAAAATGGACCATCCACCACCGATCCAAAGAACATCGGTTTTTAATTTTCTCATCCGCAATCAAACCGAGCCTTAATTGGATCGGTTTCCATCCAAACCGATTAAGCTCAGTTTGGATTGAATTGGATGGTCGGGTTGGCGTGCTACTTTTCACCTCCAAGTCATTCACAATTTTGTTGAGATTTAAAAAATTAACTTCAATCAAACTTAAGAAACAACCTGCTATTTGTTGTTCAGAAATAAATTTAAAATGAAGATTCATAAAACCACAAATTGCTAATGAATTTTACACTAATTGTTTGAGATGATGACGTTTAAATGGGCGAGATACACTGCTCTTTCACATGCATTTTTCTGTAATCTTAGTTTATTCTCATAAAAGGAACATCGATAACCATATCTAATTGAATTTCAGGTACAATAAAAAAAAATTAGAAAATAATTTATGTTTGACTTGATTAAAGTAACTAGTAAATGTTACATCAACTCCATGATTCTATTAAGCTGGGCCACACTGTAAATCAAGCATTTCTCAACAACATAACACACATGATTATGGAGAATAAAAACATAGATAGAACAACTGCTCGATTTGTACTAAAGAAATTAAAGGAGACTGTTAGTATCTCCAAGAAAATGAGAAATGAATGTTTGTATATTCAAAAAATTCAAGGAGAACTAGATTTTTTATGGACTAATGCATAGAGGTACGGTCGGTTCGGTTTCATCAGTTATTTGAAAGACTCATCCAACATCCGAACCGGTCCAGTTGGTTATTGAAGATCAAGAACCAGACCAACCCGAACCCCCAATTGGTTCAGTTAAAAACTGGTCGGTTCGGATTGGATTGGTTCGGATTGGTCGGTGCGGATAATGGTTGTCCATCCCTAACTACCATTATCACAAAAGATTGCCTTTCTTATTTTCTTTTATTTCTACCAACATTTCTAGGAAAAAATTCTCCTTTATCACACTAGTGTTACCTTAATTTAGACAATACAACTTCAATGGTTCAGTTAATCAACTAATCATTACATAAGCACAATTTTCTCAATTTAGCATGGCTCAAACATATGTTTCATGGCAATATGATCAATTATAGCATGGAAATCACAATTGTATCAACTAGCAAGTCAATTCACCAAGCATTTATTATATCTACAATTTTTCTCTATATACACAAACACGGGCCAATCTACTTAGTTTTTCTTAGCAATTTTATCAACCAAATCATAGCATGATGTCTAAAGTAGAAGCATGAGAAACCACCCACCTATTGGAGAAAAACGAATAAAAAGCTCCTAGAAATCTCCTAGAATGCACGAATGTAGCCTTCTCCTCCTAGATTGTGCCACCAACGCGTCTCCTCCTCATTGCTTGTATGGAACCAGAGCTCTCTCTCTCCTTGTGCTTTGATGTAGGTCGGCCTCTCCTTGGGGTGAACACACACACACAAAAACACTCAATCTTTTTCTCACTGAAGTTCTCAATCTTTTTCTCACTCTAATATTTTCTCTCTTAATAAATTTTCTAGTGTACTAAATGAGAAGAACTAGGGGGTATTTATACATTTTTAGGGTGAGAATAGATGGCTAGGATTAAATCAAATGGTTAGAGATCAAAGGCTAAAATGAGTAAGGGAGTTGTAGCAACTACCCATGATCACATAACCACCTCAATCCACAACTCCACTCTCTCCATCTCTCCTTGCTCCATCCAGCCACACCCCCATGCACAACTAGACACGTGCTAGTGCAATGCACGTGTCTCATCTAGTACCCCTATTAATAAGTTGTACATGATTAGTTAATTTATTGTCTACTAAATGTGTCTACACTACATGTTATAACAATTAAAAGGTAATTTAACTAGTGGGCTTCAAATTAATGGGTTTTTAGACCCATGGGTTATTAATAAAACACTTAATTAATTAGGATGGGCTAAATTAGAAAAATAGGCCTAGGCTTTTAAAATAGGCTTTTAGAAAATAAGGAGAAAGATTAACAAAAACGATTGTTTGTTCATGTTATAAAAGAGATAATTTATAAGAAAAAATGTACAAGAATTTGTACGTGCACAACACAAAAAATCAACAATTTCTCAATTAATTATAAATAAAATTTTAGGATATTACAACACTCCCTCCTTAGAATAGTTCCGTCCCCGGAACTACGCTTAAAGAGTGAGAAAACAGAACACGACAAGAAGAAAAAGAAAAAAAATACAAATCAAGCAAAGAGCTCAGGATGATTCTTCAACATCCTCTCCTCGGATTCCCAAGTAGCCTCTTCAACCAACTGGTTTCTCCAGACTACTTTGACCATCGGTATCGTCTTGTTCCTCAAGACTTTCTCCTGATGATCCACAATCTTAATCGGGAGCTCAATATAACTCAGATCCAACTGCAAACCCTTCGGCACTTCGGGCAAATGATGACTCGGGTCTGGAATGTAACCTCTCAGCATAGACACATGGAAGACATTGTGCACCTGAGATAACTCCTCCGACAACTCCAACCGGTAAGCAGTTTTCCAAATCCGCTTCAATATCTTGTACGGGCCTATGAACGTTGGGGTTAACATCCCACCTCTGCCAAAACGAATCACACCTTTACTAGGTGAAACCTTCAGAAAGACAAAGTCACCAACTTCGAACTCAAGGTCCCTCATCCGGTTGTCTGCATAGCTCTTCTGCCTATTCTGAGCATCCACCAATATTTTCCTGATCAGATCGATCTTTTTAGAGGTCTGCTGCACAATCTCAGGCCCAAACATCTGCCGCTCCCCCACTTCAAACCAACAAACAGGTGTTCTGCACTTCCTGCCATACAGAGCATCGTACGGCGCCATCCTGATACTAGTATGAAAAATATTGTTGTAGGCAAACTCTACCAGAGCTAGATGCATTTTCCAACTGCCTCCAAAATCTAGCACACAACACCGAAACATATCCTCAAGAATACGATTGACTCTCTCAGTTTGCCCATCAGTCTGAGGATGAAAACCAGTACTGAAATCCGTCTTGGTACCCAAAACTGCCTGAAGACTCCTCAAGAAATGCGAAGTATACCACGCATCTCGATCAGACACAATGGTTAACAGAATACCATGAAGCTTGACAATCTCTCCAACATACAGCTCGGCCAACTTGTCCATAGATGAAGTGAGTTTCATCACCAAGAAGTGAGCAGACTTGGTTAGTCGATCGACTATAACCCAAATTGCATCATTTCCCTTTGAACTCTTGGGCAAGCCCGTGATGAAATTCATACTGATGTTATCCCACTTCCACTTCGGAATAGGTAACGGTTGTAGTAAACCTCCGGGTTTTTGATTCTCGACTTTGACCAGCTGACAGATCTCACACTTTACCACGAATTCAGCCACATCCCGCTTCAGACCTAACCACCAGAAATGCTACTTAATGTCCTTATACATTTTAGTGCTCCCAGGATGCAAAGACAAAAGAATAGCATGTGCCTCCTGAAGAATACTCTCCTTCAAGTCCAACTGATCTGGAACACACAACCTCTCTCTAAACCACAACACTCCATCCCTGATCTGAAACTCGGACAACCTGCCTGCACCAACCTGTTCCTTCATATTTAGAATCTCTGCATCTTCCCTCTGACTTACTATAATCCTTTCGTTAAGCGTGGGCTGAAGCCTCAACTGAGCTAAAGATGCTCCCAAGCCATGCAGAACAACTTCAATACCAGCTCGATCCAACTCCTCTACAAGACGCTTCTGAGTTGTAATCAAACTAGCCAGACTGCTCTTACGGCTAAGTGCGTCAGCAACAACATTAGCCTTCCCAGGATGGTACTTAATCTCAGGATGAATGTCCTCAAGTACTTCCAGCCATCTCTGTTGCCTCAGATTCAGGTCCTTCTGCTGATAAATGTACTTCAAACTCTTATGGTCCGTGTACATGTTCAATTTCTCACCATACACGTAATGTCTCCACTGATTCAAGGCGAAGATAATCGCAGCCAACTCCAAATCATGAGTCGGATAATTCTTCTCATGCAGTCTTAGTTACCTAGACCCATATGCGATCACTTTCCCTTCTTGCATTAAGACATAACCAAGCCCACAATGTGAAGTATCGCTGTAGACATCATACTCAACACCTGCTCTAGGCAAAGCTAAAATGGCAGCATTAGTCAGCTTCTCTTTCAACTCCTAAAAGCTTGCCTCGTATCGGTCCACTTGAAGTTCACATTCTTCTTGGTCAAACTAGTGAGCGACACAGCTATCTGAGCATAGCCCTGAATGAACCTCCTGTAGTATCCAGTTAACCTAAGGAAACTCCTGACTTCCTTCACTGTAGTAGGCCTTGCCCAATCTTTCACTGCCTCTATCTTCTGAGGATCAGTTGCCACTCCCTCCTTAGAAAGGATGTGACCTAGGAATGCCACTTCAGATTTCCAGAAATCGCACTTGGACAACTTGGCATACAACTCCTGCTCTTCCAGCTTCTTCAAAACTACATCCAGATGTTCCGTATGCTCCTCCTCCGGCTTGGAGTACACAAGGATATCATCGATAAATACCACGACGAAAGAATTAATAAACCGCCTCAAAAATCTGTTCATCATATCCATAAAGATTGCAAGTGCATTGGTTACTCCAAATGGCATAACTAAGAACTCGTAATGCCCACGTCGAGTTCTGAACGCAGTCTTATACACATCTTCAGCCTTCACTCGAACTTGATGATATCCGGATCGAAGATCTATTTTAGAGAAAATAGCTGCTCCTTGTAGACGATCGAACGTCATCAATTCGTGGAATAGGATACTTATTCTGAACAGTGACTCTATTTAGCTCTCGGTAATTAATGCACATCCTCATCAATCCATCCTTCTTCTTTATCAACAGCACCGGTGCTCTCCAGGGCAATGCACTCGGTTGAATAAAGCCTTTCTCCAACAGTTCTTCAATCTGCCGTTTGATCTCATCCTGCTCCACAGGTGCCATCTTATACGGTGTCTTGGAAATGGGTGCACTCTCTGGCTGGATAGTGATGCTGAACTCTACATTATGATGCGGGGGTAACCCAGGCAAATCTTTCAAGAACACAGTCGGATAATCCCAAACCACAAGGATCAACTGCACCTCTGCAGGAGCCTCCCTCTTGCAGATAGTTGCCACCAAATCTGAACATCTCTTCTTTCCTTGGAAAGTGACTTCAGGACCACCTGGAGCCTTCGTTGTTACTTCCTTAGTCTTGCACTCAATGTTTGCACTGTACACCGACATCCAATCAATGCCAATGATAACATCGACACCCAGGATATTTAGTTCGATAAGATCAATCCCAAAAATTCTGGCTCCAATCTCGATCTCGCAGTCCGCATAGTGCCGATCAGTGGTTAAAGTTTCTCTTGATGGAGTAGCTACTGCTAAGACCTTGCCTGGAAAGACCTTCGATTCGACTCCCAAGACTTCAGCAAATTTAGGTGATATAAAAGTATGAGAGGATCCATGTCGGATGGTGACTAAGAGGTCGGATGGTGGAGGTGTCGATGTCGACGTTGGGGTTTCGGGGTGCTGAGGAGTTGCGGCAGTGCGGTGACGTTGAAGTGGGGAAAAGTCAATGACGGTGGGGTGGTTGAGCGACGACAGTGGAGGAGGGGTTTGGGGGTGTAGGAAGTATATTAGGGATTAGGGTTAGGGTTTGAATTAGGGGATTAGGGCTTCAGCTAAGAGGGATTTGGGGCTAGGCTTTGACGATGGTGGAGGAGGGGCCGGTGGGGAGTTGCGGGATGTTGGTGGTGGTCGGTGATGAGGGCGAGGTTGGGGTTGATGGATTCGGGAAGGCAGCAACGAAGACGATGGAATTTTAGAGATGTTGGGTTTCGGGATTAACGAAGGGGAAGAAGAAAGAGAAAAGGGGATTTTGGGAATTAGGGTATAATTTAATTAGGGTTAGGATTTTTTTAATTTGGGGATTTGGGGGTAGTTTTAGAGTTTATCACAAACCCTAAAATTTTATTAGGACTTCACAAAAACCCTAATAATTCTCACAATTGTCTCACACTAAAAGAGGGATGAAAAGCAATAACTCAACACAATACTTTTTTTAATCACGAATAGCTTAACTTCTCATTAATCTCAAGGCCTATATATAGGCTCAAAACAAATCTTGATACAAATCTCAAAATATTCTAAAATCTCAAAAATATTCTAATTCATAAAAGAAAATGGAGCAAATTGTAAAACTACTACATAGGGCTAAATCTCAAAATAAACTAAACAGAATTGATGTCCTCATCACCAATCCTCTTCAGTTCCTGTTCATTGTGATAATCAAGCTGCTATTCATATTTCAGAAAATCTGGTGTTCTGTAACCCTCGTTTCCGTAAATATATAATTTCTAAATAATTTTCTGTATTTTGAATTAATTATGAATTTATTTGTGTTAAATTCATTTTAACTTTTCTATTTAAAATATTTCTGATCGGAAATTACGTTTATTTCGAATAAGGGTATATTTTACTTTACTTTCTATTTTGTACTGATCGACTATTTTCATTTTAGCCAAACTAAAAATATTCGGAACTTCTTTAATAAATTGTTAAACCCAATTCCTTTATATAACCTTGCTATTATTATTTTCATTTTTACTACTATTATTTTTAGTATTGTCATTGTTATCATTTTTATTAATATTGGTTGTTCTTATTATTAGTAATATTATTGTTATCATTAAAATTAGTGATGTTGTTATTACTTCTATTTTCATGATCTTTATTATTATTATTATTTATTTTTAAAGCCTAATTGATCTTGACCTATTTTGCATTATTTAATTATTTAATTTGAACCCAGCCCGATTGTTATTTTAAGCCCAAATATAAAGCCCAACAGTTTTTAAACTCAAACCCATTAACCCAATTTCTGTTAATTGTGTGTTGACCAGATCAATTCTACTCATAATCAATTCCCAGAATCTCGCCTGTAACCCCCTAATTTCTATCCCTAATTATCAGCCTATTGATTATAATCCCGTAACCCCCTCTCCCTAAAATATTTCCTTTAATCCTCCTCCACTAATAGTCATTGAATTCCGTAACTCCCTCCTCCCTACAATCTCTCCCATCCTATTTACTATATCATTATTATTTTAATAAACCTACCCCTACTGTTTATTACTTCCCTTTCTCCCTCTCCCCATCTCATTCTCTCTCCCTCTCCCCTGTTTCGAAAACAAGAACAGAACCCAACTCCTTCTTCCGCCATTGCCAAAATCGAGTGCTTCCTGCTCACCACTTCGACATCACCTCTCGTCGCCGCCATTGTCGAGGCTCCGTCCTCCACGTTGAGCCGCTTCACCACCCCTTCGTCTTTTCTGTCGAGCTCGCCCCACTCGACATCCACTGCCTTTGCTAGTGCTGCCCTCTCCACTCGACAACTTGCCTCCCTTCGTCTTCAACCTCATCCTTGCCTCTGCCTGAGGCCATTGCCAAGCACCGCCTCTGCCATCGCCTTCCTCGATGAGCTCCCTCTCGTCATCGTCACTCCATTGTCGCCAGAACCCACAGCTCTGCTCCGCTCGCCACTCCCCTACGCCTCTCCTCGCCCCTACTCCCAAACCCATCTCCCGTCGCTACTCTCACTCAGTCGCCGCTCACGCCAGTGCCGCCGCCTGAGCCTTCACCTCCCTTTGCCTTCCTCCAGTCGACTCCGCATCCTTCTCTGCTCGCCAAGCGCTTCCCGCTCGCCGCCCCGTTCTCCATCCTCGACTCCCCGAGCTTTCGAGCCCCTCGCCTTGTCGTCGTCCCCGCTCACCGTGGTCGCCGCTAGTCTCTCCCGCAATTTCTCTCACCCTCTCTCAGTCGCATTGGGGAAGGAGATCGCTAAGTGGTCCTTTTGGCTGTTCGGTGTACTGGCCACAGTGGATCCACTAGGCTGTTTGCTGTTTCGGATGGATCCGGTGCAAGGAGGAGTCCCATTGGATAGTTTGGTGTCCCGTGTTTTGTGTGTGTGGGATTCAGATTCTGTGTTTGCTGTTTGGATCTGATCCATAATCCACTGTGGAGTTTTGCTGAGTTGCTGGTTTGTTTGCTTAGACTTTCTTGCACGTATTTCGCACGTAATTTTCGGAGTTCACCGGATTATTCTCCTTCGGAATCGTCAAAAAGGCAAGTATCTCTTGTACAAATTTATTTGTTCTAGTACAAGTCCTTTTGCATAAATACCGCAAGTATATTATTTTTGACTCCAATTCGTATTCATAAGTTGAATTGATACCAGTTTCTATACCTAATCTGTCGATCCTGTATTCACATGTGATCGTGAATACTTTTTTATCATATGCATGACATGAACACAAATTAATACACACATATGTACTCTTAGGATTATACATGTTTATGTGCAGAAATGTTTCACCCGTGACAGTAGTTAAATCTGAATATGATATCTTGTTCTTGTTGATTAAATTAAAATAAAAGTAACAAGCTGAGGTATAAGGGAAAGATTTAAGTAGTGGGCAATATAAAAGAGCGTACTCGGACGGGAGCTCGTGGTTTCCCAACGCAAGTTGCAAGTTACAAGTTGCAAGATTGTAAATTACAAGTTTACATGTTTCACGTTACAAGTTTACACTCTACATGTTTCACATTGCACGTATCTCGATACAATATTGAATGTACGTGTTTTTTCCCGAGTACGTGACCTATAAAACCCACAACTAAATCTAAACGAAACTGATTGCAAGTAGCAACCATGTAGTAAAAAGATGGATGCATGAAGTACTACCTAGATAGGATCAAACATTAGACATAAGATTAACACGTGCACTTGCATGGTCCAATTACATGTTACATGTTCATATTGACTTGATACTTGTTTACTTATTTTATATGTCACTTGTTCCATAATGCTTTGTTCATACCATGTTTACATATTGCATTTCCCTTATTTCATGACTCTCGATTCCTTGCTCTTTTCCTATTTTTCTTTTATTTTGTTTTATACATGTTTACCTTAGCTTGTACCCCCTTGCGGCCTGTAACTTGTATTAACGGGCATCTTCTTATTTCCCTTTTTTTTTGTTATAATATACTTGCAGGCCCAAATGGAGAGTTACCAGAAGGTGTCGCTGACCAAGTGTTCTAGTTTATTATTATCATGTTATCTTTAGTTTGTGTTTTATTTCATGAAACTCTTTATTGTAATCCGGAATTATTTGACCCGTAACTATTTGTATTTTCCAGTTGTTGGTTATATTATGGAATATGTCATGAACTTTTATTATCAAAATGTGATTTTACATGCCTGCGTAGATTGTTTTATTATCTTGTTGTTGAGTTTACTTGTACAGCTCATGAATGGTGCGATCACAATATTCGCTGGGCCTTAGTCTCGCGCCCGTATTTCCGTGTTTTGGGAAGTGGGGCGTGACATGTTCCATGTGTTATATATTTAATATATAAAAAAGTATTAGACCAGGGAGAGGATTGGCCGTTAATTTACACAAAAGCTGTATCACAGCTATGAGTCGGACCGCAGGGGAAGGGATACAGGGAATAGCAAATGCAATGGAATGCGCAAAAGGAGAATTCCTAATCAAATACTTGGGGACGCCTATTAGACCAGGGAGGTTACGAAGAGATGATTGGATTCCATTGGTGGAGAGGATTGAAAAGAAATTAGTAGGATGGAAAGGAAATTACTTATCCCTGGAAGGAAGAATCACCCTAATCAATGCGGTATTGAGCAACATTCCGTCTTACTTAATGGCTGTCTATGAGCTTCCAGGATGGGTAATCGATCGCATAGACAAATGTAGGAGACACTTTCTGTGGAAAGGCAGTCAGGACAACAGCAAAGGGATCCACCTAGTCAATTAGGGAAAGGTTTGTAAGAAGAAGGAGTTTGGCGGGCTGGGTATAGTGAATTTACGAGATATGAATAGATCCCTTCTCAGCAAATGGTGGTGGAAGATGACTAAGCATCGGAATTCTTGGTGGGCCAAATCCTTTGATGTATATAGAAGACGGGAAAAATATAGATTTGGCGGAAGGAGTAAACAAGGGAAGACGTCGCAATTATGGAAAGGAATAGCTAATGGAGGATAGCTGTTTCACGCAAACACTTGATCGATGATTGGAAACGGTAGAGAAACAAGATTCTGGAAGGACAAATGGTGTGGGATTAATACGCTATAGTCTCTGTTTCCGTTGCTAGCAAGGGAAGTGGCTAATGAGGACCTGATAGTGCACGACGTTTGGTGAAACGGGAGAATTGATATTGAGCTCCAAGGAGGCATTACGGCAAATAATCTTACAGAGTTTCAAAACCTTGTAGCATTAGTCAGGGATAAGGAACTAGCGTACAGCACGAACATGGATACTAGGGAGTGGAGCCTTGAGACCAGTGGATCATTCACAATAGCGTCAACGTATCGTCTTCTGAATGATGGGGTTTGAGGTGCCAAGAGGCGAGCATTATCTGGAAGTCGACAGCTCCATACAAAGTGAAAGCCTTCCTATGGTTAATTATGAACAACGCTATTCTTTCAAAGGTGAATCTCATTAAACAAAATATTCTGATCGACGGTGTATGCCCAAGATGTAGTCAAGGGGGCGCGGACGTCAACCATATTTTCTTAGAGTGTCCTAGGGCAAAATTGATATGGGAAATTCTAGGTATGAGTTTCGGGTTACTAGTATGTCCTACATGGATTGAGGACTTCTGGGGCACTTGGCGGGCAAAATGGGTTAGATCGGAGTGTAGGGCAATGTGGGATGTCACGGTAGCAGCGTCATGTTGGACTCTATGGCTAGACAGAAACAACGCATGTTTTCGTAACATTAGATGTATATTTAACATTTTGCTCTACAAAATTCTGAATCTCATTTGTGCTTGGTCAGGCAAGACAGGGGTCAGGAGGAGGCTGCAGCCGGATCTTCAAGAATAGCATCTCCGAGGAACACTAAGTGAGGGGCCATTAGAGTTTGGTAGTCAGAAGTGGAAGTTGGATAGTCACCGTATGAGTATGGGTTTACTTTGATGTATTTTGATGTAGTTTGTGGTATTTTGATGTATTTTGTGGTATTTTGTTTCAAGACCAGAGGTGGTCTTACTGCTACTGTGGAGGTTGTAGTATTTTATTTCTGTATGTTTCCTTAATTTCTCATTAATGAAACAGGTGACTAGTAATTAGTCACTTTCTTTCAAAAAAAATAATATATATATATATATATATATATATATAGAGAGAGAGAGAGAGAGAGAGAGAGAGAGAGAGAGAGAGAGAGAGGGAGAAAGAGAAATCTTCGGTTGCACACTACTTTGGTGAGCACTCCATGAGCACTCACGAAATAGAGCACCTATGACAAATCTGAACCGCTCATATTGTTCTATATACCTAAGATAGCCTAACAATAAAAAATCAATTAATTTGAAATTCATTTGTCCATGATTTACATCATCACAAAATTGTATGGCTGAAAATTCTAACTGCATAATGGATGGGCAAATGAACTTCAAATTACTTGATTTTTTATTGTTAGGCTATCTTAGGCATATAGAACAATATGAGCGTTTCGGATTTTTCATAGGATCTTTATTTTATGAGTGCTCACCAAAAGTAGTGTGCAACCGAAAGGGACTCTATCTATCTATCTATCTATATCTATATCTATATATATATATATATATATATATATTAAGTAGGAGAGAATTGTTAAATATTTAAAATGTATTTGTATATTTTAATATTGGGAAAAGAATTTTATAATGTTATATATTTATATATTGATATATTTACATATTTTCCATAATGATAGTGGTTGTTGAAGTCTTATGAATCTTGCTGAATTAGATAAATGAATGTTGTAGGCAACGATTAAATGGTAGTTTGATTGGCAGTTATCAATTTGAACCACAATTGATGCGTGAGTTGCTTAGGTTAGGATCTGACGGCTATTAACTGCAAACACCTTTTAACACTATCCATTTTGAAGAGAAACATCTTTTCAATATCTGTGTATATCCAAAAGTTCTCTGTTACTAAACACATGATTTTACTGCCTATTTTCTAGACATCGCCTTCTAATTTTTGTTGACAGTGTATTCTAAAGCCTCCTTCGTTCTCCTAATTATCCTATAAACAAGAGTTGCAATTAATTCGCGATCTAGAGAGACTTGTCAAGTTTGGTTCTTGCCATACTCCATAGGCTTCATTGTATCCTGGAAATGGATCACTCTTCAACTCATTAGCAAACACACATCGACCAAGTGGGGAGTGATAAACACTTGAAAGATAGCATTGCACCTTGAAGCTTTTCCAAGTTCATTAACTTATAATTGTTTCTAGTCCATATTATCCCACTAATTTCCTACACCATGAGCACACCAAACATATTGAAGTTGATTGTCATTTGGTCAGAAATGAGTGGGAGAAGAAAAGTCATCTCTTTCGCATATGTTCATTCATCCAATCAAGTACTAATATTCTCACCAAAGCTTTGCCACTCAAATCTTTTCAGAGCTTCCTTAACAAGCTTGGCTTCAATAATACCTACAGTCCAGCTTGAGAGGGAGTTTTAAAGTAGTAACTTATTAGTCCCGTACTGGTAAAACAAGTAGTTCACTTAGTTTATACTCCTATATATAGGCGGCGTTGTTTCAGCTTCTTTTTCTCTCAATAAAAGTATCTTTTTTCTCATACTTCGAAACTTTACACTATAAAAGTAAAGAACATTTGCCTATAAGATGAGGTTAACCATGGGATGATCTTTTTTATTTCTTGTTTTGTCTTTCTTCTAAGAAGATATTCTTGCTAGTATATTTGAGATTTACCACCCAAAAAGTTTTTTTTTGAGATTAAAGATGGAATAACGCCACCCTCATTCATTAATAAAAATTTAATAAAACAATCCCGGCGTACCGGGGAAAATACAAAAGTAAAGTGCAGAAAATAAAATATAACCCCCCAACAATACCCTGAAGGGTGGGTCTAACCACACATACAAAAGTACAACCATAGGTACAATAGATCGAAACAAACTACAAAGTAGAAATAGCTGCGGACTGTGGATATCCAAGTGCATCATGTTCCATGTGAGTATGGAGGGCGCCTACCCCTCAGTCCAGTATCGGTCCAAACTCGACCTCCTCATCATCAAATTCCTCCACCTGGAAGACCCTGGCAATCCTCCCTCGTGCTCCTGTGGCAGCAGCTGTGGCTCAAAAGAAAATAAGATGCATGATATGAGTAAGATTACCAGAAGTACTATTACATGATGCACGAAAATAGAAATTATTTCTGTCTAGCCATAACACCCAAGTAGTTGTCGCAATGGCTATGTACCAAGTATCCTTCATTTCATGGCGAACCGAGGCGAATTTGGGGCCAACCCACAATCCTTGTATACGCAGGGGTAGTCACATGTCCCTAAGGCCCGTAATATCTCTACCATAGTTGCCTTACTCCTTTGGCAGTGAACAAAAAGGTGATTCAGATTCTCCGTATGTATGTTACAGAATCCACAATTGGTCGCTATCTGGGGTTGTCTTTTGGCAAGGTTTTCTCTGGTGAGGATTACATTATTGAGCACTAGCCAGGAGAAGACCCTGACTTTAAGGGGTGTTTTGGCTTTCCATAACACCTGTGCCCAACTGGGTCTACATCCTCGATAATGAATGCGATGATACAGCGACCTAACAGTGAAAGCTCCTTTGGTCTCTAGTCGCCATCGCATCTGATCTGGTCCTTGAGCACACATTGCCCCGTTCCGTGTAATGTGTGTTTGCAGTTCAGTTAGTCGCTGATGTAACCCTGGGCTAAGAGGTCCTCAAAAATACGGTTTCCAATTGCCCCTCATTTATGTCTCGGCCACAGAGACATTCGGGCGAGTCATTTTCTCATGTAAATCTGGAAAAGTCTCTTTAAGGGTATGGGCACCACACCATTTGTCACACCAGAATCTAGTGGACCGTCCATTACTAATAGTCGATGTACCTGCTGAGTTGAAAGGCCCGCTTGCTTTGGTAATCCCTTTCCAGAAGCGAGAAACTTTATATCCTACTTGGAAGCCTAAATTTCTCGTACCTTTCCCTCAAAGGTATGGTTGAATGAAGTTCTGCCATCCTTCCCCACTGTGGTGGAAGACCTTCCACCACCATTTTCCTAGTAGGGCAAGGTTCATATCTCTTAAGTTGATGATGCCTAGCCCACCATATTTCTTCTTCATGCATACAATACCCCACTTGATCAGGTGGTATCCCCCCTATTCGATTCCGCCCCTTTCCAGAGAAATCACTTTCAGATTCGGTCAATCCTTTGGATAACCCATTTAGACAGCTCAAAAAACGACATGTAGTAAATAGGCAGATTAGACAACATCGAGTTGATAAGTACCACTCTTCCCCCGAGGGAGAGCAACTTTTCTTTCCATCCAGACAATCTGTCCTCCACCCTGTCTATAATAGGTATCCAGTCCGTCTTAGTAAGCTTCCCTAGTCTGAGCGGGATCCCTAAATACTTAATTGGAAACTCGTCTGTCATACAGTTTAGTATGGTAGCATGGTCCTGTACTTCTACATTGGAAAGTGTAATTGGAATCAAAGCACTCTTGTGGAAATTAATCCTGAGGCCTGACCAGGCTTCAAAACAGTAGAGAGCCCCTTTAAAGCAGAATGTTTCTGACCTATTCCCGTTACCAAAGAGTAGGGTGTCATCAGCATACTGAAGAATTGTGCATCCTTGGTTGGAGGTGCTGCTAGCCACGGGTTTTATCCAACCTTTTCTCCGACAGTTATCTAGCATGCCCCTTAGTACGTCGCTCGATAGTGAATAGAAGAGGTGACGACGGATCCCCCTGCCGGAGTCCCTTCTTGCAAGAAAACTGTAGACCCGGCTGCCCATTAACCAAGATTACCATTTTACTAGTGTATAAACATTGTTTGATCCACCAAATCCATTTAACTCCGAAGTCTCTCCCTCTAAGAGCTTCCAGTAGGCAATCCCAGTCGACGGAGTCATACGCTTTCTCAAAGTCCAGTTTAAGGAGGAAATTCTTAGACTGGCCCGTATGGCAGTGGTGGATAACTTGTTCTGCGGTTGCCACACAGTCCAGGATACATCTGCCCTTGATGAAACCTGTCTGTGTGTTGTTAATTAAACTGTTCATTATGCTTCCTAGGTGGATGACCAGGACCTTTGTGATGATCTTAACCGAGCAGTTTATAAGGCTAATCGGTCTAAAATACCCCACCCGCGTAGACTCCACCCGTTTAGGTATCAGAACTACTTCCGCAAAGTTGAACATGCCCAATCTGAGGTTGTTGTGGAAGAATTCATTAGAAACTTGGAAACTTATAGAATCCATCAGTGCCATAATGTCCCCTTTTATTTCTTCCCAAAAAACTTGGAAAAACATTATTGGGAATCCGTCTGGCCCAGGCGACTTGTCTGCTCCCATTTGATTGATGGCCTTTTCCACTTCCGATTCCGAGAAAGGTGCTTCCAATGTAGACAGCGAATGAACTGACTCGCTCTGGCAGCCCTGCCAGAAATCGTCCCTAAGTGGGATCCTGAAGTTATTCTTCTTCCCAAAGAGGCCCTTGTAGTAATCTTGAAAGATTTTGGAAATCATATTTTTGTCTTGTGATATTCCCGTTTCCATCTGTGGACTAGATTGGATCTACGTCTTGCGCTTGTCACTCGGTGGAAGTAGGCCGTATTCGCGTCTCCCTCAGCCACGAAATCCACGACCTTTGTTGCCATTTGATCTCCTCCAGCTTATAGAGATTGGCAATATTTCCTCAGAGCTCTAGTAGCCTGTTTCTTTCATCTTGTGATAGGACTCTCATTTCTTCTAATCTTTCTAGCTCATCAATTCCTTCCAAAAAGGAATCTTTTGTACGCCAGATGGTCGAGAATCCAGACCGATTCTATCTACGCAACCTCTTTCGTAATCTGCAGATTTTTTCACACTATCGGGTTGCAGCATCCGTACCAGTAGTTGGAAGCGCCTATTTTTCCATCACCATGTGGTGAAATCCCTGGATTTCTAGCCATGCCTTCTCAAATCTGAACTTCCTTGACCTTTAAGATCATTGTACCCCAGCATCAAGTAGGACCGGGGTATGATCTGACGTAGGTCTAGGAATAGATTTAGCAGTTGCCAATGGGAATTTAGCCTCCCAATCCATTGATACTAGTATCCTGTCAAATTTGGCCATAATCGGGGATGCTTGCATGTTTGACCATGTAAACAGTCTGTCATTGATTGGGATATCGATCAACTCTAGTTCTGTGATCACCCTGGTGAACTCTTCTGTGTGTCTGTCGCTGGAGCCTCTTCCCTTGTGCTCGAAAGTAAATCTAGTAATATTGAAGTCCCCCCCAACAATCCAAGCTCCCGGCCATTGTTGTCGAATATCGATAAGTTCTTGCCAAAAAGCATCTCGACATGTAGCCACGTTCGGCCCATAAATGATAGTGATCGTCTGCACCCAATTATCAGACCGTCGCCTCAGTCGGATAGTCAGGGAGAACGTTTCACTGTATTCCTCGACACAGGTGAAAATATCTGGGTTGAACCCAATAGCAATCCCCCCTGAAGCTCCTGCAGATGGGCGTAGCACCCATTCCTTGATTATGTTGCCCCCTACTCTTTTGAGTTTAAACCCGTGTGCGAGTTTGGTCTGCTGTAACCCTACCACTTCCGCCTTGGAATTCTTAATGACGTTCCTAAACATATCTCTGTTCCCCTATCCCCCAACCCCATAACATTCTAGAATAGTGTATTCATTGGGGGACCGTATCTAGGTTGACCGTGGGTGTGGGTGTGGGGCAGGCTTCTTCCTCGAAGACCTCCGTCAACCTAGAGCTGGCTCCCAGGTCTTTCTGATAACTAGCCTTAACCCGTTCAGTTTCCCCTCCCCTAATTTTATTGAGTAGTAAAACATTACGTTCTATGTCACATACCTTTAAGCCACAGGTTTGAGCAAGGATAAAAACATCAGAATCTAACATGTAATTTAATATAAAAGCTAAAAAACTTCTTGTACCTCCGTCATCGAATTTCGCAGATTTGGCCGCCGTAGCCACTTCTAAATAGTCATCCAGGGACTCCACATGAGCCCTCTTAGGCGACCGCTGTACCCTGAACCCAACTGTCCTGCTTGACGTTCCAGTGCTATAGCCAGGCGCTGATTCTGGAAGGGTGGATAAGACCATCTCTGGTGAGATCTCTCTTTGTGTATCAGCAATAAACTATAGATCCTCTGACTCCTCATCTGTAGATGAGAACTCTTCATCCAAATTTAAGTGCCCTTCCAAGTCCTCATCACTATCTGCATGCTGAATTTCCAGTTGTAGAGTAGGCTCTCTCGTTGCAGACTCCTCATTGAGCCCGCAGATTGATGACAATTCAACCAGGGTAGCATGGCTTCCCGTAGTGGACCCCTCAATGAGCCCACTACTCAACGATAGCTGTATCTCATTGTGTTTGGACCCCTCTTTGGGCCCACTAATACACTTATAAATACCCTCCCTTAACTCCCCTAAATCACTGCTAGCACCCCTTAAGATTTGCCTTTCTCCGCAATGGAGTAGACCCTTTGTCTCGGTAATCGCACCGCCAGAATAAGTTAAGCGGCTTTCTCATTCGCGAAGGAGCATATGCTCTTTTTCGATAACTGGGGCTCCCGCTGTCTTCAGTGGGGCACGTGGCGTGAGTGGCACTTCGTCTCTGTCGCCTTCACCACGTGTCTCCATTTGAATGGGGGGCATCACATTCGAGGGCGCCATTTTTGACGCTATACTTCCCATTTCAGCTCTTAGGTTTTCACCTACTCCTTTTGAGCTCTCTTCTTCTTCGCTGCCAATACCCATTCCCTTACCACTTTGAGCTTTCCCCTTTTCCACAGCTAATGCTCCAACCCCAATGTCTCTCCCCTTTTGGGTGGGTGCTCTGTCAACAGGTCTTTCAATGCTCGTCTTCTTCCCCAAAGAGGAGGTCTCCTTTCTCGACTCTCGACCCAAAGCTACCAACTCTCACCCCTTTTGGAAACGGCTCTGCAGGTCTTGCATGTCTTGCATGTCGTTTTCTAGGGCGCTTTTGCCCTTTTCCCTTTTAGCCCAGTCTGCCTGCCCTCTCTGCTTCTCTCTGATCTTTCCCCCACCAACTCCCAAGTGTTGACTGCCACTTTGAGCTTCGCTTTGGTCCTTCCTTTGCGGAGTTCTTTTTTAAACAACGATACCTTCCAAATCTGGTATCTTGAGCAGATCCACCGTTGGGTCTGTTGAGTTAGTTGTCCCTGAAGGTTTTGGATCGTTGGATCTGATGGTCAAGCCTCTTTCTCGACCATCTTTGTACGGAGAGCCTCTCCCCGGTACTGATCCCTCCGCCGTGAGTCCCTGGCGTTGCTCCTGCCCTCTCACCTCTTTGATGAGCTCCTGGTGAGCCCTTTCCACTTCATGGGCCCCATCGATAGTCAGGTCCCAATGTGGCGAGACCACTTGCATGTATGATCGGTTGTCTCTGAGGGCTCATGCAGGAGTGGGGGAGATGATGGCCGACTGCTCCGTCTGTGGTTCCATTAGCTTGTCGAGCACGAACTGGATGAGATATGATTCTTCGAAGGAGAAGACTTTGGCGAAACGGGGCATCATTGATATGTCAGCGCTCCTTATAAGGATTCTTGCCGAGACAATCTCTGAGCGTCGCACCGTCTTCTCGTCTATCTCTTCGATGGACCCAAAGTCCGCGACAATCTCTTGGAGTGCTTCCCTCTTCTAAAAGTGTAGGGGGACGTTGTGGATCCAAATCCAATATCTGTCTGCTTGGGGAGCTCTGCTCCGAAACTAGGCATCCAAGCGCTGAATTCCAATATGAAGTGCCCAAAGTCGACAATCCCCATACCAACAACTTCAATTACCTTCTCCGGTGATGGAAATGAAACAAGGAATTGAAAGTGGCACATTTTCTTAGCGACCCGGTCTCTATGGGCTCTCATTGGCCATTTTTCAAAAAGAGCTTGAAGGAGACGCACCTCCGAGGGGCTCCCTGATCTGACTCTGGCGATTGCACACTATTGACGAAGCCATCGCTCTTCGTTCTTGATCGTATCTAGACTCTTTGCAAGCTGAATAAAAGTGGGGTTGTCAGGGGACCTGCCTCAGCTCACCGGACGTTCGTCATCACTGTGGGTCTCCACCACATTGGTACAAACATATGAGAGATGCCCCCATTTCATACATTTGAGACAGCGAACTTCTTTGGTGCATTCGCTCATGTAATGGCCCAAGTCGCCACAGTTGAAGCACGGTACCGGCTTACGTCTCCCCTTTCTTTGTTTCTTTTTGTGTTGGAGGTGTTCGATTTGAGGGTTGAGGAAAATACTCTGCCTCTTGTTTTTCTTTCCAAGCACCTGAGCCCACTGTTCCCCCTTTCCCCACCGCCAGAGTACTCTTTTGATGTAATCCCGTTTTGCAGAGCCCCCTCGTAGGCTCGCTCGATGCAGGATTTAAGCTTAGGGTCCTCCTGGGGTGGTGGACTGGAGTGGTGATGGGGGGGTTGTCGGAAAGGTTTGTAGAGTTTCTTGTTGAGCCCTGTGGTTGCTGTGGTGGTGGGAAGATTCTGCACCCTTGGGGTGTTCTTCTTAGTGTTTGAGTTGGTAATGAGGTTTGAACTGGGTTGGAGGATAGTACTACCATCGTGGGTCATGGTTGTAACCCCTCTGGGGGTGACCCATACTGTGGGGGTGACGGTGGCTTGAGGGGGGGTTCTTACGCCCGTTGTGGCTGGTAGGAGGACCCCATCTTTGGGCCCGTCCCCTGTAGGTCTTCTCTTCTTGGCGATGATGCCTATAGCCCTTGCGAGACTCCTCTTCATGGCGATGATGATTATAGCTCCTCCCCTCATGGTGTTGATGCGCACTTTGGTGTGCACGCGTCGGGGAGTGGGCTCATCTGAGACCCGATCTCCTCTCTTTTCAGGGGATGGGATCAGGTGTGTAGAGGGTGGCGGTGGCGCTGTGGGTGGAGCCAATGCAGTGGGACTAGAAGTGGGGTTGTGTACTATGTTGACGGTTGAGGGTGGTGGTGGAGGGGGCTGCTGAGGTGGTGGCTGGATTGTTGTTGTTTCAGTTGGTGGTGGTGCTGGTGCGGGTAGGTGATGGGCCCTCTCATTAGGCCCGCACCCACTCAGTTCAAGTTCCGACAGCATGGACGAGAAAGATCGCTTGTAGGGGGTGGGGGTTTTGTTTGCTAGCTATGTGGCATTGGAATTGGTTGAGGGGAAAGGTTTGGGGTTTAGTGTTTTTCGTTTTTAGAGGGGAGCAGGGTGAAGAGGGGTGCCGGAGACAAGGTTCAGAAGATGACAGGGGGAATAGGGGTGCCGGAGACGAGGTTCAGAGGAGGAGGGAAAGGGAAGAAATAGGGGAGGTTAGGTAGGAGCAGCATCTTATTGCAATATGTTCTTAAAAGTTGCGTGTGCGTTTGCTTACCACCCAAAAAGTTGATATAACTACAAGTAAGCTTCTCTTTGATCTAATTTATCTTAAGTTTATGGTACATCTCTCTTCAGTTGGGTTACCGAGCACTAAGTTCATGATAACTGAAATTATTTCTAAACTGTTAGGTAGACTATTGATTACTAGAGTGAGGGCCGGTCCTGAGTTCCCGGGGACCCAAGGCGAAAGGCCCAAATAATTATCTTTAGGGCCCTAATAACAATATAATTTTTTTACGTGCAAAATATGTGCCCATCTTTACAAGGGGAATACAAATTTGGGGCCCTTAAAATTGCAAAAAAAATCGGGGGTGTAAGGCAGCCGCCTCACCGGCCTCAAGGTGGGGGCCGGCCCTGCCTATAGTTAGCATACATATGCCTCCACTTAAAAAATAACTTTGGTTATCTTATCTTTGTTCCAGATTGCCCTTAAATGTTCTGATTTATCCTTTTATCAATTATATTTTTGTAGTTAACTGTGTTGTTCTTCACGGAATATCTTGATGGCGTTTAGGTTTCTTGAAGCAATTAGTTCTCGTGGGTGGGGCTTCTGCCATAACATGGTGATAAATTTCTATGTTTAGGGATTTCTTGGTCTCTCCATATTAATTTTCTGAGATTAGTTACACACAACCTATATCTGGGTTCGCGGAATTAGGGTCGGGTTGAATGCCTTTATGCAATACAAGAAATCTTCTTATGAAACTATTTTCAAAAACAATTGTCCCATTTGTGCTCAAGCCCGGCCCAGGGGTTAGCCCAGTAAGCCCCTTGGCTTGGGCAACCCCCCATTGATGGGGCAACAAAATTGTAAAAAAAAAAAATCAATATATATGTATATATTTAGTAAAATAAATTTTTTTAAGGGCCTATGTGTAAAATTCGATTACTTTTTTTGGAGTTCTTCTATGATAGAAACTCTTAACTACCTTAACTACTTTTAGACAACCCCTACAAAAGTGGAGTTAAGTTTCAATTTATTTTAAATTAGGGTTAATTTTGGTATTTACTTTTTAAACAAACCAAAAAATACGTACCCACTACTTTGTTGGTTTTCTCTTTGTTGAGAAAACATTCTTATGATAAAAAAAACGTATATGATTTAATATAGGGAATAAAACTAATCGTTGGATTATCTTAAATAATGTGTTAAATTTTTAGATATCTTATGATCAATAGTTTAAATTTATAAAATCACCTTTCTAGATTCTAATATTAGCTTATCATTTCATCCTTACCTATGACAACTTCAATTCATTCTCAAAAAATTAGAGTTAATTTTCAATTTATTTTAAATTAGGGTTAATTTTGGTATTTATTTTTTAAACAAACCAAAAAATACGTACCCACTACTTTGTTGGTTTTCTCTTTGTTGAGAAAACATTCTTATGATAAAAAAAACGTATGTGATTTAATATAGGGAATAAAACTAATCGTTGGATTATCTTAAATAATGTGTTAAATTTTTAGATATCTTATGATCAATAGTTTAAATTTATAAAATCACCTTTCTAGATTCTAATATTAGCTTATCATTTCATCCTTACCTATGACAACTTCAATTCATTCTCAACTTCAATTATATTATTTTTGGAAAGAAATATTAATAAATCTAATGGCTAAGAGTGAATGTAGGATAGTTATAAATAAAGTTGAGAAGTTATGGTAGTTGGTGGTTTGTATCATTAAAAAATCTTTTTTTTAAAACTCTCCTCTTTCTTTTCTTCTTCCAGTTCCCAATTTTCTTTCATTTTTTCTTTCATTTTTTCTTTCCTTTCTCTTTCTCCATCGAAAACTCAAATTCCTCCACCGCTACTCCGCTCCTCCACCCTACGACTAGTATCCAACTGTAGCTTCTGTGTTAACACTGGTTTGTTCATACAATATTCACTCAGTATCTAACCGTACTGAAAATTAATTGGATCCATATGAGGATATGAACTAACTTATTGACCGATACAAGGATTTGTGGATCCGATTCATAATTGGATCCATATGAGGATATGAACTAAAGATTCAAAACTTACCTTTTTCACTGTAAAAGGATTTTAGGTTTAAAATAGGTTAAAATTGTCGCGGCAGAGAGGAGTTTTTCTAAGTTAAAATTGATAAAAACTTATCTTCGAACTACCATGTCACAAGAAAGATTGAGCGGATTGGCTATGATCTCAATCGAGAATGAATTTTGGAGAAGCTTAAGTATGATGACTTAATTGAAGAATTTGCTTCAAGAAATGCAAAGAGAAGCATATTTCTTTGAACCAAATTGTAATCTGAATTTAATTTTGATTTTGCAAATGTAATCATATTTTGTTTTACTTTATGGTGCAGTTCAAGATAAAAAAAACAATGTAATTATGCTTTTATCAAAGATTGGTCCTTACAACATGAAGATTTCCACAAATCTTGTGCTTCAACTTAAACTTAATTCTCTGAATTGTCATTTGTGAAGGGATCTGGGCATCCACAAGTTGGTGTTGATGGATGATATTTTACCTGAGGGAACCAAAGTACATATTATGTTCGAGGCCAGATATTTATTAATCAATTAGTGTTTTTATTGCTTAAGTTTACCATTATATGCTTCTTCTTTTTCACCATTATATTGCTTAAGTTTACCATTATATGCTTCTTCTTCTTTTCATTTGTTTTTCAGATATAATAATATTTGCACTTCGAATGGTGTGTCACTTCATGAGCTATCTGTTTCCCTGTCAAAAGATTGAAAATTGTCAGTGTGAAAATGATGATCTTTGTAGCATCTGTGCGGATGGTGGATACCTTATTCTTTATGATCTATGCCCAAGGTCTTTTCATATAGGTAAATCTTAGTTTGCTAAATGTTCTATAGCTTTGGAGGTTACAAATTTTTCAGTTCCTAGATTGATTTTTATTTTAAATTATGAAATATTTTTGCATAAATTGCTTTCCATGGCTTAGTATACATTTGGTATTTTCCATGCCTTTGCGAAAATTTATTTTATTTACTTTTACTTTTACCTTTTGTTGTTATATTAAACAAATTATTAAGGGACAACAAAACATGAGCTTGGCTAGGGCAACCCACATCTCCGGGTCGGCCCTGTTTATGCTAATAAAGATAAAAGGTTATGGTAGGAGGTTTTATCTCCTTTCTTTTTGGTGCCTAGGTTGCTATGATGTTCTCGATGCCCCAAAAATTTTGGAGGTGGTAGAATGCCATTTTAAACCTCAATAAGAGTTCTCATTCTGGTTGCTCTATTAGAATCCTTTCCACTTCACATCGATGTGATAAATCTACTCGTTTTCATGCTTTTTCTATTTGTTTTTTATTGATTAAATGTGCAATTGATCCAAAGTGGTCAGTGTCACCTTCACCTCTTTTTTCCATATAATATAAGATGGTGCTGGTTCAAGTTCAACCCTCTACTGCAATACTTCTTTCTCTTTACCATTTTTCACCACATTGGTGGATACTGTTGTAGTGTAAAACTCTCGAACCTCACAACAACCCCCGTGTTTAGGTTCAGTGGTAGGGTCTGGAACATGGTATGGGATCAAAACAGATTCAATTCCTGCTAAGTCTTTTTTTTTTTGAAATAAAAGTGACTAAGGTCACCTGTTTCATTAATGATCTGTTAACGAAACATCAAGTACAAAACCTTACAAAATACCCCTACTCAAGTCTATTACATTATAAAGTCCAGAAAATAAATAGAACAACAAGAGATACATAAGGACCCGAAGACATCCGTGCTGTATAGCTTGATCTCCCCCTATCATGGCTTAAAAGCATGTCTGCATAGGTCCATCCCACCTCTACTATGCACCCTCCAGCCTTGGTTTCTTCCATACGCCTGCTTGACCTGTCCAAGCCTCTATTAGCATTAACAATTTATGCATAAACATATGAAAAGTGCATCTAGAATTACGGAAGCAACTATCATTCCTATCTAGCCAAAGTGACCACATGATTGCCCCCACCGTAATATCCCATAGTACCCTATGTTCTATGTTAATGTGTCTTGTTCTCTATTCCCCCCACACGTCATCAGTACACATCGGAGTATCAGTCGTGTGGAAACCCAAACCCATGACCTTCCATACCAACCTAGCTTTAGGGCAGACAAAGAAAATATGGGCTGTATCCTCTTCGTCGATGTTACACCTTTGACACATAGCGTCTACCAACAAGTTTCGTTTTTTCAGGTTAATCTTGGAAAGAATCCCGTCATGAAGTACCAACCACAAGAAGGCTTTAACTTTGGGGGGGGCTTTTGTCTTCCAGATGTTGTTTGCATGAAAATTCCTTATCCCACCGTCATTAAGGAACCCATACATCGATGAAACAGAGAACCTATGGTTTTGGCCTAATACCCATTCTCTTTCGTCCTCCTCTGTCCCATCTTGGGGTCTATCTTCCTGTAGCATCTCCTTCAGCCTAATTAGTTGCTCCTGCCCCTCGTTAGAGAGGTTTCCCATGAGTTCCAGTCTAAGCCTTCTGTTCCTCCACACGTCTACAACAAGGTCGTCCTGCCTCTTTACTGACAATGCAGGTTCTGGAAAGAGAGATAGAAACGTATTATCTCCCCACCATTTGTCTTTCCAGAATCTAATATTATTTTTCTTCCCTAGTTTGCACTTAGTGTTCACATGGTATATATCTCCTACCTTTGCAACGCCTTTCCAAATACCGGACACCTTCCCATGCCTACATTTTCCTCCAAATCTGACAATTTTCCTCCTACGGTATCTCATGAACGAGTTGCTCCACCACGCTTTGTATTGCTTGTGCATCTTCCACCACTATTTAGACAATAGAGCCTTGTTCATGTCTTTGAGGTTCAGGATTTCCAGCCCACCGAACTCTTTCTTCTTGCATACCCTGTCCCATCTGATAAGGTTAATGCCCTTCCTATCGTCGCGCGCTCCTTTCCACAGGAATTTGCGTCTACATTTATCGATTCTTTCGATTGTCCAGTTAGGAATCTCATAAATGGACATAAGGTAGGTAGGAATACTACTGAGGACTGAATTGATAAGGGTTATTCTACCCTCTAGTGATAGGAATTTTCCTTTCCATCCTGTCAACTTTTTCTCAATCTTTTCCACCAGAGGAATCCAGTCCTCTTTAATCAACTTTCCCGGTCTAATTGGTGTACCCAGATATTTGAGCGGGTATTCCTTAGATTCGCATTGTAGCAATGTTGTGTAAAAGTCCACGGGTGTAGCTGAATTGTTGCAGAGCGGAGTAACGCAGCTTTTTTGAAGATTAACAGCCAGCCCGGACCAGAATTCAAAGCACCTTAGGAGTATCCTAATAGCCAGAATTTCCTCCACCTTAGCCATCCCAAAGACTAGGGTGTCATCAGCGTATTGAAGCATTGATAGAGGTTCAAAGATCCCTTTAACTGTAACCCCTTTAGACACCCCTGCCTCCAAACCTCTTTTGTTCATCTCGGCCAATCCGTCGGCGATTATAGCAAAAATCAACGGAGATAGCGGATCTCCTTGCCTCAGTCCTCTCTTACATCTGATTTCCCTACCTTTCGATCCATTGACAATGACAAAAGACTTACCGTTCCTAATACACATCTTCATCCGTAGCTTCCATTTTTCTCCGAACCCTTTAAGCTTCTGCTAAGTTGTCATGTTTAAATGCGGAATTGGAATTTCTTTTTCCCAATACCATGTTACAAACCCGTCCACTATACTCGAGGGTTAAGAGCTTTGCATTTTTATTCTAACTAGTGCATGCCTGTTAATTACTTTTTTAATACTGTTCACTTATTCTCATTTTGATTTCACCTCCTACCAAATTTACCCATTTTTTATTTAAGTCTCCAAGCACATTCTTTTCTGTCGTGCTTTTGGAGTTTCGGAATTGCAACATTGAAATTTTAAATGCTATAAAAGTAAAGAATACTTGGACTATAAGATGAGGATAACTATGTGATGATACCTTTTTTCTTTCTCTTAAATTTATATTCTTGCTTGCATATTTTTCTTTTAATCAGCTATAGAAGTTGTTAGTTACAATTGTTTTAGGCATCCAAACTCAGCATCCCTTCGTTTTACCCTTTTTGGAATTCTGAGCACAAATTGTCAAGGACTGAACTTCTTTTCCTTTGAAGTTTTGCATTTTTTATCCCATCATGTGGTTCTTTATGACTTCATGTTGGAATTAATTTTTGCAGTTTTCCGGACCGGATTCCGGCAAGCTCCGGCCACCGGCGGCACCGAAAAATGAGTGGATTGCGATCCTCTCGACGAGTACTATTCCGTAGTATACTCACTTGCCAAAAACAAATTCCGTATGAATGAGAAATGTTGATCCAAAGTTGGGTACTTGAAATGTACTAACTTGGCAACTTGGAGAAAATAGATAGTCCCATATCGGAAATTGGAAATAATTTTGTCTAGTATATATACTAGAAAACTGGACTAAAGGGCGTGGCTCGGGGGTTACCACTAACGTGTAGTGGAGAGAGGACTTAGCCAAAATGACAAACACACACGCACGCGCCCGGCCCGGCCTCGGTTCGGCTTGGTTTGGCTTAAATTTTTATTTTATTTTATTTTTGCCCAGACAAACTCTTCCCCTACTGAACTGAAAAGGCTTTTCAGATTCAGTAACTGGTGCCCATTACTCTGTAACAGCAGAGTAATGGCTCACCAGTTATGAATCTGAAGAGTCCCCATTACTCTGCTATTACAGAGTAATGGCAGCTGCTGAACAGTCTCCAATCCAATTTCCTCTATATAACCAGACAGAGGCTTACATACAGACATAGGATTTTTACATTTCTTTCTTCTTCTTCTCCTCTGCGTCAGTGTTAACTGAGAGTACAACACAGACAACAGTTCGTTGTCTCTGAAGCAAGGGTGCTGCATTCTTCAGAGAAGGTACAGTTGTATCCTGGGAAGCAATTTGCCGGTAACTGTCACACTACGGGGCAAATTCTGCTTTAAGGACAGAGATTTCAAATCTCGACTCTGTGCAGATTTTCTACTTACTATTTTCTTCAATTGATTTTGATTCCTTCACAAATTCTGTTGGAATTTTTAATTATTTTATATTCAGGTTCTAACAATCTTAAAGCAGAATTTTTTCCTCACAGATTCTAACAATTTTGTGAAGTCTGTTTACAGGTTCTGTTCGGAAAAAAGAACTAACAGTTTCTGTTTCAACCAATTTCAGAGAACAAAATCAGAACATGGAGAACACACCAACTGAAGTTCCTACTAGGCTTCTTCGTACCCAAACTCCGGTGACCCAAAATGTGACTGCACAATCGGTTGTGGCACATTCGGTCGTTCTGCCCACGCACATAACCGTGGGAGAAAAACCGGAGAAGTTCAATGGAATTGGGTTCAAAAAGTGGCAGGGGAAGATGCAGTTCTACCTGACCACATTGAAGCTGGACAGATTCCTCAATGAATCTGCCCCGATGCTGGCGCCAATGGATGCACACTCCGTTGCTGCAGTTGATGCGTGGACTCAGGGCGACTACCTCTGCAGGAACTACATCCTGAATGGCTTGGTAGACTCCCTGTACAACGTCTACTGTGTCTTCAAGACGTCCAAACTCCTGTGGGGATCCCTGGAAAAGAAGTACAAAACAGAAGACGCCGGGTCCAAGAAATTTGTTGTCGGCAAATTTCTGGACTACAAGATAATTGACTCCAAAACTGTGGTGAGTCAAGTCCAAGAACTGCAGGTTATAATGCACGACATTGCTACAGAGAATATGACGTTGTGCGAACCATTCCAGGTTGCAGCGTTCATTGAAAAACTTCCACCTGGGTGGAAAGACTTCAAGAACTACCTCAAACACAAACGAAAGGAGATGTCGCTTAAAGATCTAATTGTCAGGTTGCGGATCGAAGAAGAGAATCGGAAGGCTGACAGGTCCTATGGAAATCAGTCCATAGAAAAGGCCAATGTGGTGGAGCACGAACAGAAGGGCAAGAAGAGGAAGTTTCTGCCAGAGGCCTCAAACAAAAAACCTCTTGCAAAGAGGTTTGCTGGGAAATACCACAAGTGTGGTAAGCTGGGGCACAAAATTTCTGAGTGCCGCAGTAAGGACAGTAATCATTCAAAAACAGGACATGTAAAAGGGACTGAAAAACCCCACGCACACATAGCTGAGAACTTGTCCACTGGTCTTTCTGACCTGGACCTCTGTGCTGTAGTATCAGAGGTCAATCTTGTAGGGAGCAATCCTCGTGAATGGTGGTACGATACTGGGGCCACCATGCATATCTGCTCGGACAAGGAAATGTTCACCTCCTACCAGAAGTGCAACAAAGATGAACAGTTGTTCATGGGAAACTCTTCCACCTCCAAAATTGAAGGAACGGGGAAGATAGTGCTGAAAATGACTTCAGGCAAAGAGCTAACACTTACAAATGTGCTGCATGTCCCAGACATTAGAAAGAACTTGATATCAGGTTCTTTGCTAAGCAAGAATGGGTTTAAAGTTGTACTTGTTTCTGATAATTTTGTACTGTCTAAGAATGGGGTATACTTGGGTAAAGGATATGTAAAGGATGGACTGTTCAAGTTTAATGTAATGACAGTCATCCCTAAAACTATTGTTCCTGCTGTTCCCAAAGTTAATGAAATAACTCCTATTGCCTATGTTGTTGAGTCTTTCTCTGTTTGGCATGAAAGACTAGTCCATGTTAATGTAAATTCTATGCGTAGATTAGTTAACATGAATTTACTACCAAAATTTAAGGTAGATAACTCAGAAAAATGTGAAGTTTGCACGGAGGCCAAACTCACTAAAACTCCATCACGTTCTGTAGAAAGAAACACAGAAACTCTAGGTCTAATTCACACGGATCTGTGTGACTTAAAATATGTGCAGACCAGAGGTGGCAAAAAGTACTTTGTGACTTTCATAGATGATTGCACAAAATTTTGTTATGTATATTTGTTACATAGTAAAAATGAGGCTTTGGATAAATTCAAAGAATACAAACTTGAGGTTGAGAATCAACTTGGCAAAACAATTAAAATCGTTAGAAGTGATAGAGGAGGAGAATATGATGCACCATTTAACATGTTCTGCTCGGAACATGGAATAGTTCATCAGACAACTGCTCCCTATTCACCCGAATCAAACGGTACTGCCGAGCGCAAAAACCGAACTCTAAAGGAGATGATGAATGCCTTGTTGTTGAATTCTGGCTTACCCCAAAACATGTGGGGGGAAGCGTTGCTGACTGCCAACTACATTCTCAACAAAATATCTCACAAGAAAACCGGTAAGACACCATATGAATTGTGGAAAGGTAACTTACCTTCGTATAAATACCTCAAAGTGTGGGGGTGTCTAGCAAAAGTGGCAATACCTAACCCGAAACAGGTCACCATCGGACCTAAGACGATTGATTGCATATTCATAGGCTATGCACACAACAGTAGTGCATATCGGTTCTTGGTATACAAATCGGATATACCAGATATCCATGTAAATACAATAATGGAATCAAGAAATGCTTCATTCTTTGAACACGTGTTTCCGTGCAAGGATACTACGTACCCCAAACGTACACATGAACAAGGGAATGCAAGCACTTCAGTTGATGAACCAGAACATGATACTGATGAGCCTAGACGAAGTAAACGGGCTAGAACATCAAAATCATTTGGTCCTGACTTTGTGACGGCCTTTCTGTTAGAGAATGAGCCCAGAACTTTCAAGGAAGCCATGTCTATGCCTGATGCTCCTATGTGGAAGGAAGCAATCAAAAGTGAAATAGACTCCATTATGCAAAATCATACATGGGAGTTAGTCGATTTGCCTTATGAATGTAAAGCTCTAGGATGCAAATGGATTTTCAAATAAAAATTGAAACCAGATGGTTCAATAGAGAAACATAAGGCTAGACTTGTGGTACAAGGATTTAGGCAAAAAGAAGGCCTATATTTCTTCGATACATATTCCCCAGTTACAAGAATAACATCCATAAGAATGTTGATAGCTACTGCAGCTCTACGTAACCTGGAAATACATCAAATGGATGTTAAAACTGCATTTCTAAATGGGGACTTAGAAGAAGAAATATACATGAAACAACCTGAGGGTTACGTAGTTCCTGGACAGGAAAATAAGGTGTGCAGGCTTGTAAAATCACTGTACGGCCTGAAACAAACTCCAAAGCAGTGGCATGCAAAATTTGACAATGTTATGATGTCAAATGGTTTCAAAATAAATGAATGTGACAAATGTATCTACATCAAAGATACTCCAAACGGATACATTCTGGTCTGTCTATACGTAGACAACATGCTCATTATTGGAAGCAATAACGACATTATCAAACAAACTAAGAGCATGCTTAGTGGCAAGTTTGACATGAAAGACTTGGGAGTTGCAGATCCCATACTAGGAATCAAAGTTTCCAGGACATCTGAGGGGATTACTTTGTCTCAAGCTCATTATGCTGAGAAAGTACTTGAAAGATTCAAGAATTATTCCAATGGGACAGCAAAAAGTCCCGTGGATCCAAGTCTTCACCTGTTCAAAAATACAGGCGAAAGCATATCACAACTGGAATTTGCACGTGTAATTGGTAGTCTGATGTACCTAACAAATTGTACAAGACCGGACCTAGCACATTCGGTAAACGTACTGAGCCGATACACGAGTAATCCAGGACGAAGTCACTGAAAAGGAATAACTAGAGTATTGAACTACTTGCGACATACTCAGAGTTATGCGCTGCATTACACCAGATATCCAGCAGTACTGGAAGGCTACAGTGATGCCAACTGAATATCGGACTCAAAGAACTCAAAATCCACAAGTGGATATGTTTTCACACTTGGTGGTGCAGCTGTGTCATGGAAATCCTCTAAACAAATGCTATTGGCCAGATCCACCATGGAATATGAGTTTATTGCTTTAGACAAAGCGGCAGAGGAAGCAGAATGGCTTCGAAACTTCTCAGGGAAAAACCAGTGCCTGCCTTATGTGTACACTGTGACAGCCAATCGGCTATAGCACGGGCACTGAGTTGTATGTATAATGGTAAGTCTCGTCACATCAGAAGGCGATACAAAACCATTAGACAACTGCTCTCAAATGGAGTAATCTCTATAGAATATATAAAATCGGCCGACAACCTAGCGGATCCATTTACTAAAGGTCTGTCGCGAGAGCAGGTTGTGAGATCATCAAGAGGAATGGGATTAAAGCCTATGACGAAAGAGGATAATTGATGGAAACCCTACCTAGGAATTGGAGATCCCAAGATCTAGGTTCAAAGGGACAACTAAATCTTATTGAATCAACGAAAGCACTGAGAGATTAACATCTCATACCCATTCTTAGGATGATAAGACAAGTGATGCCTGCAAATAGTTAGGATAAGCTTGACTTTTTATGATTCCCATAGCTTTGAAATAAAAGTGGGGTATAGCAGGATACTCTTTATGGGCAATCACCTTGTGAGTGTGAAATGGGGCCGTTTCTAGGAGAATGAAAAGAGGCTACATTCTCCAAGTTCACTCACGATTAACCAGGGATGTTCAAGGCCAAAATGAACACAACAAGAGAACTTAGTTCTGTGAGGAGATGAAACTGTGTGATAGTTATTGTCTAGGTTCACATGAACGCCCGGATAGTTCAAGACATCATGATCACTACCTGGTCAAGTGAATCCGATAGCTAATTACTAAGGGTGGTTCAAAGTTGAAAAAATTACTACCATTCCTGATGCAGTGATTTTCCGATTGTACTCTCAGAGTCTTTCTGTCATGTTTTTGTTTTTTCTGTCTTGTCTGGATTACATGGTCTGGTAATTTCCATTCATGTGGGAGATTGTTGGAATTAATTTTTACAGTTTTCCGGGCCGGATTCCGACAAGCTCCGGCCACCGGCGGCACCGAAAAATGAGTGGATTGCGATCCTCTCGACGAGTACTATTCCGTAGTATACTCACTTGCCAAAAACAAATTTCGTATGAATGAGAAATGTTGATCCAAAGTTGGGTACTTGAAATGTACTAACTTGGCAACTTGGAGAAAATAGATAGTCCCATATCGGAAATTGGAAATGATTTTGTCTAGTATATATACTAGAAAACTGGACTAAAGGGCGTGGCCCGGGGATTACCACTAACGTGTAGTGGAGAGAGGACTTAGCCAAAATGACAAACACACGCGCGCGCGCGCCCGGCCCCGGCCCCGGCCCCGGTTCGGCTCGGCTCGGCTCGGTCTGGCTTAGATTTTTTTTTATTTTATTTTTGCCCAGACAAACTCTTCCCCTACTGAACTGAAAAGGCTTTTCAGATTCAGTAACTGGTAACCGTGACACTACGGGGCAAATTCTGCTTTAAGGACAGAGATTTCAAATCTCGACTCTGTGCAGATTTTCTACTTACTGTTTTCTTCAATTGATTTTGATTCCTTCACAAATTCTGTTGGAATTTTTAATTATTTTATATTCAGGTTCTAACACTTCACTGTGCGTATTCAACTTCTAGACATTTCAAAAAGGAAGAAACCATCTTCAAGAATTATCTGTGCTTATCAATAGAATAGGTTTTCTCCAAATTTGCTGAAATAATATTATCACCAATAGTATATTGTGATTTTATACACTTCAAGTGAAGCTTCTCTGCTATTTTATTGTCTTTGTTGATTCTTTTGTTACTAACTCTATTGACTCAGTTTCAAATTTTTCTGTTTCTTCCTCTAGGAATATTTGTTACGATTAGAAGAATGAAAAGGGCGAGGGATACAGAGAGAGATTCGAATGTGAAATTTCACTTATAACTACAAGTCTCATACTCGTAGATGCCTAATAATGTCTGCGACCTGCTTTGTTTATTTGATTCAAACCCCTTAACATTTTTAAGTTGTCTAGACCACAAGGAGCAGTTGTTTGCAGGAAGAAAATGGTCCACATCAATATTGTTTAACTCTGATTAGCACTATACAATTCATTTGCAACATTAAGAGTTTACTTTTGAGAAATTTCTTTTTTAAAAAAATTAAACAAATTATAAAAATAAAAAAAACCCAAAACAGCACATCACTAACTTTTGAATTCGGGTCTTCTAATTTCCTTTGAAATGATTGTTTAAACTTTACAGTAGTAGTTGTGCTTTTAAATGAATAGTACCTTAGGAAATACATGTCAAGCCTGCTACTTCACATATGGCTGAAGCTTTTTTATGCTTTAGTGGTTGATAAATTGGGTATTATTTGGTGAAATCAGTCTTGATTAAGAAGCTCAGTGTGCAGTGTATATAGTGGTGATATTAAAATGTCAATGCCCAAGTATCTGGTAGAGTAACTGTATTTTTAATTAAAATTGACTTGTTTTGTTGGAATGTAGCTGGTATGGAAAGATCAGCTGATGAATTTCAAGAGTAAATTTATGCGATCACTTGAATATGGAAACTTGTTGACATGAATTTTTTTTCTAAATTAAATTGGATGAGAATAATATAGAAAGTATAGATTCTGTAATAAACACATGGCAACACACTCAAATCCGTTAAAACACACTCGATAGATAGCGCTATAGTAGATTCTTTCCTCATTAGACATTTATAAGTTTTACATTTGATAGATTTCTCATTTGGAAACGACATCAAATTTTAATAATTTGTCTTATTTGTTGCCAATTGATCTTTATTGTGATTATAAACAGGTGTAGCCTATAAGGCGCGCGGGTTGTGTTGACTGTAGATCTAATTTTATGTGGATGTATATATTGTGCAATTTTTCTATTTCGGATATTGAGGTCCAGTTACATGCTGATTAATAAAATGTCTTGGGAGATGAATACCTGCTAAATTTTTGTCTGATGTTAACCATGACATATATATTTTGTTGATATATGTTAAATTTTGTACTATAGAAATGACATAAAACTTTTACATCATAATTTAGTTTGTTGCATCATTACCTTTTTTTTGTTTTTTTCTTTCTTTCTGACGAAAGTGAAAGTTTACTATTGTTTTCTATCTCCACAACTGTTGAAGGTGTGTGGTTGTGTCGCTGTATAGCCACTGTTTTACACGTTAATTTATGTGCTTATAATCGAGTTATTCTAACTCCAAAAGGAATGAACTGGGTGGCTAAATGTTTTTTTGGTAACAAGGATAGAGTCTATGGATAGAGTCTTAAAACTCCAGCCCAAAATTAAATTAAAAATAGAATAGTACAATAATATAAAGAAAAGCAATTTTACAGGAAGTAAAATTGACGGCCGAGGCCACCGACATCCAATGAATACATGAAAACAATACGAAGAGCAGCAATTAAGATAATTGCAACTATAATACAACACAGCGGACAAACACAAAGCCAAAGAACTGACGATTTCTGGAAGTTAATGGATAACCCCGACGCATTTTCAAAGATGTAGAGGAGGAGTCTGAGGTTCCGAAGGGTACACCCATTGGGTTTAGTAAAAATAATGGAATCATCAGCATATTGTAAATTCAAGACGCCATTCAATGACCTTGGCGTCCCAAGCGTTACGAAGCAACTTGCTGAATACATCAGCCACCAGAGTGAACAACAGAAAGGAGATGGGATCACCCTGACGAAGACACTGGGTGGCTAAATGTTAGCTAAATGGTCTTTCTGTTGTTCTACATGTACCATTGCATGTGCTGGTAAATCTTAGTGGACTGTACTGTGTTTGCTGTAAACAGAGCCACACGGTTATGCAAACTATGGAATGCAGCTAGAACAAATTCTTTGTTTTCCGAGTTGATGCTGTAACTATGAGTTACAGTTTCAGAGCTATCTTCTTGTTTGTTTTGTCTGTCCTATAGTGGGTGGGTGCTAAACCCAATGATCTCAGTTTTCCCGCTAGTTGAGATCTGTAAGTTGGTGAGGCTGCTTCACGTCAAGTTTCTTTTCTTATAGGAGCATTCGGTGTGAGCTTTTGAGTTCTGTTTAGGTTCAACTTTGACTGATGCAAAATTCGTTGGTTGTAGGCTGTAGGTCGTCGTTTCTCCACTCTCATTAACGTACTTATTTATCCCCTATTCTTGCTATCTGCAAAAAGACCATAAAAGGTCAAATTGTGGATATCAACTACTTCATAATTTGCAATGACAACTATTTTGTGGCTGATCCTCTTTGTCTAGTAAGATTCTATGCTTACTCTACCATAATGCAACCTTGGGCTTGTACCATCATCTAGCAAATTCATCTGCATTTTGGGAAGGTATTTTCCTCTTAAACACCAATTCTTCTCAAGCATCACTTGACAATTGGGTAATGGTTCCACCATTTCTTTTTTGAAGTCAAATTGGGTACCGGGCATGAACATTGAGCACCTCTTTCCCAATCTGGCTGCTGCAGCCTGGGGTTCTCATGCACCACTTCTAATCCAGGGTCACTGGGTAATAGGAGTTTGGATTTGGAGACCTAGACTTAGACGAATGCAAGTGGGGGTAATAGCTGAGGAGAGGGCTAAGCTCTAATTAGCCATAGGGTTCTTCACTGTCAAATAAATATACAACTTTTTTTTTTCTTTTTTTTCTTTTTTTTTTTTGGGGGGGGGGGGGGGGGGGGGGGGGGGGGGGGGGGTGTTAAAACAGCATACAACTTCTCAATTTATGGGAGATCCCTATGCTAAGTCAACTTGAAGGAACTATGCTCCTCTCAAATGCAAGAAAGGCTGGTTGGGTGATGAAACATGCACAATTTGTGCATATCCATCCGAAACAAACTTCCATATATTTTTTGAGTGTCCCATAGCAAAGGAAGTGTGGTCACATTTCTGTATCACTCTACACATCCCCTCACTCCCTGACTTATTGCACACTTTTCTTAGCCCTTGGTGTTTTGCTCTCTTTAAACCCCATATTGGACATGCATGATGCTTACTTTATGTTAGTACTAGTAATTTACACGTGCGATGCACGTTTTTATAAATATGATGCACGTTTTTATAAATATATATATATTTTAAAAAAAACCCCGACGTTGTCTAGCATCGAACCTAGAGCTGGTATCGGGTCCTCCACTACCCGGATTTGGACTCGGTACCTCATGGGTCCAAAAATTAGATTTGGACACGGACTTGCGAGAACTGAGTCCGGGTCCTGGTTAAAAAAATCTACCCGTCGTGTTCGGTAGTGGGGATTAAATATTTGCACTTAAATATTTTGCACCCGATACCTTATGGTTTGATAATTTTTGCACATAAGTACATGAATAAATATTATATTTACACAACTATCTTCAACAATAACTATTTACACATAAATTCCTATAACCCTATTATTCGAATTTCATATTTTTGGGGGTATTTTTTAACGGGTCCAGGTCTGGGTTGGTTCTATTTTGAGCAGACCCGGACCCGGACCTGTATAGATCGGGTCGGCTCCAGTCCAATATCGGGTCCGGATCGGGTCCGTGTATCGGGTAAATGTCACAGTGCTAGAACCTAATGTAACACCCCGAATTTCAAATATGACTGAATTTGAAGTTCCACATGATCTTTACACTTCTCTTCGTATAATTTTATAAGTAATTAAAAACTTTTATTACAACAAAGTTTACATCAATGCAGCGGAATTATAAATTAAAACATTTATACATGAATTGAATAATAACTTGAACATTTTCTTTAAGCAGCAATCAATCTTTAGTCTTGTCATTCACTTTATCCTGCATAGAAACTGTGGGTACATCAGTCGCTAGGATATAATACATCAATTTCTCTTACTTAGAAAGCACACACTTGTCACAAACAAACTAAGGGAGACTACCCTATTGATGTCATGTGTGAATGTGCACTTAGTCCTTAATGCAGTATTAATATTTACATCACTAATGTGCACTTGTTTGGATTCTATGCATCCCATACTACATAGGTCCGAGGGCAAGTCCTTAATCGTTCTTCATCTTGTAGGGTTCGATCCCTCGCCATGACTTAAACTACTACAGTAACTACGGTAAGTATCCTAGGTATTCTATGAGTTATGAGCCCACGTCCAGACATCCTGGAGAGAATCCCACGCACTGACACATGACTCATCATGCAGGCATCCTGTGGTCAATTCACCTCCGCCACGGACCATGGCACCACCCGTAGTCACCAAATTTTCCACAAGCGTCGCCACCGGGACGGTATCCTGGAGTAGTATTCACGCCCTAATCATGACACAACATGAGGACATCCTGTGAACATTCTCACACCGCCAATTGAATGGCCCTCATACTCATGTTTTTCTCTAACTTTCATCACATCTCCACTATGTATCTAAATCCTTATGTAATTGAATCATGAATAAAAATCAATACTCTAGAATTTAGCATTACCCCTACTTCGGTCTTAAAATATAAATCATTATCCACGACCCAAACTTGGTCACAATTTATCACATTTCTCTTTTCAAAACTTTTATTCTTGCCGATGTGAGGACTTAGCTAAAATTCTAACCTAAATTCCCTTTTCATGTTCATTATACTTGTTCACAAATTTCATAATTCATCATGTTTCTTTTCAATCAATTTTTCATGCACAACTTGCATATTCTTAGACAATTTCACATTAAATTCTACTCAATAATTTATAAGTCAAAATCTCATTTTGAGTTCTTCACAATTTTCTCTATGTTCAACAAATATTTGTATCTTTAATTACAAAAAGAATCATATCCAAAAAAAATCTTATTACTTCTTCTTCTCAAAATTCAAATCATAATAAGTCAAACGTTATAGAAATACATTTCATGAATAATTCAAACCTCAAAAATCAACAATCAGAACAGTTCAGTCGACTGTTGAACAGTGGTCAGTCGACTGTCCTGCGAAACTTCAAAACTCAAGAACAGACAGTCAATTCAGTCGACTATGAAAAATGGCCAGTCGACTGTCCTACGAAACTTTAAAACTCAAGAACAGACAGTCAGTTCAGTCGACTGTGGAAAATGGCCAGTCGACTAACCTGCGAAACTTTAAAACTCAAGAACAGACAGTTAGTCAGTCGACTGTGAAAAATGGCCAGTCGACTGTCCTGCGAAACTTTAAAACTCAAGAATAGACAGTCATTTCAGTCGACTGTGGAAAATGGCCAATCGACTGTACTGTTTCTAGATTACTTTACAAAAATCGATTTTTCTAATTTGAATAGTTCTTATAAAAAGTAAATTTTTCCTGAGTATAATTTCTAAAGAAAACGGTATCTTTCATTTTCATAATTTTCATGGAATTCATTTTTAACACAAAAAAACTCTTTCTCCCTTAGTTAGTTTAATACATAGATCAAAATAAACTCATGTTGACATAAAAACATTTATTTCTACAAAAAATCTTCTTATTAACAATTTTCCTCATTTTCGTTGAGTTCAAATACAATTTTCTTTCTTTCATTCCTTACTAAGGATTTATTTGATCAATTTAGTCCTATTTTCCCAACTACATATTTTGAGAGGCAAATAGGGCTAAATAAATTCAATTATCACAATTCTACTTGTATAAAACACATGAACACTTTTTTATCACAATTTCATTTATTTAATATTTCATGCCATGCCAATTAAATTAAATTCCATAATCTATCCATAATCACAATTTCCACATATTGTATCTTTGATTTCATGCATAGCCAAGTTTCACAACAAATCATAATTCACCCATTTTAGCATGCAAATAAACTACCAATTCATCATACACATATTCACATACACATTCTATTTATTCTACTATTATTTTTATTTTATTTTTAGATTATTTTGATGTTCTTTTCTTCTTAATCTCCTTAAACAAAAGCATGGCAATTTCTTTCCTATTCATTTTAGCATGATCACAAATTCAATCCTAGCATGGTATCTAACTAGAAGCTTAAGAAATCACCCACCTATTTTGAAGAAACACAAATGAAAAGAACTCCTAGAAATCTCCTTGAACAATGAGCGATCCTTCTCCTCCTAGATTGTGCCACAAGTTGCCTTCTCCTCCTTGTACTTGATGGAACCCGAAGCTCTCCTTGCTCCTTTGGTGAATGGCCGACCTCCACTTGAAAGGGAAATACACACAAATGCACACTCAATCTTTTGTTCACAAACTCTCAATCTTTTTCTCACTTTTTGTTTCTTTCTTTCTTTCTTTCTCTTTTTATCAATTTTTTCAAGTGTGTTGCATGAAGAAATGGAGGGGGTATGTATACATATTTTTTAGTGAAATGGAGGGTTAGGATGAACTAGATGGTTGTGGATTAGGGGCTAGGATGAACTCGGGTATTAAAACAACTACCTATGAACTCAAAACCACCTCTCCACTACACCAACTCTCCACTCTCTCTCTTGCCATTTCTGGCCTACCCCATGCTCCACCCAAGACATGTGCTAGTGCAATGCACGTGTCACACAACACACCCTAGTTACTAGTTGTACATAATTATTTAATTAATTGTCTACAAAACTAGTCTACACTACAAGTTATGACAATTAAAAGAGAATTAAACTAGTGGGCTTTAGACCCATGGACTATTAATTAAAAATAATTAATTAATTAGTGTGGTCTAAGAATAAACAATTAGGCCTAGAATTTAAATAGGCTTTTGAAAATAAAAGAGAATGATTAAAATATTTGTTCATGTTATGAAAATAAATAATTTTCTAGGGAAAATGCACATGAATTTGTACGTAGAAAACACGTAAAAAAATAACAAACTCTTATTTAATTATAATTAAAAGTTCAAGATGTTACACCTGAGACTTCCTCTTCGTTAGTTGGGGGAAGAATCAGCATGAATCAGATTTTTTTTAGGAACGTATCGAGAGAGAATTTGATTTTGATTTGGTTAGACAATGTGTGGTTGGTAAACAATGATCGGTTTTTTCGCAGGGTACGGAATGTATTGTCAAATATTCAATATGATTCCATAAGATCTATTTTCGTTCAAGTAACGGATTGCTTCGCATAGGCTACACAAGCTGCGGTGCGGTACACGGAACACAAATACCTATTACTAAAGCTAAGATTTGTATTTGCTCCCTAAAGGTTGGCAACATTTAATAGGTATTTGTGAGGTTAACGGGTGTAAAGAAGAGCAGAGTCAGTAGCAGAAGCAGAATAGGAGAGCTTAAATTAACCCATACCGGGTGCCGATTGTGCCGGCTCGGGAAAGAAGGCGAGTTCTTAGCTAAGAGTTGTTCTTACTTTCTGTCTTTCGTGACCGCCCTCCTCTCTTTGAAACAAGGGGCGCTTCCAATTCTGTGCGTGCTGCAAACAATTTTGTCTTCTCCATATTCAAGACTTACTCGAACTATTACTCAACAGAAAATGAGAGCTTTGGTTTCTTCTCATCGAGATAGGAGCAGACATATATTAGTTATGCATGTGCATTGCACGTGTTTGTTTGGTTACGAATGGAGTTTGTTTAGTGACAAACTCTCCCATTAAAATAGTAGAGATTTATTGGGTATTATGGCTTGATTGAAACAGTAGTCTTTAATTCAGCACCTACGCCCACACACAAATTGATTTATAATGTGATGTTTTAGTTTACAGATTTTTACTTGTATGCCCCTAACAAATGCGTAAATATCATATATACCCCCACACATATATTTATTTTCATATTTACCCCTAACAATGTGTCTCATTATAAAGTTTCCACTCTGGTTTAAAAAAACCAAAAGAGTGGATATTTTTTAGTTTTTTTTAATGTACTTGATCGAAAATGACTTAACAATCCATGTCTCTAGCATTCAACCTTCATCTGCTTCTTTGTTATAAACACAAGTGACTATTAATTAAACCGAAATTCATAAACTCTTCTTAAATTTTCTTCAGTTTTTTAAGAAATAGGCAAACTTATAGTCCATCTTTATAATTGCATTTCCCCCTCTCGTTTATTATCTAAATTTGCAATCAATCTTGTGTTCTATTAATAGATCATAAGATTTATCATTTTTTTTTAATTCTCTCTAAAAATCTTAAACTCTTTCTTGTTTGATTTCTTTCAATTTGTTTTTTTATCAGCTAGTAAGAGGGTTAAATCATGGTTAAGTTGTTGATCCCTTAAATTGGGGTAAATATGAAATAAGATCCAAAATTTTTGGGAGTAAATATGAAAATACATATTTGTGAGAGACATATGTGATATTAGTATCTTTGTTAGGGGTATACATGTTAAAAGTTCTTTATTTTAAGGGTAATTCTACACCTACTACAAATTTTACTATTTTTTTCTTTACAACCTTAGGTGGCACACTACTATTAGTACTATAGGATATTAATCCATAAAACATCTAGTTCTCCTTTAATTTCTTGAATAAATACAAATAGTCATTTCTCATTTTCTTGGAGATACAAACGTCTCCTTTAATTTCTTTAATACAAACTGAGCAGTTGTTCTACCTATGTTTTGATTCTTTATAATCATGTGTGTTATATTGTTGAGAAATATTTGATTTACAGTATGACCCAGCTTAATAGAATCATGAAGTTGATGTAACATTTAGTAGTCACTTTAATCAAGTCAAGCAGAAATTAAATTTTAAATCGTTCTTATTGTATCTGAAATTCAATTAGTTATGGTTATTGATGTTTTTTTTATGAGAATAAACTAAGATTACAGAAGTGTGCAAGTGAAAAAGTAGTGTATCTCACCCATTTAAACGTCATCATCTCAAACAATTAGTGTAAAATTCATTAGCAACTTGTGGTTTTATGAATCTTCATTTTAAATTCATTTCTGAACAACAAATAGCAGGTTGTTTCTTAAGTTTGATTAAAGTTGATCTTTTAAATTTCAACAAAATTGTGAATGATGTTGGAGATAAAAAGTAGCACGCCAAACTGACCATCCAATTCAATCCAAACCGAGCTTAATTGGCTTGGATGGAAACCAATCTAATTAAGACTTGGATTGGTTGCAGATGAGAAAATTAAAAAACCGATATTCTTGGGATCGGTGGTGGATGGTCCATATTATGTCGGATACCGACCGATGTCCACCCTTACTATAGGATGTTTCTATCACCTAGTCTACAATAATCTCCACTAATAGTGTGCCACTTAAGATAGTAAAAAAATGTAGTAAATTGGTAGTAGGTGTAGCTTGACCCTTATTTTAATTTAGTTAAATACAGCTCCCCTAAGTAGCAAGAAAGCAAAGCTACTCAACTTTGTTGAAGATCAAGGAGTATCGAGTGTTCCCTTGAGCAAGCAGCCCAAAATGGCATTGCTGGGGCTGGTGCAGCAGCACCCCTAGAGGTCAGCGAAGGAGGACCAGATGATTATTTGCTGCCCTGAACTGCTGGTGAACTTGAGAATCACATTAGTTCTTTTATAAAACTTTTAGAAGCTCTGGCTTTGCTTATTTTGTAGTCCGTGTATTCGGGATTTGGGTTTTGTAAGATTTTAATATTTGCTACTCTAGTTCTATTGCTTTATTTGTTCTAGTTTCTCTTGAAGTGGCCAACCTTATTGAGATAGAGCTTTTAGATGAATGGGGAATTCATATGATCTCAGTCTTTGAGTAAATAGAGGTGTACGACAATAGTCTTCTACCCTCTCTTCATCCTAGTACTGAGATGCATCTCATTCTCCCAACCTTATGTACGCTATCTCTCTTGGTCATCTAATTGAGAACCTAGAACCTAACTTTTGTTTATACTATGCTTGCTTAGATTATGCTAATATATTTTGAGGTAGGGTTTTCCTACATTTTCTTGGTAATCAAAAAAAAAAAAAAAAAAAAAAAAAAAACTTGTTCACAATTTGCAAACAAAGTAAAGCCAAAGCATAAGCGAACGGAATGATTCATAGCACTATTTTCCAATGACAAGGCTCGAGCACTCTCTCATCCAACCTCAGTTCCTCATATACACCAAATAGGGGAAACTAAGCTCTTCAGTTTGGCACATCTTCAATCAAAGCACACAAAGCCAATCAAACCAATGGCTTCGTGTATCAACCACATCACTACATCACCGGTCTCGACATACCCTAGTGGATACACTGCCCTCAATCTTTAAAATCTCTTGATCACAATTTCATTCAAGGCCCCTTATTTTTTGAAATCCTAGAAATCAACAATTTCCTTAGCACCACCGATGATATTGTTGACTAGCTTGCAACCATCTGCCTAAAAACGATCTCATGTAAACAAATCTTGGCCCATCACGATAACTCTCGCATTTTATGGGCCATTTGGAACTGGTGAAACAAAGCCAGATCCCAAGATTTAAAGAGTAATGTGACATCCACTACCAATTTCACTAGCATTTAGTTCACGACCTTAAGTGGCACATTCCAATAGGTAGGAGAAGATAGAGTAAGTGAGAGAACTCTCCAATAGAAATATGCCACCTAAGATAGTGAACAAAATGGTAGTGAAGTTGGTAGTTGATGAAACATTACTCAGATTTAAATGAGTTTTTAACATGTATACCCCCTAACAAATACTAATATCATATATGTCCTTCAAAATTGTGTATTTTTTGTATTTGTCCCTAACAATACGAACTCATTTCTTATTTACCCAAAAAATTACTTCAAACTACATGAATTTAAAATTTGGGTGAATGACCTACTCGCACCCAAAGTTAGTAATAATATCCTGTACACACCTGAAGTTACAGTAATACCCTAATGACACCCAAAGTTTTGAAAATTGGACCTATAGGCACCCACTGTTCATTTCCGTTAAGTTATTAACAGATATAACGTGAATTTATTTTTTTACCCTTGCCTCTTTAATTCTATATGTTATCTTCTTTTTCTCTCTTTCGAAAAGAAACATAGTGAGGGATAGAGGAGGGAGGTCAGCGGTGCGTGAGGCGCAAGCAGTGGCGGCGCGTCAGGCGGTAGGCGGTGGCGGCGCGTCAGGCGGTAGGCGGTGGTGCACAAGCAGCAGATGCATCAAAAGGTGGGGAATCTCTCATCTTTGCATTTGGTGAACTTGTCTCTTAGTCTTTATGGGTTATTTGTATATTAATTTAAGTTTTAATTGTAAAACTACTCTTAATTGTTGATTATTCTTGATGGTTGTAGTATCTTTCCTTCAATTTAGGTGGTAATTTGGGATTGTTATTAGGGTTGAGTTAGGATTTCGATTTGTTGCAATTAGGAATTTGGGATTGTAAATCCGATTCCGAGTTAGGAAACTGGGATTTGTTGCAGGGATTCCGAGTTATGAATTTAGAATTTGTGATTGGAATTTGGGATTAAAATTGAAATATAAATTGAACACATTATACTGGCTTTGTGCTTCATACATTACAAACTGGCAAATACATGTAGATTGAACATACATACAATGCATACATTGCTAAAGTTAATTGCTATTACAAACTGATTTTTGACACTTCTAGTAGACTTGAGTAAATTTCGCAATTAATTTAGTATAAAAGTACATGATGGGTTTCTTCTCAACGGGTAGGAAAGACTACTGACTCTGCCTTTTCTTTAATGCATAAGTAGCAGGTATCCCCCCTGCATACAGTTTCATTCACCACCATTAGACAGAGACAGCAATTCACTGGTTCGAGGGTTGGAGAAGTAGCAGGTGTAACAGTATATTCAAAGTACTTAACAACTTCTTGACACGCACTTCTCTTATTCATGTTATTTGTTGTATGATTGTGAGATGTGCATGTCAAGAAGTTGAAAAATAGCATGAATACACTGTGGCACCCACTACTACTCCATCCTCCGAAGCCAGAGAATTTCTGCACTCTGTCTGATGGTGGTGGATGGAAGTGTATGAAGAGAGGAGGAGAGCTACTTCTACATTCAAAAAAAATTCAAAATAAAAAGAAAATAGACAAGGTCAGTAGTCTTCCCTACCCATTGAGGGAAACCCTGCAAGTACTTGTATGCTAACATAGACATGCATTATCTCCCTCCTTAAACTCATATTTCAACATCTTCTTTCTTTTCTTCTTTCTTTCTTTTCTTCATCTTCTTTCTTCTTTCTTTTCTTCATCATCATCTTCTTTCTTATTTCTTTTCTTTTCTTCATCTTTTGTTTTTCTTTTTTTCATCTTCTTTCTTTTCTTCACCTTATTTCTTTTCCTTTTTAGTATCATGTTCAATAGATATGTCACGCACCGCTTTTCAAAAATACGGAATACGAGTACACGACATTGACCCAGCGAATGACTAACGTCACCCATAAGATGTTTAACCGATCAACTCAATAATATAACCAATACAGAACAATTGCGCAGGCAATAATAATAATCTCATGAACAATAATACTTGGAATGAAGCAATAAAAATATCCAAATACAATAATAATCTAATGTCTGGAAACAAATAGAAATATTCGGGTCATAAGCCCAATACAATGAAATAACAATAATTCAATAAAACAATAAACAACTAGAAAGCATTAAATATTTAGAATCTCTGTCCTCCAATTTCAGCAGGCAATTCTCCATCAACACCTGTAAACATTAATAGAGGAGAAAATTTTTTCTTAGAGCAAGTTATGAATAACAAGTAGAGAAAGCAGAGAACAATGGAATAACGACATAACAATGAAGTTAATGGATCAATAGAAATCAATAACATGACATGATAGCAATAATCAATAACATGGTAATTGATGCAACGGCTATAAACAATGATGCAATACTCAGTAACGGTATCAATGATCAATACGGTAACACTTAGCCAATATTCGATACCAATAGGAACAATGAGGAACAATATGCAATATCGGTGTGGTGTCAATCCTTAAGTCTATTATTCATTTTAATCCTAACTAATTCATGTACTACTACATCCCATACTACAGATTCGATGCATACAATCAATGTCATTTTAGACTTAAGTGGAAGATTCTATAGATCATGTACTCGGCAACAATAATCAATATTCACCTTTTGGTGTACGGTACGGTCATCGGCAACGATATAATACACGATAGATTGGGTTACGGCCGTAATCCACAATCACATGATAAAACAATAGCCGGAACGGTAATTAGGAAAACACGGGCCCCTCCTCCGAGTACAGTCACTACATCATTAACTACTCCAGTCAATCCCTTAAATTCCAGCTTGTTAATTATTTTATCAATGCAACAATGCAATATGCGATCAAGAGACATGAGATAAACAATAGTATCAATAGGGAAACAATAGGATGATAACTTGAATTAGACAACTAGAATGATGACAATAACTCATTGGGATCATGCAATGCAACATACATACCTTAATTCATGCAATATTATGATATAGGAATAATTATTCTATTAAAATCTGGAATATAAAATTTTGGACACCAAGAGTAGTTTGTACAAAAGTGCAGTTTCCTGCTGTTCCAGAAAACAAAAAGTGAATCCGTCAGAAGTTCTAGAAACTAGACTTCCACACAGTTCCAACGCATATTTAAAGAGAAAAATCTGACATCAGTAGCTAGGTTAATCACATTGTTCTTTACAGATTTCATGTTCAGGCAGAATTTCGATATCATGTTATTATAATTTTAGAAACAGTAAAAAATCCATAATAAATTCATTAAAAATATTTTCTAGACTCCTAAACATGATTACTAACAATCTAAAAATTTTTAGAGTAAAATTGTATCATTTGATCAGCATTTTTACTGTTTAGGCATGCAAGATACAAAAATCTGAGAATCTGGAATTAAAAATACAACTGTAGTAAAACGGGCATAACTTTTGCTACACAACTCGGAATTCAAAAATTCAAGATATTCTGGAAACTAGAAAGATAAGGCTACGATTCATATTCAGATAGTATTTCATTTTAAGATCGTTTACTGGTTCAAAAATAGCAGTTAACATTCAGGTCAGCAAGCAGTATACAGGATTTGTGTAGTTTTTCTTGAAAATAAATTAATTAACATGATGGATATCGATTCTTTAGTCAATAAATTGTATAATCAGCATGATGGGTGTCAAAACATGATAAACAAAATTAGAACACATACATACATTAATTTATCATCAATCAACCGTCATTCGATCAAACAATATACAACCTAGTAGTTGTCTATACAATTATTAATCGTGTCATGATTATACGGTTAACCCTATTATCAATTCTACATGCACTCATGAAAGATCCAAACTTTAGAGTCAAAAGTGGCACGATGTCAAGAATATTGGGGTTAGCTCGTGTAAACCCTCAATAGACCCAACGAGATGATCAATATAGCGATATGATAACGAATAGTATCTACTTGTAAGAATTTCAACAAAACTTGAATTTGATATAATTAACAATTCAAGAGGACAGTAAATTGCTTGTTAGACGGTGAAAATGAATACTAAGAATAACGGAATAAGAATCCCGAAGCAACGAATCCACGAACTAACAATTTATAACACATGCGATATACGTGCAATAAAAGATCCAAGCAATAACAGCAAGAGCAAAAGAGAAATCAGCAACTGCAGCAACAGCCATAGTAAGATAGAGAGACTTCGGCAATGGCAGCAGCAAGAGCGACGGCGGCGTTGCTAGCAGAGAGCAGCGACGGTGCTGGCAACCAGGTGCGGCGTCGACGGCGGCGTCAACAGAGACAGGAGAAGGGGGATCGGGATTTGGGGGTTTTGACTGGCGTTAATGTCGAGGAGAGGGAAGAAGGGTCCGGGGGTTGGCTGGCGGCGCTAGGAGGCGGTTGAGGTCGACGTGGGGGGGGGGTGGTGACGACGAGAGGGGGGTTCGCCGGAGAAGATACCCAGCGATGGGTTCACCTGAGTTGAGCGGGAATTGAACGGGGAGAGAGAAAGAGGAGAGAGGGGAGAGAAATTGGGACGGCTAGAAAATTGCAAATTTGTGTTTTAGGATTTATATTAGGGTTGTATTTATAGAATACAAGTAGATTATTGGGTTATTGGGTTAGGATCCAATAATAGTGGGTTTGGGTTGAGAACAAATTGCAATTGGTTTTAGGATTCAATTAAGAGATAGATCAAAATCAATAGGGTACCCACAATTAAAAGATAATAGGTTCAACAAAAAAAAGCTCAATCAAGAAGAACAGAAATATTTCATGAACAAATTTTATCAAAAAGAAAATAATCAAGAAAGAACAGTAGGGTATTTAATATATATATATATATATATATATATATATATATATATATATATATATATATATATATATATTGAAAATAGAAAATAAAGTTAATTTATACTATTATTTGAAAAGATTTTAATAGAAGGTCCAAATCGAGTTAAAATAAAATTAAATTTACAAAAAATCAAATTATAGAAAATACACGGAAATACTAATTATCGGAAATGGGGGTTACAAGAAACATGATGACCAACACACTACTTGAATTGGGTATATATAACATTTTCAAGACTACACACATGTTCATTTACATCTCTAAAATCCATTAAAAGATGTTCAATGATACACATTTCAAAACTCAGCAAAATCAGAAGCAGCACCACCAAAAATTAGAAGCAGCAGCAGCAGCAAAATCAGAAAGTGTATTCAGGGGGGATAACAAGTTGCCAAAATAGGCTCAAACTTTAAGTGATAGCAACAACAGCCAAATCAAAAGCAACAGCAAAGATCAGAAGCAGCAGCAGCGACAGCAAAATCAGAAGCAGCAGCAACAACAGCAAAATCAGAAGCAACAGCAGCAAAAATTAGAAGCAGCAACTGCAGCAATAATAAAAAACAGCAAAATCAGAAAGTGTATGCAGAGGGGATAACAAGTTGCCAAAATAGGTTCAGCCTTTAAGTGATAGCAACAACAGCAAAGATCAGAACATTTTTTTGTTTGTTTGTTTGATGCTTCGCAGCAGCAGCAATAGCAACAGCAAATCAGAAGCAGCAGCAGCAACAGCAAAATCAGAAGTAGCAGCAGCAACAGCAAAATCAGAAGCAGCAGCAGCAAAAATTAGAAGCAGCAGCAGCAGCAATAATTAAAAGCACCAAAAACTTGTATATTTTACTTGTGTATCTATGATCAGATATGTATATATAAACTTGTGAAATGTTGGTGTATGTATGTACATATGAACTTATCAAATATCTCTAAAAATTTATGTATTTGCTTGTACGATTAAATGAATGTTCCTTTTTTTCTTTTTCAATGATGTTTCTCACGAATAAATGAATGTTCGCTTTATTACATTGCTTCAAGGATGTGAATGCTTCGACTATCTTTAGAAGCATTCTAAAATTTTACAGCAAAGTATGGTTATTATATTTTGTTCGATAAGCTTAACTATTACCCAATAAATACTGTATGAAAGAGATGACAAAATAATATGATTGAAGAAAGAACTGGTAAATATTGATACAATTCTAAATCTTGTTCTTTTATTACATTGCAAAGAACTATTACATTCTAAAGAACTTGCAAATAATATGTTAATAAACAAAAAAAATAGATGAACAAAAATCAAATGACATTTCTAAATTTTGTTCTTATTATGCTTCTTCAATACAAGCAAACTGCTAATTCTTCAGTATAAGCAAGCTGCTACTTCTTCAGGTTCAACTGCTTCAATATACTAGCTTTATCTGCTACTGCTGCTTCTTCTTTTTCTTCTTCTATCAACCACAAAAACCAGCCTTTTCTTCTTCTTTTACCAACCATAAAAAATAGGAGTTTAGCAGCAATATTAATGTATCTGTATGTATATGATACTAAACAATCCATTAGACGATTACTAGCAGGCTCAGAACACAATTGTCGGCACAGACATGTCAAATTTGCCAATTACAGTAGTATCAGTTTATCAAATATATAAAAAATGGTGTCACTAGGGCTGTATTGTAATGCCATGCTAACTAGTTCAGCAGCAACAGCAAAAATCAGAAACAACAACAACAATATCAGAAGCAAGCAAGCATAAAAAGCAGCAGCAAAAGCCTATGCAAACTCAAAAGGCATCAGTTCAAATGCCTAGTAAGAATCCAAGATAATTCCCAACCCATATTATTTTCAATGAATATTATATGACTTCCATCCACAATCAAGAACAAGCAACTAAGTATCATATAAAAAAACAAACAATACTATTTTGTGTGACTCATCATTGCCTACTGAGAATCCAAAATAATTTGCAAGAAATTAAAAATATTGTATGACAAAATTGTAACTGAGAATCAAACACTTCCCTCTAGTGTCATATTGTCAAATGGCATACGCTATTTCAAAAACCCAACTCCGACCCTCATACATTAGGTGGGCATTCGGCAGTGGATGTAGGTGGGCATTCGACAACGGTCCACATAAAAAGAGGCAGAGATTGAGGATGTACGGGGCATCAAAGATGAGAGATGAGAGATATACCGTACTTAGGGTTTCGAATTAGGATTTAGAAATTTTAAGAGATGATAGTTAGGATTTAGAAAGGGGAGGAAGAGATACCCAAGAAGAAGAAGAAAGGATGAAGAGATCGGGGGCATTTTGATCTTTTCACATGATTCTTAATGGGTATGAACCCGTTAAGAGGTATATACCACGAATATTCCACAAACTTAATTGATAAATGAACAGCGAGTGCCTAAAGGTCCAATTTTCAAAACTTTGGGTGTCATTGGGGTATTACTGTAACTTCAGGTGTGTATTGGGTATTATTACTAACTTTTCATGCGAGTAGGTCATTCACCCTATAAGATTAGTGGAGAATTTGGAGGAAGAAAATGAAGTTATAAAAATGTATTTCAAATTTGGCTATTTATTAAGAAAACTAAAGAAAACTTGATAAGTGTTGATGTGTTCTAGTTGGTTTGATAGTCGATTGAGTTTATAAAGAGTAGGAAGAATAAGCTTGACTAGTAGAGGAAGTGTATTTCAGTTATTTTACATAAAATCTATTAAACAAAACTGTATATTTTTCTTCGACCGCTCCCAGCAGTCTCTGTTCCCCCTCGCGTCCCATCTCTGTAGATTTTTCTTCATCTGACCTTCAGATGATCTCGGCCCCTTCTGCTTGGGCTGCTCTTCTCCCAGTCAAGCGTGGTTATAAAAAGAAAGTTTTCGATCGTTCCATGATTCGAGTGAGTGCCCGCCTTCTTGCGAAGAAAGCAGGCTCCGTGTCTGCTTTTTAGCCAACGCTCTGTAGTACAGCGCCTGCTCGTTGACATCCCCGGTGGTAGCTCTGTCTAACCGCCGTTGCGCCTTTAGAGTCGCTCTAGACTGCTAGTGAGTTTTGATGTCGTCGTGGAGTATGTTTTTCCCCCTGTTGTCTTGGGTTGGATTGTCGGGTCTCCTGGCTGTCTGCTTCGCTCGCTGGTTTCTGGATGGTGTTTCTTGCTGTGTTTTTGCCCTCTGGGTTGTTTATTGTTATTGTATTTATTTTTTACTCGCTTTATTCTGTTTTACCTCTTGTAAAACCATTGATGCTTGTATGTTTTATTACTGTTTTATTGATTAATATATTTTTGATGGCTGGAGCCTTTTGGCTCTATCCGATTCATCAAAAAAAACAAAACTGTATATTCCATACATTTTTATATCTTTTAAGTAGTTTTAACTTAAGGGGTAATTAAGAGATTGGATACACATTGTTAGGGGCAAATATAAAAAATACACATTTGTGGAGGGTATATGTGATATTCACATATTTGTTAGGGGCATACTTGTTAAAAACCCGATTTAAACACCGTTCCCGACCATCTATCAAACATGGATGGCTTGCAAAGGTTGTTCAGGTTTGCCCAAATCACCTCTTTTCCATAAATTTAAGAACTGTGCAATCTCACTAGCTTGCAAAGATTGTCCAGGTTTGTTCAAATCACCGCAAATTCATGAACTGTGCAATCTCAAGTTCTTATGTTCCCTCGAACTTGTTAAATAGAATAAAACAAAACAAAATAAAATCAGGCCGTATTTCGAAGGCCATAGCGCAATAAGAGCTAAATCCTCTTTATAATTTCCCGAATTTCAAGATGATCATTAAAGAATAAGAGATCGAATGCACCAAAAAATATCCAATTAATATATATTCAAGATAAAGTGTGGATGTGTGGCTATGGCCTTATTCGGTAATAATAATAATAATAATAATAATAATAATAATAATAATAATATAGAATGGACCCCTTCCCATTCCATATGATATCATATGAAACTTTTCCCCTTCAAAACTGAGACAAAACATTTAACCGAAAATCATATCACATTGTATTAGCTCCAATATTCCTGAAGTTGTGTTGTTGTTGTTGTTATAAGCTGATATTCTGCACTTTATTTCACGTGCTTATAATCTAGCTAGTTACTCATCTTAACTCCGACAAAGGTATGAACCGGAAGGCTAATTAACTAATTAACTTAAATGATCTACTAACATGTGCTTGTTAGTGGATCTAAGTGGACTGCATTGTGCCATTATAAATGAAGCACAAACTACTAAAGTGTGTCCCCACTAGAAACGAGTTTTTTTTTTTTTTTTCCCTTCAATATTTTATTTTAAAGATGTCATAGCTACAAGTTACACTTTCAGAGCTATAATATATCTTCATGTCCGTTACTTCTGTTCTATTTATTGCTGCTAACTAGTAACTAATGATGCATTAAGTTTCCTCACCATTTCAAATCTTTTAATTAAGCTGTTGGTGGAGAAAGCATTTGATATGCGATTCGGGAGTGCTACCTTTGCCTTTGCTCAAATCTTGCTGTTGGCTAGGCAATATTCATAAGTAATATATTTCTGTAATTACATTGAGGTGTCTTTGCCATTTAGTCTTCAAAATGTTTTTAAGTATGATGTCGAATGAATCATTACGGGTATCAAATTATGATAGTACCTAGATCTATATCGACGTTTGTTTGTTTTTGTTTTTTTTTTTTTTGCGAGAGATAAGAAATTCGTGTATTAATTAATTGTTTTCTGATTAGGTTTTCATAACCATCCTCATAAGGATCAAATTGTTCAGCAAGGGTGTATAAAAAATGTTTGTAATAGATGCAGTTAATACTGATAGAAAAGACTTCAATAGAACATAATTGCAAAAAGTGAAATAGAGTAAAGTTTATATCTGTATATTCTAGGAATGGATTTGGAAAGTCGCTAATATTAAGATGGACCATATCATTATCTAGTCCTTCATTCTGTCTTATATCTAGTCATTCAATCTGTAGGAGGAGCTGCAGAATTTGGTCATACTTGTTTGGGTCTGTAATGTCTTGGTTTTTCATAGGGGCTTTGCCCTTATTTTGACTTTTTGGCAAAGTCACAGCCATCAATGGATTTGGTGTGTCTTTGCCGGTAGTCGTTTGCTCCGGACTAGACATTGGTATTGTAGACCCAATGATATCTCTGTCAAGGTTTTTTGGCAAAACCTCAGCCATAAACGGACTTGGTGTGTCTTTACTGGTTGCCGTTTGAACCAGACTAGCTATTGGATTTGTAGGCTCAATAGTACCTCTATCTGTATTTAGAGGGAAATGCAAACCCTTCTCATCCCACTTATTATAGGCCGGGGGAGCAGTCTGTGGTGGATTTTTAGGTGAAAATCTGGTCTGGAATAGTTGTTTCTCCAAGCTGGCTATCTTTTCCTGTAATTTCTGTTTTTCAAAAATCAGACAATTTTTATTTTCATTTAATGTTCTTACCGTTCGTGACATTGCCTCGCAATGATCACAAAATAGGATTTTTCCCTGCATATCCTTTGTGATAGAGTATTCCATACTAATGTTTCAAGGCATTCGATATGCACTAGATCAGATTCTATTTCCATTTCTAATTCTTGTATGTTCCTGTGGACTTGTAGAACATAATCGGTAAAACGTATGCTAGTTCTGCTTTTCTCTTGATAAACTAATGCCTCTTGAGGTACAAGAGTTTTTACTGGGTTTATGAAGTTGTCCAAATTCCATTCTAATCCTGCTAGCCTTTGAGAGTCATACGTTAATGGTTTTACCATTTTTATTCCTTTGCTACTTAATAAATCAACTATTTCTGTTACGTTTACTCGGTATTTTACCTTGGAATTGGTTGTAGTTCGTCCTAAGAATGCTATGTGTACTAAAATGTTATCTCCATTATGGACTTCTTCATATCCTTTTGTTTGAATTCCAATATGGATATATCTTGTAAAATCTTGAAGAGTCATCATAAAGTCTGGGCTACAATAAAATATTCCTGAATTGCTATTCATATCAACTTCTATGCTGGCTATCATACCTCTAGCAATATCATTCCATCTATTATCATTGATGCGGTTTGTTTTTGGGAGACGTGTGGATGCACCAGGCATGAGTTCTTACTCGATTTGTATTGAAGGAGGAGACTCCTATGTAGACGACCCTCGATTGGGCGAACGGTACTGGGGTAGGCAGTATTGAGGTGGAGGCTGATGCTCGGCTCGGATCTTTGGGGCTCAGATCCGAGGGTCTCATGTACCTGCAGACGGTCTCGGAACATCGGGGTTGGTCCCAGTGGCAGACCCTCCGACGATCTAGTCAGTCACTATGGGAGAGTAACAGTAACTAGGGTTTGAGTGCAGAAGTTTTGATTACCTGGAGAAGGAGTAGGGGTCTGGTATTTATAGAAGAAGCCAACCGGGTCTGGATCCGGTTGCCCGTGTGGCTGAAGCAGTGGAAAACCGGGCGGTATAGGGCTGACGTGGTAGATGTCGGGGTGGTTTTCGGGCTGACGTGGCAGAGGCCCGGGCAGTTTTCCGGCGTTGACGTGGCAGATCCGAAGGATCAGAAGGAGCGCGCATCCTGAGGGGATCCTGTAGCCCAGGACGGGCCACGTTATTCCTGACCCATATCACAAGCCCCACACTCCTGTGGGGCTGGGTGAACCAGCCATGTAGGAGTGGTTCTTCGCCTCTGTAGGAAGAGCAAGGTGGAAGGTGCGGTGAGAAAGTAGGTTTTTCTATTTCCAGAAGAGGCCAGGGGGTAGGAGGAAGGGATCCCTTATTGGAGTTTGCGCGAGATGCTCAATGTAGAAGTCGGAGTGATGCTCGTCGAGCCTTAGGGTCGGCAGACGAGTCCTGGGGGTCGGCAGACGATCCCCTCGCTAGTTGGAAGAGCGAGGGGATGTCGAGGTCTGTCAGGTTGGAGCTCGGTTTGCCGAGCATCTGGGGTCGGCAGGCGAGGGCCCTTACTTGTCGGAAAAGCAAAGGAGCATCAAGGTCCTGTTGGGGCCCATTTTGTTGAGTACCAAGGGTCGGTGGACGATCTCCTCGCTAGTTGGAAGAGCGAGGAGGAGGCGAGGTCTTCTTCTGGGGCTCGGTTTGTCGAGCACTAGGGGTCGGCAGACGAGTCCCTCGTGACAAGAGGAGGGCTCATGGGGCTCGCGGTGCTATCCGAGCTCCGAGCCCCTCCGAATTAAAGGTGGCTAGCTAGGGCTCGCAGTGCTATCCGAGCTCCGAGCCCCTCTAAATCAAAGGAGGGCAGTTGGGGCTCGCGGTGCTATCCGAGCGTCGACCCTTCTGTGAAAATAGAAGATGAATTATTGGCTCGCGCTTCTATCCGAGCGCCGACCCTTCTGTGAAACAGAAGGGGAATTATTGGCTCGTGCTTCTATCCGAGCATTGACCCTTCTGTGAAATAGAAGGGGAATTATTGGCTCGCGCTTCTATCCGAGCGTCGACCCTTCTGTGAAATAGAAGGGGAATTATTGGCTCGCGCTTCTATCCGAGCGTCGACCCTTCTGTGAAATAGAAGGGGAATTATTGGCTCGCGCTTCTATCCGAGCGTCGACCCTTCAGTGAAATAGAAGGAGAATTATTGGCTCGCGCTTCTATCCGAGCGTCGACCCTTCTGTGAAATAGAAGAGGAATTATTGGCTCGCGCTTTTATCCGAGCGTCGACCCTTCTGTGAAATAAAAGGGGAATTATTGGCTCGCGCTTCTATCCGAGCATCGACCCTTCTGTGAAATAATAGAGGAATTATTGGCTCGCGCTTTGATGAACCCAATAATATTCACATTTAGGAGCAATAATCTTAGTGCAATTAGACATTTAAATGCTCTATATGTGTTATTTTACTCTTATTTTCTCTTTTCCATAGGAAACAGCCTAAAAGCAGCTAACCGAAGCCGATTCAAGGCTAATACAGACTGAGAGGATGAGACACAGGGAACTGCAAAGCATAGGTCGACTGATTCCACCAACAGGCGACTGGACAGAGAGATTGATGGGGCTCGGCACAGTCGACTTCTCCAACATCAGTCGACTTGACTGATGAATCATGAAGCCACAGATGTCTCGGTGCAGTCGACTTACATCCAACACCAGTCGACTGGTATGCGGCGGAGTCAAAAGATAAGAACAGCGAAGATTCATCCTCATCCAAATACGAAGCAAGATTTAGTTATCCAAACCCAGGTTATATGCGAATAACAACTTCTCCAACAAATCAAAGCTAGAGACTGGGGTTTGGCAAGAGCACGTGGTTAGCAGAAAAGGAAGAAAAGAAGAAAAGAGAAAGAAATAAAATGCCGATCAAATAAGGAAATAAATAAATAAAAGAAGAGGACTTTTCTAGAAAAAGATATAAAAAAAACCCTAAATCTCTTTCCGCGTTCTATAAAAATCAACGAAGAGGCATTGTTAAGAAGGAGGGATCGACAGCAAGCATCAAGGTACCAGGATCAAAGAGAGAGGATATCAAGTATTCAACAAGGGAACGGGCCGGTCTATTGTGTGACAGCCAGCCGGCCTATCTGGCCGAACTACATCAGTTTATTTCTTCTCTTTCTAGTTCCGTTATGTTAATCATGTATTCGAAACTGTTAGTCAATAAAAATCTTATTATGTGAAACTAATTTGATAGTTGGGTAGATTGAAACCGTAGTTATGTAATGCTTATATTCTTCTGAATGCTATTCTGTTACTTATTGATTAAACCTGAGAGTATTGGTATAGATTTATAATATACAAACTTGTTCAGAAGTTCTAAGAGCAGTCGACTGAGTGACAGCAAGTCGATTGCCATACAGAACCTGAGATTATCAAGTTTGCATGTTATAAATCTGAATCTGTTATATGAGTATAGAGACGACCCGTATCTCGTGCTCATAACTTGTAACACAGGAATCTTTAGGGGTTCGTGGTTTAATCAACTTGAAGGATCTAGATCTGATACCAATTTCTAGAACTTCGAGTGTTTGTTCGTTTCCATTGTTCTTATGTTTTTTCTCAAGTGCAACTTAGTAGATACCATGCTAAATACTTAAGGAAAGAAACGAATTAGAGTAGATACCATGCCTAATTCTTGGCCTAGGGAAACATTAACTTTAAGGAGTAGATACCATGCCCTTAAAGGAACGAACATGAGTAATTAGAATAGTGAAGAAGGTGACTTAGCATTACTGACTATAGGTGGAAATCAAAGCCCAACTACTTAATAGATATTTGTGATTCAGAACTACTTGATATAGTTTTTAATTTCTCCTATTCTTTTAGAACAACACTTCAAGATTCTTATTTCTTTTTATTGGTTAGTAAGTTAATTTCTACAATCTCTGTGGGATCGACCCTTGCTTTTCACTACGCTTCTATAAACGATTCGTACACTTGCGAGGTTTTTAATTTGTGTCTAGTTAGATCATCTAGATTGCACAACAAGTTTTTGGCGCCGTTGCCGGGGATTGTTAGTATTTTAACTTATAAATCAGTAAATCTTTTCTTTTATTTTATTTTCTTTTATTAATAAATATTTTCTCATCTAGGTTACAGGATTTTGGTGAATGCACGGAAGGCGATCACTTCGTCCAGAGCTACTACCTATTGACGCGGAAACAGAACGCACTCTGCACAGACTAGGTTGGCTGTCTGCAACCAACCAGTCGACTGCTACAAGGAACCAGGCGACTGCACAGAGACCCAATTCACGAGCAATAATGGCTGAGGAAGTACCAAATCGAGTACCAATGCAGGATAAATTCACGCCTAAGAATATTGAGCAACCTTCCTGCATTGCTTATCAACCTAATGTCACAAGGAATATGCATCTATCTCCCCAATTACTTAGCATGGTTCTCCACTTCAGTGGCAAACCAGACGAGGAGCCTCACCTCCATCTGCAAGACTTCTTTGATCTTTACAGAACACAAAGCGTCCAAGGGCTTACCCCTGAACAAATCAGGTTAATCTTATTTCCATTCTCCTTAAAACTTAATGCTAAATTGTGGTACAATTCTTTGGAACCAGGATCAATTAATTCATGGGAGCAATTGGCCACAAAATTCTTGAAAGAATTCTTTCCAGCCCAGAAAACCAAACAACTAAAAAGAGAGATTCAACTCTTCCAACAAAAAGATGGAGATTTATTCTTCGAAGCATGGAAGGATTTCAAGAACAAGCTTCTCAAGTATCCTACGCACAACATGCCTAAAGATGATCAGGTACAAGCATTTTATGAGGGTTTAAATGATACTAATAAGGCAATTGTGGATTCAGCTTGCAACGGGATCTTAATGAGGAAAAGTGGTGAGGAGGCCATCGAATTATTTGAAGAACTCAGCGAGAACTCACAGCAATTCTCAACAAGGGGAAGAGGCATCTCTAAAAAACAGGGAGTTTACGAAATTTCTGGTAGTAATAACATACAATTAGAAATGGTAAACATGAACAAAAAAATTGATATGCTTGTTAATGCAATGACAACAATGGACAATGTGAAAAATCTAACAACAGAAATTTGTGCAATTTGTTCTCATTGTGATCATACAACTGACACATGTTCCATGTCTTCTTTCACAGATCAGGAGCATGCAAACTATGTGGGACAAGGAGTGTTTCCACCAAAGAACAACCCATTCTCGAATACATACAACCCAGGGTGGAGGAACCATCCAAATTTCTCATGGAGCAACAATCAAGGCACTCAATCTTCGCAAGGACATGCACGGAACTTCCAGATGGAAAGTGGGTTTGCTCGGCCAGTTCAAGAACAGAAGAAGTTGGATTTTGAATCCACTGTTCTTCAATTGCTCCAACAACAACATCAAACAAGCAACCAACAAGGGCAGGCAATTCAGAAATTGAAAACTCAAATCGGGCAAATCGCAAAGGAGTTGAGTGAAAGAAAGGCAGGAGAACTCCCTTCACAAACCATACCAAACCCTAGAGGCCAGGAACAGCTCAATTCAGTAACAACTCTGAGAAGTGGTAAGACAATTGACAACAAGGTTGGAACACACGCAGAAGAAGCAGATACACAACTATCAAAAGTTTTGGGTTCCAACAAGGTAAGTGAAAAAGAAAGGACAGTTTTGCCACCATTCCCTCAAAGGTTAGTCAAGCAAAAGAAAGAACAACATTTATTTGATATCTTTGAAACTCTCAGAAAGGTAGAAATTAATATCCCCCTACTTGATGCTATTAAACAAATTCCTTCTTATGCCAAATTTTTGAAAGAATGTTGTACTCACAAAAGAACATTTCAGGTTAGGGAGGATGTGGCTTTGACAGAGGAAGTGAGCGTTGTTTTGTTAAGGAAATTACCTCCTAAATTGAAGGACCCAGGTAGTTTTACCATTCCCTGCACGGTTGGTGAGCACTTCTTTGAAAAGGCACTGCTAGACTTGGGGGCAAGCATCAATCTTCTTTCATACTCTGTTTACGAAAAGCTAGGATTGGAGAAACTAAAACCAACATCCATCACTTTGCAGTTGGCTGATCGCAGCATCAAAAGACCTAGAGGTATTTTGGAAGATGTCCTAGTTCAGGTAAATGATTTCATTTTGCCTGCAGATTTTGTTGTGTTAGACATGGAGGACTCTTCAATGCCATCTTCTTTACCGATCATTTTAGGTAGGCCCTTTATGAGTACGGCTGATATAAAAATTTGTGTTAAAAAGGGTACTATAAGTATGAAAATAAATGGAGAAAAGGTTGAATTTAAAATGTTTGATACACTGAAATTACCACATGATGATCATGAATGCTATAATATTGATGTGGTACAGGAGATTGTTGATCAATCATTTCAGGTACATAGCATTGAACCACTACAAGCCGCAATTACACAATCTCTAACTTTATCTCATGTTAAACAGGAATACGATGACTGCAGGATTGCAGAGACAGTACATGACCTTGAAACTCCAAAGTCATATTCAGGTAAGCTTGCACCTGCATTTGAAAATTTTGTGTCTGATAACACTTGTGTTTCCTCAGACCAGTCGACTGGTGAACGGAACAAGTCGACTATCTCGACTGCTACCAGAACACCAGACGTGGAGCTTAAGCCACTGCCTGAACATCTGAAGCACGTATATTTGGGTGAGAACCAGACACTACCAGTGATAGTTGCTGCAAATTTGAGTGCACAGGAAGAAGATAAGCAGCTGAGGGTACTGCGAGAACACAAAGGTGTAATAGGATGGACCATTGCAGATATCAAGGGAATAAGTCCATCCAAATGCATGCATAAAATACTTCTTGAAGACAATGCAAAACCTAGCAGGGAAGCACGCTTCTATCCGAGCGTCGACCCTTCTGTGAAATAGAAGGGGAATTATTGGCTCGCGCTTCTATCCGAGCGTCGACCCTTCTGACTTGTCGAAAAAAGCCTGTTTGGAGAGAAAAGGTGGAGGGGTAGTGGGGTAATTTTATGCCTGTTGCTGACGTCAAGGGCGCAAAGATCAAAGTGTTTCCAGATCTTGGTGGCCGCTGGATCTTGATAGTTAAGATCCAACGGCCAGATCTTTTTGCAGAAATCGAGGAGTCGCTTTTCCCCTTTAAAACCCCCTCCCCCTCCCTCATTTCTTCATCTTCATTTTATTACTCACTTTCCAATTTTTAACCAGAGCGGGAATCTTACTTGCCGTCGGCGATACTTTTCGGTGACCGTAAATTTCTACGCTCCAGGTTAGTACTTTCTTTTTAGTAATGTCGCGAACTCAGTCCGGTTCCGAGGCTAGCTCGTCAGGCTGTTCCGCGGAGGAATCCGAGCAGGAGACATCCTCGTCCTTGAGTAAGTATAAGGTGAAGGAGGAGGTTCTGACCGACCCTGGGTCGGACGATGGTGATGACGTAGTCTTCGTGGTGTCTCCACTGAGGTCCAGAAGGCCGGGAAAGGAGCCCATGGAGGAGGGTGAAGAGGAGGAAGAGGATGAAAGGGACGGCGAGGACGAGGAGGAGCAGGATCAGGAGGACGATGAGGAAGAGGAGGGGGAAGGCACCGAGGGCGAGGAGGACGACGAAGATGATCAGGGTGCCGAGGGTGACGAGGAAGACGAGGAGGATGAGGTCGACGAACGGGAGGCTGCCCAAGGAGACGCTGGCCAGGGCATGGCTGGAAGGCCGATCGGGGTCGGAGAAGATCTTCCACTTCCCCCTTTGTTGATGCCGTCTCCCGAGCGGAAGGCCCACCCTCGTCGGAAGAAGAAAGTCTTGACCATACCACACAGTCCTTCCTCACCAGATGAGTACGCACCGAGACTGGATTTCGAGTTTTCCCCAGTCTCCTTCAAGAATCCAGGGTCGATTCGGATGTATCCCGATGACATTAAGGATATCGAACCGATCTCTCCAGTGTCGGGCGAAGACACTCGAGTGAAGATTCGCACTAATAGCATCCCGAGCATTTTGAAGGCGGAATATCTGAACATTATTAGGGCCGCCTACTATATTCCGCAGGAGTTCGAGATCTTCATTCCGAGCCCAGGTATTCGGCCCACCACGGCTCTGGCACCGGGTTACTGTATGTTCCCCGAGGACGCCTTCCTCTCGGGGCTGAGGCTGCCTCTGCATCCATTCGTTAAGAGGGTTCTCAAGTGGGCGGGGCTGTGCCCTATGCAGTATGGTCCGAACTCTTGGAAGCATCTAGTCTGCTTCATACTAAAGTGCCAAGAGAATGGAGTGACGCCGAGGCTGACGTATTTCCGAGCCGTTCTTAGGATCGGCTCGCTCGGAGACCAGGAGGGAATTTTCTACTTTTCACCGAGGCCGCATAAAAAGGTTATACACGGTCATCCGGACTCCATAAAGGGGTGGAAAGAAAAATATTTTGTGGTTCGGACGGAGGGGACTTGGGGAATTCCGACCAGGTGGAACTTCGTCAAACCGAACCACAAGCCTCCGAAGCGGAGCGACTTGACTGCCAAGGAGTGGAAGAGGGTGGAGAAGATAGTCGGGGGGCACAGTATCGCATGGCCTCGAGTGACCCAGATACACCTCGCCTGGGCCGGACTGAGTCCCACCGACCCTAGTATGTTTCTTTCCGAATATGTTCATTTTCCTGCCTTCGTGTTAACGTTGGCTCTTCTCCTTTATGTTTTTGCAGGGATGACAACTCAATAGGCGGACGCGAAGAAGATAATGCTTGCTATCGCCAAGAAGGCGAGGATAGAGAAGAAGAAGAAGGCCGAGCAGGAGAGGATAGCGGCCGAGATGCAGAAGCTGGCTGCGCAGGCCGGAGGGTCCTCCAAGGCACCGGCACCGGTGACCGAGGGGCCTTCCCCGGCGAAGAGGGCCAAGAGGCACCACTCTCCCCACTCCCATTCGTGGAAGGCGGCTCGGGATGCCGAGAGTGGTTTGGGCAAGACAGTGGATGCCCCGGGAAAAGGGATCCCCCCTATTCGGCCGACCGCCGCGGAGATGGTGGGCAAGCAGGGTATGCTACCCTTTGCCCCTGATTGGTCGATTGTGCGGGGGGATTCTCTGCTTGATGGGCCTGTGGCGGTCGAGTTCGTCTCGAAGGCCGCCACCGAGCGTTATTCGATGGCCCTGGCGATGCAGACGGCGGACCAGGCCTACATGCGGTGGTGCCAGGGACACCTCTCGGTAAGTTGGCTTGGCTCCGCTTTTCTCATTAACTTGGAGTTTTTTCTGATCTTTCTCTCTTCGGACAGGCGATGCTCCATGGTCAGCACTTCCACAAGTGCTTGGAGAAGGAGATATACATCGTGAGGCGAAATGCGGAGAAGTACCTCCGCAAACTAAACAAGGCCACGGATGAGCTGAAAGATGCCCAGGCCATGGTGGCCGTCCACGAGGCCCAGATAGAGTCGCTCTGCAAAATCCACAAGCAGGACCGAGAGGATCTTGAGGCGAAGATCGTGGCCGAGGAGCAGAAGGGGAAGAAGGCCCTGGAGGAGATGGAGTCGGCCTTGGGGGAGACTCTGATGCAGGCGCAGGACGAGGCGTACGAACAGGCCAAGTTCCACTTTAAGCAGATTTACCCTGAGCAGAACGTGGACCATCTCTGCTACGGATGGGCGCCGAACCTTCCTCCCACCCCGGGGGGCGACGGATCAGGGGGTGACCAGGACGACGACGAGGTGCCACCCCCCCCCCCTCAAGAATAATAGAATAGTCTTTTTTCTTTTTGCTCGTTTTGATGTAAATGCCTTAAGCGGACTGGCCACCGTGGCTTTTGTATCAAACTTTTGAAAAAAATGAAATTTACTTTTTTGGGCCGACCCTTCCAAACACATGTTTTTTGTGATGTTTGTTCTCGTCTTTTGATAGACGCACGGGACCTATGTCGCCCTCCCCATTGTTGTCGAGGTACCACTAGTTCGAGCGGGGGAGGAGTCCATGGAGGCAGCTTTGGCTCGTCAACAGAAGCAAGCTCGGGACCGAGCTGCCGCCGTTAACTATTTTCTGAACAGGTCCAGGGAGCTCAGTCTGGAGGTGGCGCACCTGAAGAAGGCCGTAGCCGACCGGGACTGGTGGGTAATCAAGACGGACTGGTCCCTCTCGGATGCTTCGAGCGGTGGGTCGACTTCGGAGTCTTTCTTTCGTGAGGCCGTAGTCGAGAAGGAGCTGGAGATTCGCAGGCTGAAGCTGGTGTTAGGCGCTGGTCTGATTGAAGGGGCCAGCAACTCGACCCCGGGGTGGTCTCCGATATTTCTATCGGATGGGGCACCACCCGAAGATGCAGGAAGCTCGGTGGCGGGAGTGTCTTCCCAGGCTGGTCCGGCCGAGCATGATCGGAACCCTAAATTCAAGTTCCCAGCTGAGTGCGAGTGAGTTGTGAGCTTTTTTCTTGTATTTGTACCAACGTTCATTGAGTTGTAAGCAATGAGTAATAAATAAGAACATTTGATTTTCCATGCTCTGATTGTCTTGGTTGCTAGGGACGGTTGCTGGGCTCGTTGTGCAGGGGTCGGCTCCGAGGTGACTTATTGCAACGGGCGCGACTGTCGCGGCATTTAGCTTTTTGATAAGCAATAACTGGCAACGTTTCGCATTTCCATGAACATTAATGGTGACGTTTCGCCTTCCGTCGTTTCGTATTCCCAGATACAATAAATGTGGGCCTCAGGGGGCTATATAATCCCCACCCCCCTTGTTGGTTGTCAGGCAGTGAGGCAGTGAGTCGTCTAACTCGGGTGCCTGCCGAAGGCGGGCGCCCAGAGAATAAAATATTTCCGAGTACTCCGGATCGGGGGCACACCGATCACCCTCGGACTATTTGGGGTTCAGGATGTTAGAGCCGTGAGACCCCGGGTTGTTTGTTGGTGAGCGGTGGGCTGACCGATCGGTTCGAGGGTTTGGAGAGAGCCAAAGCGTGGTGGCTCTTCTGCCGTCCTCGAACAATTCAGGGTTTTGGGCTCGTAAGAGCCGTAAACCCCGAGTTGTTCTGGGGCGAGAGAAGGGTCAGCTGAATGGCTCGAAGGCTCGGAGCATTTGTTTCGGGACGGAGAGAGTAGCGGGTCGATGGCCCCCCTGCCATCCTCGAACAATTCGGGGTTTAGGCTTGTAAAAGCCGTAAACCCCGAGTTGTTCGCGGGTGAGAGGGTGGTCAATAATTAGACTCAAGGCTCAGGGAGTCTGCCGAAGACGGACGCTCTAAACCTTAATGAAATTTTTTCAACACATGGTTGTAGGTCGTAACCGAGCGTGCTGGTCGAGCGGCTTTGAAGAAAGCTGCGGCCTTGCTCCGGTTTGCCGAGCCCCTATGTTTGTGAGAACCAGTTGCAAGAGTAGCAGAGGGTCACCGCCGAGTGTCAAGGTCGCGGTGCCTTGAAGAAGGTACCCGCCTTGCTCGGGGTCGACGCCAAACTCCAGTACTTGTTCTCGTGGAGAGACGGTGCGGGCATGGTTAGCGGATGTCGCCTCATACATAGGTTGATGAGCTTGAAGAAGCCCAAACCGAGCGAGGGACGGATGTCGAGCCCCCATACCGGTGAGAAAGACAATTGCGGGCGTAGCAGAGGGTCGCCGCCGAGCGTCAAGGTCGCGGTGCCTTGAAGAAGGCACCTGCCTTGCTCGGGGCCGACACCGAGCTCCAGTACATGTTCTCAGGGAGAGACAGTGCGGGCGTGGCTGGCGGATGTCGCCTCGTACATAGGTTGATGAGCTTGAAGAAGCCTAAACCGAGCGAGAGATGGATGTCGAGCCCCCATACCGGTGAGAAAGACAATTGCGGGCATAGCAGAGGGTCGTCGCCGAGCGTCAAGGTCGCGATGCCTTGAAGAAGGCACCCACCTTGCTCGGGGCCGATGCCGAGCTCCAGCACATGTTCTTAGGGAGAGGCGGTGCGGGCGTGGCTGGCGGATGTAGCCTCGTACATAGGTTGGTGAGCTTGAAGAAGCCCAAACCGAGCGAGAGACGGATGCCGAGCCCCCATACCGGTGAGAAAGACAATTACGGGCGTAGCAGAGGGTCGCCGCCGAGCGTCAAGGTCGCGGTGCCTTGAAGAAGGCACCCGCCTTGCTCGGGACCGACGCCGAGCTCCAGCACATGTTGTCAGGGAGAGACGGTGCGGGCGTGGCTGGTGGATGTCCCCTCGTACATAGGTTGATGAGCTTGAAGAAGCCCAAACCGAGCGAGGGACAGATGCTGAGCCCCCATACCAGTGAGAAAGACAATTGCAGGCGTAGCAGAGGGTCGCCACCGAGCATCAAGGTCGCGGTGCCTTGAAGAAGGCACCCGCCTTGCTCGGGGCCGACGCCGAGCTCCAGCACATGTTCTCAGGGAGAGACGGTGCGGGCGTGGCTGGTGGATATGGCCTCGTACATAGGTTGATGAGCTTGAAGAAGCCCAAACCGAGCGAGGGATGGATGCCGAGCCCCCATACCGGTGAGAAAGACAATTGCGGGCGTAGCAGAGGGTCACCGCCGAGCGTCAAGGTCGTAGTGCCTTGAAGAAGGCACCCGCCTTGCTCGGAGCCGATGCCGAGCTCCAACACATGTTCTCAGGGAGAGATGGTGCTGGCGTGGCTGGTGAATGTCGCCTCGTACATAGGTTGATGAGCTTGAAGAAGCCCAAACCGAGCGAGGGACGGATGCCGAGCCCCCATACCGGTGAGAAAGACAATTGCGGGCGTAGCAGAGGGTCGCCGCCGAGCGTCAAGGTCGCGGTGCCTTGAAGAAGGCACCCGCCTTGCTCGGGGCCGACGCCGAGCTCCAGCACATGTTCTCAGGGAGAGACGGTGCTGGCGTGGGTGGCGGATGTCGCCTCATACATAGGTTGATGAACTTGAAGAAGCCCAAACTGAGCGAAGGGACGGATGCCGAGCCCCATACCGGTGAGAAAGACAATTGCGGAGGGGTCGCCGCCGAGCGTCAAGGTCGCGATGCTTTGAAGAAGGCACCCGCCTTGCTCGGGGCCGACGCCGAGCTCCAGCACATGTTCTCAGGGAGAGACGGTGCGGGCGTGAGTTATCGGAGCACCGAGCCCCAAGCTTGTAAGGGAAGCTTTTCAGGCTCGGTCTGTTATCCGAGTACCGCGCCCCAAGCTTGTAAGAGAAGCTTTTCAGGCTCGCGCTGTTATCAGAGCACCGAGCCCCAAGCTTGTAAGGGAAGCTTTTCAGGCTCGCGCTGTTTATCCGAGCACCGAGCCCCAAGCTTGTAAGGAAAGCTTTTCAGGCTCGCGCTGTTATCCGAGCACCGAGCCCCAAGCTTGTAAGGGAAGCTTTTCAGGCTCGCGCTGTTTATCCGAGCACCGAGCCCCAAGCTTGTAAGGGAAGCTTTTCAGGCTCGCGTTGTTATCCGAGCACTAAGCCCCAAGCTTGTAAGGGAAGCTTTTTAGGCTCGCGCTGTTATCCGAGCACCGAGCCCCAAGCTTGTAAGAGAAGCTGGTCAGGCTCGCGCTATTATCCGAGCACGGAGCCCCAAGCTTGTAAGAGAAGCTTTTCAGGCTCGCGCTGTTATCCGGGCACCGAGCCCCAAGCTTGTAAAGGAAGCTTTTTAGGCTCGCTCTGTTATCCGAGCACCGAGCCCCAAGCTTGTAAGGGAAGCTTTTCAGGCTCGCATTTCAGGCTCGCACTGTCATCCGAGCACCGAGCCCCAAGCTTGTAAGGGAAGCTTTTCAGGCTCGGTCTGTTATCCGAGCACTGAGCCCCAAGCTTGTAAGAGGAGCTGTTCAGGCTCGTGCTGTTATCCGAGCACCGAGCCCCAAGCTTGTAAAAGAAGCTTTACAGGCTCGTGCTGTCATCCGAGCACCGAGCCCCAAGCTTGTAAGGGAAGCTTTTCAGGCTCGGTCTGTTATCCGAGCACCGAGCCCCAAGCTTGTAAGAGAAGCTTTTCAGGCTCGCGTTGTTATCCGAGCACCGAGCCCCAAGCTTGTAAGAGAAGCTTTTCAGGCTCGCGCTATTATCCGGACACCAAGTTCCAAGCTTGTAAGGAAAGCTTTTTAGGCTTGCACTGTTATCCGAGCACGAGCTCGAGATATGTTCTTTATTTGTTACAAGATAGGAAGCTGTAGGCTTGTTTTAAGAAAACTGGCATATTTACAATATATTTGAACTTTACAAAAGACTAGGCATGACGTGCCGATTACATTCTTGATAATTTACATGGAGGCTACTCTCCTCCTAAGAACTTGATTAAGTGTTCTGCGTTCCAGGGCCTCTTGATGGGCTTGCCTTCGGCACTGGTCAGGCGGTACGTGCCTGGGCGCACGACTTCGGATACTTTGTAGGGGCCCTCCCAATTTGGTGCCAACTTTCTCTTCTGGCTGGGATTGGATACCGCCAGCTTTCGGAGGACAAGATCTCCGAGTTTGATGTCCATTGGGTGCACCTTCTGGTTATAGAACTTGTCAATTCTTTGCTGATAGATGCTTCTTCTAATGGTGGACTTTTCCCTGACCTCATCTATGAGGTCCAGGTCGGCTCGCAGCTGTTGGGAGTTGGCGGCCTCGTCGAAAGCCATGATTCGGGGTGAAGGAATCCCGATCTCTAAGGGAATGACGGCCTCTGCGCCGTATGTCAGATTGAAAGGGGATTCTTCCGTGGGGATTCTCTTTGTTGTTCGGTGGGCCCAGAGAACGCTGGGTAGCTCGTCGACCCATAACCCCTTGGAAGAGTTATCGAGTCGTTTCTTGAGGCCATCGAGGATTTGGCGGTTCGCATTCTCGGCCTGGCCGTTAGACTGGGGATGGCATACTGAGGAGAAGCGCTGCCGGATCCCGAGGTCTTCGTAGAACTTGCAGAAATTCTTACCCACGAATTGAGTCCCATTGTCTGTGACGAGCACCTGCGGAATCCCGAAACGACAGACGATGTGTTTCCAGAAAAACTGCTGAGTCTGTCGCTCGGTGATTGTTGCTAACGGCTCGGCCTCGATCCACTTAGTGAAATAGTCGATAGCCACAATGAGAAACTTTTGCTGGCCCGTTGCTTTTGGAAATGGGCCTACCAAATCCATCCCCCACATTGCAAAGGGGGTCAGACTGGCCAAGGACCGGAGGTTTGCCTGAGGAGCCCTCTTCACGGGAGAGAACCGTTGGCAGGGGCCACACTTCTTCACTAGGGCGAGGGCGTCGTGCAGCATAGTGGGCTAGTAGTACCCGTGATTTAGCGCCTTCCGTGCTAGTGCACGGTTTCCCATGTGACATCTGCCGATCCCCTCGTGCAGCTCCTTGAGGGCGTACTTGGCTTCGTCTGGGCTTAGGCAGCGGAGGTAGGGTCTGCCATCGGTTGTTGTATAGGATCTTTTGAAGAGGGTGGCATTAATGACCGCGAACCTTTCGGATCGGACCCTGATCTGCCTTGCTTCAGCTCGGTCTTCGGGGAGCTCTCCCTTGACTAGAAATTTTTTGATAAGAGTGGTCAGTCATCAGGGGGAGCTCCGTCTTCGACGCACAGAACCTCCGGGGAGTCTGTACTTGGCTTCAACAGGACTTCAATCAGGACCATGCGGTCGAGGCCTTCAAATGATGAGGAAGTCAATTTTGACAGGACGTCGGCCTGGGCATTCAGCTCCCGGGGGATCCTTACGACAGCCGATTCGTCGAAGGACGATAATAGGCATTGAACCATGGCTCGGTACCTGATCATTCGATCGTCACGGGCCTCGTAGTCCCCGGTGATCTGGTTGACCACCAGTTGAGAGTCGCTAAATGCCCTGATCTGTCTGGCACGGCTTGATGAGCTAGGTTGAGCCCGGCGATCATCGCCTCGTATTCAGCCTCGTTGTTAGAGACTGGGAAGTTAAGGCAGAGACAATACTGGAGGAGGAAACCATCCGGGCCCTGAAGGATGATGCCCGCACCACTCCCCGTTTCGCAAGAGGATCCGTCGACGTAAACTTCCCATGTCTGGTCGGCTTCTTTGCTCGCGGGTTGCTCGGAGATGGTGCATTCTGTGATGAATTCGGCGAGGGTCTGCCCTTTGATGGACGTTTTTGGTTGATAGCCGATGTTGTACTGGCTAAGTTCGATCGACCATTTGACTAGTCGTCCGGAGCTCTCGGGTTTGTAGAGCACGGCCTTCAAGGGTTGATCCGTGAGTACTTGGATCGAATGCGCCTGAAAGTAAGGGCGAAGCTTTCGCGCGGCTATGACCAAGGCGTACGCCACCTTCTCCATCCTGGAATACCGGGTCTCGGCATCGAGCAGGACCTTACTCACATAGTAGAGGGGCTTTTGAACCCCTTCCTCCTCGCGGACGAGGACGGCGCTGAGCACGTTCTCCGAAGCAGAAAGGTAGAGCCAGAGTGGCTCCCCTGATTCGGGTTTGCTGAGGAGAGGAGGGTTGGCGAGGTACTCTTTCAACTGTGTGAAGGCCTCTTGCTGTTGAGCACCCCACTCGAACCTTCCAGTGCTGCATAGCGCCTTGAAGAATGGAAGGGACTTCTCTCCTGACTTGGAGAGGAAACGGCCGATGGCTGCCAGTCTCCCCGTTAGCCTCTGGACTTCTTTGACATTCCTGGGAGGGGCCATGTCTATTATGGCCTGGATTTTTTCGGGGTTTGCCTCGATGCCGTGCTGGCTGACGATGAACCCTAAGAACTTCTCCGAGGAGACGTCGAAGGCGCACTTCGCCGGGTTGAGCCTCATGTTGTGGGTTCGAAGGATCCCAAAGGCCTCTTCCAGGTCGACGACGTGGTGCTGTTCTTGTTGGCTTTTGACGAGCATGTCATCGACGTATACCTCCATGTTATGCCCGATTTGATCTTTAAAGACTCGGTTGACGAGCCTCTGGTAGGTGGCGCCGGTGTTCTTCAGCCCGAAGGGCATGACCCGGTAGCAATATAGTCCCTGGTCTATGACGAAGGACGTCTTCGCGATGTCGAGAGAAAACATCCGGATCTGGTTATAGACTGAGAAGGCATCCATGAATGATAAGAGTTTGTGCCCCGAGGTCGCATCGATCAGGGCGTCAATGCTGGGGAGAGGGAACGGATCCTTGGGGCATGCCTTGTTGAGGTCGGTAAAATCTATGCAGATCTTCCAACTTCCGCTCGCCTTCTTGACCATGATGACGTTTGCTAGCCAGTCCGGGTAGCTGACCTCTTGTATGAAACGCGCGGACAAGAGCTTGTCAACTTCTGCGTTTACCGCCTGTTGTCGCTCCGGGGCGAACTTGCCCCTTTTTGGACAACTGGTTTTGACTCGGGGATCACGCTGAGTTTATGCATGATGAGATCCTCGGAGATGCCAGGCATGTCAGAGGGTTTCCAGGCAAAGAGGTCGACATTGCGCCGAATGCAGGCGATTAGGGCGGACTTGAGGTCGGAGGCAAGGGAGCAGCTTACTCGAAAGTGCTTCGACGGATCCCCTATCTCGAACGAGACATCTTGCAGCTCGTCCGCCGGCTCTGGCTCTGGCTAGGTTCTTTCGGGCTCCAGCTCGATGGCATCGAGGGGGAACACCCCGCTTCCGATTTCCATCTGTTCGAGGTCATGCCTGTCGTGACATCGAGGGTGACAATCCCGTCTATAGTTATGGGGACACCGGAGAATCCGTGCAGGGTGTACCCAGCGGGTTTTAGTTTCTCACGGGAGAGCTTCAAGTTCACGAATGCTTCCAGGAACAGAATATTAACCAAGCTCCCGTTGTCCATGAGGATTCGCCGGACCTCGAAGTTCGCCATGCTGAGGCCAATGACCAGTGCGTCGCAATGAGGAAGCCGAACTCCTTCTAGATCCTCTCCTGAGAAGGAGACAGGAATTTGCTGGACCTGGGGGGAGAGAGGGCCTTGTACGGTGTTGACATCCCGGACGAAGGCTTTGCGGGAAGTGTTGGATTCCCCTCCCATGGGCCCTCCATGGACGCAGTGCAGGATTGCTTGTCCCTCGGGTACTTCGGGCTCCGGATCTTGCTCGGGACGCCGACGGTGCACTCGAGGAGGAGGGGAATCCCTCCTATTTCTGTTGTCCCTTCTGTTCCCGGGTGCCTTCCCTTTTGAATTCTCGGAGGTACCCCCGTTGAATGAGGGCCTCAATTTCGTCTTTCAGGGCGTGGCAGTGATCTGTGTCATGCCCGTTGTCCCGGTGGAATCGGCAGTAGAACCGCTGATCCCTCTTCTTGCTGGTGTTGTTGGACGGTCGAGGAGGGTACTGGACGAGGTCGCTGTCTTCAATCGCAAAGAGAATTGTCGACACGTTCTGCGTCAGCGGAGTGTACCTCTCGAAGCGGGGGATCGGCGGAACCTTCTTTGCGGAGCCCCCGTCTCTTGGAGCTTTTTTCGCCGGCTCGACCTCGTCGGCCTTGCGCTTCCCCTTCCCGGGAACTTCCTTCTGGTCCTCTGGATTGAGGGCCTCTTCGGCTCGAATATATTTTTTGACCTGGTTGAGGAGGTCAGGGAAGTCTACTGGCGGCTTCTTTGCCAGGGAGGCCTTCAGCTGTCCATGTCGGACGTTGTGGCGGAAGGCTGCCGAGGCAACGCCGGGGTCGAGGGATGAGACTGACCTCGCCTCGGCGGTGAACCGTCGGACAAACACTCGGAGTGGCTCCCCCTCCTTTTGCCGGAGTCCAAGTATGGACGCACTCGTTCTTTTGGCCTTTCGGCTGGTTACGAAGTGGGCGAGGAAGCTGCCCTCTAGCTGGTCGAAAGAATAGATGGAGCCAGGGGTGAGCTTGGAGAACCATTCCCGAGCCGGACCCCGAAGTGTTGCGGGGAAGGCTCGGCACAGGAGGGGATCCGATGCGCTGTGAATCATCATGAGGGTTTTGAAGCCCTCCATGTGATCAGCAAGATCGCCCTCGCCGTCATATGTCTCGAACTGAGGCGAACGGAAGTTGCGGGGTATCTCCGCCTGCAGGATGAGGGCGGAGAAAGGAGGGCGAACCGGCCTGTACCCCTGAGTTGCTCTTGGGTCGCCGTTACCAACATGGTCGAGGCGCTCTTCCATTTCTTGGAGGCGCCTCAAAATGTCGCCATCATACTCTGGGGGGATTGTCGAGGGGCGAGACACGCTAGCCTCGGCCTCCGACCGTGTGCGGGAACGGCGGGCGTTCTCATTGATGGGGACCCCTCGGATGGCACCCAAGATTTCCCTTCGGAAGTCCTGGAACTCCTGGTGGGTAACTGGGGCTCCTACGGCCCGGTTTGGTTGGGCAGACTGTTGCCGACCAACCCAGCTGAGCGCAGGCTCCCGCCTTTGGGACGGGGGTCTCGGATGGTTCGGAGCCAAGTTGGAAGCGGCTCCTCCCCTGCCATGGCTGGCGTGTCGGTTCGAGATTATCCCCCGCAGGTCGCTCTGGACCGGATGGGAGGCGTTTGGCTAGGGCCCGTGACTGGCCCCCTTGTTGTTTGGTCCCTGAGCATCGGCCGCGATGCCTTGTGGAGGCACATCGTGTCGGTGTGCGGAGGTAACAGCTTTTGCGGCCTTGGGCGCCATGTGAGCTCGGGTCGACGGGGGTGCCGATGGGGGCGGAGCTCGGGTCGGCGTCTACGAGGGTACCGTTAGAAGCGAGGCTCGGGTTGGCGTCTACGATAGATAGTTTCCCACAGACGGCACCATCCTGATGCGGTTTGTTTCTGGGAGACGTGTGGATGCACCAGGCGTGAGTTCTTACTCGATTTGTATTGAAGGAGGAGACTCCTATGTAGATGACCCTCGATTGGGCGAACGGTACTGGGGTAGGCAGTATTGAGGTGGAGGCTGATGCTCGGCTCGGATCTTTGGGGCTCGGATCCGAGGGTCTCGTGTACCTGCAGACGGTCTCGGAACACCGGGGTTGGTCCCGGTGGCAGACCCTCCGACGATCTAGTCAGTCACTATGGGAGAGTAACAGTAACTAGGGTTTGAGTGCAGAAGTTTTGATTACCTGGAGAAGGAGTAGGGGTGTGGTATTTATAGAAGAAGCCAACCGGGTCTGGACCCGTTTGGGGCCAGGTCTGGACCCGGTTGCCCGTGTGGCTGAAGCGGTGGAAAATCGGGCGGTATAGGGCTGACGTGACAGACGCCGGGGCGGTTTCCGGGCTGACGTGGCAGAGGCCCTGGCGGTTTTCCGGCGCTGACGTGGCAGATCCGAAGGATCAGAAGGAGCGCGCATCCTGAGGGGATCCTGTGGCCCAGGACGGGCCAAGTTATTCCTGACCCATATCAATCATATAAGGTGATTAGAGTTTTGCAGCCTAAGTTTTTTCACATAAGTCAATTAATACCTATGACTATTAAACCTAAATGCATTAATTTATATAAAACCAAAGGACTAGAAAATCAATATAAAACCAAAGGAAGGAGACAACCTTTAGAGTAACCAATTAAATTTCAGACTAAAGGAGAAGCTCAAATTCTAAACCTAGCCGCCCATGATCCACAAGCTTGGTCAAATATTTTAGATGTATGGAAATATACACTAATAGGAGATTATTATAGAACCTCTTTAAATCTAGAAACAGAAGAAATGTACAAGTATTTAGAAACATTTTTAGGAGAAAGCGTTAGAGCTTTATGGGAAGCCTACAAAGTTTCGTATGTAGAAGATTATAATACACTGCTAATGCTAGGCCCCAATCCTTATAATTTTGTAAACAAAATACAAGCTTTAGTCACGGGAGAAGACCCGAATACGGGAGCACTAGGATTACAAAAAGATGCTATCAGAACTTTAGAACAATTAAGTCTATACAAATGGAAGTATATAAAGAAATTTCTTAATGACTATTTTTATTATACCTGTATTTCAGGAAATGCCTTTAACCAAGATTTAGGAGACAAATTATTTAGAAAACTTCCTGAAGCCCTAGGAATAGAAATATCAGAAAAATGGAAAAATTGGCCAGAAGTAATGACAGCAAGTCCAGGTCACCCATGGTCAATAGGACAAAGAATACAACATGTTATTAATGTATTAAAAGAAAAATGTACAGAAATACAAATTCAGAAACAATTAAAAAACTCAAATTATGGATTTTGTAAAGAAATATACACTCCTCAGACATATGGTATAGGAGAAAGGAGAGCTAGAACTTATAACGAACATAGCAGACGCACGAAACAAAACATAAAATATAGGAAGAAAAAAATACTTTTTAAGAAAATCAAACAGACGAAAACCATATTTAGACCCCCAGAAACATGTTAGAAAATTTAAGCCAAATAGATTGTATAAAAATAAACTCGAATGTTATACATGTGGTAGCCCAGAACATTTGAGTAGAACTTGTCCTAAGAGAATAAATAGACATGATAAAAGTAGCATACTTATAGAATGCACAAATGAGGATTTAATTAATATTGACAAAATAGTATCTGATACTGAATCAATTTATTCGATCGTCACTATAAAAGACTTTGATGAAGAAAATGAGACACAAGACAATAAACAACCAAATGAATTAATTGAAGATTTTGCACCATTTCCCAGTATACCAGAATTAGACTTCTCTGATTTAGATATGTTGGACATAGAATCTACTGGTAAGGGACAAAAAACTCCTTCCTTATCGACCTCAAGCCTATTGGAAACCTGCAAACACAACTGGCAGGCCCGAACAGGTATGGATAGCATGCCATGTTTGTTTTGTAAAGGATACCCTAGTAAGATGAACAGAACAAAATGTTCCAAATGTTACCAAGAAGGTTGTATAAAATGCATAGAAAAGAACTACAATATTACACTTAGTTATTCAATACCCAAACCAACAATAAATACTGACGAAGTAAAAATCCTAAGAAAAAGAATAGAAAATTTAGAAGATACACAGAAACTCCATTATACAAAGGTAGAAACAATAGAAGAAAGGTTAGAAAAAGGAAAAATGGTAGTAGACCAGAACGTGCCAACAATAGATCCATCAAATTGATCTAATCCAAATATGCAATAAAGATAGACTAAGGGCACTCAAAGTTAGATGTGTGATAAGAATGATGGCCTACGAAGTAAAGTGTCTAGCATTAATCGATACAGGGTGTACAAACTGTATTATAAATAAAGATATAATCCCAAAACAATACATTGTAAAAGCCTCGAAACCTGCAGTAGCCCAACAAATGGATGGAAAAGTTTTTACGTATGATGATCTGTTAATCCCAAATAGTAAAATTAGATTTGAAATCAACTGTGGAGAAAGTATACAATACACATTACCCAAAGAATCCACATGGGTTAGACAACTTGATCTAAGCAATGATTTAATTTTGGGATTAAGCTTCTTATTAAAAGATAAAGGCAGTATGCTAATAAGTAAAGATTACTTGCAGTTACAGAAACATACAATCTTTACACCAGTTTATACACACGACGAACCAACCAGGATAAGAGAACTAGAAAATCCCAAAGAAGAAAAAGAATGCAATTGTCCCCATGAAAGACAATGCGAGTTACATAACATAATTCCCAATGACGATTACAGTGCTCATGATATAAATCAAGAGTATGAGATAGAAGTCCACACAGACTTTATGAATATAGAACATCTTTATTACACCCTCATAAGTGAACAAGTTGTTGAACAACTAATATCAAAAATAGAGAAATTAGGAATAATGGGTGAAGAAGTACTAAAATATTGGGATAAAGATAAGGTCATGTGTAAGCTAGATATTATAAATCCTGAATATAAGGTTAGAACAGCAAAAATAAATGCCACAAACCAAGACATAGATGATTTTAAAATGCATATTACAGATCTTCTAAAATTAGGGGTTATCAGAAGATCTGAAAGTCCCCACCGATCTGCTGCTTTTATTGTTAGAAAGCATAGTGAAATAGCTAGAGGAAAAAGTTGAATGGTAATTAATTACAAAAGATTAAATGACAATACCAGAGATGATGCATATGATATCCTAGAAAAAACCAGATTAATAAATCAAATACAAGGATGTAATATCTTTAGTAAGTTTGATTTAAAGTCCGGATTTTGGCAAATTAAAATGCATCCTGAAAGTATAGAATGGACAGCATTTACATGTCCCGAAGGACATTTTGAATGGCTCGTCATGCCTTTTGGCCTTAAAAATGCACCATGTGTTTTTCAAAGAAAGATGGACGACATTTTTCTAAAGCACAAAAAATTTGTTGTTGTTTATATAGACGATATCCCAGTTTTTAGTAAAACAAGGCAAGAACACAGAGGACATCTGCAGATTATTATTTCAGAATTTATTAATCATGGTATCATAATTAGCAAAACAAAGATGCAGCTGTATAAACCACAAATCGAATTTTTAGGAGCCATTATTGGGCAGGGAAGAATTAAACTACAACCCCATATTGCCCAAAAAGCTTTAGACTTTTCAGAAAAATTAGACGAATTAAAACAGCTCCAGCAATTTTTAGGGTTGGTCAATTATGCAAGACCTTTTATAAAAAATCTAGGCAAAATTGCAGGACCCTTATATGCAAAAACTTCCCAAAAGGGACAAAGATACTTTAACAAAGAAGATGTTAAATTAGTCCAACAAATTAAGAACTTGATTAAAGAACTTCCAGAATTAGCATTACCATTAGATTCAGACTATCTAATTATAGAATCAGACGGTTGCAATACAGGCTGTGGTGCAACTTTGATTGCTAAACCAAATAAGTATTCCAAAAAAACTTTAGAAAGAATTTGCCGCTATGCTAGTGGTAAATACAAAGAAAAAGGTAACATTAGCAGTATTGATGCCGAATTATTGGCCATCTCTTATGCTTTAGATAGTTTTGAACTGTTTATTATTTCTAAAAAAGAAATAACTGTTCGAACAAACTGTGAAGCCATAGTTTCTTTTCATTCAAAGATGGCTTTAGAACAAAAACGTAGCTCTAGACGACATTGGCTTAATTTTTTAGACCGGTGCCTTCACCTTGGCACCCATATCACTTTTGAACACATCAAACGCAGTACTAATATCTTACCCGATACTCTTAGCCGCCTGCTCCATCAGCATGCTCTAGTGGACATAGGAGATATAGGTACATCTTTTGACTTACTTAATGTAGATGAGCATCCACAAACTTATAATGTAACCCAAGAAGATCTAGTATTGACAGAAGTCATTGCCTTCTTAGAATATTGCACAGAAAATTAATTCATTTCCATAATTACTAAAATGAACAATGTAACAACTCTTCATGAGCTATTAGAATATTGGTGGGTTAAAGAACCACAGCTACAATTATATCCACCAGGTTAAATGAAATTCGAGAACAACGATATGCTCAAATTATTAAACAAAAGGCAAAGAACCTTGAAAAACATGGGGCACTATCCACATCAGAAGTATTTCTCACAATAGATATAAGACAGAATGAAGGACTAGATAATGATATGGTCCATCTTAATATTAGCGACTTTCCAAATCCATTCCTAGAATATACAGATATAAACTTTACTCTATTCCACTTTTTGCAATTATGTTCTATTGAAGCCTTTTCTATCAGTATTAACTACATCTATAACAAACATTTTTTATACACCCTTGCTGAACAATTTGATCCTTATGAGGATGGTTATGAAAACCTAATCAGAAAACAATTAATTAGTACACGAATTTCTTATCTCTTGCAAACACCACACGATTATGATCTAATGAATACTTTTTATGTCAATATGCAGATGGCAAGGCCACCACCACAACCAGGGATCCGTCCTGATAACATATTTCCACCACAGAACAGCCAGCAGACCAGCGAGAGCAGAACCCCCCAGGGAACCCCCCAAGAACGATTGCGATTCGGAAACCAAGAACTTTTTGTTTTTTTCAAATGGCAATCCTCCTTTCAGAACATATTCTCATATTTCTACATCAAAAGAACAACAATGCATCTTAGACAATTTATGGATTGCATTTAATAGAAAGGACCAGAAATATTTTTTAGCAGCCATGAATTCTTTATCAGAAGTATTTAGTCAGAACCAGAGAGGGTACAAGTTTTATGCAGTTCTCCAAGGTAATTTAGTAGGTGTTTTTCATACTTGGATAGAAGTAGCAGACAGTATTAAGAACTTCAAAAATCTAGTTTATAAAGGTTTCTATAATTTGTCAGAAGCACTAGATGTAGCTAGAAGCTACTTAGGACCTAACTATTTTGTTTCTCCTTCCCTAAGATCCATGCAGGAAACACCCCTGGAATACTCTATCACAAAGGATATGTGTTGGATCCTGTAGGCAATGCAAGAAACACTAGAGGGGGGTGAATAGTGTTTTATAAAAAATTTAAAATGCGGAATTGAGAATTTCTTCTGTTCAGTCGACTTGAGAGATAGATCAGTCGACTGTAACCATAAAAAGAAGTATTTTAAAGAAGTCTGTTAAGTCGACTTAGAGATGAGACAGTCGACAAGACACACAAATTATTTCAGAGTAGTACGAGTCTGACCAGTCGACTTATATGAGTACACAGTCGACTAGTTTCACAGTAAAAACAATAAACTGAGAAAATAGAAATGCAAGTAGAGAGATACAACCACAGAGTGCATACGATGTATCCTGGTTCGGTCCTTCCGACCTACATCCAGTCCCCAAGTAACCCACTTGAGATTTCCACTATTCTTGAAAAAGATTACAAGAATACCCTACGGTGTTCAGACAACAATCTTGTCCAACCCGTAGTCCTTTCTCTCAACCAGAGAAAGCAACCCACTCTTCCACCAAGAGTGACAAACATGACTCTACACCCTAGAGTCCTACTCTCCAACCGAGAGGAAAAGAAAAACAATAAAAATTGTTTACAATCAACCTATAGCCTTATTGTGATTGTGATATAGTACGTGGCTAATTGGTTGACTTCCAAATCCAGTCCAAAGCGAAATTCAATGTTATGATGGACTGAAGACAGAGAACCAAGTCTTAGTGAAGTTTGAAAGCTTTTATCACTGTTAAGCACAAAACTTAAAGTTATTCTTCAAAAATTGCCTGGAGTGTTGTATGTATCTTTTCACAGTGAATGCTATTCTCTATTTATAGAGTTAGAAACACTGGACGTTGGGAAACAGTTGTTCCAACTGTCAACCAACGGAATAAAAGATTTGAATTTGAAAAAATGAGTTTAAAACAGAAAACTGTCAAAAGCACTTGAACAGTCGACTGGGTTGCCATAATGAGTCGACTGGTCAGAGTTTGAATAAGATCAGGCAGTTTTGTACAGACTCAGTCGACTGGTATAAGTGGCAGTCGACTGGTACTTAACAGATGATCTAGTTCAAGCTGTTTTGACCTTTGGATTTGAAAACACACAGTTATAAAAAGTTTATATGTGAGTGTATGTGTGTGTGACAAGACTGTACATCATTCTAAGACTCAATAAAAAAAATATTACATTTGTTTACAAGACACATAAATAAATGACATTAAAACATTGGTCTTGATTTGAGTCTTGAGTCTTGAGTCTTGAGTGAAGTCATTGTCTTTATCTTGAGCTATGCTTGTTCATTTGTTCAGCTTTAGAGAAATGAGGCCTTTGTGTATCTTCTGATACAACCTGCAATTATATACAGTATAGCACAGATACATGTTGCATTTGTGTTGTAATCATCAAAATCAGAATCAACATTTTCCCCCTTTTTGATGATGACAACACAATAGCTGATATCAAAAGAAAATAATACAAGCATTCATATGCTCCCCCTATCAATAATACATAAATTATCAAAAAAATTAACATCATAATACACAATGTATGTCAGTCGACTTATCACAAAGAGTCAGTCGACTTGATCACAAACAAAAATACTAAGAGATAGTAGAGTATTATCAGTGTTTTTCTCCCCCTTTGTCATCAACAAAAAAACACAAATGGGAAGAAGAAATAAGTCATTGAGATAACATAGTACAAAAAAAATAATTAACAACTGAGTCTTGAAAACAACTGAGTCTTACAAAATAACTGAGTCTTACAAAATAACTGAGACTTACAAAATACCAAAATAAGAAAATGCAGCAAGGAAAATACATAGTAAATAAATAAAAATAAAATCATCAGTCTTCATCTTCGTCGTCGTCATCTTCGACATCTTGAGACGGAGGTGGAAATTGAGAGGTGAACAGATGGGTCAGATGGGAAATATGGGATTCAAGGGTATCTTGACGATCCATGAGGTAGTTAACAGTATTATAGAGACTGCGTGGATCATCAAAATCAGCTTGGGGGCGAGAAGAGATAGAGGCTGAAGATGGTCTAGCAGAAGTGGCTAAAGGAACTTGGGTGTGGGGAGAAGTCCTAGTGGTTGAGCTAGGTGGAGGATCAAGAAGCTTCATGCGTGCTAAACTTGCACGATCGAAGCATTCAAAGTGCTTAACAACATTTGTCTCGGAGTCGAGATCAATATCATAAGCACAGAAAACACGAGTAAGGAGAGCACCAAAGGGTAGAAAGTGGGAATGACATTTTGTGAATTCTAGGAAAAATGACACGACCCCAATTAACATTGATTTTACCAAAGATTGCATATACTGCTTGTTGCAATTCCACGGAATACTGATCACAACTCTCTGTTTTGGGAATAATATTATAGGACAGTATCCGTGCAACAAGTTTTGCAATAGGTGTAATGGATTTATTTGACATAGGGGGTCCATGGTTGGCAAAAAGATTTTAGACAAGATAGAAGCATCATCCATTATGATTTCTCCTAAATCAAGTCCTTCATCATCGATACCCATAATCAGATTAATTCGCTCGGATGTGAGTTTGATTTTCTTATTTTTCACAGAAGAATAAATTATAACTTCTCCATCATCTGATTGAACTACTCTCATATTGGTATAGAATAGATAAATGAGTTGAGGGTAATAATGGGGTTGATTTTCTAAGGATAAAAAATCATAAAGGCTACAATTTTGAAAAAGAGACACAAGGTTAAACCTATCAAGATCATTAAAATTGACAAATCTACCAGGAAAAATAAGAATGGTACAAATAATATACCATTTTTCCAAGAGATCAGGACTTCTAAGATATTGTGAGTAGTCCTTAGAGGTAGAACTGTCATCTACATGAGAAGTTTTTGATCTTTTTGGTGCCATAATAAGAGTGAAGGGAAAGAGATTTTACCAACAAAAAACAAGGAATCAAACAGCAAAGGGGCAAGAAATCAACTTCAAGACAGCAGCTCTTCAGTCGACTTCTTCTCTATTCTTCTCTTTCTCTTCAAGATTTCCAGATCTGGTGAAAAATGGATTGGGTAAAAGTGAAAGGAGGGAGGCAGTGATTTTAGGGTTTTTAACTGATGGGAACGGCTGAGATCGAATGAGAAATGAGATCAACAGCCAAAAATGGTCAAGGGCGAGTCAAAAGATGAAAAGTTATCTCAAAATCGGTGCGACGATTCGAAGTTGAAGACAGAATGATTCGCGACAGTCGACTGTTATTAAGGTGCAGTCGACTTAGTCGAGAGAAAAATAAATAATTATCACAACTGATCAGTCGACTTGTTGAACATCTCAGTCGACTATTCAGAAAAGAAAATAAGTAAAAACATACGTGGAAGTCGACTGAACATCATATGCAAGTTGACTTACAAAAATTAATTTCATCAAATATCAATAAAATCACATATCCCTAGTTCTCTTCTTAAAGTAATAAAGGTGTCTTCTTTAAGGGGTTTGGTAAAGATATCAGCTACTTGTTTATCAGTAGAGATAAAGTCTAAAGAGATGTCTCCTTTTAAAACATGATCACGTAGAAAATGATGTCGAATATCAATATGTTTCGTACGTGAATGTTGAACCGGATTCTTAGATAAGTTAATTGCACTGGTATTATCACACATTATTAAAGGTCTTTCAAAGGAAAATACCATAATCGAATAGGGTTTGTTTCATCCACAAAATTTGTGCACAAGCCAAACTTGCAGCGATATATTCAGCTTCTGTAGTAGATAAGGATACTGAATTTTGCTTCTTACTGCACCAAGAAACTAGTGAATGTCCCAAAAAATGACATGTCCCACTAGTGCTCTTGCGATCAGTTTTACTGCCAGCAAAATCAGTATCACTATATGACAAAAGTTGAAAGTTATCGGTGCGTGGATAGAATAAACCATAATCAGATGTGCCTTTAATATATCTTAAAATTCGTTTCACAGCTTTCAAATGAGATTCTTTAGGACTAGACTGATATCTAGTACACAAACATACACTAAACATAATATCTGGTCTACTAGCAGTTATATATAAGAGTGAGCCAATCATAGCTCGATAGAGTTTCTGATCGACACTCTTACCTAATATATCTTTGTCAAGGATAGTGGTAGTAGCCATAGGTGTGGATTTACTACTTGTGCTATCCATGTTAAACCGTTTGAGTAATTCCTTTGCATATTTTCCTTGATTAATAAATATGCCATTTGGAGACTGCTTAATTTGTAGTCCAAGGAAATAATTGAGTTCACCCATGTGACTCATCTCAAACTCATTTTTCATGGTGTTAGCAAACTCTTGACATAGCTTAATATTAGTAGAGCCAAAAATTATATCATCAACATATATTTGTATGATTAAAATATCATTCTTATTCTCTTAATAAACAAAGTAGTATCTACTTTTCCTATCTCAAAACCTGTTTCTAAAAGAAAAGTTTTCAGTCGATCATACCAAGCACGTGGTGCTTGTTTAAGACCGTATAAAGCCTTTTTTAATTTAAAAACATAGTTTGGGAATTGTTCATGTTCAAAACCTGGTGGTTGTTTAACATAAACATCATCTTTTATAAACCCATTAAGAAATGCACTTTTAACATCCATTTGATAAAGTATAAAATTCATAAAATAAGCAAAAGATAATAAAATACGAATTGATTCTAATCTAGCAACAGGAGCATATGTTTCATCAAAATATATGCCTTCTTCTTGATTATATCCTTGAGCAACTAGTCTAGCTTTGTTCCTAACAACTTGTCCTGATTCATCTAACTTATTTTTGAATACCCATTTAGTACCAATAATAGTATGATTAGGAGGTCGTGGAACTAAATCTCATACATCATTCCTTATAAATTGGTTTAATTCATCTTGCATGGCATTCATCCAAAATTCATTCTCACATGCTTCTTGTATATTTTTCGGTTCAAAATTTGACAAGAAAGCTGTGTGAGATATCATATTGATATGTGATCTTGTCTGAATACCATGGGAGATGTCACCAATTATTAAGTCATGAGGATGATCTCTAACTTCAGCAAAAGATTTTGGTAAAGTTTGAGATATCACAACAGGATCAGTCGACTTGATAGGTTCCTCAGTCGACTATTTTACATCAGTCGACTTGATGTCCTTATCGGTCGACTTATCCACGACACTAGTTTGTTCTAAAGATATAATTACTTTATTTAAAGGTGATGAATCAGTTTCATCATCTTTAATTAAATTTGATGAAGGTAGAGATTCATCGAATGTAACATGCATTGATTCTTCAATAGTCATTGTTGACTTGTTGAAAATTCTATATGCTTGACTCCTATTTGAGTATCCTATAAAGATACCCTCATTAGATCTAGGATCAAATTTATCTAAATTATCTTTAGTGTTCAGAATAAAACACTTACAACCAAATGTCTTAAAGTAAGAGATTTTAGGAATTTTGTTAAAAAATAACTCATAACAGGTCTTTTTTAGCTTAGGTCTTATTAAAATCCTGTTTAAAACATAACAAGCTGTAGCAACAGCTTCAGCCCAAAAATACTTAGGTAAATTGCTTTCAACAAGCATAGTACGTGTACATTCTTGCAAAGTCATATTTTTCCTTTCAACCACTCCATTTTGTGGTGAAGCCCTAGGAAATGCAAATGAATGTGTTATACCATTCTTGTTGCAATATTCTGCAAACGTTTCATTTTTAAATTCTCCACCATGATCACTTCTAATAGTGACTATGGTTAGAGACCTTTGGTTTTGAATTCGTTTACAAAAATTTGCAAATTCATCAAAAGCATTATTTTTATGTTTTAAGAAGAATGTCCAAGTGAATCGTGAAAAATAATCTACTAAAACAAATACTTATCTACTTTTATTTAAAGAAGCAACTCTATTAGGGCTAAATAAATCCATATGAATTAATTCGAGCGGCCTACTAATAGAAATTACTTCTTTTGTTTTAAAAGTAGATTTGATTTGTTTTCTAGTTGACATGCATCACATAACTTATCCTTTTAAAGGATAGTCTTGGCAGTCCTTTAACTAGGTTATACTTAGATAATTTAGAGAGATTTTTCATATTCACATGACCAAATCGTCTATGCCAAAGCCAAGAATCATTATTAGAAGCTATTAAGCAAAAATCATTTGAAAACTCATTTGTATTCAAACATAATTCATAAATATTGTTTTTTTGAAAACCTTGAAAAACAATGTTTTGCATAGAAGAATCATAAATTAAGCAAGTATCTTTTTCAAACACAATTTTATAACCTTTATCACATAGTTGACTAATACTTAACAGGTTATGCTTAAGTCCACTAACTAATAAAATATTTTCTATAGAAGGGTTAGTGTCTCTACCGACCATGCCGATTCCTATGACTTTTCCTTTATTGTTATCACCAAAAGTAACTGTTCCTCCATTAATGCTTTGTATGGTAGATAGGAGGTTGGCATGACCAGTCATATGCTTATAACATCCGCTGTCAAGTATCCAACGATCTTTCTTTGGTACCTATAAAATATTCAATGTGAATATGGTACCCTTTTCATTGGGTCTAAAAGATATTAGTTTGTGGAAAATCAAACCCATGATGAGTTTGATTTTCCACCATAAGCAGGAATGAAATTATCAGAATTACATACATTCAACATATATGTGTTTATATAAGCAGTTCTATCATTCAAACTCAAGTTGACTGGAACCCATACAAGTTTGCTCTGTCCAGTCGACTTTATAACACCTTTCAGTCGACTTCTATTGTATGTCAGTCGACTGGATGGTAATATAGGTCGACTTATATGAGGTTTTGGTCTTGTTAAATAAGACTCAGTACCTCTGGACGGACGACTGGTGGATGAATACAGTCGACTTGGCTGAACTTTAGATTTGCTTTTATCAATAGAACTTACAAACTTAGGCTTTTCAAAGAACTCATTCAATTTATGTCTAACACTAGAAATAGATACAGATTTATTTATACTAGTGTTTTTAGAAGAAAGATCCTTTTCAAGAGATTTTTTAAAACCAAGTCCAAACTTTTGACTAGATTTTACTTGATTTTGAAGAACATCGTTTAAATTCTCTTTACCTTTATTAAACTTAGATACATTCTTGGATATCTCTTCATAATTCTTCTTTGGAGATTCAAGATCCATATCTAAACTTGAAATACGAGAATTTAAAGATTTTACTTCTTTATCAAGGTTAAGATTCTCTTGAGAAAGTGTTTGATTAACTTTCTCTAAGTTCTTAACTCTAATCTTTTCCTTTTTCAATTCTTGAAAAATTTCATTGAATGCATCAAGTAAATCATCTGAATCATAATCATTACTTACTTGATTCTGTGATGTCATGAAACACATGTTTGCAACCTCGTTGGTTTCATTAATTTCTTCTTCTGAAGAAGAATTGCTGTCATCCCAAGTTGCTTGATATGCCTTTTTGTTTTTGGCGAACTTGTTCTTAGTGTACTTATCCTTCTTGAAGTTGGATGTCTTTCCCTTAGACTTTGTGTTCTCTAGTGGACAATCCTTCTTCATATGGCCAGTTTTGTTACACCTGAAACAAGTTGGAGGATCATTAGAATCTTTAAGTTTCGAATTGAACTTACCTTTCCTTAGAAATTTTTTGAATCTCCTTGTGAACATAGCAATCTCCTCCTCATCTTCTTCTTCATCTTCGGAGTCTGTCATGGCTTTGAATGCTAATGATTTCTTCTTTGACTGTTGTGGTTCGGCATCCTTCTTGCGTTCTTCAATTTGTACCTCATAAGCCATTAGATTTCCCACAAGATTCTCAAGAGAAAGTTGTGATAAATCATTGGTCTCTTCTATGGCAGTGGTCTTCTTTTCCCATTCAGGGGTAAGTGCACGAAGTACTTTTCTCACCATCTCTGCTTGAGTGTATATCTTTCCAAGTGCAACAAGTGAGTTTGTAATGTCTGTAAATCTGGTAATCATCTCTGACACACTTTCATTTTCCTTCATGCGGAACATTTCAAACCTGTGAACAAGAACAGATATTTTAGATTCTTTTACTTTGTTTGTTCCTTCATGAGTTACCTCAAGTGTGTGTCAGATTTGATGTGCGGTTGTTGCATTTGACACACGGTTGAACTCCTCCTTTGTGAGAGCACAGAATAATGCATTCATTGCTTTTGCATTGTTCATTGTTTGGTTCTTCATGTCGTCATTCCATTGTGCATATGGAATAATAGAAGCGGTGTATTCTGTTTCTGTCATGTTCCATATTTCATAGTTGATGGATTGTAGGTAGATCTTCATTCTACACTTTCAATAATTGTAATTTGTTCCATCGAAGAGAGGTGGCCTTTGTGTAGATTGGCCTTCATGGTACTGATTTGCATTTGAAGTAGTTGCCATTGCACTTAACCTTGCTCTGATACCAAGTGTTGGATCCTGTAGGCAATGCAAGAAACAATAGAGGGGGGGTGAATAGTGTTTTATAAAAAATTTAAAATGCGGAATTGAGAATTTCTTCTGTTCAGTCGACTTGAGAGATAGATCAGTCGACTGAAACCAAAAAAAGAAGTATTTTAAAGAAGTCTGTTAAGTCACTTAGAGATGAGACAGTCGACAAGACACACAAATTATTTCAGAGTAGTACGAGTCTGACCAGTCGACTTATATGAGTACACAGTCGACTGTCCAGACAAGTTTCACAGTAAAAACAATAAACTGAGAAAATAGAAATGCAAGTAGAGAGATACAACCACAGAGTGCACACGATATATCCTGGTTCGGTCCTTCCGACCTACATCCAGTCCCCAAGCAACCCACTTGAGATTTCCACTATTCTTGAAAAAGATTACAAGAATACCCTATGGCGTTCAGACAACAACCTTGTCCAACCCGTAGTCCTTTCTCTCAACCAGAGAAAGCAACCCACTCTTCCACCAAGAGTGACAAACCTGACTCTACACCCTAGAGTCCTACTCTCCAACCGAGAGGAAAAGAAAAACAATAAAAATTGTATACAATCAACTTATAGCCTTGTTGTGATTGTAATATAGTACGTGGCTAACTGGTTGACTTCCAAATCCAGTCCAAAACGAAATTCAATGTTATGCTGGACTGAAGCCAAAGAACCAAGTCTTAGTGAAGTTTGAAAGCTTTTATCACTGGAAAGCACAAAACTTAAAGTTGTTCTTCAAAATTTTCTTGGAGTGTTGTATGTATCTTTTCACAGTGAATGTTATTCTCTATTTATAGAGTTAGAAACACTGGACGTTGGGAAACAGTTGTTCCAACTGTCAACCAACGGAATAAAAGATTTGAATTTGAAAAAACGAGTTTAAAACAGATTACTGTCAAAAGCACTTGAACAGTCGACTGGGTTGCCATAATGAGTCGACTGGTCAGAGTTTAAATAAGATCAGGCAGTTTTGTACAGACTCGGTCGACTGGTGTAAGTGGCAGTCGACTGGCACTTAACAGCTAATCTCGTTCAAGCTGTTTTGACCTTTGGATTTGAAAACACACAGTTATAAAAAGTTTATATGTGAGTGTATGTGTGTGTGACAAGGCTGTACATCATTCTAAGACTCAATAAAGAAAAAATATTACATTTGTTTACAAGACACATAAATAAATGACATTGAAACTTTGGTCTTGATTTGGGTCTTGAGTCTTGAGTCTTGAGTCTTGAGTGAAGCCATTGTCTTTATCCTGAGCTATGCTTGTTCATTTGTTCAGCTTTAGAGAAATGAGGCCTTTGTGTATCTTCTGATACAACCTGCAATTATATACAGTATAGCACAGATACATGTTGCATTTGTGTTGTAATCATCAAAATCAGAATCAACATGCAGGGAAAAATCCTATTTTGTGATTGATATGGCTAAAAATGGGGTTAAATCGGGATTGTCCAAATCGGGCACGGATCTCAAAGCCTAAGGGTAAAATGGTAATTTCATCTATAGACGGGTCTCAAACGGGTACTGGGTCCTTTTCCTAAAGGCCCAATAACCCGCGAACGGATCCACTTCAACTGGGTACGGGTCCCAACCCGAAATGAACTCGGTACAGCAGGATAGAATTAGGGTTTCTGATTAATACTAATCAACGGCCCTGATTCACATCTATCCTTTCACTAGGAATTAGGGATTACATTCCTAATCTGATCACAGGGATTACATTCCTTATCTGATCACAGGGATTACATTCCTAATCTGATCCCCAAGGCGACTATAAATACCCCCTATCCACCACCATTAAGAGGTAATCAATCTTTTGCCAATTTACGCTCTTTCATAATCATTCCTGATTACTGACTTGAGCGTCGGAGGGTGCATCGCCAGGATCAACCCCGGTGTCTCGCACTATTTGCAGGTGAACGGCGGGAGTCAACGGTCAAATTTCGGCGGAACAGGTTTCAGGTTTGCTATTCAAGTTTTCCAAGAATCCACAAATACTATCTGTTTGCCCCCACACCAGATTTAGCGGTAACAGATTGGCACCGTCTGTGGGAACAATCGAATAGCAGCCTCCCCTCTTCCTAAAGATCAGACCTTCCCCAATCATGCCTCCTCGGAAAGTAAGATCCAGAGGGTCCAATCGTGGACCCAACCCCGTCGATCAGCAACAGGAAGTCCCCATCCAACCCGCTCAGCAGCAGGGGCAACTTTCTCTACAAGCTGAGGACCCTCTCCAGCAGGACCAGCCTCCTTTTCAGAATCAGCAACCTCCTAAGGGTCCCCCCGGTCCTCAAAATGCCGGTGCAGGGGCATCGCGTCCCAACACGCAGAAACAACCTCTCCATCAGGACCGCGTCTCAATACACAATGCCTCTACGGATTCTATGGCCTCCTACAATCCCCGAGCTTCCGACCTTCGCAATACCATCCTCAATCGGCAGAAGGATGAGGATCTTTGCCGCCGTCTGGATGAAAAGCGGGCCCGAGAGGGAGCCTCCCGCCAACAACGTCCGGATGAGCGATTTTCTCACCGCCGAGACTACAGAATGTCCTCTACCCGAAGAGGGTAGAGAGAGTCTCCCGAGCATCATAGGAGAAGACCCCATTCCCCTGCCGGTCGGCAACATCCGAGGGGCGATGAGGCACCCATCACCCGTGCCGAGTTCCAGCAATTCCAAGCAACGGTGTTGCAAGCTCTCAACCTCCGACCCAACAACAATAATACCCAAAGGGTCCCTACTCCCCCATGGGTCCAAAGTCCTCACCATCGGTCCATAACCCCTCCTCCGGCTTCTAACGACCAATAGCATATTCCGCTCCCAGGGTTACCGTCACCGTAGTCCCCGCTCCCCTTCCTATGAGGATGAGTCCAGGGGCTCGTTTGACTACCGTCGGAGGGACGATGCTCTCTACCGCCGTCTCTACGAGATGGAGAGGCGCATCGGCCGAATAGACAAGGATGAGGAGTTAAGAGGAAGAACCATCCGCCCGAGCAGACCTCCCTTCTCCCGAACCATCATGGAGGCCCCTATCCCAAGAGGTTTCAAACCCCCGCAGTTCGAAACTTACTCGGGGGAGTCAGACCCCGTGGACCACATCGAAAGCTTTAAAACCCTTATGCTAATCCACTAAGCTTCCGATGCCTTGCTGTGCAAGACCTTCCCCGCCACTCTTAAAGGTTCGGCTCGGGAATGGTACTCCCGCCTCGCCCCGTCCTCCATATTCTCCTTCGAACAGTTTGAGACCCTCTTCATCACTCATTTTGTAAGTAGTAGACGCACGGAGAAGACCCGCATCTCCTTACTCCAGCTCCGCCAGGAGAAGGGAGAGAAGTTGAGAGACTACGTGAGGAGGTTCACCGCAGAGGTAAGATCCATCTCCTCCCTCGACCAGTCAGTTGCGGCGGCCGCCTTCCAATCAAATGTCCTCAACTCTAACCTTCGCTCCTCCCTCGCTAAGAAGCCTCCGCATAATTTTGCCGACCTCCTTCTTAGGAGCGAGAAGTACATTCAGGCCGAAGAAGTCGAATATCTCCCGGGCTTCGGAGGGTCTACCTCCGGGACAAAAAGAAAGGCAACTGAAGAAGAAGGGGTCAAGAAGCTTCAGAAAGACAATGGCGGTCAGCGCCGACCTCCCCCCAGATTTGAAAAGTTCACTCCCCTTAACGCTAACATTTCCACAATTCTCATGGAAGTCGAAAGGGAGGGGGTGATACCTTCTGCGCCAAAAATGAACACCCCTGGCAAGAAGAGGGACAAAGAGAAGTGGTGCCGCTATCACCGGGACCATGGCCACGACACCAATGATTGTTGGGCCCTGAAGAACGAGATAGAAGCCCTCATCCAGAGGGGGCAGCTGACCAAGTTCGTGAGAAAGGACCGTGCCGATCTTCCTCCCCCACCTCGGGGGGCTAACAAGCATCCTTAACGCGATGAAACGCCCGAATTTGAAGAGGAGCATGTCCTACACCTCATTCATGGGGGCCCAATGGGGGGCTCCTCCAACTCCTCTCGAAAGGCGTTTATAAGGGAAGTTAACTCGGTTCGCACCACACCTCCTCCTAAAGGTCTCGGAGTACTCGTCACATTCTCAGATGAAGACCTTGAGGGTGTCCGAACCCCCCATTGTGACGCGCTTGACATCAACCTCCATATGGCGAACTTTAAAGTGGAGAGGATCCTGGTGGACAATGGTACCTCCATTAACATCCTCTTCCTCGCCACTTTCAAAGGCTTCAAACTACCCCGAGATAGACTTAAACCCGCCGGCTACACACTCCATGGGTTCACGGGAGTGCCAGTGACTATTGAAGGGGTGATCACCCTCGACGTAACCGCTGGCAAAACTCCTACTACCCGAATAGAGTCAAAGGACTTTATGGTCGTGGATGTCCCTGTAGCTTATAATGTCATTTTGGGTCGGCCCGGCTTAGCTGCTCTCGAAGCAGTCCCTTCCGCCTATCACCTTAAGATGAAGTTTCCCACTCGGGGAGGAGTAGGGGAAGTAAGAGGCAGTCAGGAAATGGCCCGCAGATGCTACATGACCTCTACTATGGGTCCAGTCCTCTCCCTCGAAACTTTTGAAATCCCCCAAGATGTTGTCCGGCCAACGTCCAAGCCGGTGGATGGGTTGGAGGAAGTGCTCTTCTCTGAGCAAGATCAGAGCCGCAAGTTCTTTATCAGCAAGACCCTCCCATCTGCCCTGAGCTCGGACATAGTTCAATGTATCAGAAAGAACCACGACCTCTTTGCCTGGTCGGCCGCTAACATGCCTGGAATTTCCGAAGAGCTTCTAGTCCACCACCTCAGCATCGCTCCGGGGTTCAAACCGGTCCAACAGAAGAGGCGCAAGTTCGCTCCCGAGCGCCAGTAAGCTATAAAAGAGGAGGTGGACAAGCTCTTGAAGGCTCGGTTAATACAAGAGGTCAATTATCCCGAATGGCTCTCGAATGTAGTAATGGTAAAGAAGTCCAATGGGACCTGGAGGATTTGCATCGACTTTACCGACCTTAACAAGGCATGCCCCAAAGATCCCTTCCCTCTTCCAAGCATCGATACTTTGATTGACACCACTTCGGGCCATGAACTCCTCAGCTTCATGAACGCCTTCTCAGGCTACAATCAGATTCGTATGTTTCCCCTCGATATCCCGAAGACCTCATTTGTAACCGATTAGGGCCTCTACTGCTACAGGGTAATGCCCTTCGGTTTGAAGAATGCAGGTGCCACTTATCAATGCCTCGTCAACAAGGTTTTTCAAGCACAGATCAGCCGAAATATGGAGGTATATGTTGACGACATGCTTGTGAAGAGCATCCATGGGGCCGATCATGTGGCTAATCTGCAAGAGGCGTTCGACGTACTCAGGAAGCACAATATGAGGCTCAATCCGAACAAATGTGCATTCGGAGTCTCGTCGGGAAAATTCCTAGGCTTCATGGTCAGCTAAAGAGGAATCGAGGCCAACCCCGAAAAGATCAAAGCCATATTAGACATGACTCCCCCGAAGAATGTTAAAGAGGTTCAGAAGCTAATGGGTCGCCTGGTAGCCATAGGGCGCTTCCTTTCCAAATTAGGGGAGAAGTGTCTTCCCTTCTTCAAAGCTCTTAGGGGGGCTAAAGGCTTCGAGTGGGGTCAGCAACAACAAGACTCATTCGACCAGCTGAAGGCTTACCTAGTCAATCCTCCTCTCCTTAGCAAACCTGTTCCCGGGGAAGCCCTCTACCTCTACTTAGCCGCCTCCGAGCAGACCCTCAGCGCCGTCCTCGTGAGGGAAGAAGATAAGACTCAAAAGCCCATCTATTACGTGAGCAAGGTACTTCGAGATGCCGAGCTCCGCAACCCGAGGATAGAGAAGATGGCATACGCCTTAGTCATGGCTGCAAGAAAGCTTCGCCCATATTTCTAGTCCCATTCGGTGGTCGTTCTTACCGACCAACCGCTAAAGCAAGTCCTCCACAAGTCGGAGACCTCAGGTCGCCTCATGAAGTGGTCTATCGAGCTGAGCCAACACGACATATCGTACCAGTTTTGGACCGCAATCAAGGCTCAGGCCTTAGCTGAATTCATCGTCGAGAGTACCATCCCCGAGGTCAGCCAAGCGATGAAGGGACCGCCTGTCTGGTCGGTCTACGTAGATGGATCCTCTTGTAACGAGGGAAGCGGAGCCGGGGTCATTCTGGCCGGCCCAGATGATTTTGTCCTCCAATACTCCCTCCGCATCAACTTCAAGGCCTTTAACAATGAAGCAGAATATAGCCAGCCTCGGAATAGCTCGCAAGGCAGGGGCACAGCGCCTCCGGATCTTTAGCGACTCTCAGCTGGTCGTAAATCAGGTCATAGGCGAGTACGAGCACGAGATGACCGAATGGCTAAGTACCTAGCCAAGGTCAGGAATCTCATGGCCCTATTTGAAGAAGCTCTCATCCAGTGAATCCCCCGAGAAGAGAATTCCCAAGCCGACGCCCTCTCCAAGCTAGCCTCCTCCTTCCTCCAAGGTCTCGAGCAGACCGTCTTGATCGAGGTGCTCCTGAAGCCAAGTATAGAAGATGAAACTTCCGACTTGATGGAGTCGCTACCTGTCCTGCTTCAAGATAATTGGATGAAACCCCTGATAGAATTCCTATGGGATGGGCTCCTCCTCGAAAACCCTAAAGAAGCTCGCTGAGTGAGAACCCGAGCAGAGCGGTACACGCTTATCGAGGGCATCCTATACAAGCGCTCCTTCACACAAGTAGACGGCAGGCCTTATTTGAGATGCCTCTCCCCGGAACAAGCCGATTACGCCCTACAAGAGCTCCACGAAGGCATCGGCGGGGCACATTCAGGGTCCAGATCCTTAGCCCGAAAGGTGTTGAATTATGGATATTTCTGGCCCACTCTCCTACAAGATGCCGAACTGCACGTTCGGCAATGCAGCTCTTGTTAGAAGTACTCCAACGTCTGTCGCCTCCCACAAGCTCGACTCACCTCCCTATCAAGTCCTATCCCTTTCGCAATGTGGGGGATGGATTTACTAGGGCCATTCTCACCAGCTCCCGGCCAGCTCAAATTCTTAGTCGTGGCAATCGACTACTTCTCGAAGTGGATAGAGGCCGAGTCCTTGGCCACAATCACCGAGAACAAAGTACTTCAGTTCTTCTGAAAGAACGTTATCTGCCGATTCGGTGTCCCTCGAGTCCTCATAACAGACAACGGAACCCAATTTACCGGGGCTGCCTTCCGAGCTCTATGTGAAGACCTCGCCATCCAACAACGTTTCTCCTCCGTCTCCCATCCACAGTCGAATGGTCAAGTGAAGAATGCTAACCGACAGATCCTCTCCGGTATTAAGAAGAGGCTGAATAAGTGCTCTAAAGGCTTATGGACGACCAACTCCCTAACGTGCTGTGGAACTACCGCACCACGAAACGGACCCCCACAGGAGAGTCGCCATTCAACCTCACGTATGGGTCCGAGGCTGTAATCCCATTGGAAGTCGGCATACCTTCCCCTCGCCTTGTTGCCTATGAAGAAGAACAGAATGCCAGAGAACTTCGGGCAAACTTAGACCTGATCAACGAGCTACGAGAAAGAGTGTCAATCTGCCAACAGAGCTATCGGAGGAGGATCGAGTTGGCGTACAATAAGAAAGTCCGTCCCACCGACCTCGAAGAAGGGGACTTGGTCCTCAGAAAGTTAGCAATCTCTTTTCCTAGTCAGAAGAGTAAACTAGCTCCAAATTGGGAGGGACCCTACAAGATCACCAAAGTGGTTCGGCTCGGAACATATCGCCTAGAAGACCTCAAAGGCAGAGAGATCCCCAGGACTTGGAATGCCGACCATCTTTTGAAATACCAAGAGAGCGCTTTAATGCCTCTCTAAGTATTCTGGGATGTCGAACCGTTTCTCTCCTTTTACTTGTATTTTTTTCCTTTATTTCTCTTATGTAATAACGGCTCGCAACTTAGAAGCAGCAGACTATTAGTTGTCAATAAAGAACGTTTTTTCATATTTTACTTGTAAAATTGTTTGTATCTCTCTGCTTTTACTCTTCACCCTAACGACGAGTTCGGAGTCTAACACTTGGCTCGACTCTGCTTTGCAAGCTCGCTCTTAAACGAGCTAGAAGTGGTTCGCTATTCGGAATTGCTCCCACAACCGTTGAACAACTCTAACGACGAGTTCGGAGTCCAACACTTGGCTCGACTCTACTTCGCAAGCTCATCCTTAAGCGAGCTAGAAGCGGTTCGCCATTCGGAATTGCTCCCACAACCGTTGAATAACCCTAACGACGAGTTCGGAGTCCAACACTTGGCTCAACCTTGCTTCGCAAGCTCACTTTCAAGCGAACAAGAAGTAGTTCGTCATTCGGAATTGCTCCCACAGCCGTTGAATAACTTTAACGACGAGTTCGGGGTCCAACACTTGGCTCGACTCCGCTTCCTTAAGCACACCGAGCTACCAAGCTACTATGGGTAGAGGTGAAACTACCGAGTCACCGAGCCGAGTGGACGAGGTACCGACCTCTACATATGGAGAAAAAAGCCACCGAGCCAGTTTCACCATCTGATTGTCTCAAAATTTGTGCTAGAACATGATATACGGCTCAGATCGCGCCACATCCCCACAAAACGACAAGATAACATTTTCTCAAAATTTGAGCCTCCTGTCTCGTGATTCGCGCCATGATCATGATCCACCGCCAGATTAAGCCACGTAGCTCGGCCATAAATCCGAGCTACCTAACTATCGAAAAGCAAAGAGACCTCGGCACACCCCAAGCAAGAGCAAAAATTCTACAGCTAGAACGAATAAAAGGAGCTAACTTTTGGTTCTTATGGTTTGTTTCAAAAGTAAAGTAACTATGGCACAACAGCGAACAGACGAACTCCAATTTTATTAAAACAACTTAATAATTTTACAAGGCAAGGTTACTACAAAAAGGCACTACAAAAACTCGAGAGCCCAGTACAACTTTTTCAACGCCTCTTCGGAACGGGGACATTTCGATTCAGAGACACTCGGGGTCGGCGTCGCTTAACCTCCGAGCTCATCTCTAGGCCGACGAACCGAGACGCCTCTTCGCCACTAACTCTAACGGTGGCTCCGACTGAGGCTCCGCTCGAGGAAACTGCTACGCCCATTTGGACATCGGCCGCAGTCCGACCAGTGATGGGAGGACGAGTCGCGAGCTCGTAGAAAGAGATCCCTCGCTCGCTCTCCTCGCAGGTACACGAGGTGCTGCGGACGTTAATCCTCACGGGCTGAGGCTTAAGACGAGCGACTTCCTCCTTGAGTTCGACGATCCTATCTTTCAAAGTGTCATCCTTCACCGATATCTTGAGCCGAGGGAGTTTCGCCGAGCCCGGGTATTCAGCACTATCAGATATGATGCGACGCAAATTGGTCACCTCGATGCTCTTGTCGACTGTAACCCTCTGCAACTGCTTGACCTTCGTTGTGAGCTCGTCTCGCTCAGCCAGCGCCGAGGCCAACTTTTCCTCCTTAGCCGAGAGTTCTTCCTCGGCTATCCGCAAGTGATGCACCTCGGCCAGTAACTCGCTGTTCTTCTTCTCCACATTGAACAGCACTCTCCGGATCAGCTCAATCTCGCCTTCGAGACGAGCTTCGCGAGATCGCTTGAACAGTTCCGCACTACGCCGAGCTGCTGCGGTGTCCGAATCAAGTTCGACAATCTGAAAGACGAGGGCATCACATTGAAAGACTATATCCGAGCCAGACACTTAGACAAATTCAAAACAAAATTTTCGAGAAGAAGCCTTTTCATTCACATCAAAAGAGCGGTGGCCAGTCCGCTATAAGGCTTACACAAAAAGAAAAATTACAAAAACAAAAGAATCAGGGATCCACCTAGGGCGGCAGCTCAGATACCGGCGCCTCGCCAGATGGCCCTTCGCCCCTCGTCACCTCGGTTCGAGGATCGGCCGACGCGGTCTTGGGGTCGGCTGGTACCTCCCCATCCCGAGGTTCATTCTCCTCTTCCCAGTCGTCATCTTCTTCAACTTCTTCGCCTTCATCCTCGCCGCCGGGCCACAGCCGGTACCCAACTCTCTGAAAGCCGGGGATCCGAGCCTGGACATGGTCTAGCGCCCTGGCATAGGACTTCTCCATATTCCCAGCCATGTGCTTCTTCGCCTCGGCTTCGACTTCCGCCCTTATCACTACCGCCGCGGCATCCTTCTCCGCCTTTGCCACCTCCAGGGCCTTCGCCGATTTTGCCAACTCCTCGGCAGCCTTAGCGACTTTGGCAACCTCCACGGCGAGCTGCTCCTTCATTCGCTCCAAGTCCGCCTCGAGGTCGGCGACTCAAACTGCCAAGTCATCCGAGTGACGTTGCTCCGCCTAGAGCTGCCTAACCGCCCTCACCTTCTCTGCCCTGTCCTTGTCACAGGTGGCCTTCAGTTCCCTCTCCTGGTCGGCAAACTCCTGAATAAGATGGCCAAAGTGATAGGTGGCCTGTGGCAAGAAGGAGTTAGAGCCGAGCTGTGAACTTAGGTGAAATTCTTAAAAAGGAGAAAATCAAGACTTACGGACATAAGCAACCGGGCGACCTCATAGGTGTCATCGCCGGTCGTCCCCGCCTTCAGAGCAGCTCAGTCCTTTGGGGTCGCGAGATGCTTCACGGCCTGCATACACATCTGCGAGTCGCCGAGGAAGTCGTTGTGGTTCTTCACCCGCCAGTTGGGGACGAACAACTTCTTGTGCTGCTCGGTCAGGATCTCCTCGGCCTGAGTCGTCAGAGGCGGGGTCTTGAGCGACAGCGCTGCCGAGACGGAGAAGGTCTCACCGGCCGCAGCAGACAAAGCAGGAGCCGAGGGGTCGGCGGAAACAGCCACCTCCGATGATGGAGCTTGAGTAGCGAGGGTAGGGTCGGCGACTACCGAGGAAGCCTGGGTAGGGCGGCCGGACGAAGGACCCGTGCCCGTCCTTTTTCTCTTCCTACCGTCGGCAACCTTATCTCGCTCATTCATCATCCCCATGAAATCCATCTTCAGCACTTTTGTTCCGAACAACAAAACAAACAACAAGTTAGAAAAACGAACAGGAAACTTGAAAAAAAAAATGCGACAAGATGTCAGGGGCATACTCGGGTCGATCGGACTAAGGCCCGACCCGTGTAGCACCTCCTCGGTCATTTCTCTCCAGCTCAACATTGGGAGAGCAATGAGCTTCGCCACCACCTCCTCCTCGGCCGCAGTCAGCACCAGGTCGACCCTTGCAAACTTTGGCACCTCTACCTTCCACCGTTTCGGAAAATCCAACGTCGAGGGCCCCTTCAACAGAAAAAACTTCTCCTTCCAACCTTTTATCGAATCCGGATTCTCTATGAGTCTAATGCCTTTCCAGGGTGACAGATAGTAGCGAGGCTCGGCCTTATTCATCCGGTGGATTCGATACAGGCTCCGGAGGATCACCGTGCATGTCAGGCTCGACCTTGGCGATGCGGCACTGTAGCAAGAAGGCGAGCACGTGGCGCTAAGAGTTCGGCATAAACTGGGTCGGTGCCAGGCAATACCACTAAAGTATCTTTAACACGAAGGGATGCAGAGGGAAGCGCAAGCCGGCGCTCAAAGAGTCGAAGTCAAACACACACGTATCCGGCGACAGTTCGGAGTTCGCCCGCATCCCAGGGCCGGGGAGGATCAGCTTGTACTCCTGAGGGATGGCGAACCCCTTTCTAATCCGGAGCAGGTCCTTCTCAGATAATTCCGAGGCAATTTCGTCCACCTCGGTAGTCTCTCTCGGGTTGTTTTCCTCGTAAACTGCCGACCTACCAATGATCGCCTTCTTCAGAAGATCATCCTCGTAATGCCTAATTCCGGCATGACCGGACAGCACACTAGGGTACCGGCCCGACTCAGGGGCTCGCCTCTCAGTCTCCACGATCTCCTCGACTACAGGAGACCGGGCCACTATCTTCTTCCTCTTCTCCTCGGCCACGGACAGTCCTACCACCTCCTTCCCCTTTCTCTGGCTCGCCACTTGCCTCCTCTCCTCGACACTACTATTGTCCGAGGATGAGGCCTCACTTCTCGAGTTTACCCTTGACATCTCTAAAAAAGTATAAGGCAAATACACTGACCTTGAGGTGACGTATCCTCGAAGTGACATTCACGGTCGAAATTAGATCACCGAAAATTGCCTGGCCCACGCGACAGCTAGCGCAACCACCTTAGAGCACAAATCGCTGCTAGCAGAGCAAACTAAGAGTAAAAGTAAAAACTAGGAAGTAAAAGTGGGAATGAGCCAAGGGGTGAAGGGGGGGTGAGAATTTATAACCTCAAAGCGACGTTTGGGCTTACTTAGGCATTTAAGGGCCCACTAAGAGAAGGCAAAATGCCAAAACAGAGATTTGCGATGTTTCAAGACAAGGACTCTTCAAATCGCTCAACTCCATCACTCGGCCACCGGAGTGCATAGCCGAGCTACCGAACAGCTTGGCTAAGCAACCGAGCTACTGGGTCGGAGTGTGGCGATGTTTCAAGACAAGAACTCGTCAGAATTCTTAACTCCATCCCTCGACAATCAATGCCTCGACCTGCCATCGAATTGCCGTTCTAACCGAGCCGAGGTGCCGAGGTACCGACCTCCACATATGGAGAAAAATTCTGCCGAGTCAGAATCACCGTCGAACCGTTCCAAAATTCGTGTCGAAACTTGATGGACGGTTCAGATGGCGACACGCCCACACAACGACAAGATAACGTTTTCTCGTGATCTGAACAACGTCCTCGTGATTCACACCGTCATGAATGCTCCAGATCTAGCCACGCATTCCTTCCGAGCTGCCGGCCACCGGAATGCATGGCCGAGCTACCAAACAGCTTGGCTAAGCAACCGAGCTACTAGGTTGGAGGGTGGCGACGGTTCAAGACAAGAACTCGTCAAAATGCTTAACTCCATCCCTCGGCAATCAACGCCTCGACCTGCCACCGAACCGCCGTTCTAACCGAGCCGAGGTGCCGAGGTACCGACCTCCACATGGAGAAAAATTCTGCCAAGTCAGAATCACTGTCGGATCATTCCAAAATTCGTGTCGAAACTTGATGGACGGTTCAGATAGCGACACGCCCACAAAATGATAAGATAACGTTTTCTCGTGATCTGAACCACGTCCTCGTGATTTGCGCCGTGATGGACGCTCAGGATCGTGCCATGTAGCTCGGCAGATACCAGCACTCCGAGCCGAGCTGCAGAAGGAGCTGAGCCGAGGTGCCGAGATACCGACCTCCACATATGGAGAAAAATTCTGCCGAGCCAGATTCACCGCCGGATTGTTCCAAAATTCGTGTTGAAATTTGATGGACGGTTTAGATTGCGCCACGCCTACAAAACGACAAGACAACGTTTTCTCGTGATCTGAACCCCGTCCTCGTGATTCGCACCGTGATGGACACTCAAGATCGTGCCACGTAGCTCGGCAGATACCAGTGCTCCGAGCCGAGCTGCAGAAGGAGCCGAGCCGAGGTACCGACCTCCACATATGGAGAAAAATTCTGCCGAGCCAGATTCACCGTCGGATTGTTCCAAAATTCGTGCCGAAATTTGATGGATGGTTCAGATCGCGCCACGCCCATAAAACGATAAGATAACATTTTCTCGTGATCTGAATCCCGTCCTTGTGATTCGTGCCGTGATGGACGCTTAGGATCGTGCCACGTAGCTCGGCAGATACCAGCGCTCCGAGCCGAGCTGCAGAAGGAGCCGAGCCGAGGTGCCGAGGTACCGACCTCCACATATGGAGAAAAATTCTGCCGAGTCAGAATTACCGTTGGATCGTTCCAAAATTCGTGTCAAAACTTGATGGACGGTTCAGATAGCGACATGCCCACAAAACGACAAGATAATGCTTTCTCGTGATCTGAACCACATCCTCGTGATTCGTGCTGTGATGGACGCTTAGGATCGTGCCATGTAGCTCGGCAGATACCAGCGCTCCGAGCCGAGCTGCCGAAGGAGCCGAGCCGAGCTGTCGAGGTACCGACCTCCACATATGGAGAAAAATTTTGCCGAGCCAGATTCACCGTCGGATTGTTCCAAAATTCATGTCGAAATTTGATGGACGGTTCAGATCGCGCCACGCCCACAAAACGACAAAATAATGTTTTCTCGTGATCTGAACCCCGTCCTCGTGATTCGTGCCGTGATGGACGCTCAGGATCGTGCCACGTAGCTCGGCAAATCCCATCGCTCCGAGCCGAGCTGCCGAGGAGTCGAGCTGAGGTGCCGAGGTACCGACCTCCACATACGGAGAAAATACTAGCCGACCCATACAGATCGTCCGATCCCCCAGAAAATCGCGCTCGGCGACGATAAAGGGTCCAGATCGTGCCACGTCATAATTCGGTATTATTAATTAATTTTTATTTATTAAAACAGTTTTATTTATTTAAAAATTGCAAAAAGAAATGATTAAAAATTCAGAAAAATTAGTTACAAATTTTAGGAAATAATTATAAATCCAGGGAAATATTTTGAGCCCCTGAAATATGTAATTATTGCCTAGAATGGTTGATTAAGACCCCCGGACGACGAATCAACACTTCGCAAAATTAAATAAGGAATCTGAAGAATAGATAAAAATTAAGGAAAAATGCCAGCAGACCGGAGGAGCTCTAAAACAGCTTAGAGCACGCAACTAACCCGGAAAATCACCATACTGCCTCATACAAAGATTCGAAACTCCCTGTTGGACTCCGATACAACCCCGCAAGCCATGGAAACAGTAAAAATACTCCTCAAAGGCTGATCAAGCTCAGTCTTCGGGAGTGGGGGGCTCGTGATATGGCTAAAAATGGGGTTAAATCGGGATCATCCAAATCGGGCACGGATCTCAAAGCCTAGAGGTAAAATGGTAATTTCACCTATAGACAGATCTGAAATGGGTATTGGGTCCTTTTCCCAAAGGCCCAATAACTCGCGAATGGATCCACTTCAACTGGGTACGGGTCCCAACCCGAAATGAACTCGGTACAGCAGGATAGAATTAGGGTTTCTAATTAATACTAATCAATGGCCCTGATTCACATCTATCCTTTCACTGGAAATTAGGGATTACTTTCCTAATCTGATCACAGGGATTACATTCCTTATCTGATCACAGGGATTACATTCCTAATCTGATCCCCAAGGCGACTATAAATACCTCCCATCCACCACCATTAAGAGGTAATCAATCTTTCGCCAATTTACGCTCTTTCATAATCATTCCTGATTACTGACTTGAGCGTCGGAGGGTGCGTCGCCGGGATCAACCCCGGTGTCTCGCACTTTTTGCAGGTGAACGGCGGGAGTCAACGGTCAAATTCCGGCGGAACAGGTTTCAGGTTTGCTATTCAAGTTTTCTAAGAATCCACAAATACTATCTGTTTGCCCCCACACCAGATTTAGCGGTAACAGTGATCATTGCGAGGCAATGTCATGAACGGTAAGAACATTAAATGAAAATAAAAATTGTCTGATTTTTGAAAAACAGAAATTACAGGAAAAGATAGCCAGCTTGGAGAAACAACTATTCCAGACTAGATTTCCACCTAAAAATCCACCACAGACTGCTCCCCCGGTCTATAATAAGTGGGATGAGAAGGGTTTGCATTTCCCTCTAAATGCAGATAGAGGTACTATTGAGCCTACAAATCCAATAGCTAGTTTGGTTCAAACGGCAACTAGTAAAGACATACCAAGTCCGTTTATGGCTGAGGTTTTGCCAAAAAACCTTGACAGAGATATCATTGGGTCTACAATACCAATGGCTAGTCCGGAGCAAACGGCTACCGGTAAAGACACACCAAATTCGTTGATGGCTGTGACTTTGCCAAAAAGTCAAAATAAGGGCAAAGCCCCTATGGAAAACCAAGATATTACAGACCCAAACAAGTATGACCAAATTCTGTAGCTCCTCCTACAGATTGAAGGCTTCTAGAAGCAACCAGAAAGGATCCAACCAAGACACAAGAAAAGCAAACGAAAAGAATCAATTCGAGCTATGATTGCAACACATGTAGCAGAAGCAGTCAAGACAGTTATCTCAAAAGAAAAGGAGACAGTGACAGAAAGTGAGAATGAAATTCCTGAAGATAAACCACCCCTATCCCAAATAGACAACTTTTCAGACACAGGAGATAGTGGCGACAACAACCCCATGACCCCAATGTCCTTAGTTTCGATGGCTCTACATAATTTGGACACCTAGACTCCACTCAGAATTTTCCTGCACAGATGTCACCTCCACTCAGAAAGGCATTCTGGACACCTAGACATTCCTGCACAAATGTCCCCTCCACTCAGAAAAGCATCTCTCCACTCAGAAAGGCTTGGTCTCCAAGCAGCCACGTGTAAAGCAACCTTCACTTATTTCTCCACTCAGAAAGGAATGGACTCCAGACTGCAACGTGTAAAGAAATGTCCACTCAGAAAAGAACCCACTAGAGGAGTGCAGATTCTCCTTCAAGTGCTCCTCTCAGAAAAACCTCTATGAATACCACCCCTCTGCTCTTCTAAAAATCATCCAATCCCTTACCCCGCTTCAAAAACTCCTCCTGTACTCCAATGTTCTCCCTCACCAAAGCTTTGTAAAATATTGCATGTACTGTAAGGAACAAGCTCCTCAAGCTTGAACTCATCGTAAGTTTTTCTTAGATCGTTAAGGGATTTCCCGAAAGGGAAACCTCTTTACTATGTATCCACTATGTTCCCCAAATAAATAAAATTTCTGTATTATATGCTTAGTTTTTCGCTTTGATTTGCACATAAAACTCCTCTTATCCTTTATTCTGGGTATATCATAATGGCATAGGTCGGTCTTATAACCAGGAGTGACCCTGTAGGCAAAGAAAGCCGACTCTAGACGGAAGGCTCTGAGTATGCCCTAAGGGGAAATTGGGTTTAGCTGAGAAGTTAAACACGAGGCCTACCTCGCCGTGATATATCTTTAAAAAAAAAATTAAAAAAAAAATTTTACTGTAGATACAATAACACGGGGACATAGAAATACATAATTTAGAGAGGGAGTACCCGGTAGGGATAAGTTTAACTAGCATAAGTCGTAATTCAATTATAATCACCACCATCACTTCTCGTAATTCAATTATAATCACCACCGTCACTTCATAACTTTTACCTTCACCCCCCTCGTTTTATACTACACACCCCTCTTTTTGGTATCAGAGCCATATCACAGATTCCTCAGAATCAGACTCTTGTTTCCACCCTAGGTTAGTTACTACTTCAGACAAACGGATACTTAGCTGTAATTTTGAAAAATCAGACGAAGTAAAGCATTTATTCCATAATAAAGATCCAGTTCAGAATACACTAATAGATTTAGTTATAAATTTAAAACGAAGCCTAGACGCCAGAGAAAGTGAAGAACAAAAATTTAGAGATAGCCTACTTTCGACCCTAAGGGAGAAAAACCAGATTTTAAAAGATATTTCTAGTAAACTAGATTACATAAAAGACCAGAACAATTCAAGGTTACATCATTCTACACGAAGTGAAGAGAATCCCAGAATCATAGAGACAATAAACCAAGTACACGACGTTGTCATAAATAATAAAAGAAATAAAAATGATTGTTCTTAATTATTGCAAAAGGCCTATTTAGAAGCTTTAGATTATACAAAGACTTTTCAAACCGGCCCCGAAGGTTATAGTGCTTATAACGCAGAATCAATCTCAGACAAAACTATTATTAAACAAAATAATACTATTATTAGACTTATCCTTAAAATCCACGAAAGAATTGAAGAAACAGAACAAAAACTAGCAAACCAGATTGAAGAAGTTGAGAAAAAGTTACAGAAATTAGAAATATCAAATTTCCAGGATAATCTTAGCAAGATAACTGACAAACTAGGATTAGTAAAGCTAGAACCAACAGGAAAAGAACAAGTTACAAGGAAACCGGTAATATTTACTTTCCCAACTAGACCATTAGAAAAGAAACAACTATCAAAACCATGAGTACGAATAGGCCATTGACAGAAATTCAATCATACGCAGGATCCTCTAGAACAATCAGGCCAGACCAAGGATCTACAAGTAGGACAAGACCACTTATCAATAGACTGCTTTCTAGAAGGTCAAGTAATCATGATATCCAACTCGGAGAACTTATAGATCCTGAACAAGACTATGAAAGATTCCAAAAGGAAGGACTCAATATCCTAAACCCAAAAATTCTTTACCAGACCGGACGTTTTGAATTCATACCAGAATTTTTCAGACATAACCGAGAACAAGCACTAAGTTATCTAGGAAACCAGACATGTAGTCTACCTTTAGTAAGCCAGGAAGCAGGACATGAGCTTAGAACCTCACGATATAAATTAATGCATTTAGGTTTAATAGGCATAGGTATTAAAGGACTTATGCGAAAAAACTTAGGCTGCAAAACTCTAATCACCTTATATGATAATAGATGGAATGATATTGCTAGAGGTATGATAGCCAGTATAGAAGTTGATATGAATAGCAATTCAGGAATATTTTATTGTAGCCCAGACTTTATGATGACTCTTCAAGATTTTACAAGATATATCCATATTGGAATTCAGACAAAAAGATATAAAGAAGTCCACAATGGAGATAACCTTTTAGTACACATAGCATTCTTAGGACGAACTACAACCAATTCGAAGGTAAAATACCGAGTAAACGTAACAGAAATAGTTGATTTATTAAGTAGCAAAGGAATAAAAATGGTAAAACCATTAATGTATGACTCTCAAAGGCTAGCAGGATTAGAATGGAATTTGGACGACTTCATAAACCCGGTAAAAACTCTTGTACCTCAAGAGGCATTAGTTTATCAAGAGAAAAGCAGAACTAGCATACGTTTTACCGATTATGTTCCACAAGTCCACAGGAACATACAAGAATTAGAAATGGACATAGAATCCGATCTAGTGCATATCGAATGCCTTGAAACATTAGTATAAGAAACTGAGAGGATTCTTTATCCTACAGAATTAAGTCTCGGAAGGTTATCACCTAAAGAATTATTAGAAGATATGCATTATATAAATGGTTCTATAAAAGAATAGGAATATTTATACTATGATATAGAACAAAATATCAGAATCGGAATCGTGCAGGACGAAATAATACAAGAAGAAATAGATAATGAAACGCAAATCTCAGAGGTATCATACCAAAAGGATCTAGTAGAAGAATCCGAAGTTACTTCCCTCTATTGAGAAACACCAATACATAACACATCAGGAGTTGTAATCGGCTATAGTGGTTATAGAAGTGGCAATACCCCTAGGACAAGAGTAGACGACTACAAAGAACCAGAAAATCAATATAAAACCAAAGGAAGGAGACAACCTTTAGAGCAACCAATTAAATTTCAGACTAAAGGAGAAGCTCAGATTCTAAACCTAGCCGCCCATGATCCACAAGCTTGGCCAAATTTTTTAGATGTATGGAAATATACACTAATAGGAGATTATTATAGAACCTCTTTAATAACCCGTGTTACTGGTATACTGGGAAATGGTGCAAAATCTTCAATTAATTCATTTGGTTGTTTATTGTCTTGTGTCTCATTTTCTTCATCAAAGACTTCTATAGTGACGATCGAATAAATTGATTCAGTATCAGATACTGTTTCGTCAATATTAATTAAATCCTCATTTGTGCATTCTATAAGTATGCTACTTTTATCATTTCTATTTATTCTCTTAGGACAAGTTCTACTCAAATGTTCTGGGCTACCACATGTATAACATTCGAGTTTATTTTTATACAATCTATTTGGCTTAAATTTTCTAACATGTTTCTGGGGGTCTAAATATGGTTTTCGTCTGTTTGATTTTCTTAAAAAGTATTTTTTCTTCCTATATTTTATGTTTTGTTTCGTGTGTCTGCTGTGTTCGTTATAAGTTCTAGCTTTCCTTTCTCCTATACCATATGTCTGAGGAGTGTATATTTCTTTACAAAACCCATAATCTGAGTTTTTTAATTGTTTTTGAATTTGTATTTATGTACATTTTTCTTTTAATACATTAATAACATGTTGTATTCTTTGTCCTATTGACCATGGGTGACCTGGACCTGCTGTCATTACTTCTGGCAAATTTTTTCATTTTTCTGCTATTTCTATTCCTAGGGCTCCAGGAAGTTTTCTAAATAATTTGTCTCCTAAATCTTGGTTAAAGGCATTTCCTGAAATACAGGTATAATAAAAATAGTCATTGAGAAATTTCTTTATATACTTCCATTTGTATAGACCTAATTGTTCTAAAGTTCTGATAGCATCTTTTTGTAATCCTGGTGCTCCCGTATTCAGGTCTTCTCCCGTGACTAAAGCTTGTATTTTGTTTACAAAATTATAGGGATTGGGACCTAGCATTAGCAGTGTATTATAATCTTCTACATACAAACACCATTTCCCAGTATACCAGAATTAGACTTCTCTGATTTAGATATGTGAACATAGAATTTACTGGTAAGGGACAAAAAACTCCTTCCTTATCGACCTCAAGTCTATTGGAAACCTGCAAACACAACTGGCAGGCCCGAACGAGGGGGGTGAAGGTGAAAGTTATGAAGTGATGGTGGGGATTATAATTGAATTACGACTTATGCTAGTTAAACTTATCCCTACCGGGTACTCCCTTTCTAAATTATGTATTTCTATGTCCCCGTGTTACTGTAGCTACAGTAAAAAAAATTTTATTTTTTTTTAAAGATATATCACGGCGAGGTAGGCCTCCTGTTTAACTTCTCAGCTAAACCCAATTTTCCCTTAGGGCATACTCAGAGCCTTTCGTCTAGAGTCGGCTTTTTTTGCCTACAGGGTCACTCCTGGTTATAAGACCTACATATGCCATTATGATATACCCCCCTCGTTTGTTTGTTTTGTTTTGTTTTTTTTTTTTTTCGTGTGTATTCTTTTCTCGCATTTCCAAGATCATACCAAGAGCTGCTGATTATTACTATCCACCGTGCATGCATTGCAGTGCTCCTATATACAATCCTATTCACAAACATCAGTACTTACTAATAAAAATAGGTACATGACCGACTGACCGACAGACTGACCGATAGCACATATGGGGGGCGCAGTGCTGCAGCCTGGACTCCATTGCAGACTAACACCACTGGATATGCCACGGAAAAGATCATATCGTTGTTAGTGAGCAAACCGATCCTAGACCATGACAAATGAATATGTGACATAGAAATAGGTTGAGATTACCTCAAACTACAAAACAAGTCATCACTCATGACAAAATGACTACCACCATAAAAGAAAGCATGCAGCTCTCCTCTCCTCTCCTCTCAGAATAAAATTTGCTAATCCACTGCACAAACTAATTAAATTTTTTTTTTTTTGCTAATGCACGCATGAACTAACTAAGCGTGATGAGACGTATACAATCTTATTGCATCCTATGCACCATAAAATTATCACCTTGTTGTGATCTAATCAAAACAAACAAAATTATCTTCATTCCCTCTCTATTAATTTCCCTTTTTTTTATAAAAAATGTTGCTTGGGGTTAAATTCAATTTTAGTTATCATATCTCTAATCTCTAATATCTTTAATTTTTAATTTTTAATCTGTAATCTCTAATCTCTAATCTCTAATCTCTATAATCTCTAATATTATAATGGGAGAGCTAAGGTTGTCATTTGTAGATAACCATATAATCACAACCATTTATTTTTAAGTGAGAGTTTATTAACCATTCAATTACTTAACTATTGTTAGTTACTGTAATACCTTTAAAGTTTAAATTTATTTACGATATAATTATTTACAAAAGTGACATTCATATAAAATAAAAGTTCATACCACTAGGGATAATTTGTAAAGAATATGTGATGAGTAAAGTGAGATATGAAGTTCCATGACAGATTATGTTTTAATATTCATTTATTTTTTAAAAAATATTAATACATGCATCGCACGTGCAGATTACTAGTAATAATCTCTAATATTATAATGGGAGAGTTGGGGTTGTCATTTGTAGACAACCTGTAATTTGTAGATATTCATTCAACCATCTAATCTCAACCATTCATTTTTAAGTGAGAGTTATATTAACCATTCATTTACTCAACTGTTGTTAGTTACCATAATAGATAATACCTTCAAAGCTAAAATTTATTTACGACATAATTATTTACAAAAGTGTTACTCATATAAAATAAAAGTTTGTGACACTAGGAGTAATTTGTAAAGAGTATCTGATGAGTAAAGGAATGTCTTATTATTTACTATATATAAAAAAAAAATTAAAACGTGCATCGCACGTGCAGTTACTAGTAATAATAATCTTTAATATTATAATGGAAGAAGGTCTTAGTGTCATTTGTCAATCTATCAACGCATTCAACGTACTTGCATAACTATTATAAAGAAGGTCTTAGGTTCAAATCCAGACTACGTCTGACTTTTAACTTTAAAAAATATATTTATTAAAACGTGCATTGCACGTGTAAATTTCTAATATTATAGTGTTGTTTGTAAATCTATTAACGCGTGCGACGCACGTGCATAACTATTATAAAGGAGGTCTTAGGTTCAAATCCAGATTACGTCTGAATTTTTACTTTAAAAAATTGTATTTATTAAGATGTGCATCGCACATGTAAATTACTAGTAATACTATAATGGGAGAGTTGGGTTGTCATTTGTAGACAACCTGTAATTTGTAGACAACCATCCAACCAACAATCTAATCTCAACCATGCATTTTTAAGTTGGAATTATATTAATGATTTATTTATTCAATAGTTGTTACTTGTTAGGTACCATAATACCCTCAAAGTTTAAATTTATTTACGACATAATTATTTACAAAAGTGCCACTCATCTCTAATCTCTAATATTATAATGAGAGAAAGCTTTAGTATCATTTGTAAATCTATCAATTCGTGTGATGCATGTACATAACTAATATGAATGAGGTTTCAGGTTCGAGTCCTCACTACGCCAAAGTTTTTATTTTAAATGAAAAAAATATTTATTAGGACGGGCATCGCACGTGTAAATTACTAGTTATAATAAAAAAGAGTCGGAGTTATCATTTGTAGACAACAAGTACATGCATTGTTCATGCATAACTAATACTAGTATTTTTCACGTGTGATGCACGTTTTGATAAAGAGTTGGAGTTAAACGTGTGATGCACGTAAGTCAACAGTAATTAGCACGTGCGATGAATGCCTTAATTTTAAAAATGGAGCTGAACGGGTGATACACGTATTTTTAAAAAAATTAAAAAGGAAAAATTTTGATGTGTGCATGCAATGCACGCATTGAAAAATAGATTTGGAGTTGCACGTGCGATGCACATGTTTGTTCGGTGACAAAAGTAGTGTTTCTTTTGTGACAAAAAAATATTAAAAATTGTTTATTTGTGACAAACTCTTCGATTAAATAGTACTAGTATAATGTACGTGCGATGCACACCTATTAAAAGTATATTCATTAAATTAAATGGATATATATCGAATAAAAAAAGTTTATATTTGAATATTTTGATTTGGGTGACACATGCGATACACGTATATATTGTTGGATTTAGTTTGGATGTGTATTGCACGGATTTGTTTAGTTACAAAGTTAAGGTTTGTTTGGTAACAAACCCCAACTCTCCCATTAAAATAGTAATAGTAATAAAGATAAGTAAATATATTATATTATAAATAGATAGATAAATAGTAATTTACACTTGTGATACATGTTTAATATACATAAAAAAAATTAAAGTGAAAAATCTAACATAGTGAGGATTCGAATCTAAGACTTCGTTCATATTAGTTATGTACATACGATATATGTGTTGTAGATTGACAAATGACACTAAGGCCTACTATCATTATAATATTGGAGATAATACTGGAGATAAAAAGAAAGTCCTAAATTCGAGATTAGAGTGCTAGTCTACAAGACTACTGTCTCTAAAAAAAATACTTCTATTAAGACCAACGTGTGTAAATTATTTGGAAATACTTCTATTTGGATTATTTGGAAAGAAAGAAACCAGCGTGTGTTTAACCACCATTGCTCCTCTCCCTTGGTTATTATTGACGGGTTCTTGTTTTTATTCGATCTCTGGAGTGCTAGCCCTTTTTATAAAGGCAGGACTTCCGTGGACCGCCAAAAATTGAAAGATTCTTTTCTCTGTCTTAGTAATCTGCAAGCTTTAATTATTTAATTTGCTTTTCCGATTTTCTGCTTAGTTCTGTCTTCAGCTTTCTGTGTGGATCAGTTTCTCACCCCTATTTCTCTTACAGGTTTGATGCTCGTTTGGTGGTATTTTGGTCTATGAAGTTTTTTGCTGTGTTATAGCATCACTTCCTTTCTTTTGTGGATCAGTGCTTTGCCTGGGTGGTTGTAGCTCATTCTCTCCCTCTCTGCCCTTTGCTACTGTTGTTTTGGTGGTAGTTTTTGATATCCCTCTACTGAGGTGCTTTTAGAGCTTCAGACTGGTTCCAGGTTGCCTGGTTTTTTTTGGTTGTATCACATCCTCTGTGTATGTATCACGTTGTGGTTCGCTTGTTGCCATGTTCGGCGGCTTACTAGACGAATCTTATTATATCTCCTTTAAGCTAATCTAATAGCATTTCCCCTACTTTGTTCTGTTTTGCTTACCTGTGCTTGATTGGGTCTTTCCTCTGAGTTTGGATATTTGGGAGGCTATTGATTACTTTCCCTGGCTGTTATGCTTTTATTTGTGGTTGTTACTCATTGTTTTGATTAGATTGTTTGTTGGATGCCGGTGTGGGAGGCCTATGTTCAGGGGCTCCTGTTTGAGTTTCAGTCCTCTCCGTCGCCTGGATCGAGCATTCTCTCCCATGGCCTTCCTTATCGCGATTGGGTCATCCCTTCCCTCACGGATATGGACTCCACTTCTGCTGTTTTTCTGTTTGCATTATTCGGATTGGCTTTACGGTTGGGGTCTAGCGCTGTCAGCAGGGTTTCATTGCCTTCTTTCCGCTCCTCGCTGCTCCTTCTCTAGGCCGGTTCTTCGTCTTTCTCTGTTGTGCGTACCCGTTTGTTTGTAATTATGAGTTCTTTTCGAGTTTTACCTCTTGTAAAACCATGCTATGTACTTTATTTCATTATTTATATATATGCTTTGATGTGGCTGGAGTCGAGAGACTCTATCCGTTTCCATAAAAAAAAAAAAAAAAAAAAAAAAAAAAAAAAGGGACCAACGGGTGTAAATTACTAGTCTGGATAAATTGACAACTCCTTTCCCAGAAATCAGTAAAAAAAACTTTACTGCATTTCTCAACCGTCCATCTACCACCCATCAAAAAAATCCCGAATCTCCACCAGCCCATCATAACCAGATTTATTCCCTTCTCCTCTCAGCTCCACTCTATTCCATTCCCAGTCGACCATTCTGGAGATCGAAAACGCCGACGAAAATGGCGTCTCTACTCCTCCGATCCCTCCACCGCCACTCCCGCCCTCTCCTTGCCCGCACCCGGTTCATCTCCTCCACCCCCGACCTCAACAAACCAGAATCCGCCGCCGAACCCGTACCCGAACCCGAACCCGCTCGCTCTCCCGTGGGCGGCGCCCGGATCCACTTCCCCAACCCCGACGATGCCATCGAGGTCTTCGTCGACGGCCACGCCGTCAAGATCCCCAAAGGATTCACGGTGCTCCAGGCCTGCGAGGTCGCCGGGGTTGACATCCCGAGATTCTGTTATCACGGACGGTTATCGATCGCCGGAAATTGTAGGATGTGCCTTGTTGAGGTCGAGAAGTCGCCGAAGCCGGTGGCGTCTTGTGCGATGCCGGCGCTTCCAGGTTAATTAAATTAGGGTTTCTGTGATTCGCTTTAATTTTCGTGCAGTTTGGATTTGATTGATGCTGAATTGGTTGGTAGGAAATAGTGTTTTGTTTGTGTGATTGACATTTGATTTCTGAATGTGGGAGATTGAGCTGGGAGTGGATTGGTTACGGATTTTAAAGCAATGATTTATGAATGTGAAAGGGGAAAGCAAGAAGATTAAAAAGATATTGGCTGAGACCGGAGGGGAGTGATTGACGAATGAATTGTGGACTGTTTAAAACGATGTCTGTTGGATCAGTTTTATCATTTGCGCGGTAATTCATGGAGGAAAGTGAGAGATTTTGTGTACTGGTTAATGTTAAGTAGCGGAAATGCTGGAGGAAAAGGAGACTGGGAGGTTAGAGAGTGTATGTCTGAGTGGATAGATATAGAGAAAAGGGAAGGAAAGATGGCATAGGAGGTAATTTCATCCTATGGCACCCTAAAAATCGTACTCCCTCCTCCCAAATGCATGATCCACACCATTTAAAGTGTTGAACATGTCATAAAAACATATTAGGAAGAAATATTATCAAAGTTGGATATGTTTTGTTCATGCTTTAGGTGGTCGCAATTGTTCTATTGCTGAAAAATCGTTCATTTTGCAACCTTATTGATGAATGTGAAAAACATGTTCAAATGTTGGGATTTTACAGCACTATGTTTTAGGGTATGCTGATCAACTTGAACAGTGTGAATCATGAAATCGATAGCGGGGATTTGAGTTTTTAGTGCCCTATAGGAGGGAATTTCTTCCTATGCCATAGTACCTTCCCTAATTTCATATAAATATGACTAATTCAGCTCCTGTTGACTTCTTGATCTATCATATAGTTGAGAATAGTACGTTATGTTGCTTGCTATGATGTCCACAGTCGCTAATTAAAATTGTCATTTTTCTTTGTTTTGAAATGGTGTACATTGGGCTACACTGTATGTGTAGCACTCATAGACTACGCAAAATTTTCGTATCTTTAGTTAGTATAGCATCAAGCCTAACTTTGATTACCATACCTTTACCTCCAGCTCAAAGTTATCTTTCAAACTTAGGGTTTAAGAAGGAGAGAGCTCAGCTAAGAAAAACTACGTAAGGGTGGAGTTTAGATAACTGTAGTTATCTTAACTCAAAATCACTCTCAAACAGATCAAACTTACGATAACCAAAGTTTTGTAGAGTAAGTGAGATAACTCAAGTTATCCTAACTTAAAATTGTTCCCAAGCATAGCCTAAAATGTGCTTTTGCTTTAGGGCCATGCATGTTTTTCAGGTATTTGTTTATATAGGAAGTATTTAAGGGTTTGTGACGCAGGACGGAAGATAGACTTGTTGTCTATTTTCATACAAACTTACAGTTATTGAATCTACGTGGGTTTTCTCGCGCACAAGAAAGATAAATTGAAGAAAAAATTATTCGCTTTATAATTGGTTTAACAATGAATGATGGAGATACGTAATAACTTCTAAGAGCATCCACAGTCGTTTGCTATTTTTGCCAAATTGCCATTTTATGAGAATTGGACGTCCGCAGTAATTTGCTATTTTGCTATATTTTGGCAAAATCGCTACAATCGCTTCTCAAATTTGAGAAGCGAAATGAACATTCTCAAATTATAGGGGACGGACCACGTTCTTTTTTTTAATGGGATCAAAGTATCAAACGAAACATGTTTCGTCTGAATATTTTCTTTTTTCTTTTATTAAAATTATCGGACGGTACATGTTGTACCGCCTCAGAATTTTTTTTTCGCAATGATCTCAAATGAGACATGTTGTTCCGTCTTAAGCAAAAAATTGCTTGGACGGGACAACATGTCCCGTCCAAGAAACCAGGAGTGGTTTTTGGGATTAAATATTAATCTAACCCTAATTAACCACTAATTATCCTAATTAATTATCTACTTAATAATTTAATACTCTAATTCTACTACTAATTAACTAATTAATTCTACTACTAATTAACTAATTAACACTAACTAACTAATTAACTAAATCTAATATAGAATTAAGATATTATAAATAAATAAATTCAAGTGAGATGGGACATGTTGTCCCGTCCACTTAAAAAAAATGACAAAATTATAGCAAAGAACGACTGCAAGAGATTGTCAAATTGTTATTTCTCATTTGCCATTTTGCCATATTTTTTAGCAAACGATTGTGGATGCTCTAATGCCAACAAATAGACTAACAAAACTTGCGAAGAAAGCAAATTAGCCTAATCTAAGAAGGAGATACATAATTGAAATAATATCTAAGCTAGGAAAACATAAAAGATAAATATTCGAGTCCAAAATTATGTAAAGAAATCCGCTCGAAAAAATACCAAATCTGTCAATTCTGGATGATGCGGTCAACTGTGTTGAAGGGATCCAATTCCAGAAAGCCTTAACTTCGCGGTTGCAGTCAACTGGCGGTCTACTACATTATTGCAATCGACTGCTTGTAGTGGCAGTCGACTGTAGCTGATTTGCTGTTGTTGTTGGCTTCTGCTTTGGCCGTTACTTTGATGCTCTTGCCACTACTGTTGTTGCTGACAAGGTTTTAAGTCTCGGATTTCGGACTTGTCCCGGTAAGAGGTGTTTCGTCTCTGATCAAAGATATCTTAGAAGATCTAGGGAAAATGTGATCATCTCAGATGTTCATTTTGGACTCTCAATAAACATATTTTTATTGTTACTAAACAAGATATTATCTGTTCTACATGTCATTTATCATATAAAATATTGTATAATGTAACTAATGACATAAACAATTACGGTAAATATTTACAGAATTTGACAACAATAAGAGAAGGTAATATAAGTATATAACTAAATTGAATTTCATTGATTAAAAAAATGTATTAGTTAATAGACTTACTTCATTATGCATATACTCAAACAATAGAGTGACGAAAATCCTTACATCATCTTAGCTTAAGGTCCTATATTGAAAAAGTAATATGCAATAAGTAAAAAACAAAGTTATATATTCACAATAACTTATATAGTGTCTGTTTTGGCCGATATTTCGTCAATTTCGGCAATATTTCCGTCGATATTTCATCAATTTCCCCCGAAATCTACACATTTCAGTCTAAAACGATATGGAGTATAAAATCTGTGATTTTGTATCAGTAAGCTAGTTGAAACGAAATTTTGGCCGTCGTGGCCGAAATTTAAAACAATGGTTGTATAGTTGTGCTCTGCATCATATCCTCCCTTTTGAAAAGAACTCAACCTCGAGTTACTAACTAGTTAAAGAGGATTGCTCGGTCATGATATTTGAAAATATTTGCAACATTGAAAGTACTCGATATACTCCAATCATCAGGAACATCCACTACATATGCATTATCATTAATCTTCTTGACAATCTTGAACAGACCATATTTCTTCTCCTTCAACGTATGATATGTACTTGCTGCAATTCTCTCTTTTCACGAGAACACCATCACATCATCTCCAACTCCAAACAACTGTATCCTGCGATGCTTATCTGCAACAACTTTGTATTTGTCATTGGCTGCTTCAAGCCTATTCCTCACCTGAGTTTGAATGGACTGTACATGTTTCGCCATATGCTCCGCCACAACACTACCACTTTGCAATTGTGGCAATGGAGCTAAATCAAGTATATGCTTAGGAACTTTCTGGTAAACAACAGATTAAGGTGATCTCCCAATAGAACTATGGACGACACTATTGTAGGTAAACTCTGCTCGAGCCGAAGTGCTATCCAACTTAGGCTTCTCTCCACAAATACTCCGAATCAAATTGCCCAAAGTGCGATGCACTACCTCCGTCAAACCATCTAATTGAGGGTGTGCTGTGCTGCTATATTTCAAACTAGTATCAAATCGCCTCCATATAGAGATCCAAAAATGATCAAAGAATTTGCTGTCTCAATTTGAAGTAAGTCTTAGGAACCCCATGCAAACACTCAAATCTCTTGAAAGAATAATTTCACCACATGAGATGCATCAGAAGTCTTTCTACAAGAAATAAAATGTGTCATATTTGAGTATCGATCAACCACCACAAATACTGAATCAAGTCCCCTTAAAGTACAGGGTAACCCACGCACAAAATCCCTTGACAAATTCTCCCAAATAGCTTCAGGATCAGGTAAAGGTATATATAAACCTATATTTTGATATGTCCCTTCGCCGTCTGACAAACAACACACTTCCTTACCATGTTTCCAACATCCCTCTTCATTTGAGGACAATAATAACGCTCCTCCAAAATGGCAATGGATTTATCACGACCCAAATGTCCACTCAAATCACCACCATGTAAGTCTCTAATCAACATCTCTCACAAAGAACTCTTAGGAATATATAAGACATCACCTTTGAACAAGTAACCCTCGTGAATATGGAAATCTGGAATTGCTTGCCTTGAGACACTTTTTTCCAAATTTCACGAAAATCTTCATCTTCCTTATACAACTCCTTCAAAGCTTAAAACATGGCAACTTCGCTTTTTTTGGTGACAAGTAAAGCTGTCCTCCTACTTAAAGCATTTGTAACACGATTGAGAACTCCCGACTTATGATTGATGGTATAATGAAACCTCTCTAGAAAACTTGTCTACCTTGAATGCATCTTATTCAGATGCTTCTTATTTCGGAAATGTTTCAAGCTGTCATGATCTGAAAAAATAAGAGCATCTGTAGTCGTTTGCCAAATATCGATAAAATGGATATTTGGCAAACGAACGCGCTGCACTCGTTTGCCAAATATCCATTTTATCGATAAATCGCTACAGTCGATTGCAATAAACAAGAATCGATATAGCATTTATCGATAAGTGAGGGACGGCGTTCGAAGCGCCGTCCCACAAAAAAAATTAATATTTTATTCGTCGGACGGCACTTGCCGTCCGTTTGAAAAAAATGATCTGGCCATCCGAAATACTCGGACGGCACTTGAAGTGCCGTCCGGAGGTTTTTGTATTTTTTAATTTTTTTTTGCAATTTTTTATTTTTTTTTGCAATTTCTGAAATGTTTTCGTAATTTTTTAAAAGTTTTTTGTAATTAATGAATTGTTTTTTGTAATTAATGAATTGTTTTTAAAAGTCTTTCAATAGCACATGGGCTTGGACGGCACTTCATGTGCCGTCCGTCCCAGTGCTTGTGAATTTTTTTTTTCTTTTTCGAATGACAGCTTTTCCCCTCCGACGGCACTTCATGTGCCGTCGCTTAATATTATATTATAGTTTGCTATAAAATAGCTTTCGACGAGTGCAGCGTAATCGAAAATCCTATTTCTATTTATCCATATATGGATAATTTTACCATAAACGACTACAGATGCTCTAACAAACTCTTGTGGCAATAAATAATGCTCCCAAGTCCTCATAAATTGTACCATCGCATAAAGTTCTTGCTCATATGTGCTCTACTTCTACCTTACCTCATTCAGCTTCTCACTATAAAATGCTATTGGCCTCCTTTTTTGTGATAAAACTCCACCGATACCAACACCACAAGCATCACACTCCACCTCAAACACCTTGCTGAAACCAGGTAAAGTAAAAATTGGTATTGTTGTCTACTTTAACTTCTACTATGTAAAGCTCTTCTCACATTCAGTACTTCAAGCAAACTTTCCATTCTTCAAACAATCACTAATTGGGGCTAAGATGTTACTAAAATTCCGAACAAATCATCGATAGAAAGAGGCAAACCAAGGAAGCTCTGCACCTCGGTAACTGACTTTGGGGATATTGCCAATCACGAACTGCTTTCACCTTTGCATCATCCACTTCGATTCCATCACCACAGACTATGAAGCCCAAGAATAGCAACCTGCTTTCTATAAATACACTTTTTCTTGTTTACAAATAATTGGTTCTCTCTCAATACAGAAATACATTGTTCCTCATTATTATGACAATAACTCAGGATATCATCAAAATAAACGAATACAAACTTGCTAATAAAAGGTTTGAGTACCTGATTCATAACTCTCATATGAAAGTACTAGGTGCATTAGAGAGACCGAATGACATCATCAACCATTCATACAAGCCCTCCTTCGTTTTGAACGCCGTCTTCCACTCATCACCTGGTCGGATACTGCACTTCCAGAGAGCCTCTACTTTGCGGTTGCAGTTACACTGCAGTCGACTGCTTGTAGTGGCACTCGACTGCAGCTGTTTTGCTGCTGCTGTTGGCTTCTGCTCTGGCTGCTGCTGCGATGCTCTTGCCATTGCTGCTGTTGTTGCTGCTGTATAGTTGTGCTCCGCATCAGTTTGTATGGTTGACTTTAATTTATATACTCGAAGAGGTCTTGTTTAAAACGGATGGAGCTTGGATTTGGATTTGGATGCTTCGTAGAGTTAAGTGATTACTAGTGTTCAGTAGCAGAAATGGCGTACACAGAGAGAAAATAGGATCTCTAGAGAGTAATGAATAGAAATATGATAAATTTGTCTTTTATTAAGTGTATGTAGTCTTTCACCTAGAGTGGTTGATCTATAGTTGAAAAATAGCAAGCTTTACTGCTTGGTATGTTGCTTAGTGGTAAAAAATGCTCCATATATTTGGAATATGCTCAAATCGTCGTTTCTATTCTGTTTTGGAATAGCATAGGATACACTACATGATTTGCTTAGCATTAATATCCAACAATGGTAACATTAAAATATTCCTTTCCATTCTTTGTTTCGCTTGTATGACATAGAAATATTCCTTTCCATCCTTTTGTTTTCTCCTTTTGTATTCTCATAGGCCTTGAACAATAAATGGGATGTACAATTTAGTTTTTGCTTTTGACTTGATCAAGTGAAGAGGAGTGATAAGCATCTTCTTAGTTTTGGTGGGTTTGATTATTTGCATGATTATTTTAGGAAGGTGGAAGTAGTGGTCTCTTTGATATCTTGTTTTGTTGCTTTTATTGTGGAGATTTCATTTTTTGTTGGTTTTGGGTTTGTTCTCTGTTATTCAAACAACTGGTTTTGGTTCTTTTTTGTTCTATTCTATGATAATTGTTGTTGTCATGGTGTTACTTGATAGAAAGAAATTGTATTAAAATATTTTAAATTCATTTGAATTTCTTACTTATAATTTATTTCAATTCTTTAAATATATTAGGTATAATTATATACTTTTAAAGTTTAGAAAATAAACCGTGTTGTTTACACTTTACGCTAAGCAATTTACGCTATTTGTTGTCAAACAGTTCTACACACTTTCATTATAATCAACATTGATCTATCCATTGATCTTTCATTTCTGCTTGCTAGACATTGAGCTAAAATCCACTGCTTCCCATAGATCCGGATAGACTCTGTATTCTTAAATCAGTGAAACAAAATGATAATTTGACTTCATTCCTGGACTACAGGGATGAAGATTAAGACAGATACTCCGATAGCGAAGAAGGCGAGGGAAGGAGTGATGGAGTTCTTGCTGATGAACCATCCATTGGATTGCCCAATCTGCGATCAGGGAGGAGAGTGTGATCTCCAGGATCAGTCAATGGCATTTGGATCGGACCGTGGACGGTTCACAGAGATGAAGAGGTCTGTAGTAGATAAAAACTTGGGGCCGTTGGTGAAGACAGTGATGACGCGTTGTATACAGTGCACAAGGTCAGTGTTTTAAATCACATTTCTCGAGGTTGGTTTTGTTCTCCTTTAATGTGGTCATGTTTGATGTGTTTGTTAAATCGTTCAGTTTCAGACAGAATTATAGAGTAGGTTTTGATTTGCTGTAGTAATGTGTCAGTCTTCTAAATTACTATGAGGAAACCTTGTGTAAGTGCTAAGTGATTTTTTTTTTACTTAATTAAATGATGATGATAATTATACACTTCAAGTTTAAATTTCATCATGTATTTAACGATTGGAATCATGGTTCTTGCTATTGTTTTGTGGCACTAGCCACTCATCTGCATATTAAACGATATAAATTTTAGTTTCTTTACAATGATGTAAACAGGGATGTCAATACTATAAATATACGCAGTGAATGCTTGAGATATTCATCATATGCCATGCACATTTTCCAAATACAAATGTCCTCTTTGGGGTTTTCCAGATTACTAGGAACTCTCTTAAATGCATAATGTATGTATCATGTGTTTAAGCACTACTTCCAGGAAATGGTTTGACAGATTGTTAAAAGAGACTGCCATAAGGAACTATGGCATAAATGGTTAGAAATTAATACAGGCAGCAAGGATACAAGTAGAAAAGCACTATGAAAGGGGTTATAAATAAAAAAACAAAATACAGCAACAAATTCTTCAAATCCTAAGGTTTATTGTCTCAATGATTTTATCCTTTTCAACTCTGGGCCATTTCTTTGCCAAATTATTGAAAAGCATGTCTCTCTAAACTTTCTTGATCTAGGTCTTCTTCTAGCCCATCCTTCCATTTACTAAAATCCTACCTCTCCTTGTAATAGTTGCATTTATTTGTGTCTGCTGCACATGCTCAAATAATCTCGGTTGATTTTTATATGGTAGAATCTATAGAGTTTGAAAAAATGAAACTATGCTCCAGATGGTTAACTTTTGTATCTTCGGAATTTAGGTTTGGGCACTGATATCATATTCTCATAGGGCAGTAAGTTGAGTTAGGCATCAAGATTGTTTTTTACATATTTTACATGGGTTGTATAATTGTAACGCTCCGAGTCCACCCACCTACAAATTTAAGAAACCTGAGGACTTACCACAACCCCACCACGTGGCTTTAGCCTCCCCCAAAAGAGCTAGCTTATTTAGGTACTGTAAGTTAATTGGAATTTGTATATATACACCACTCAACTCCGTCTTCTATCTAGTGTGGGACTAAACTTCTCATTCTCTACCTTATTACCTTCTAGTTAATCCTCTATGTTGAATATTATCTAAACTAGAAAGCCCCCTCTAATTAATTCCTAAGCCACTTAGTAGTATTACATCTTAGATTCGCAGTATCATCCCCGAGTTTAAGTGCAGTCTCTACCTAAACACTGCCTCCACCAGCATACTTCCATATCCCACCAACAAGTACACACCACTGTGGTCCCACCATTGGGTCGAAAGTTAGCTTTGATAACATGCATTACGCACGGGGCTCACACATCTACACATCTATGAATGTACCACAACGACACCACAGGTTGTAACCTCTCCCAAAAGAGCTAACTTATGTTGGTGCTTTTGATTTATAGGCATACTATATATGCACATTTCAACTCCATCCTAACCACTGTGGGACTGAACTTCTCATTTTCTACTTTGAAATCTTCTAATTAATCCTTTAAGCCTAATTATATCTAAGATAAAAATCCTACAAGCTAAGCCACAATCTCAACTCATAGAATTTCATTAATTTCTTAGTGCTCACTAATTAATTCTTAAGCCACTTAACGATATTACAATAATATTGATGAGAAGCAGGAATAGCTAGTTTACTCAAGTTTCGCTGGCATGTATATCGGGATAAAGGTAGTTTAGGTATTTGATTCTTATCTGTCTATAAGATAAAGGAGATATTCAGCTATCTTGGAATAAAACTCATGAGCTATGCAATGAAAGTTTGGGAGAGTATTATCAGGTGAAAGATTAAGAAAGGAAACAACCGTGTCAGAAAATTAGTTTGGTTTTATGTCGGGGACGTCAAGTATTGAGCTACATATGTACCTAGACAATTGATGGAAAAGTATAGGGACACAAATAAAGATCTTCATAAGGCTTTTCTTGATTTAAAAAAGGCTCGGGTAAGTTTTTATCTATTTGTAACAATTATTGAAGAATTAACTAGGCATATTCAAGGTGAGGTCTTGCGGTGCATGTTGTTTGCAAATGATGTAGTTTTGGTTAATGTGACTAGTAGATGTAGCTTCAAAATGAGAATGACAAACATAAGCATTAGAATAAAAGGGGTTAGAATTAATAGGGCTAGAATTGAGTATATATTTAGTTTAGCAAAACTAGGAGAAATGTTGAGATTTGAGAGTGTAGTTTGCATTGAGAACTAAGAATTACCCCGGAGTAACTATTTTCGTTATTTAGAATCGATCATTCACTAGGATGGGAGGAATCAAGGAGGATGTTACACATAGAATTAAAGCTAGCTGGTTAAATAGGAGAAATGCATCGGGAGTGTGGTGCGATTGGAGGACACCTTTGAAATTGAGGGGGAGATTTTACAGGAGAGCTTAACCATGTTTTATGGTCCAGAGTAGCGGAAATGAGAAACATGTTCAAAAGATGTGTAACGGAGATGAAGGATGGTATGGTGAATGGGTGGAAATATCCTAAAAGACAAAATAAGAAATGATTGCATACAAAAGAAAGGAAAGGTTTCGCCAATTAAAGATGTAATGCGGGAGAACCATTTAAGGTGATTCACACACATACAACGAAGAGCGATAAGTAGCCCGTTAGGAAAATTGATCGGATGGAAGTTAGGGGAGTAAAAAGGAGTAAGGATGACCCAAACAGCTTTTGGTTGAAGTTGTTAATAAGGATTTGAAAAGTGTTAATATGACGAAGGAGGTGACCCTGAATGGAGTTAGTGGACGATAATTCATGTAGGGGTGGGAAATGGGTGGGTCAGGTCGGGTTTGGGTCGACCAAATTATAACCCAACCCAATTTTGACCTAACTCAAATACGACCCAATTATTAATTGAGTTAATCGGGTCCACCTATTCACAACTCATAATAATTGGGTTGACCAAATTATGACCCGAATATGACCCAAATTACCCAATCTATTCACAACTCCAAATTCATCTCATCTCACACTCACATTGTCCCACTTTTCTCTCTCCTCTCGTTCGTTCACTCTCTTTCTCTCTCCTCCACCGCTCTCTCTCATTTTCATGTTCAATACCTCTAGTTTCTTACCTATTTCTCTTTCATCTAACCTCTCTTTTCTTTCTCTCCCCCGTTCTCTGTTTCTCTCCCTTCGTTTTCTTGTCCCTCATTCTCATTCCTCTTTTCCTCTCTTTTTCTCTCTCATGTTCCTTTCCTTCTCATCCCACTCTTTCCACTTATGTTCTCACATGAGAAAATCTTTCTTATTTTTTTTGGGGAATCAGTTGAAAGGGTCAATGTGGTGTTGAAAATTTCTTTTAACAAATTGTAGCTGGGTTATGAATGGGTTAAACGGGTTGACCCAAGCCCAACCCAGTTATCTCGCAAGCTTTGGGTTAGAATTGACCCAATGCTCATTTTCTTGGGTTGGATTTGGGTTGCTGGATTGGGATAAAATTGCCACCTCTAGATTGTTGTAGCCATCCCCAAACTTTTGGGTTAAAGGATTTTGTTTTTGTTGTTGTATTATTATTGTTGCATTATTATCTAAACACTAAGGTAAATTGAAGTGTGTTTGGGTAGAGTTCGGATTTTCTGTTATCTTTCTTCTCTTATTCCTCTGTTCAGTTGTTTTTTCTATTGTAATATTGTAACCTGAAACAACACAACCTTTGTTCTATCTTGAAACAAAGGTTTGAGGTGTCAGCTGCCATGAGATTCGTCAACCTTTTAGATTGGTATTTTGTTGTCTCCAATACTACAAACCTTAACCCCTATTGAGACACATCGGCAGTAGTATTGAAGTGTATGTAAGGCCAAATTTTATGTGTTCTTACTAGACGCTAAGGTGAATTGAAGTGTATTTGTTAGACCAAGGTATCTGATATCTTTCTCCTACTATTCTTCTATTTGCTTCTGTCTTATTGTAACTAAAATCAACACATTTGTTGTTGTATCTCAAAATGAAGGTTTGAGGTGTCGGCCTATACTAAGACACATATACCCTATTAGATTGGTGTTTTGTCTACCAATACTGCCAACTGTAACCCCTGTTGAGATGCATCGACCTTAGTATTGAAGTGTATTTAAGGCCAAATTTTATGTGGTCTGGATAGTCAAGGTATATTATATCTTTCTCCTATTCTTCTATTTTTAAAAAATTATTAATTATTGTCATTTCATCATCCAAAATCAACACAATCTTTGTTTCAATCGTGAAACCAAGATTTGAGGTGTACTGAAACTCATTGACCCTATCAAATTTGTATTTTGTCGATCAATACTGCTAAGCTTAACCCATATCGAGACGCATGGGCCGTAGTATGACTAATTATGGCAATATACACTAAAATCTTATGCACTGCTTGCATAGCAAGTATTTGGTCTGTATATCTTGTTGGATTAAAGTGGCTGTTGGATATTGGACCTCAAGAATATTCACTTAAGGTGTTCTTTTTTGTATTGACTAATCTGGCAACTGTTAGGACACGTTTTTCTTGCAGAAGTAAATGGTGATCTGAGATTTCTGCAATAGTACTAATTTATTGAAAGTAAACTTTGCTGTCTCAATGGTTTTAGTAAGGCTGGGTATCAAGGTTTAAGGTATCAGCCGATCTGGATCAGTTTCGGCTGCTTTTCAGATCGGTTTGGATGGGTTCCGATCCGAAAAAGGACGAACGAAATTGGTGGCTTTGGCCGAAACCTTATTATTAGGGAAAAAAACAATAAGGAAAGCAAAAACGAAGAAAGAAGATAGAGAAAAGAGAAGAACAGTGTCTGAAGAATTGTTGTAGTAATGTGGTTGACGTCGGTGATTCTTCTATTGTTGCTGCTGCTTCATCTTCTAGTTCTTCTCCATTTTCTTTTGGGTTTCTTTTTTCGTTCTCTTTCAGAAGAGCCACTGCTTTGAGGGGATAAGAGTTTGGGGTTTGGTTTAAGTATTTAAGTATATCGGTCAGGTCAGATCCAAATCAGATCTGACCGCAAAACCTGCTCTAACTTAGATGGGGTTGGTCAGGTTTTTATGTGGATTGGGTCCAACCTGAATACTTAGAAATAATAACAAAACTCAATCAAATCATGTTATTTTCTATTTTACCTCCTATAACTTGCAAAAATTGTGAGAAATCTATTTTATGGGATAATATATATATATATATATATATATATATATATATATATATATATATATATATATATATAGTTCCCATCCGTTGTGCACTAGGCCGCCGTGTGCACTCGTGTACACTCGGCCTTCCCGCCTTCGTATTGACGATCCGAACCGTTCACATTGATCTACAGATCTAAATTAGTCTAAATATGTAAAATTAAATCATTTGAAATTCATTTGCCCATCCATCATGTGACTATAAAAAATAACGATTTTCAGCCATACAATTTTGTAGCACTTTAATGAATGGGCAAATGAATTTTAAATGATTTGATTTTACATATTTAGACTAATTTAGATGTGTAGATCAATGCGAACGGTTCGGATCGTCAATATGAAAGCAGGAAGGTCGAGTGCACATGGGAGGCCTAGTGCACAATGGAAGGGGACTTTATATATATATATATATATATATATATATATATATAAGCGAAACTCGGAACAAAACTAATGAAACAGGCAAAACCTTCCGATACATATCATTTTTTGAAATTCCGGAACCGATCCCGAAAACGAGTTCTCAGGTTTTTCCGATACATATCATTTTTTGAAATTCCGGAACCGATCCCGAAAACGAGTTCTCAAACTTTGCTGGGTATAACTCTATTGCAGGCATAGCTAATATGAACTATAAGGCTGCAAAGCTACACAGAAGCGTTCAGGTGTGTAGATGCTGACAAGTTCTATATTGTAGGGAAAATAGTATCTAGAAATTTAACAAGTATATAAACTAAAGAAAGATTCAAAAACAATATAGGAGAGGAATAAAAAATGAGCTATGTGGAGAAATTGAAGGTTTAATTATGCTTAGCTGCATTGGTATTTAGGGCCGTTCATACTTTGGTTAAAATCGATTACCGAACCGAACTGAAATTTACCAATTTAGTTCGGTTTTTTGGTTTTTGGTTCGGTTTTGATCCAAACTGAAGTTTTTTTAGAGAGTTCGGTTCGGTTTTTGGTTGGCTTCAATAAACCGAACCGAACAAAAAACCGAACTTTTTTTGGACCAAAATAAATTATACCCCTAGGATCCATCTCAAACTAAGCTGCTGTGCAAGTGCACTTCCAGCTAATAGTAGCATACCTGACTATGTGTGTGAAATGTGAATCCTAATTTAGGGTGAATTATTTTAAGTGAAGAATGGATTATTACCATGTGAGCCACGCTGATGTGTAGCCTAATAAGACGGTGGTTCAATCTTCAACTTCTCAAATGGAGGACCAGCACCATTTTCATTCTGAGATAGTCTGAGGGATGAGAGCGAAAAGCATGAATATTTCCGACTCATTTGCCACTCTTCTGAGTCACAGTAGAAAATTAGTATGTACTAAAAATTTCAGTTAGTTCGGTTATTAACCGAACCGAACCGATAAAATTCGGTTCGGTTCAAACCAAATTTTATCAGTTTCGGTTCGGATTTCGGTTTCAAATATACCAAACCGAAAATTTTGGTTCGGTTCGGTTATTTTCGGTTCGGTTCGGTTTAGCACCGATGAATAGCCCTATTGGTATTGTCAAAAGGCTATAATGTGTAGGACACTTGCCGGATAGAAAAATGGTGTGTACTACCACGCAATTCTTACATATTTCTGAACATATGTTCACCTAATATGTAAATACAAAATGATCATAAAATGATCTACAAAATAATTAGCTTTTGTCAAATACAAAAAATCATAATGATTTTTTGTATTTGTTAATTTTTTGTATTTGACAAAAGCTAATTATTTTGTAGATCATTTTATGATCTCACAGTTGTATATAATTTTGCGTATGCATGACAACCAGATACATAGTTCTATAAGCTAATCTTCATAATTAGGTACTGTTGCCGCTGATTTCGGTGTGGAGGCAATTAGATGAATTTGTAGATTTGCAAGAACTCGAATGGGCCAAATCTGACCTCTTCCGCTGATGCTGAGCTGGCTGCTAGTTGCTCCCGTTGACCTGCACGAAGTACGAAATACCGGGATGGATTTCGGCGATGCACCCTCCGACGGTATTGTCAATACTCAGAAAAAGAATATTAAAAGAATTTTAGGTAGGCAAAGAGTGATCACCCTGTAACGGTAGGAGGTAGGGGGTATTTATAGTCACCGTGATGATATGTTTCAGGATAAGAACGAATCCCTACTTTCCTGTGTGAACGTATAGAAGTGGTTAAAACCACTCCCAGTAGATAAGGACGAGCCAGGATTTTCTTATATCCTGCTGAACTGGTCCTTAACGGGTTGGGACCCATTCTCAACTGAACAGATCCGTTCACGGGTTATTGGGCCCAAGAGAGGAGGCCCGGTTCCCATTTCAGATCTGTCTGTAGGTTAAATTACAGTTTTGCTCCTATGAACTTTAAGATTCGTGTCCAATTTGAACGGTTCCGATTTAATCCCATTTTTACCCATATCACTAGCCCCCCACTCCCAGAGACTGTGTGCTACAGCCTTTGGGGAGTAATTTTGTTTCAATGGCGTGTAGGACTTTATCAGAGTTCAAAAAAGGGGGTTCGAATCTTGTTTGAGAGGTAACGGTGTTTTCCTGAGTTGGTAACATGCTCAAGTTTGCTCTTTGGCTCTTCTGGATTTTTGGTGATTTTTCTCGATTTTTACATTATTTTTCGAGTCACTTATTCAATTTTGCAAAGCGATGATTTGTTTTTCGGGAGCATTAATTAACTACTCTAACTAATAATTATTTACCTGGGGGCTCAAAAATATTCTTCCGAATATATAATTATTTTTTAGAATTTTTAATTATTTTCCTTGAATTTTTAATCATTTTTTTGCAATTTTTAAATAAATAATTCGAATTAATAAATAAAAAAAGAATTAATCACCCTATTTATGACGTGGCACGATCTGAGGCGTCCATCAGTCATCGGCGCGAAATCCTGAACAATCAGATGGTAGATCGGTGCCGGGCGACGTGGCTGCATCTGGAACGTTGATCAGGTTGTGACGCGACTTTGGAGGGAATCTGACGGTTCTCGTAGCTCGGAAGCATTTTCTCCGCATGAGCAGCTCAGGTGCTTCGGTCGTTCGGATTGGGGTTTCGAGCGACGTGGCGCAATTTGGGACGTCCATCTGCCATCGGCGCGAATATCTGGATGATCAGATGGTAGATCCGTGCTTGGCAACGTGGCTGAATCGGGGACGTCCATCAGGTTGTGACACGAATTTTGAGATGATCTGACGGCTCGTATGGCTCGGAACTGTTTTCTCCACACGAGCAGCTCGGTGCTTCGGTCGTTCGGATTGGGGTTCCGAGCGATGTGGCGCAATCTGGACCGTCTGATGAAGATCAAGGCACGAATCACGAGGTAAGAGTGATTTTTCTTCATGTGAGCAGCTTGGTGTCCAGTTGCACGGATTTGGCTTCCGAAGCGACGTGGCACAATCTGGACCGTTTGATGAAGATCAGGCTCGAATCACGATGCAAGAGGCGTGAATCACGAGAGAAGAGTGATTTCTGTCAACGTGGCGAGATCTGAGCCGTCTGATTGAGATCAGACACGAATCACGAGAAAGTCGTTTTTGTCCAATACGCAGCTCGGTGTCGCAGTTGCTCGGATTTAGGTTCCGAGGGACGTGGCACAATCTGAGCCTTCTGATGAAGATCAGGCACGAATCACAATGCAAGAGGCGTGAATCACGAGAGAAGAGTGATTTCTGTCGATGTGGTGAGATCTGAGCCGTCTGATTGAGATCAGGCGCGAATCACGAGGAGAAAGTCGTTTTTTCCAATACACGGCTCGGTGTCACAGTTGCTCGGATTTGGGTTCTGAGCGACGTGGCACAATTTGGGCCGTCTAATGAAGATCAGGCGCGAATCACGATGCAAGAGGCGTGAATCACGAGAGAAGAGTGATTTCTGTCGACGTGGCTAGATCTGAGCGATTTGATTGAGATCAGGCACGAATCACGAGGAGAAAGTCGTTTTTCTCCAATACGCAGCTCGGTGTCACAGTTGCTCGGTTTTGGGTTCCGAGCGACGTGGCACAATCTGGGCTGTTTGATGAAGATCAGGCGCGAATCACGATGAATTAGGCGTTTAGGCTTTTGGTGGGCCTCTGTGTGGGCCCAAAACATCTGAAAGCCCACCCTGAATCTCCCTTTGTACTATAAGTTTTCACCGCTCTCTCCCTACTTCCTCATTTCTCACTCACTTTCACTCAGTTTTTTTTTGCTCTCGAGCGGCGCTGTTAGCTGTCGTGGCCAGGCGATTCATCTTTCCGGTGAACTATTCCGACCGTAGCCGTCACATCAAGGTAATTAATTGTCTTAACTTGTATCTGGAGATGTCTAGAGTGTCATCGGGGAGTGAGACCACCTTGGACCGAGATAGCGACCGACCCTTAGTGGTCCCCCCGGTAGTGGGCAAGGGGAAGGAAGTAGCGAGGTCGGCCATCGTTGAGACCATCGTGGAGAATGTGAAGGGGGCTGGTGCATTGGGTCGGCTACCGTCCATACTATCGAACCTCGGGAAGGTTAGGAATTACTCTGGAGACCTTCTGTCGAAGGTGGTACACGGGAGGTCTGCCGCCTACGAGGATAATCGTCCGAGCGATCCTTCCGAGGTAGACGAAATCCCCTCGATTCTGACCGAGGCGGATCTTCATCGTATCAGGAAGGGGTTCCGTATCCCAAAGGAGTACGCTTTGCTCCTCCCCGGTCCGGGCTTCCGAGCGTGCACGGAGATGTCACCCGACACTTGCATCTTCCCATACGACGCACTCAACGCCGGCCTTCGGCTGCCTCTGCCACCGTTCGTAGTCGAAGTGCTACAATGGTACGGCTTGAGCCCGGTGCAGTTCATGCCGAATATGTGGCGGCACATCATCGCCTTCATCCTCTAAAGTCAGGCCGTGGGCGTCCAACCTTAGCTCGTCATACTCCGCAGCCTCTACCGGATCTGCTGTATGAGCAAGATGGAGTACCAGTACTATCTATCTCCGAGGAAGGGGGTCAAGCTGATCGAGAATCCGGACTCCATCAAGCATTGGAAGGAGAAGTATTTCTTGATCCAAGGTCTCGAGCCGTAGAGCTTTCCGACGAGTTGGAATGAGGATGTTCCGAAGTGGGCGAAGGCCGAGCCAGTGCTGACCAAGGAAGAAGAGGAGGTCGTGTCAAAGATCCTCGGTCTTTCGACCCTGGGCTGGAAAGATATCACCGAGTGGGTCCTCTTCGGTGGAGTTCTCAGTCCGATCGACTCTAGTACGTTCCGTCTAATTTTGTTTCTCTTTTTTGTTTATATATCGTTCTCTTCTGGCGGTAACTTCCTTTAGTTTTTCTTTTTCAGATGCCCTCGATATGGACTTCAAAGCTTTTGATGGCGAAGCGGAGTGTGGCCGCAGCGAAGGGGTCGGACAACAAGAAGAGGAAGAGGACGACGACGAGACCCCTATCTGGCCGAGCAGCCCAGGCACCCTCGGTGGCGCGACTTGGTCTTCGACTCGCCCTCAGCCCCCCAAGCTGCGCTTCCCTCGACCACAGTTTCCGAGCCTTCTGGTGGGGCGTTCTCCGTCGGAGCCGCGCTAGCACTCGAGGTGCCGCCCCTCACCGTTGAGGCGGAGGCCATCCTGACTGAGGTGCACAAGAAGCTCTTCGTCCTCGACTGGAGGGTGATGAAGCTAGACGGCTTCCTCGGCGACGCAGCGATGAGCATGCAGGCCGTGCACCACCTGCCGACCCCGAAGGACCGAGCGACGCTGAAGGCGGGTACCGTGGGTGACGATGCGCTAGAGATAGCCCGACCACGATGTCAGGTAAATGTTTTTGCTACGCTTTTCAGAATCTCGAAGTTTGTGGTTTTCGATACTCACGTCCTTTTTTCTCCTCGGCTTTCAGTTCACCAATCACTTTAGCCATCTGCTGAAGCAGTTCGCCGAGCAGAAGGAGCTAAAGACGGCGAGCGACCGGGACAGGGCCGAGCGAGCAAAGGCCATGAAGATGTAAGAGGCCGAGAAACAGCTCTCAGAGTCCCCAGCTGTCGAGATTGGCGTTCTGGAAGCGGCACTGGCTAAGGCGAACGAGCGCATCGCAGCCGAAGCGGCGAGAGCGGAGGAGCTAGAGAGGGAGAAGGCCCGAGTCGAGACGGAGAGGGACAAGGCCTTAAAGGCCTCAGAGGAGTCGCAGAAGGAGCGGGAACACAGTAGTGGCCGAAGCGAAGGAAGCTATCCAAGCTGAGGCGGAGGCCCACATGCTCACCAACATGGAGGAGTCCTACGCTTGGGCCCTTAAGCACGTTGTAGCTCGCGTCCCCAACTTCGACAGCTCGGGGTATCACCTCTACGACCCTGTCGAAGGCGAGGAGTTTATTCCCTTGGCGGAGGCTGAGCCCAAAGGAGGAGAGGAATAATCCGAAGGGGTTAGGACAGGAGGTGACGAATCTGGAGGGGGTGCTCGTGACTATGCCGAGCGAGAGTGCGGAGCAGCACCTCGAGGTGGCTCCCTGACTTCATTTTTTTTAAAAATATTTGTATTGCCTTGTTGCGGACTGGCCACTGCATTTTGCAATCAATAAAATGAAAAGTTTTTTTTTGACTAAGTGTTGTAGTTGCATCGAACTGTTTCTGAGTTTTCCTATAGGAGCCATTTAAACTTAGCATCTTCATGTTCTCGCTTTTCTCAGATCGTCGATGCATCACAGATTGTTGAAGTGCCTTCAATGGCCGAAGTAGCACGTCTCCGGTCCGGTCTAGGGGTAACGAGGTTGGGCCTCGCTCGGACTCGAGAGAGGCTTTTCAGAGCCGAGTCGGAGCTGAACCATCTTAAGCTGACGTTAGCTCGTCGTGACTCCGAGCTGAAGCGTCTGCAGGAGCAGGCTTGCGAAGTGCCCCCCGATGGAGAGTAGACATGTCCCTCGATGGCCTTCAGCCAAGGCTGGCGGCTCAAGTTTCTTCGTCGGTCTTTGTTCGATGTCAGGGCCGAACGAGAAGGGTTAAAGAATGTCGTGCTCGAGAAGAGCCTTAAAGCGGCGCACCTTTGGAGAGCTATTTTCGAGGCTTCTCATCAGGGCAGCTCTAGCTGAATGCCTCGACTGAAAATTAGAGTGACTGATGACTCGCTAAAGGAACGGGTCGTGGAGCTAGAGGCAGAGAACCATAGGCTACGACGGCTGTTCGAAGGGAGCAACGTCAAAACCACCTTTTGTCCCCGAGGTGAATACTTCCAAGGCAGGTCCTTCCACGAGTTGGCGTTACGCTCGCCCCCCGTCCCGAGGCACCCCAGGGGACGCGAGAGCGAAGTGGCTGGCTCGTCGAGCGAAGCATCTGCTGGGGCGACGCTTAAGCTTTTAGGCGCTGAAGACGCAACTTGGCTCACCGGTCTAGATATCTCCACGAAAGTGAGGCCACAGCAGCACGACGCTTGCCGACCTCGGTTCTCTCTTAATAGAAGTGTCCCACTCCCTAGGAGGGGTTAAAGTAGCTCTTTGTAATTTTGTAATCTTTGCTTCACGTGTGTTGTGTTTCGATGTAAAGATGAGTTATTGCTCTGCAGCTAGACTTGTACCTCAAACTTTAATGAAATAGTGTTTGTTTCTTGAACTTGTGTTTTGCTAGCGTTTGCGATTGTCAACAGTTGTAAGAGCCATTTCGAATGGTGAGCCACTTTGTACTCACTCATTCGCAAGTATCAAAAATTGCGTCGAACCAAGTATTAGACTCCGAACTTGTCGTTTAGAGATTATCAACAGCTGTAAGAGCAATTCTGAATGGTGAACCACTTCGTACTCGCTTAAAAGCAAGTAGTTGAAGTGGAGTCGAACCAAGTGTTGGACTCCAAGCGTGTCGTTTAGAAAATAACAGCTGTGGGAAGCAATTTCGAATGGTGAACTACTTCGTACTCGCTTAAAAGCAAGTAGCTGAAGCGGAATCGAACCAAGTGTTGGATTCCGAGCGTGTCGTTTGAAGAATATCAGCAGCTGTGGGAGCAATCCCGAATGGTGAACCACTTCGTCCTCGCTTAAAAACAAGTAGTTGAAGCGGAATCGTACCAAGTATTGGACTCCGAGCGTGCCGTTTTAATGCAAAAATTTTTTTGTAAGCGCCAAAGTAGTACAATTAGAATGCTCAAAATAGAGAACTTGCGGGGATAAATTGCTTTTATTGAAAACAATTAGGCAGCCGCTTCTAAGTTGCGAGCCGCTCTTACAGTTTGATAAGGAAAATACAAAAAAACTTGACATGTTTTATGGAGTGCTTTTGGGGAAGTTGCTTGGAGTGGTGTTTAGACACCCTCTTGGTACTTCATCAAGTGCTCCGCGTTCCATGTCCTCGGTATTCTCCTGCCCCCCGGGTCTTCGAGTTGATACGCGTCTGGGTGAATAACTCTGGAGACCCTGTATGGACCTTCCCAATTAGGTGCTAGCTTGTTCTTCTTGCTTGGAAGAGAGATTGATAGCTTTTGGAGCTCTAGGTCTCCCTCTTTGAGATTAGCGGGGCGGACCTTCTTGTTGTAAGATTGCGTTATCCTACACCGGTAGGTCTCCTGCCGAATAAGCTTTTTCGCAGATCTCGTCGATGAGATCCAAGCTGTTGCGGAGCTGGTTCGCATTCTGCTCTTCTCTGTAGGCGATCAATCTGGGCGAGGGTAGGTCGACCTTTAGGTGGATGATGGCTTCGAAGCCGTAAGTGAGGTTGAAGGGAGACTCCCCCGTCGGAGTCCTCTTGGTGGTGCGATAGTTCCAAAGCATGTTGGGCAACTGTTCGACCCATAGTCCCTTGGTGGACTTGTCGAGCCTCTTCTTCAGGCCGGAGAGTATCTGTCGATTGGCATTCTCCGCTTGGCCGTTTGACTGAGGGTGGGATATTAAAGAGAACCGCTGTTGGATACCGAGGTCGGTACAGAAGCTGCGAAACATATAGCTCCCGCGAACTGGGTTCCATTGTCGGTTACGAGGACATGGGGCACACCGAAGCGGCAAATAATGTTCCTCCAGAAGAACTTCTGAACCTTATTCTCAGTGATTGTTGCGAGGGGTTCGGCTTCGATCCACTTTGAGAAGTAATCTATCACCACGACTAGGAACTTCTGTTGGCCTGGTGCCGGAGGGAATGGTCCGAGTAAGTCCATCCCCCACCTTGCGAAAGGGATGGGGCTCGCCAAGGAGGTGAGCTGGGCTTGAGGTAGGCGACGGATCGGGGCAAATCTCTGGTAGGAGTCGCACCGGTGGACGTACTCCTCGGAGTCACTCAGTAGTGTGGGCCAGAAGTAGCCGTAATTTAAGAGTTTACAGGCGAGGGATCTCGCTCCAAGTGCGCGCCACACATACTGTCATGGGCCTCCTTCAGGGCATAAAGCGCTTCCTTCGGGGAGAGACACCTCAGATGGGGTCGGCCGTCAATCTGAGTGTAAGAGCGTTTGTACATGAGTCCATCAAGAAGTGTGTACCGCTCGGCTCGGGTCTTGATCCTCGCCTCTTTTGGGTCTTCTGAAAGAATTCCGTCTCTAAGGTACTCGAGTAGGGGCTTCATCCAGTTCTCACCAACTGTTGGGGGCAAGGCTTCCATCGGCTCCGGGCTATCTTCATCGATACTTGGTCTGAGGAGGACCTCTATCAAGACAGTCCGTTCTAAACCTTGGAGAGACGAGGAGGCGAGCTTGGAGAGGGCATCCGCCTGTGTGTTTTCCTATTGAGAAACCCACTGGAGTTGAACGTCTTCGAATAAGGCTAGTAGCCCCTTAACCTTCGCCAAGTACTTGGCCATGCGCTCGTCCCTTGCTTCATATTCCTCTGACACTTGGTTGACGACCAATTGTGAATCACTGAAGACTGACGCATTTGGCTCCTACCTTGCGAGCCATACAGAGCCCTACTATGAAGGCCTCATACTCTGCTTCGTTGTTCGATGCAGGAAAGTTTAAGCGGAGGGAGTATTGCAGGACGAAAGCGCCTGGGCCGGTCAAGATGACGCCAGCCCCACTTCCGTCGGCGCAAGAGGATCCATTCACATAAACGATCCAGACCAGGAGTTCGGCAGTCGACTCGCAGGGGTCGGGGATAGTGCCCTCCATAATGAATTCCGCTAGGGCTTGCGCTTGGAGAGCGGTTCTGGGTTGGTAGCCGATGCCATGCTAGCTCAGCTCTATGGAGCAGTTCATCAAGCGTCCCGGCGTTTCTGGCTTGTGGAGCACCTGCTTCAGCGGTTGGTCGGTAAGAATGACCTCCGAATGAGACTGAAAGTACGGTCAGAGTTTTCTAGCCGCCATGACCAACGTAAGGGCCATCTTCTCTAGTTTCGGGTAACGGAGCTCAGCATCCCGGAGGACCTTACTCACGTAGTAGATGGGCCTCTGCGTCCTATCTTCTCTTACCAAGACGGCGTTGAGGGTCTGCTCCGAAGCGGCGAGGTATAGGTAGAGGACCTCCCCGGGCCTTGGCTTGCTCAAAAGGCGAGGTTGGCTAAGTACGCCTTGAGCCGGTCGAAAGACTCTTGTTGCGCTTGCCCCTATTCAAAGCCTTTAGCCCCCCTGAGGGTCTTGAAGAACGGGAGGCACTTCTCTCCGGATTTGGAGAGGAAGCGCCCAATCGCTGCGAGGCGCCTGGTGAGCCTCTATATATTTTTAACATTGGAGGAGGAAGCCATTTTGAGTATGACTTGGATCTTCTCGGGGTTGGCTTCTATGCCCCTCTGGCTGACCATGAACCCAAAGAACTTGCTGGATGAGACTCTGAACGCACACTTGTTCGGATTTAGCCTCATGTTGTGCCTCTTCAGCACCCCGAAGGCTTCCTGGAGGTCGAGGACGTGCTCCTGCCCTTGATGCTCTTGACCAACATGTCGTCCACATAGACTTCCATGTTTCGGCCAATCTGGTCTCAGAAGACCCTGTTGACTAGGCGCTGGTAGGTTACACCCGCATTCTTCAAACCGAACGGCATGACCCGGTAGCAGTACAGGCCTTGATCAGTCACAAATGAGGTCTTCGGGATGTCTGGGGGAAACATCCGGATCTGGTTGTACCCCGAGAAAGCGTCCATGAAGCTGAGTAGCTCGTGGCCGGAGGTGGCATCGATTAGAGCATCGATACTCGGAAGGGGGAATGGATCCTTTGGGCATGCCTTGTTGAGGTCGGTAAAATTGATGCATATCTTCCAGCTCCCGTTGGCTTTTTTGACCATCACCACATTGGACAGCCACTCGGGGTAGTTCACCTCCTAGATGAATCGGGTGTTCGGGAGTTTCTCGACCTCTTCCTTGATCGCCTGTTGGCGCTCGGGAACAAACTTACGCCGCTTCTGTTGGACGGGCTTGATCCCCGGGGCAACGCTAAGGTGCATTCCTCTGAGATCTCTGGCATGTCCGCCGCGGTCCAAGCGAAGAGATCTCGGTTCTCCCTTATGCATTAGGAGATGTCTTTCTTGATGGAGGGGGAAAGAGCCTTGCTGATCCGGAATGTCTTGGTGGCGTCTTCTTCTGAGAAGGCCACTCCCTCTAGCTCGTCCACTGGCTCAGAGATGGTCTGGCTACTTTCCGGTGGGAGTTCAAGGGCTTCTAGGGAGAGGACTGGGCCTCCTATCGAGGTCATATAACACTTGCGAGCCGCCTCCTGACTCCCTCTCACTTCTCCCATCCCCGTGGGAATGGGGAACTTCATCTTCATGTGGTAAGCTGAAGGGATGGCCTGGAGTGCGGCGAGACCTGGTCGACCCGGGATAATATTGTAGGCGGCCTTCACATCCATCACCATGAAGTTCATCGGCTCTGTGCGAGTGACCGGGGTTTTGCCAGTGGTCACGTCGAGGGTTATAACTCCCTCGATCGTCACCGGCACCCCAGTGAATCCATGAAGAATGTAGCCCGCAGGCTTGAGCCGATCCCTCGACAGCTGGAGGCTCTTGAACGCCTCCAAGAAAAGGATATTAACTGAGTTGCCATTGTCCACCAAGACCCGACGGACGTCGAAGTTGGCCATTCGGAGATTAATAACGAGGGCGTCACAATGGGGTGTGCGGACGCCCTCCAAGTCTCTAGCGGAGAACGTGACAGGGACCCCAAGACCCTTCGGAGGGGGATGGCTCTGCACGGCGTTCACCTCCCGAACGAAGGCTTTTTGGGAGGAGTTGGAATCTCCCCCCATTGGGCCTCCGTATATAAGGTGTAGGATGACCACTGCTTCGTCCTCCGGAGTCTCCGCAAGTTGCTCGGTTCGTCTGTTAGCCCTCCGGGGGGGCGGAGGTTGATCAGCTCTGTCCATCACGAAACGAGCGAGCTGCCCTCTCTGAATAAGGGCTTCAATCTCGTCCTATAAGGCCCGACATTCATTTGTGTCGTGCCTATGGTCCCGGTGGAAACGACACAACTTATCCTGGTTTCTCTTCTTCTCGGGGGTGTTCATCTTTGGAGGTGGTGGTAAAATACCTTCGTCCCCAATTTCCATCAAGATGGCGGAAACACTCGCATTGAGCGGAGTGAACTTTTCGAAGCGGGGGAGAGGGCGCCGTTGACCTCCGTTGTCTTTTTTGAGCTTCTTAGCTCCTTCCTCAGCAGTCTTCCGATTGTTCCCGGAAGATGACCCCTCTAGAGTGGGGCGATTGAGAGCCTCTTCAGCTCGGATATACTTCTTGCTCTTGAGGAGGAGCTCGGAGAAGTCCCGAAAAGGCTTCTTGGCCAGGGACGCCCTAAGATTAGGGTTGATGACATTGGACTGGAAAACAACCGAAGCTACTGACTGATACAGGGAGGCAATGGATCTGGCTTTCGCGGTGAACCGCTTTACATAATCCTTCAGCTGTTCGCCCTTCTTTTGGCTGAGGAAGAGCAATAAGGTGCTCGTCTTCTCGGAGCGGCGGCTGCTCACGAAATGTGAGGAAGAGGCCTTCGAACTGGTCGAAGGAGAAGATGGATGCCGGAGCAAGTCGGGAATACCACTCCCGAGCGGGCTCTTTGAGCGTGGCCGGGAAGGTCTTGCATAAATGGGCGTCGGAGGCATGATGGATCATCATGAGAGTTTTGAAACTCTCGATGTGGTCAGCAGGGTCCGACTCCTCGGTGTATGACTCGAAGTGTGGAGGCTTGAAGTTATCAGGAACGGGTGCCTCCATGATAGTGCGGGAGAAAAGGGACCTGCTCGGGAGGAGGTTCCTCGCCAGTTGCTTTTCATCTCTGTCCAGCTGGCCAAGGCGCCTCTCCATCTCGTGGAGACGGCGGTAGACCGAGTCTTTCCTTCGGTCGTGCCTCGCTGAGCCCCGAGACTCGTCCTCACGTAGAGGAGAGCTGGGGCTGCGGCGGCGATAGCTCTGAGGAGGTCGTGGACTAATAGAACGACGGTGATAGCTCGGGGTCGGCCGAGGACTGCGAGAGCGGCGACGATGGCCCGGAGCTGGCCGAGGACTGAGAGAGCGGCGGCGATGGTCAGGAGCCGGCTGAGGACTAGGAGCTCGTTGGGCGTTGTTGGTGGCGGCGTTGAGTGCCTGAAGGACCGCCTCCTGGAATTGTTGCAACTCCGCCCTCGTGACGGGTGCCTCCTGCTCCTGTTGAGCCCGAGGTGCAGGACGGTCAGCCGGGTAGCGGCCTCTTCTCTGGCAATGTTGGGGCGACTCTTTTCGTCTCCTGGGGGAGTTGGACCCTCTGCGGTCTGTTCTGCGGGGGGACCGGTCTCTCTGATGCTCCCGGCGAGGGTTCCCTTCACGAGTCCGCCTCTCATCCAAGTGGGTCCGAAGATTTGGATTGTTCTGCCGGTTGTTGAGAACATCTTGCAGATCCTTCAGCATTGGAGGGCTATGTGAGGCCATGGAATCTGTGGAGGCATTGTGGATGGAGACAAAGACCTGGTGCATGGGTTGCTTCTGACGGCTCCGTCGAGAGGGCTCCCCTACGACCACTTGGGGCCCTAGAGGCTGCTGAACGGATTGTGGAATGGGTTGTTCAAGCTGCGGGGCCGGTTGGACAGGCGGAGGAAGACCCTCTGGAGGAGGGAGAGTGGAGGTTGTTCTTCGGTTGGAGGTCGCGGACTTTCTCTTGGGAGGCATAGCTAGGAGTAGCTTTGGTTGAAGGAGGGTCGGATTGCTAGTCGTGAGTTCGCATAGACGGCGTCAATTTGTTGCCGCTGATTTCGGTGTGGGGCAATCAGATGAATTTGTGGATTCGCAAGAACTCGAATGGGCCAAATCTGACTTCTTCCGCTGCTGCTGAGCTGGCTGCTAGTTGCTCCAGTTGACCTGCACGAAGTACGAAACACCGGGATGGATCCCGGCGACGCACACTCCGACGATCTTGTCAATACTCAAAAAGAATATTAAAAGAACTTTTGGTAGACAAAGAGTGATCACCTTGTAACGGTAGGAGGTAGGGGATATTTGTAGTCGCCGTGATGATCTGTTTCGGGATAAGAACGAATCCCTACTTCCTGGTGTGAACGGATAGAAGTGGTTAAAACCACCCCCAGTAGATAAGGACGAGCCAGGATTTTCTCATATCCTGCTGAACTGGTCCTTAACGGGTTGGGACTCATTCTCTGCTGAACAGATCCGTTCACGGGTTATTGGGCCCAAGAGAGGAGGCCTGGTTCCCATTTCGGACCTGTCCGTAGGTGAAATTACCGTTTTGCCCCTATGAACTTTAAGATTCGTGCCCAATTTGAACGGTTCCGATTTAATTCCATTTTTAGCCATATCAGGTACATATCTGAATGAGTTAACATACTTCCACAGTTCCACTCATAAGATTTTACATATAGGTGTGCCATCATGCATTGATTTTGGAGAATTACTGTTTGACAGTCTCCAGTTGGAGCATGAAACTCATGTCTGTGTGTACTATCACTAAGTTGCATACAATTTAATGAATGGTTATTGTTAAGCCTTTTTTAATGATGAGGATGCTGATGACATTCCAACTAATTGAGATGTTTCGAGCTGAAACTGAAATGATTCGTTTAAATTTTATCTCCTAAAGTTGCCCAACTCTTCAGCTATCCCCTTATAACTCATCTACGAAGGAATGATAAATATTTTCATCTTCAATAGAAAGTTTATGATTGTATGGGAGATTCCAACAATTCTTCAGTTTCATATCCCATGAGTATTATAACCTGTAGAGAATGATTGCATCAAGTTGTAGATATTCTGGTATTTACTTCATGCTGTAACTCCCATGAGTAGTATAATTTGTAGAGAATGTTTGCATCGCGTTGATTGGTAGTTACTCTGGTATTTACTTCAGCCTATAACCCTCATGAGTGGTATTATTTGTAGATAATGATTGCATGGAAATGATTGCAATGAAGTTAAGCATACACTGGACTTTTTCTACAGGTGTGTCAGATTTGCTTCCGAGGTTGCTGGTGTTCAAGACCTTGGAATGTTAGGGCGTGGCAGTGGAGAAGAAATTGGAACATATGTGGAGAAACTTATGACAAGTGAGCTCTCTGGGAATGTGATAGACATCTGTCCTGTTGGCGCACTCACGTCAAAGCCTTTTGCCTTCAAAGCTAGAAATTGGGAATTGAAGGGTACAGAGAGCATTGATGTCACTGATGCAGTTGGTTCAAACATAAGAATTGACAGTAGAGGACCTGAAGTCATGCGCATACTTCCACGTCTGAATGAGGTTTCATTCCCCTTCCTTTCATTCTGAGATGCAAATATTATGACCCTTTAATGTACACTTCTTTCCAATTTAGTGGTAGAATACACTTTTAACTCCTTATGGTCTTCTGCATATATGCTTTAGCTTGTTGCAATCACAATACACTTGGCACATACATTACATGATTTAGTCTAATTCGTTATTTGACTAATAATACTGTCCTATTAGAACATCTAGCAATAAAATCATTGGCATTTGGTTAAACAGAAACATCAACTGCAATGTCTTTTATTATTATGATTATTATTTTTTACTGTTCCACACGCTATCTTCCCGATTCAAAGATATTTATGTGGTCTTCTATGAGTAGTATACTCAAGGATTGAATCAAAATTGTTTGTTGTTAAAAGATATTGGGGAGTTTACAAACTTCCTTTGTTACAGAAAGATCAAGTCAATGAAATCAGTGATCTGGTTAATCTGAACGGTGTATAGTCTGGAAATTAGATTCTTATGAGTGGAGTGATGATTTGCAGAAGTTCTGGGAATCTGTTTTCATTTGAAGACAGTAAATTAAAATGGTGATGTATAAATAAATTTTAAATTAACAAAAATAAAATGATGATGAAAAAAAGCGACAGATGGTTGTTTTGCCCCCTCCTTTTCTCATTTGCATGATAAACTCTTGTATGACAAGTTCTTGAACAATGATATGTTCTTCTTTAGCATTTTATTTATGGCACCTCATCACTGCCATGTTATTAAAAGCTTTTGCTAACCAAGTTTTTCTTATCCATTGTATTCAGGATATTAACGAGGAGTGGATATCTGACAAAACTCGTTTTTGCTATGATGGTCTCAAAAGACAAAGATTAAATGATCCCATGATTCGTGGTCCAGATGGAAGATTTAAAGCTGTAACGTGGCGTGATGCCCTTGCTGTGGTTGCTGAGGTGGCTCTTCAAGTTAAACCCTGAGGAAATTGTCGGAATTGCTGGCAAGCTGTCAGATGCTGAATCTATGATGGCACTAAAAGATTTCTTAAATAGAATGGGCTCAAACAGTGTCTCGTGTGAAGGAAATGGATCAAATCCTCAGGCAGATTTACGATCGAGCTACCTCATGAACTCGCATATTGCTGGCCTTGAAAAAGCTGATCTTTTCCTAATTGTTGGTAGCCAGGTATATACTAATATCTCCTGCTAATCCTGAGATTTTAGTAGTTTCTTTCCTATATGGTAACTTGGTAAGTTTGGTTGTCTTAGGGTATATTAGACTATGGATTGTGCTTCTCTGTAGAAGCATAATACTGTGTAACATGGGCATAAAGTCAGTGTTTTCAAACCACAGTATATGCAGCCTTTGGTTTTATGAAATATACAATAGTAAATGGGAAAAGAAAGAACAACGAGATGAAATAATTTACAGAAGAATTTTTTTATGATGTATACTTCCTGCTGCAATTGATGCTCTTTGATGCAGTCTTGCCATCTTGCTACTAGAGAGTAAGAGGAGAGTGGCTAGTATCTTAACCTAACTACGTTTTTAGACTTATATTGTGCATAAAATTCCAGTAGAAATAACAATCTAGAGGGGGGGGGGGGGAAGTTTGTGTGCAACTCCTACTTGTATATTTGACACGTGTCTCGTGCTACATATCTATGAATTGAGGTGGTTGTGATTCATAGCTCAAAATAGTTCAGCAATATCAGGTCTATCTAATGAAATAGTTATAGTCAAACTGTTTATAAGTTCATAACGAGATTTTATTCATTCTGTTTACGCAATGCATTCATAAAATGGACTTCAAATGTTGTGCAGCCAAGAGTGGAAGCCCCACTGGTGAACGCAAGGATCCGGAAAACTGTACGAGCAACTCAAGCAAAAGTAGGGTACATCGGTCCTCCATCTGACTTCAACTATGACCATGAACATCTTGGTACTGGTCCCAAAACCCTGCTCGAGATAGCAAAGGGCAGCCACCCTTTCTGCTCTGCTATCCGTTCTGCCAAAAAGCCTGCCATCATCCTCGGTGCTGGTCTTTTTGAGCGAAAGGATAAAGATGCCATCGTTTCTAATGTGGAAACCATTGCGAAGCTTGGAAATTTCATCACACCAGAGTGGAACGGCTTCAACGTCCTTCTCCTTAATGCAGCTCAAGCTGCTTCCCTTGATCTAGGCCTCGTATCAGACCCTAATGAAGACATCCAAAATGCTAAGTTCCTTTACCTTGTCGGAACCGATGACGTTAATCTAGAGAAACTCCCCAAAGATGCCTTTGTAGTCTATCAAGGGCACCACGGTGATAAGAGTGTCTATCGTGCTAATATCATCCTGCCGTCAGCTGCATTCAGCGAGAAAGAAGGGACTTATGAGAACACGGAGGGATGCCCTCAATGGACAGCTCCAGCAGTTCCCACGGTTGGGGATGCCAGGGATGACTGGAAGATCATTCGGGCTTTGTCAGAGGTGGCAGGGGTTAGGCTTCCCTATGATTCTCTTGCGGGTGTTCGGGCCCGGATCCAACAGGTCGCCCCAAATCTGTTGCAGGTGGATGAGAGGGAAGCTTCAACTGTGGGTTTTGAGCTGAAACCCAAGTTTAAGGGAGAGATGAGCTCAGAAGACTTTGGCCTGGCCGTGGAGAACTTTTACATGACAGATTCCATCACTAGGGCATCAAAAATAATGGCACAATGCAGTGCGTCGCTTTTGAAGAAGTGAGATTTCGATTTCAATCGGAGATGCAATTGTTATTTATCTGGTGTGATACTTCGTACCATTTTGAAGTTGTGACCCATAAATGGCAGCTAAAAGTGAATTCAGTTTCTTGCTAGCTGCTTGTATTTTCCAATGGACAAGTATAAGATGTTTCCATCCAAGGATTCTATCGAAGCGCTATTTTCTTTTTCTTTTTCTGATTTAGCATTATATTTTATTGGTGCAAGCACATAGAACATAGATGATGCTGATAACTTCTCCCCCATACGGATTGGGGAAAATGAGAAATTTGTTCCTACTGTTTGGCTTGCTGGAAACCCAGATACTTGAAATATGAAATGTGGAAATGTTCACTATAAAGCCTAAAAATGTTGTAAACATTGTCTTGCATAATAAACATTGAATGAGATCATTGTGACTTATGATAACTGATCATTAATTAGATGGTATCTTTAATTATATATAACTCAATCCTTCTGAGATGTGGTGAATCTGAAGGGTGATTCAATTCAAGTTGTGATAGAGGTGATTTGAGCGTATTCATTGTTTACATGGTTTCTTGGTGGTTACTCGCTTAAGCTCTCAAGTCTCTTTTCTAATGATTAATAGCTATATGCTTTAACATAGTGGTTCTATAATTAATGGAAATGGTTCCTTCCATATGAGTATTTGTTATAAGTTTGTGGTGGCCTTTCATTTAACAAAGGCAACTTACCTACCTAACCAAAATATATTGGATGGATTTCTTGAAACCTACTTCACCCTTCAATTTTTTTAATGAAGGAGATGCATGAAATGGGCTGTTCTTAGCAATATGAAATTGGAACTCATGAAGCAATATATGATAACAAGGGAGCATGCTCCATGCACTATAACATAAGTAGCTTGAAAAATGGTTGGTATTGCATCAAAATGTGATACCGTATATTTCATACGATATTTTCTGTAGACTCCAGGACAGGCTCATGGCCCCACTTCTACGATAAGCCTTTAAATATATATATGATAAACTTTCCATCACTTAATTGACCTAAAAGGATAAGGTTAAGGGCTGGTGGCTTTATTTTGCTTTGTTTTCTGCTCAACTTGGCAATCCCATTCCCATATCAAACATTGAACTCCATGTTTTGTTATTTACTTTAAGCCCTTGCTATGATTATCTTATAAAAGTGAGCTTAAGGAACTTAAACAAACTGTCTTTAGATATTTTGAGGACATTAATTAACTTAATGATTGAGGCATGTTGTCCTTAATAATATATATTAAGATTATCTAAAACAACTTCCCTTTCATTAAAAAGTAACAGGTGCATATTTGCTATTGGCTAAGTGTAGATAGATTCCACTATATTAGATATGTAGCAAGACAAGTCACCGTGCAACGAAATCTAATTATATAACAAAAGATAACCTATAAAAGCTTAATCAATGAGTGTATTCCAACATTTAAAAGTGTAACTGATATATTATTTTCTATACATTCTGTGTATATGCATCTCAAAACTATGTCTTGTTCCTTGGTAATAGATCAAATTCTAACTGGTTGATTTGAAATTAATTAAGTTGAGAGTCATTGGAGGTGGCTCTAAACTTTTTATTCTTCCCCTTTTCATCTTAAATTACTATGTTCTATATGAAAAAAAAAACATATTGCATATTTATTATCGATAAAATATGTGCGTGTTATATTTGAACAACCTAAATGCTCGAACACGATACTATAGACTCACATTATCTCCTTATACTTTCAGAAAATCAAACTCTATAATGGAAATAAATAACTGATGCACAAATAGTATTGATTATTACACTATTTTCAGACTTTTAATGGCAAGTTAACGGAACAAACTTTTGCATCTGTGCAACAAGCAATAAAGTCCACATGCTTTTGTGATGCTAAAAGCCTTTGTTGAATCTTATTAATTCCTCTCACCCTCAATATCCTTATTTGTTCCTAGTTCAACTAAACAATTAACTCAACAATTTAAGGGGAAAAGAAAAGAAAAGAAAAGAAAATTAAATTTAGTGGGGGAAGGATTTTGGATTCGTAGTTATTGTCCACTTCTTGATTTCTCTCAAGATATATAAATAGATATGATGAAAGAAAAAACATAATAGTCTTCCTCTTTTCCCTAGATCTTGAAATATGTGATAGGGAACTTAATACAAAACAATAATTTGGATATTTGCTATCATCTCTTTCTAATGATGGATATACTAGAAGGTTCGCACAGTAATGGATTATGAATTAAGAATTTGAATTAATTACTAACTAAAGACAAATGGCCTACTATATGATTATTGTTTGGTGGTGCACCTTATCTTAATTTTATTGGTTGTCCATCAAAATTCTACTCACCTTTTTGTAGCGAAGGTAAATTTGTGAAGTAAATCTTTGAAAACTAATCTTTGAACTAGACTCATGTGATAAGCTTTATCAAATAGTTATTTTGACCTAATTAACCCTTACTTAGTTCTCCGACATGTAGTCCATGAGATGAATGTCAACTTCAATTATGGTGTATATTATAATGTAGTAGGAGAATGGATTTTAGTGTGTTCTTTTTTGTAATCTAGTTTTTAATCATCATTATTATGCCCTAAAATATGCTTAATGGATGCTAATACTTGATCTAACTTAATATTGTAGGTATCTTCTATCAAAGTTGGCTTTTACCTGAATGTTAGAAGAGTCACAATGATCTAGGCTACGTATGGTATTAGTAAAATGAATAAATAAACTAAGTACTTAATCAATTTAAGGGTAAATTTCATAATACCGTACTGAGTATTATGATTCCGGAAGATAATCTGTAACGCCTCGACTTCCTTACACAAAAAAATCATAGCACACCCAGAACTTTTTTCCTTCTATTAAGTACATAAACATAATATAATATAGGAAAATGCGGAAATCTTAATATAAATCAAAACCTCTTGGATTGATAAGATGATGGACACAGGATGTCACAACTCTATGTTTAAACTCCAGGTACTCTTACCTGCACAACGCAATCTGTGGGTTCGTCAGCGTGCGAGGCTAACGGTAAGAATCACAACAGCTTTAACTAACTCCAAAAATAACATACAACATACATAGTATAATAGAAATAAAACTAGAATCAATAAATGTAAACAGGAAATAGTCAAATATACGATGTCATATGAGTGTGTGTATAAATAATTTATTAAAACATTAAACATATATGTATCATAAAAACATGCACAATCCAAATATGCTCTTTTTAATGCACGTTTGTTTAGAACGATATACCGCTCATACAACATATTTTCCGAATGCAAGCTACTAGCGTTTCTTCTCATCACAGGGTTCAATCCCTCGTTATGCAGTATATACTCATGTATTCTACCATGTTTCTGACATTTATCTAGTGACTAGTAAGGTTGTAGTTGTTCGGTCCAATTTCGTTACTGTAGTCGGTAGTGGTCATGCCGGAGAGGGTTTCTCCACTCCTGAGCATCTACAATGATGCACAGCCCTGATGGTCTCTCTCCACTCCCGGGCATACATATTCCACCCTGCCCGAACCCCATCAGTCTTTCTCCGCTTCCGAACCTCACTAAAAATTATCACGATCATAAGGCGCCCTGGCAAGCATTGTAGTGCCCCGAATTTTCAATATGATATTTTAGAAATATGTGGCACAATTTCCAGCATCAACTTCAATTGCAATAGTAAACATAGCCAAAAACACAGATAATTTTTATTTCAAACTTTTATTACAACAATTATTTACAAAACACAGCAAAAAACAAAACACCATGAATTACAAAATTTCTTTACTACGCTTCTTTTATAAATTACATAAGCCATAACATCAATTTAACACAAGCATTCAAATTCCAAGCTACAAGCACCTACCTGTAAACATGAGGCTATAGATAAGCCTAATCCCCAAAACTATAGGGGTCAGCCATAACAGTGTGAGTGACATAAAAAGAAAACATCATAAATAAAACATAAAGCGTAGATTCATAAGCAACATGTATAGCAAAATGAAATGAGAAATAACAATAAGTAAAGCATGAAAATATCAAGGAATATAAGATAGTAAATAGTAATACATGAAAGCATCAAGTGAATCTAGACTAAGTGTCCAGTGTAGGAAAAACAGAAAACAACAAGCATAAAACCAAGTCAAGAAAACATCAATGTTATATGCTGACTCTCTAATGCATACTTGTTGAATTCAATGCATTCCATAGTACATAGGTCTGGTGCTGACAATTCCCAGCATCAACTTCAATTGCAATAGTAAACATAGCCAAAAACACAGATAATTTTTATTTCAAACCTTTTTTACAACAATTATTTACAAAACACAGCGAAAAACAAAACACCTTAAATTACAAAATTTCTTTACAACACTTCTTTTATAAATTACATAAGCCATAATATTAATTTAACACAAGCATTCAAATTCCAAGCTACAAGCACCTACCTGTAAACATGAGGCTAGAGATAACCCTAACCCCCAAAACTACAGGGGTCAGCTATAACGGTGTGAATGACATAAAAAGAAAACATCATAAATAAAACATAAAGCGTAGAGTCATAAGCAACATGTATAGCAAAATGAAATGAGAAATAACAATAAGTAAAGCATGAAAATATCAAGGAATATAAGATAGTAAATAGTAATACATGAAAACATCAAGTGAATCTAGACTAAGTGTCCAGTGTAGGAAAAACAGAAAACAACAAGCATAAAACCAAGTCAAGAAAATATCAATGTTATGTGCTGACTCTCTAATGCATACTTGTCGGATTCTATGTATTCCATAGTACAAAGGTCCGGTGCAAGCCCTTATCGATCTCCACTTTATAGGGTTAAACCCCTTGTTATGAAACTAATCCTACTACGGTGATGGAAAACAAGATCCAGAATACTCCGCGAATAGGCACCACAGCCCTCGACGCGCAAGCATCATGTAAGATAGCTCAAAAACCGGAGAATCACCTCCCAACCGTGTACCCCACGAATAGGCTTGCAAGGCTCTCGACATGCAGATACACCAGATACATTCCGTGAATAGGCAGTCAGGAAATGGCCCGCAAATGCTACATGACCTCTACTGGGGGTCCAGTCCTCTCCCTCGAAACTCTTGAAATCCTCCAAGACGGTGTCCAACCAACGTCCAAGCCGGTGGATGAACTGGAGGAAGTGCTCTTCTCTGAGCAAGATCTGAACCGCAAGTTCTTTATCAGCAAGACCCTCCCATCTGCCCTAAGCTCAGACATAGTCTAATGCATTAGAAAGAACCATGACCACTTCGCATGGTCGGCTGCTGACATGACGGGAATCTCCGAAGAGCTCCTCGTCCACCACCTGAGTGTTTCACCGGGGTCCAAACCGGTTCAACAGAAGAGGCACAAATTTTCTTCCGAGCACCAACAAGCTATAAAAGAAGAAGTGGACAAACTGCTTAAGGCTCAGTTCATACAGGAGGTTAATTATCCCGAATGGCTCTCAAATATTGTAATGGTAAAGAAAGCCAACGGGAGCCGCAGAATCTGCATCGATTTTACCGACTTGAATAAAGCATGCCCCAAAGATCCATTCCCTCTTCCAAGCATCGACACCCTGATTGACGCCACTTCGGGCCGTGAGCTTCTCAGCTTCATGGATGCTTTCTTCGGGTACAATCAAATCCGCATGTTCCCCCCAGATATCCCGAAGACCTCCTTTGTTACCGATCGGGGCATCTACTGCTACAGGGTGATGCCTTTCGGGTTGAAGAATGCAGGCGCCACCTATCAACGCCTCGTTAACAAAGTCTTCCAAAATCAGATCGGCCGCAACATGGAGGTGTATGTTGATGATATGCTTGTGAAGAGCATCCGTGGGGCCGACCATATCACCGATCTGCAGGAGGCGTTCGATGTATTAAGGAAACATGATATGAGGCTCAATCCGAACAAGTGTGCGTTCGGAGTCTCGTCGGGGAAATTCCTAGGCTTCATGGTCAGCCAAAGAGGGATCGAAGCTAACCCCGAGAAGATCAAAGCCATACTGGACATGGCTCCTCTAAAAAATGTGAAAGAGGTTCAGAAGCTAACCGGGCGCCTCGCAGCTATAGGGCGCTTCCTTTCCAAGTCAGGGGAGAAGTGTCTTCCCTTCTTCAAGGCTCTCAGGGGGGCTAAGGGCTTCGAATGCGGTCAACAACAGCAGGAGTCGTTCGATCAGCTTAAAGCCTATCTAGTCAACCCCCCTCTCCTCAGCAAGCCTATCCCCGAGGAAACACTCTACCTCTACTTAGCTGCCTCTGAACAAACCCTCAGTGCTGTCTTGGTGAGGGAAGAAGACAAGGTTCAGAAGCCTATCTATTACGTAAGCAAGGTACTTCGGGATGCCGAGCTTTGTTATCCAAGGCTAGAGAAGATGGCATACGCCTTGGTTATTGCAGCTAGGAAGCTTCGCCCATATTTCCAGTCCCACTCGGTGGTCGTTCTTACCGACCAACCGCTGGAGCAGGTCCTTCACAAACCGGAGACCTCTGGCCGTCTCATGAAGTGGTCGATCGAGCTGAGCCAGCATGATATATCATACTAGCCTCGGACCGCGATCAAGGCTCAGGCCTTAGCTAAATTCATTATTGAGAACACCATCCCCGAGGTCATTCGAGCAGCAAACGGGCCTCCTATCTGGTCGGTATATGTGGACGGGTCCTCTTGCACCGAGGGAAGCGGAGCCGGGGTCATTCTGGCAGGCCCGGATGACTTCGTTATCCAATACTCCCACCATATCAACTTCAAAGCCTCTAACAATGAAGCGGAGTATGAAGCCCTTATAGCCGGCCTCGGAATGGCCTGCAAAGCAGGGGCACAACATCTCCGGATATTTAGTGACTCTCAACTGGTTGTAAATCATGTCTTGGGCAAGTACGAAGCACGAGATGACCGAATGGCTAAGTATTTAGCCAAGGTCCAAAATCTCATGGCTCTATTCGAAGAGGCACTTATTCAGCGAATCCCCAAAGAGGAAAATTTCCAAGCAGATGCCCTCTCCAAGTTAGACTCTTCTTCTCTTCAAGGACTCGAGCAGACTGTCCTGATTGAGGTACTACTGAGGCCGAGCATAAAAGAAGAAACATCCGACTCGATGGAGTCATTACCTGTTCAACTTCAGGATAATTGGATGAAACCCCTGATGGAATTCCTAAGCTACGGGCTCCTCCCTGAAGACCTAAAAGAAGCTCGTCGAGTTAGAACCAGAGCGAGCGGTACACCCTTGTTGAGGGGGTCCTATACAAATGCTCCTTCACTCAAATAGACGGCCGACCCTACTTGAGGTGCCTTTCCCCGGAACAAGCTGCATATGCCTTACAAGAGCTTCACGAAGGCATAGGCGGAGCACATTCAGGGTCCAGATCACTCGCCCAGAAGGTGTTGAATTATGGATACTTCTGGCCTACCCTCCTTCAAGACGCCGAACGACACATTCGGCAATGCAGCTCTTGTCAAAGGTATTCCAACATTCGTCGCCTACCCCAAGCTCAGCTCACCTCCCTATCAAGTCCGATCCCTTTTGCAATGTGGGGAATGGATTTACTAGGGCCGTTTCCCCCAGCTCCCGGTCAGATCAAATTCTTAGTGGTGACAATCGACTACTTTTCAAAATGGATAGAGGCCGAGCCCTTGGCACAATCACCGAGAACAAAGTACTTCAATTCTTCTGGAAAAGCATCATCTGCAGGTTCAGCATCCCTCGAGTCCTTATAACAGACAATGGAACACAATTTATAGCGGCCGCATTCCGAACTCTATGTGAAGACCTCGCTATCCAACAACGCTTCTCCTCCGTCTCCCACCTACAGTCAAATGGTCAAGTCGAAAATACCAACCGACAAATCCTCTCCGGTATTAAGAAGAGGCTGGACAAGTCTGCTAAAGGCTTATGGGTTGATCAGCTCCCTAACGTACTGTGGAATTAACACACTACCAAACGGACCCCTACATGAGAGTCGCCATTTAATCTCACCTATAGGTCTAAAGCTGTGATCCCCTTGGAAGTCGGTGTACTCTCTCCTCGCCTCATTGCCTATGAAGAAGAGCAGAATGCTAGGAAACTTTGGGCAAATTTGGATTCGATTGATGAGCTCCGTGAAAGAGCCTCAATTTGCCAACAAAGCTACCGAAGGAGGATCGAGCTGGCCTACAACAAGAGGGTCCATCCCACCGACCTCAAAGAAGGGGACTTGGTCCTCAGAAAGTTAGCTATCTCATTCCCCAGTCAGAAGAACAAGCTAGCCCCAAATTGGGAAGGACCCTACAAGATCACCAAAGTGGTACGGCCCGGAACATACCGTCTAGAGGACCTTGAAGGAAGAGAGATTCCTAGGACTTGGAATGCCGACCATCTCTTGAAGTACCAAGAGAGCGCATGAACGCCTCTCTGAGTACCTTCAGATATCGAACCCTTCCATTCCCTTCACCTGTATTTTACTTTTGCTTCTTTATTTCTCCAATGTAATAACGGCTCGCAACTTAGAAGCAGCCGACTATTAGTTTTCAATAAAGAACATTTTTCTTCATATCTTGTGAATTGCTTGTATCTCTCGATTTTTACCCTCTTTATACTCAAACGACGAGTTCGGAGTCCAACACTTTGCTCGACTCCGCTTCACAAGCTCACTCTTAAGCGGGTTAGAAGTGATTCGCTATTCGGAATTGCTCCCACAACCGTTGAAACATACTCAAACGACGAGTTGGAGTCTAACACTTGGCTCGACTCCGCTTCGCAAGCTCGCTCTTAAGCGGGCTAGAAGTGGTTCGTCATTCGGAATTGCTCCCACAACCGTTGAAACATACTCAAACGACGAGTTCGGAGTCCAACACCTGGCTCGACTCCGCTTCGCAAGCTCGCTCTTAAGCGGGCTAGAAGTGGTTCGCCATTCGGAATTGCTCCCACAACCGTTGAAACATACTCAAACGACGAGTTCGGAGTCCAACACTTGGCTCGACTCCGGTTCGCAAGCTCGCTCTTAAGTGGGCTAGAAGTGGTTCGCCATACGGAATTGCTCCCACAACCATTGGAACATACTCAAACAGACGAGTTCGGAGTCCAACACTTGGCTCGACTCCGCTTCGCAAGCTCGCTCTTAAGCAGGCTAGAAGTGGTTCGCCATTCAGAATTGCTCCCACAACCATTGAAACATACTCAAACGACGAGTTCGGAGTCAAATACTTGGCTCGACTTCGCTTCGCAAGCTCGCTCTTAAGCGGGCTAGAAGTGGTTCGCCATTCGGAATTGCTACCGCAACCGTTGAAATATACCCTCGTTTCGCCGCCGCGCACGAAATACTTACAACTATACTAAACATGGGAGAAGCTGATGCTAGGTCTACCATTCGTATGCTAGTCTTGGCACACTGCATCTCTTGATCCTCACGGTTGGAAGGTCATTGATATGAATTTGCTATATTCTTCGTGTTCCCTCAAGAGAAGATACAACTTCAAACATGAACTTGTTAGAGGCTTCGGTGAATTCCCAGCCTGGACAGTCCTCCATTCTTTCGCAAAGCGAAGTCGAAGGTCCACGACAGCCCTAATCCTTGATCAAATACTGGACTATGAAATCACCTCTAGGGTCTCGTATATTGTCGACCAATGCCCAGGACTCTGAGGAGCTAACCTCTGGTTCTTATAGTTCTTTTAAAGTTGAAGTAATCCTCCAATAGGCGGCTCTCCATTGCAAAAAACTCACTCTCATGGATTCACGAGCCAAGAGGTCAGAAGCAGTGCTCGACACGCCTAGTCGAGCGCTCTTGGCACCGACGCCCAAACAAGCAAAAAACTTGCTCTGGATCCCTGACATGCCTAGTCGAGCGCTCTTGGCACCGATGCCCAAACAAGCAAAAATCTTGCTCTGGACTTCAGCACGCATTGACGAGTGCTCTGGGCACCGAAGCCCAAACGAGCAAAAATCTAGCTTCGGACCTCGGCACGCTAAAGATAGTCACGAGTAACACAACAACAGAAAGGGTTCAAAAACGCACAAGTTCAAGAAAGAAAAAGCATCATTTCGATTAAGTGCAGGGAGACAATTACAAAGCGGCATCTTCTTTACAACTGAGCTACAAGACTTCCTAAAGCAAAAACTACAATGCCAACTCGTTACACTTAGACGAAATACAAAACTTGGAAAACAAAATATCTTCAATGCTTCCTTGGCGCAGGGATGTTTTGCTTCAAAGACACTCGAGGGCGGCAACGCTTGACCCCAGTGCTCGTCCCTAAGCAAGCAAATTGAGACGTGTCTTCGGCGCTGCTCCTAACAGATGCACCGACAGATGCCCCGCTCGATGAAATTGCCACGCCGCTCTGGGCATCACCCGGACTTGGTCGCCCTATGGGAGAACGTGTCGCGAGCTTGTAAAATGAAATGCCTCGCTCGCCTTCCTCGTGAGTGCAGGAAGTACTCCTGACATTAATTGGCCCCGAGTGCGGCTTTAGGCGAGCCACTTCAACCTCCAGCTCAGTGATCCTCTATTTCAGAGACTCATCTCCTACCTCTACCTCGAAGCAAGGAGGCACGTCGGAGCTCGGAATGCTAGGGCGACTGGCAATAATCGGCGGAGGTGAGTAATTTCGATGCCCCTGTCTACTGTGGCTCTTTTCAACGCATCGACCTCCGCCGTCAACTCGTCACGTTCGGTCATCAGCCTATCCACTGCCTTGGTCAGCTCCTTTTCCTCCGCCAGAAGTTCAGCCTCCACAATCTGCAAGTGGTACACTTCGGTGAGCATATCGTCCCTCTCCGCTGTCATCTTCGACAGAGAGAGTTGGAGACACTTCAACCTTAGCCCATTTGTGAAGGCTGTCGATGAACCATCCTCCTCGTCTACGAGAGGAATCTCGGCAAGCCGACCCTCTAGTCGCCGAATCTCGATGTCCCGTCGGCTCAAGATCACCTGCAAATGGTTCCGCTCGCTCTCAGCCCTGCGCAACCCCAACTCGACCTCATAAAGGCGCTCTCGGCACCTGGCCAAACTTAGCCTCGTCGACCCCAAGCTATCCTCGGAACCAAACTCCTCCCCGGAGCGAGTAGGTTCGGTTGGGTAGGTCGCCTCGACAAGCTGAAAAGATCAAAGCAAATAACGGGGCTCAATAAATAGTCACAAGTTTACTCCTCATCCGGCCCCTGAATAAAAGCTACATGCACTAAGGCAAAAGTTCTTAATCTAAACCCTTAGTCGCATTTCAAGCAAACAAAAAAAGGGGGGGGGGGGGGGTTATTCAAAGGAGACATGGGGTCGAGCTCAAAAGTTTCTTTCATTCATCACAAAAAATGCAGTGGCCAGTCCGCAATTAGACAATACAGGACAAGACAAAACTTAAAAGACAAAAAAAAGAAGAGAAAGCAAAAAGAGGAGAAATCAGGGGTCGACCTCTTTCCCGGGGCATCGAGATTGGACGGGGACGGACCCCCCGATGGGGGCTGAATCGCCAGCGAGGTCACTTCGGTAATCTGCACCTCATCGACGACCTCAACCTCACGGTCATCCTCACCGTCACCTTCTACTTTTTCTCCCTCCGACTCAGGGTCGAAGTCCTCGACATGGCCCGGGAACAGCCTCCACCCAGAGCAGTCCACCTCAGGGTATCGCTCCGACACCTGAGAGATGGCTTGGGCATTGGCCTTGGCCATGTTTTGGGCAAGGAAGCTCTGTGCCTTCGCCATGGTGGCCTCTTCGGCCCCCTTTACCACGGCATCCTTGGTCTTTGCCGCCTCGGCCAGCTGCTTGGCCGACTCCTCCTTCTGTCGTAGAAGGTCGGCCTCGAGCTTCGCGACCAAGCCTTCGAGGTACTCGAGCCTCGTCAACCTCCCCTCGAGCTCGACCCTCAGCTTGTCGAGCTCTATGCCCATTCGAGCCTTTTCGGTTCGAGCCCGATCGGTATCGTTCTTTAGCTCCTTCTCCAACTCCGTCATCTTTTCTGTAAGATGACCGAAGTAGACAAAGATCTACAACAAAGCAACAAAAAGTGGAAAGAGTTAGAAAAATCAAAATTGAAAGTAACCAACAAAAACAGAAATTCGACACTTACCGAAACCGTCAAGCGCGCGATCTCGATGGCGTCGTCGCTCGCCAGGCCGACCTCCATGGCGGCTCGGTCCTTTGGCGTCGCTAGGTGTTTGACCACCTGCATACTTGCCAAGGAGTCGCCAAGGAACCCATCATGATTCCGAACCTGCCAGTCCGGAATATGGATCTTCTTATGCTCCTCGGTGAGGAGCTCCTCGGCCGTCATCGTCAGCGGGGGCGTATCCATCCCGAGGGCTGAGGAGATCGGGAAGTTGCCAGCCTCGGTCGGTGCCGAGGCTACTCCTGGAGTCGAGGTAACCACTGCCGGAGCCTCGTCCCCCTCGACTACACTCACTCCCTTCGGAGCCTTCGCGGGCGGTAGCTTGGTGGAGATCCTCTTGCGCTTCTTCGGTGCCTTACTTCCGAGGGTGGCCCTCTGCGCCATCACCGCGTCGAAAGGGGTCGGTGACGAAGTCGAAGCGTCTAAGCCATGAAACGATGCAAATAACATCAAATCATCTACCTAAATACTGCGAAAACATAATTTAAAATTCAGGAAAATTAATTAAAAATTCTAAAAAATAAATATAAATCTGGAGAGATATTTTTGAAACCCTGAGTAGATAATTATTGCTTAGAAAAGTTAATTAAGACCCCCGAATGACAAATCACCATTTCGCAAAGTTAGGAAAAATCACCAGAAGTCGAAGAGATCTCAAGAGTAACCTTGAGCGCACAAATAGCTTCAAAAATTACCATAATACCACATACAAAGATTCAATACCCCTCGTTTGGACTCCGACACAACTCCGTAAGATATTAAAACAGTAAAACTACTCCTCAAAGACTGATATAACTCAGTCTTCGGGATACCTTTGATCCGTTGAGCGAGAACCCTTCCACACGGGACTCCCGGATCACTATGGCCGACTTTCGTTTGATATGGCTAAAAATGGGGTTAAATCGGAACCATCCAAATCGGGCGCGAATCTTAAAGTCCTGGGGGTAATATGGTAATCTCACCCACAAACGGGTCTGAAGTGGGTATTGGGTCTTCTCCCCAAAGACCCAATAACCCACAAACAGATCCACCTCAACTGGGTGCGGGTTTCAACCCGCAGCAAACCCAGTCCAGCAGGATAGAATTAGGGTTTCCGATTAATCCTAATCAACGGTCCTGATTCGTATCTATCCTTTCACTGGGAATTAGGGATTACATTCCTAATCCGATCCTAGGGATTACATTCCTAATCTGATCCCAACGGCGGCTATAAATACCCCCCATCCACCACCATTAAGAGGTAATCAATCTTTTGCCAATTTACGCACTCTCATAATCTTCTCTGATTACTGACTTGAGCATCGGAGGGTGCGTTACCGGGATCAATCCCGGTGTATCGCACTTTTTGCAGGTGAACGGCAGGAGTCAGCGGTCAAACTCTGGCGGAAGAATCAAGGTTTGCTATTCAGTTTCCCCAAGAATCCATAAATACTATCTGTTTGCCCCCATACCAGATTTAGTGGTAACATCACCGATATCTGATCCGCTGCTGACTCAGTATCGGTGACTCCCCTCCACCAAATCGAGCGCGAATATCAAGCGACTCCGTATCGGTGACTCCCCTCCACCAAATCAAGAGCCTCTATATGTGATGCGACGACTCTAATTTCATCTCATTAACCGAATTCTCATTCTAATTTTTAATTTTTTTGTGTGCAGGGGATTACTCAGTTTTTTGCTGACTCGAATTTTGTGTGTACATGGTATTTAAGTTCAGAGAGGTATGATTGTTTTATTTTTTGGTTTAAAAAATTTTAATTTGGTTATTTCTTTTGATGAGTTTTTTTATTGGTTTTGATTTAAGGTGTACGCAAGTGAGAGATGGATTATTTGGTGGCTTCAATTTGGACTTTCAAACCATAGCAGGACAGGTAAACTGACTAGCAACCTAAAATTACTTGGTAAATATGCAACATTAGATTCTTTACTACAAGAGAAAATACTATCGTGAAGTGTTCCCTTCACTGGTTATTAGAAACCATGGATAACATAACATATAAGAACTTTTAGTGTATGTTTGAATATATATGATTGGGATGACTGGAGTTTACCAGTGAAGGATGCAAACTCACCACTCAAGAAAGACAGCTAAAGTGAATTTTTTATTTATCCATTTTGATTTTTTTTTATATAGGTGCAATAGGGAGACAAAGTGGAGTTAAAAGAAATGATTAGATTGGATTAGAGTTTTAAGAACTTTATGTATTTCATTTTGGTTGAAATAATAATAAGAGGTATTTCCATTGCAAACTGAGTCTCAGAAAACAAATGTTTCGATTATTGGTATTGTAGATACCTTCACACCTGCACTTGAGTTACCATTGTATTTAGACATGCTCATAGTGGTTATGGGATTAGAGTAAGCTCTATAAAACCTATATGATAATGTCCTTACATAACTATTACAAGTATCTAAACTTGATGCTGAAGTTAAAAAAAACTATATGTACTGTTTCTAACAAACTATATGCATTCCAGGTAAGTTCAAGCTAATGATCAAAAAGGCGATGGTTGAGCTTAAAGTTAGATATACTGCTTTATCATATAATATGTTTGCTAATTCAATTAATTTGCTGGACCACTAAAACTATTTTATATAATCAAACCAGTTGCATCGTTTCGAAGACGTGCCGTCGGCACGTGTCAATGGGCAAACCTAGTATATATATATATATATATATATATAGGGAAATGATCGAGTGAGAACTCTTTTGGGGAGAACCACGTGAGAACTTTTGTTTGGAACATTAGTTGAAAGATATGAACCGTTCATTTTGATCTACATGACTCAATTAGTCTATGGATGAGAAATCAAGTCATTTGAGATTCGTTTGCCCATTCATTGAAGTGTTACAAATTGTGTGGCTGAAAAATCGTTTTTTTATAGTGACATGATGTATGGACAAATGAATATCAAATGACTTGATTTTATATTTCTAGACTAATTTAGTTGTGTTAAACAATGTGAATGGTTCGGATTATCCATGGGATGGATAGGCGTGGAGTTCTCACGAAGCTTATCGTGTGAACGGTTCTCACCGGATCGCTACCCCCTCTCTCTCTCTCTCTCTCTATCTATATATATATATATATATATATATATATATATATATATATATATAAAGAGCAGAGTAGGAAAGAGAGAGCTAGAGAGACAGAAAAAGTGTTAGAGAGAGAATGACTTAGAGAGAGAGAGAGAGAGAGAGTCAGAGAGGTAGAGAGAAAAACAGAGAGAAAGAAAGACTGAGAGATAGAGTGAGAGAGATCGAGACAGAATTAGAGAGATAGAGGGAGAGAGATATACAGTGAGAGGCTGGGGGGGTTGACGATGGCTGCGGTGGTGGCTCAAAGGAGGTTGGCGAGATGAGGGTGCAACGGCAGGAGGTGACGGTGGCAAGCTACGACAGTTGGAGGGTGAGGCAACGATGGTGACGACTGGCGATGATGGAGCTTGGTGAGAAGTTGGCGATGGCAATGCCGATGGTGAGTAGCTTCGGTGGCGTGAGCTGGTTGATGGTGGGGATGAGGAGCAAAGGGTGACGGTGATGGTGTTGGAGCTTCGGGGGGGGGGGGGGGAACTCGAGAGCTCAGAGGGTTGGCCAGGAGGCAATGGCAATGGAGTTTTGGGAGAGGTGGCACAGGCGGCGATCGATAGCTGCGGTGGTGTGATGGTGGTGACGGAGGTGGTGTTGGTTGACGGGATGGCAGGGAGGCAATAGCGATGGAGCTTCGAGGTGTAATGCGGTGGCGATCGAGAGCTCGGTGATGGTGGAGGAGATGAGGAGCAGGTGGAGCTTCGACGGTAGTGGTGACGGGGTAGCGGTGAGGAGTTGGCGATAAGCTTCGGGTTTTCAAAGGTGGTCGGGAGTTGGCGATGGCGAGAGGAGCATGGGGGGATGGCGAGGAGGAGCTTCGAGGTGGAGATGGCGATGGCAGTGGCGAAGCGTCGGCATGGGTTTCGGAAGAGGAAACGAAGAGGAAGAAGGAGAAAGAAGAAGAAGAAAATGGGGACGAGTACTGTGTATATATATATTATATATATAAATATATATAATGGATAAGAGAGAGAGACAGTAAGAGAGAGAGAGGGGGTCTGAGTTAGAGAGTGAGTGGTGAGTTCGAAATGTGTACACGTATATATAGGGGGTGATGGGGTGCTGCATGAGTGCATGTGAGGGTTTAGCTATAGGATATAGAGTTATATAGGGAGGGAGGAAAAGATGGAAAAAGAAGACGGGTGATGTTTGTAGGAGGAGGTGGAGGCAGTAGAGTAGGATTTGTAGAGAGGTGGGCATTTAATGCCGTAAAATGTGGTTGGGGGTGTGATGGTTGGCTGTTGGATTAGGATTAGGAGTTAGGATTAAGGAACAACTTAGATTAAAAATAACTTACAACCTATAAATCGGATTGAGATACCGCAAGATGTTCTGGATTCTAGACTCGATGAACTACGATTTTGATGCATGAAGTTTCTCAATTTAAATGAAGAAAATTAGGTCAAATTCTCAGTGCAATGTCAAGAAATTTAGAGGCAGCAAAGTTGAATATTCTATAATACGATAAATCAACGGTCTTATACTGAATCAAAAACATGACATGATAAGGAGACTGAATCAATTAAATTGGAAAATTTTGAATGGATCAGAAAATATTTGGGTTGGGTTCAAATGAAAGATCAAAAATGAATTTGAAAGATCAGAAAAATATTTAGAAAAAAAAAGAAATACAAAATACGAAAAATATTACGGATATTATCCGTAACGGTACAAAATACACGTGTATAACACGTGCTAGGCAAAATTGTCGTAGTTCAATTTTGCGGGTGTTACATAACCATACCCGATTTATTTTGGCAAATAACCCTACCGAACTTTGTTTTCCGTTAGGAGCCTCTGACGCCGTTATCTTTAGCATGGAATGTCCATAATAACCCTACTGTTTTAACCGTTTAACAAAACTACCCATCTTCTTCCAGTAAAATCCAAACCCAAATATGATCTTCTTCTTCTTTTTCATCCTCCTCCAAATTCCAATATCCCAAATCCTAAATCGGAAAAAGCTCTCATCCTTACGCTTGATTTGAACGCAGTAGTGATGGTCATGAAGATGAGATCAAAAGGAGAGAGAGCGGCGGAGAAGCCGAAGGAGACCCTCGGAGCTGCAGTGGTGACGACGACGAAGAAGAAGCAACATTCGAAACCAAAGTCGAAAGCTAAGGGTTCAGAAGACCCCAAGAAACCCAATAAGCCACCCACTGCCTTCTTATACTTCATGTTTGTTCTTGTCATCTCTCTAGATTTGACTCTTTTTCTAAAATTGCTAAGTTCAATGTTGCTAAATTTGATCTCAATTTGGGATTTTAGTTTTAAGTGAAACTCTAGATTTGACTCTTTTTTGAAATTGCTAAATTCAATGTTGCCAAATTTGATCTCAATTTGGGGTTTTAGTTTTAAGTGGAGGTACCTAGTTTATTGCTCTGATGACAATAGTTCCTTTCTTAACAAAGGTCGTTTGATTCAAAACATCAAAGAAAATGTTATTGTAGATTGAAGGAAGCTTCTTGGGCTTGGTTTAAGAGGTTAAAGTTGTCATTTAATATGATTTCTCGAATATCCTGTTTGTGAACGAAGTTCGGATGACCCAAGTTACTATTTAAGTGGAGGCTCTGTTTGTATAGAAAGATAAGATACCTATATGTAAATTGAAGGGGAGGTATACTTGTATCGCCATTTCTGGGTTAAGAGATAAATTTGGTCGGATTGGAGTTTAGATATATTTGGTTATCTTAAGTTAAGGTGATATAACTAAGGTAGTGTTACCTCCGGAATATGATCTAAATGGGTTACAGTATAAAGTATACCACGGTAATGATAAATTATGTACATATATCCTTATCGATCAACTGACACTAAAGTGTAATTTTTTATATTTTACCTGTTGACCTTAAGGTTGATGTGCACAAAACATATGATTAAGAATAATATTTTAGTCAAGATCTACATGATTTACAGAGAAGGTAATTCAAAACAAATAGCCAAAAAGATTAGCAATCAAGCAAAAGAGGAATGTATCAAAGAAGATTACAAATATCAAGAAGATTTCAACTCAAGAAACATATGCTTCAAATCCTCAAGAAAGCCAACAATAATCAATTATTTATTTCTGTTATTGTGAGAAAATACTATGTAAAGATTCATTGGTTGACTGATTAGTATATGGAAAGAATATAAAGTGGATTCGCCAAATAAAAGTTAAGTCTGCACGATGTCGGTCGACCATCGCAACAGTCGACCGCTCATTGTAGTGGGAAAGATGAGTCAGTCGACTGGTCATCACTTGAATTTCGAGTTAAAAGATAAACGGTTGACTGCTCAACAAAGCGATCGACCGACCACGTGCAGTTTTGACTATTTCGAAAATATCTTTTCATTTTTGGAAATGTACATTTCCTCGCTTTATAAATAGAGGTGAATTCACTGAGTATTCTTCATCCCTTACAATCATAATTCTTCTAAACTAATCATTCAATCAACGGTCCGAGTGTGAGACCTTTTATTGTTTTCTTCAGTCAAGATCGTTATGGATCTTGAGAGTTTTTCTTTTTCTTCCACTTCGGTGAGTTTTGCAGGACTTGTTTGTAGAAGCCCTGTGGGTGTAATAGAACTCTTGACCTAAATTCTGAGAATCACTGTACAAGGGTTTAAAGTATAGTGGAACACTTGTGGCGGAGAATTGCTACAAGTAGGTGGTGTGGACATAGACCTGGGAGTCGAACTACGTTATATCGCTGTGTCTTGCATGCTTTCTCTAACTCTTTACTTATATGCATTTTATTTTACACAAGTAGGTGGTGAGGAAATCGGTGCCCTCATCCAGAGAGGGTACCTTGCCAAATTCACTTGGATTGGCCCGAGAGCCTCTCCGCCCCCTGGGGGGCCGAACAAACGTCCAGAGCCAAAGCCCGAGCATCGGGATACTGATAATCTGACCATCCTCCACTGCATCCATGGTGGACCCATGGGGGGAAAGTCTATCTCCTCTCCTCTCGTAAGGCCTTCATCCGGGAGGTAAACTCCGTTCGCAATTGCCCCCCTCCCCGAGGTTTCGGGTTGGCAATCTCTTTCTCGGATGAAGACCTCGAAGGTGTCCGAGCTGGCATTGTGATGCCTTGGAGATAAGTCTTGCACTCGCTAATCACGAGGTCTGCTGTATCCTCATCAACAATGGAAGTTCAGTGAACATCATGTTCCTAGCAACCTTCGAAGCCTGAAAGCTCTCTCGGGAGAGGCTGAAACCAGCATGGTACACCCCTATGACTTCTCTGGTGCCCCACTGCAGATCAAGGGATGTCACCGTAGGGAAATTCCTGACCTCCCAAATGGAGGTGATAGACTTCATGGTGGTCGATGTCAAAGCCTCCTATAATGCTATCCTTGGCCGACCTGGCCTCGCTTCCCTCCAGACGGTACCCTCGGCCCCCCACATGCGCATGAAGTTCCCAACCAAGTCTGGGGTCGAGGTTGTTAATGAAAATCAGGAGGCAGCTCAGGCCTGTTACACCACCATGGTGGGGGGCATTGTCCTCCCTCTCGAAGCGTTCGAGCTTCCGTCGGATCGAACTTCAATAGGTTCCAAGCCGGTGGACGAGCTGGAAGAAATCCCATTCTCCGAGGTCAAACCTGTTAAATGCTTCAAGATGAGCAGGTCTGCCCCTTGCCCCCAAGGGGCAAAATCATCTGTTGTATGTACCGGAATCGAGATTTGTTCGCTTGGACACCCTCGGACATGCCGGGAATATCCAAGGACCTCATCATGCATAGACTTAGTGGCCACCCATAATCCAAGCCAGTACAACAGAGACGCAAAAAGTTTTCCCCCGAAAGGCAACAAGTGATGAAGGAGGAAGCCGACGAACTCCTCTCTGCCCGATTCATCCAAGAATTCACCTACCCAAAGTGGTTGGCTAGCGTCGTGCTGGTCAAAAATTTCAATGGCAAATGGAGCATGTGCATCGACTTTACCGACCTCAACAAAGCCTGCCTGAAAGATCCTTTCCCCTTTCCCACCATCGACGCCTTGATCGATGCTACATCCGGACACGAGCTGTTGAGCTTCATGGACGCCTACTTCGGTTACAACCAGATTCGGATCTATCCCCTGGACATTCCGAAGATGAATTTTGTCACAGATCAGGGGCTCTACCGCTATAAGGTCATATCCTTCGGGTTGAAGATTGCAGGCGCTACTTACCAAAGGCTCGTTAACCGGGTCTTCAAGGAACAGATCGTTCAGAACATGGAAGTCTATGTCGATGACTTGCTCGCCAAAAGCCTTCGGAGCAGAGACCACGTAAGCGACCTGGAAGAGGCCTTCGGGGATCCTAAGGATGCATAATATAAGACACAACCCCTCTAAGTGTGCCTTCAACATCATCTAGGGAAGTTCCTTAGCTTTATGCTCAGCCAATGAGGGATAGAAGCAAACCCCGAGAAAACTCAGGCCATCGTCGACATGGCCCCACCTGGGAGTTTCAAAGAAGTGCAACGGCTCACCGGCCATCTTGCTGCCATCGGCCGCTTCCTTTCGTGGTCAGAGGAGAAGTCCCTCCCTTTCTTCAAAGCCATCAGGGGGCGAAGAATTTCGAGTGGGGAGAGCATCAACAACATGCTTTCAATCAGCTCAAAAAGTACCTCACCAATTCCCCCTCTCCTTAGCAAGCCGGAGCTAGGCGAGGTGTTGTGCCTCTACTTGGCATCTTCGGAGTAGGCCCTCAGTGCGGTCATGATCAAGAAAGAATATGGAGCCCAAAAGCCCATCTACTATGTCAGAAAAGTCTTCCACGATGCCGAACTCCGATACACAAAAATGGAAAAAGGTCGTTTATGCCTTGGTCATGGCCGCTCAAAAGACCTGTCCGTTCTTTCAAGCTCACTCCATTCAGGCCCTTACGAATCAACCACTAAAGCAAGTCCTCCATAAACCCGAGACCTTTGAGCTGAGCCAGCATGGCATTAGCTATAAGTCGAGGATGGCCATTAAGGGACATGTGCTCGCCGAGTTCATAACCGAGTGCATCATCCCGGAGGTCTCCAAAACTCCACAAGATGAGCCCGTTTGGGAACTTTATATGGACGGATCTTCCTATGAAGAGGGTAGCAGGGCCGAAGTCATCTTAGGCTGTCCAGACAGCTTCATCCTCCAGTACTCATATGCCTCAGCTTCAAGGCATCTAACAACGAAGCAGAGTTTGAGGCTCTAGTAGCCGGACTCCTCCTAGCCTGAAAGGTGGGGGCTAAACAGTTAAAAGACTTTAGCGACTCCCAACTCATTGTCAATCAAGTGTGCAGAAAGTATGAAGCACGTGACACCCGGGTGGTCAAATACCTGGCCTAGGTCAAGCTCCTCTTGGCCGACTTTGAAGACACCTCCATCGTCAAGATCCCTCATGGAATGAACAACCAAGCAGACACCCTTTCCAAGTTGGCATCCTCCTCATTCGAAGGTCTAGACCAGACGATCCTGGTAGAGGTCCTCATTCGACCAAGCATCAACAAGGAAAACTCCCAAGTCCTTTGCCTCGACCCGCCCACCCAGCAACCAACCTGGATGGATCCAATCCTGAACTACCTAAGAAGTGGGGAACTTCCCCAAGATGCCTCTGAGGTTAGGAGGATCAGGGTTAGGGCCGAGAGGTTTTTTCTTATTGATGGCATGCTCTTCAAGAGTTCCCATACAAAGGCCGACGGTAGACCCTACCTCCGATATCTCTCACCGGAAAAGGCCAAGTATGCGCTCGAGGAAATGCTCACGGGAATTGGCAGTTGCCACATGGGCAGCATATGGCTTGCGAGGATGGTACTCAACCATGGGTACTACTGGCCGACCCTCCTGCAAGATGCTTAGGACCTGGTAAAGAAATGTGGCCCATGACAGAGGTTCTCTTCGTTCTGACATATGCCTCAAGCCAATCTTAAGTTGCTCGCTAGTCCAGCCCCCTTTGCCATGTGGGGGATTGACTTGGTTGGACCATTCCCCAAAGCTACAGGTTAAATGCGCTTCATCGTGGATATTGACTATTTCACGAAATGGGTCGAGGCCGAGACCCTGGCCACTATCACCGAGCACCAGGCACAACACTTCTTCTAGAAGCACATCGTTCGACGATTCAGGATTCCTTAGATCCTCATCACTGATAATGGTACTCAGTTCACAGAAAAGGGCTTCAGCAAGTTTTGCAAAAGCCTAGGAATTCAGCAGAGACTATCCTACATCTCACACCCACAGTCCCACGGCCAGACCGAGAACGCCAACCAACAAATCCTCGATGGCCTCAAGAAGCGACTAGAAAAATCCCCCAACGGACTGTGGGTTGACGAGTTGCCCAACGTATTGTGGTCTGTTAAGGTTCGAGGGTAATCTCAGAATAAATACGCAGCAGGAAAATTACAAAGAATATCAAAACCTAGCCATGGATCCATGCAAAAACCATAAATCATGTTTAAGAGTTATACCTTGAAGATGGACCTGCTGTCTCCACAGTATGCTGATCATAGCACTGCAATATTGTAGTTCCTCCACAGTATCCACACGAACGGATCAAATCAAGCTTTCCTTCACGCCGCGGTGCTAGCTGTGGGAAGGGGATGTTCCTCACGATCTCTTTCTCTCTCTCACAATTTTTGTGATGGCTAGGGTTTTTCTCATGTGTAACTTTTCGATAGATACGTATCATATATATAGGTGCAGAAAATCAACCCTAATAGAGTAATGAGGTTATTGGGCTCACAATCTAACCTGGGTCAGATTCATGTGTGGGCCTTTGAACTTTAGTCAGTCCATTTAATCTAATTAAATGTCCAACCATTGTCAGGAGTCCAAGTCTTACTTGGATCCCCAATTAAATTTATCTTATGAATTTAAATCCCAATTTTGATTCATTCTAAGTGTGTGACCCTGTAGGTTTCCATTACGTTGACATTAATACTAAAATCATATTCTTAGTATTACAAACAGTGAGCGGTATCTAGTAATACATCACTGCTACTCAAGGAACAAGAATGTCAGTGATTTGACAACCTATCCGTGACCAATGTTACCACGTAGTCTCGTCCCTTTGTCTAAATATCTTAATTGACCACAAGGCATAGAGCGTGTCACCCTTGTATAGTTCAATCTTTGGTTTCTTGATGTCCGAGTAGACTTACTAAAACAAATGACTCATTTGAGCTCAATATCTCATATTGACTCATTTGAGCACGACCATGCATTTTGCAGTCTCACTCAATTAAGGAGCCCATACATATCGCTCTTATTATGTAAGAGGGACAAATCCTATATCACTCACATCCCTTCGTATGATTTGTAGTATATCCAATAGTTAACTTTATAATTACCTTATTACAGACAACGTTTGACGACATTAAAACATACAATTTCTCATATAGAGAACCGTAGTGACTTTAAGTCAAAGAACTACGTACACCATAGTCACTGTAAGAACCGCTTATGACACTTACGTAACGATCCATGCAGCATTCTCATGGTGGGTTAGTCCAATACATTATTGATCTAATATGTACCCATGTGAAGACTTGATATCTTATATCCATGACCCGTGAGATATGGTCATCAGTCTACGCACATACTAGTCTCTATGTATTATTGTTGTCCTAATTCATAATAATACTTGACTAAGGACATTTAAGAATAGTGTTCTGATTACAACCAATAAGATCTCACAATCAAGTCATACAGTTGATATCCCATGGTATTGAACCTACTATTCTAAGGACTTTCTTATGTTCATTTAAGCACAACAATAAAAAAAACACAATAAATAAAATGCGTCATATATGAAATAATGTCATGATGTAATATAACTAGTAATGTCAATACACAACTAGCCTCTAGGACATGCACCAACACAGGTCGTACGTCATGACCAAGAGGATCCCTAAAGGCGAGTCTCCTTTCAACTTGACCTTCAGCACCGAGGTAGTAATCTCCCTAGAAGTCAGGTTACCATCGCCATGAGTCATGAGCTGCGACTAGGATCTAGATGCAGACGACCTCAGGGCCAACCAGGATCCCCTCGAAGAAGATCGCAAAAGGGTGGCCATCAGAAGAAACGTCTACCAACTGAGGATAGAATGGTTTTACAATCAGAAGGTCCGGCCCGCCAACATCAACAAAGACGATCTTGTGCTCAGACGACTTGAGATACCCAAACCGAGCAAGAAGGTAAAACTCGCACTCAACTGGGAGGCTTGGTATAGGGTCTCCAAAGTGGTCCGTCCAGGTACATACTGAATTGAAGACCCAGACGGCAGGGTAATCAAGAGGACCTAGAACGCAGAACATTTGATGAAATTCTACAAAGGCCCCTAGGGGTCTGCACTTGTAATGAGTCCTTCAAAAGTCAACGCATGTACTAGCCTTCAGTAGTCAATGAATAAAATTTAATTTTCCTTCTAAATTCAACTTGTTCAGTCACTTGCAATCGGCACCTGATGCCAAAGCTTCAACGCCAAAATCTCTGAAGGATATCTGCTTTGACATGGCATTCGACACCGAAGGCTTCAACGCCAAAAATCCTTGAAGGATCTCCCTCGGAGTGGCACCTGATGTCGAAGGCTTCACCGCCAAAATCTCTGGAGGATGTCTCCTTCGACATGGCATTCGACTCTGAAAGCTTCAATGCCAAAAATCCTTGAAGGATCTCCTTCGAAGTGGCACCTGATGCCGAAGGCTTCAAAGCCAAAATCTCCGAAGGATATCTTTTTTGACATGGCATCCGACGCCGAAGGCTTCAATGCCAAAAATCCTTGAAGGATCTCCCTCGAAGTGGCACCCGATGCCAAAGGCTTCAACGCCAAAATTTTCGAAGGATATCTCCTTCAACGTGACATCCGTCGTCGAAGGCTTAAACGCCAAAAAGTCCCTGAAGGACACCCCTTCAGGATGGCATTTGAGGCCGAAGTACCTCAGCGCAAAAGCCCTTGATGTCCCTCCAGACCCATCTCTCTCGGGATGGCATCCGACGTCTATGGTGTATATGTCAAAAATAATGTGCAAACAACACGGGCAAACAAAGAGTTGAGGAAAAATATTTTTCATTAAAAAGAAAACAATTACAAGTGGGCGGTGGCCAATCCGCATTTGGAAAGTACAATAAAACAAATGAACTACCACCTAAACCCTCTTATGGTCGTCTCGCACTTCAACACTATCCGAGGCCACCCGTCGCGTGCCATGTGGTCGTCAGCCGTCTCACAGTTCAGGATCGGCTCGTGACCATCTCGTGCCTCCGCTCATCGCTATCTCCAACGCCTTGAGTGCAAAAGAGGCACAGAGATAACATCTTTCTTTACAGATGAAGATGTTATTAAAAATACAAATGACAAACCTCAACTTATTTCTTTTTTCATGATATCCCTAAATATCAGAAACATATTCGAAAATGGATAGTTCATGAAATTTATGTAAATACAAATAATCCAGAAGAATATGCCAACTGCATACCAGAAGTCTGTAAAATCAAACTTTTAGAATATGCAAACAAATTTCAGACCATATTCATGTTCCATGTTTGATCTATCTGGGAAGAAAGGCAGTATGCAAAATTATTTCCATCTATTCAGGTATGGGAACTCGAAAGAGTCACGGGAGAACCTAGACATCAGTTTTTAAATTCAATAAAAAAGGATTTCTTTGAAGAAACAGAAAGACTTCTCACCGCCCAAGAATTTGGTGAACATACAACTTAGGTTTCAGCTATTGGATCTCATTCCATACATGAAGGAAAAATAATTCTATTAGTGGATAATTTGTTTGCATTTGAAGATTCATCCCAAAGAATCCAGAAGGCGCACAACTTTCTCTCCTCACTCAGATTAGGCAGACTTGGAAGTGTTGCCCAGGAAGACTATTTGGAACAACAAGAGAATATTAACCAAGCATTAAACGATGGGAACGTATCAATAGACTCAGATATGGTTGCTAGTGAAGCTAATAATGACTGAAGCATGGTGGACCCCGCCAAGAATTCTCGAACCGATGACGAGTCCTTCATCTGGATTGAGTTCCCTCTGATGATGGGAACTCTCATCCTCAGCCCCGGCGAGGGACATCGGATCCTGGAATCTGGGATACCTTTGCTGATCCCAAGAAGAAGTACCCCTATCCTCTCTGAGCTCCTGTGAAGCAGCAGCATCTGCACAAGGGGTCTTAAGCCGAGAAGGCCCCACTGAGTACCGAGGGGAAAGAACAGAGCAACGTCGTCGCCGCTCGGGACCCAGTGGGAAGAACTTCAAATCTCGAAATCTGGGACAAAAATAGGTCCCCCAACCGAATATCGATCCCAGTGATGCATTAGTCATACCAAGAGAACTATTTCAATATAAAAAAAACACCAGAATGAAACACAAGAACTAATTTTTAAAATAACACAGTTCTATTATACTTCAAGATCCGAGGCTCTTGACAAAAAGGAAGCAACACTATTTACTGGAATCACTCTTGAACAACGGAGTTTACAACTAATTTTCTCACAAATGAATACAACGGATTTAGTAAATCTAAAGTTTCTGACTCTTCTTCATGTCTTTTGTATATACAGTAATCTATAGTAGATGAATGTTTTTCATAATAGGTATAAACATCTATGCTGTCTATTTCTCCAGTAAGTTCCTTTTACTATAGATGAAGGAATGCTTCATAATAGATTTTATCTATTGTGTCTGTATTTATTTTATTCTTTTCTTCAAAAGAATATTTAGCCTTAACCATATTTATTTTTGTTCTGGATAAACAAGATAACTTAAAGTTATTATTTTGTGTTTTAGGTATCCATGTGGATTTTAAAGTATTTATTTCTTCTTTTATTTGTTGTAATAAATCTACCACATAGTTGAAGATACCAGTATTTAAAGATCCATGAGTGGGTAAGTGAACATAGTGTTCATAATGGTCTTTATTAAGACCGTGAGAACAATATTGATGTGTTTCGTCAATAATAATAAGATTATTCATAGGCTCATCCATGACTAAAAAAACTTGAACATGTCATATCTTTGTTTATAGTCCTATTTTTAGATTAAATTGTGATCTTTCTAATCTTTCTTACTCTCTTGTCCTCTTTGACTCTAATCTCTGCGGCAGTATAGTACCCCTAACCATTTATGGTAGGGTTAAGCCTCAATTCAACATTTCATGGCTGGCAATGGTTTCAACCAAAAGCTTATGCTATATTGCTACAAAGAGAGAGAAAACAACCTTAATTCGTTTCCTACATAAGGTGTGCGGACTAAAAAGTAAGATAGCTAAAGAAGATTACCACTTAATCATAAGAAGACTATATACAATTATAGGATATGCTCAAAAGAAAGTTAACCTATTATTAAGTAGTAAACAAGAATATATTTAACATCATAAGAGAATATTTCTAAATATATTGTTAGTCTAATTCTTCTAATATTTTCTTCAGGATTTTTAAAATCTTTTTCTTAAGAAACTGTGCAACTGATAAACTAGAGGTTCATCCACCGAAATTTTAAATATCTTCTTCTTAAGAAACTTTGCGACCGATAAACTATACAATTATAGGACATATAAACCAATTATACTTAACATAAGACAAATGACTAATGCAAAAGAAGCCCTAACAGAGCTTGTTGATATATTAGCAGTAGATCTCATAGGAGAAACACTGCATACCGAGAACGAATATGAAAATCAAAATGAAAATGACATTATGTGACTTATGTATGTTAGAAGAATTCATTTCTAAATACATAGGTCTTATATTCCATCTAGGCCCAATTGAACACAAATTATTCTGGATGAAAGGATTTTTTTTTTCCAAAATCCCTTATCCATGGAATCATCTAATAAAAGAAAAATATGATTACTTACTAGCAACAACTCCTAATGAGCGAAATGCCCAGTCCATTGGAAACCTGAAAAAGGCATGTATGGAAACAATGGAAAAATTCTGTGAGCAAGCTAAAGGTCATAAGCAAATTGATAATAAAATTAAACATTCTAAATTAGGTTATGCTTGCTGTTCTAAATATAACAAAGATATAAATTTACAATTTGGTTGTAAATCAGAATATAAGCGGAAATATAAAAATCGACCACAACCCTTTTCTAAAAGGAAAAGGCCTAAATTTCGTATTACTCGTAGACAATGGAAAACCAAATTTAAAATAAAATATAAAGGGGAGAAGAATTTCCCTAAGAAAAAGTTTATTGAAAAATAAAAATTCAGAAAAGGTTGCAAATGTCTCAAATACAGTAAAGAATGAAATTTTGCTTGCACTGTCACATTTACCCGATACCCGGACCCGACCCGAACCCGACATTGGACCGGAACCGACCCGATCTGTACGGGTCTGGGTCCTAAAATAAGACCCGATGCACTTTCGAGTCTGGGTTCGGGTCCGCTCAAAATAGAACCGACCCGGACCCGGACCGTTAAAAAATACCCCAAACATATAGAATTTGAATAATAGGGTTATAGGAATATATATATATATATATATATATATATATATATATATATGATGCGGTTTATTTCTGGGAGACGTGTGGATGCACCAGGTGTGAGTTCGGACTCGATTTGTATTGAAGGAGAAAAGCTGCTTGTCAGACGACCCTCGGAGTGACCTGGCGGCTCCTGCGACTGGCTCGGAGTGCGGTGGATGCTTCGGCTCGGATCAGAGGGTTCGGATCCGAGGTCTTGTGTACCTGCAGACGGTCCTGAAACACCGGGGTTTATCCCGGTGGCGGACCCTCCGACGATCTAGTCAGTCTCTGTGAGAGAGTAGCAATAACTAGGTGAATTTAAGTGGCAAAAGATTGGTTACCTCAAAAGGTGGATGAGGGTCTAGTATTTATAGAAAATCCCAACCGGGTATGGATCTGCTTGGGGGCCGGGTCTGGACCCGAACGCCCATGGGCCTGACGTGGCAGGAGGCCCAAGGGGTTTAGGGCGGACGTGGCAATGCCCAGAGTGGTATAGGGCTGACATGGTAACGCCCTAAGTGGTATTTGGAGCTGACATGGCTGATCATGGGTCTCCTGTGCCTCTGGGAGAATCGGAGGGCCTAGGCTGTGACAGGTCATCCTCATGCCTCGCCAGGACGGGGGGACGGCCCGTGGGGAGGTCACGGATCGGAGGCCGAGGACCACTGAGGCTCGTCGGATACGAGGAGGCTTGTTCTGTGGGGGTGAACTGGAGGTTCGGCGCCGACCCTGCAGTGGCTCGAAGCCGAACTAGACTGCTGCTTTTTACCATTTTTGAGTGAGAGCTGTATTGGGCCCTGGTTGGGCCCCAAGCCATTTTTACCCTACCACACAAGCCCCCCACTCCTGCGGGGGTGCGGGAGCTAGCCGTGGAGGAGTGTTTACGGTTGTAGAAATGGGATGGCAAATTGCTGGTTCTTCATGAGGGGGTTGCCCTGATGTTAGAGCGAGCCTCGAGCTGGCGAGGGTTTGTCGGTCGGCAAGGGTGATGGCGAGCTGGTGTTTCTTCCTGAGAAGAGTGCCCTGGTGCTCGACCGAACCTCGAGATGACGACAGATTATGTGTTGGCAAGGGTAATGGCGAACCGTTGTTTCTTCCTGAGAAGAGTACCCTGGTGCTCGACCGAACCTCGAGATGACGAGGGATTATGTGTCGGCAAGGGTGTTGGCGAGCCGGTGGAGCCTTCCTGAGAAGACTACCCTGGTGCTAGACCTGACCTCGAGCTGGCGAGGGATTATAGGTCAACAAGGGTGATGGCGAGCCGTTGGCCTTCCTGAGAAGACCATCCTGGTGCCCGACCTGACCTCGGGCTGGCGAGGGATTACGGGTCGGCAAGGGTGATGGCGAGCCGTGGAGCCTTCCTGAGAAGACTATCCTGGTGTTAGACCTGACCTCGAGCTGGCGAGAGATTACGGGTCAACAAGGGTGATGGCGAGCCGTTGGCCTTCCTGAGAAGACCACCCTGGTGCCAGACCTGACCTCGAGCTTGGCGAGGGATTACAGGGTCGGCAAGGGCGATGGCGAGCCGTGGAGCCTTCCTGAGAAGACTACCCTGGTGTTAGACCTGACCTCGAGCTGGCGAGGGATTACGGGTCAACAAGGGTGATGGCGAGCCGTTGGCCTTCCTGGGAAGACCACCCTGGTGCCAGACCTGACCTCGAGCTTGGCGAGGGATTACGGGTCAGGAAGGATGATGGCGAGCCTTGGAGCCGTTAAGCCTTCCTGAGAATACTATCCTGGCATCAGACCTGACCTCGGGCTGGCGAGGGATTATGGGTCGGCAAGGGTGATGGCGAGCCGTGGAGCCTTTCTGAGAAGACTATCCTGGTGCTAGACCGGACCTCGTGTTGGCGAGGGATTACGGGTCGGCAAAGGTGAGGGCGAGCCGTTGTGCCTTAGAATGTTTGAGCGGGGTAGCCCACTGTTTTTGTGGAGCATTGAAGGCGCTCTGGGATCTGTGTGATGTTCCAATTTCCCAGAGGCCTTTAATGCACCGCCTAATAAATGCATGGCGCATGGGCTTCCGTTGTTTGGCTTTCCCCATGTCATAAAGGCCGGCCTATGGGGGAGGCTATAAGTACCCCTCCTTCCGCAGTGGGTTTGATCACAGCAAGGGTGGTCCATTGGCCATCAGAGGTGTCTGCTCCGGCGGACGCCTGTCTCTTGCAAAGTTTTTGCCCTGGGTTGTGTCGGATAGGTGGTCACTCTGCCGTCCGGATCTTCTCTTGGGTCTGATGGCTCTGATACGGCAGCCAGACCCAGGGGGGATCCGGGCGAGAGGGGAAACGACCGAAATCCGGACCGGTGGATAAGGACCCTCGGATTGGTGGTGGCTCTGTCATCTGGATCCTTTTTCGGGTCAGACGACCCTTGACACGGTTGTTTGGACCGAGAGAGATCCGGATGGGAGGGGCACCAACCGTATTCCGGACTTGGGGCTGAAGAGCCTCGGACAGAGGGGTCGTCTCCGATTGGAGGTTGGCCAATCTGCCTTCCGATAGGGCTCCAGGTGATGGTGGTTTCTGTCCCACCCTCGAACAGTTTGGGGTTTCGGCTGTAGTGGCTGTAAGCCCCGAGCTGCTCGTGGGTGAGAGGGGAACCGACCGAGCGCTGGACCCCGGGGCGTCTGTCGAAGGATGGCGCCTTAAATCTTAAGTGAAATGTTTTCTCCGCCGAATACTCCATCTGAATTGACCCCTGCATCTGGCTGCCAGCCTAGCACCTGATGACGTCAGCAGCGCACATTTCGAGGAAGTGGCGCGATTTTCCAGGTGGCAGTTGCACGTCACTCGGTGAACAGTAATTGCAGAAGTCGAGGAGTCGTTTCAATCCTCTATAAGTATTCCCCCCTTTCCCTCTCTCGCCCACTTCTTTCCCGCTGCTTTCTTTCTCAAAAAATCTTCCAACTCTTCAGCGCTCGTCCCTACAGTTTGCTGTACTAGGCTTGTCCTTCCGAAGCGACCCCAGGTTAGTTGGTAAGTCTGTTTAGTTTAGGCACAGATGGATAGGGCTCAGTCTGGCTCGTCAGCGTCGACGTCTAGGGGGGAAGTGAACCCTGTCTCCAAATCGACGTCGTGGGAGGAGCCCGTGCTTGAGGAGGAGTCAGTACATGCTGCGGAGCCTTCTGATTTAGTTTCGTGGGAGGAACCAGCAGGTGAGAGGGAGGTGGTACACAAGGTGAGGCCGTCAGGCTCCCGACATCCCTTCGTGGTGGAGAGTAGCGAGTCGGAGGAAGCCGGTGATGGTTCGGACGGTGTCCGTGTACTGGAGTTGTCTTCTGAGGAGGAGGGAGGCGAGGGCGACGTTGTAAGGAGATTATCTATCCCCTCGTCGGAGCGAGCCAAGAAGAGGACGAGGGCTCCGAGGAAGGCAGGGTCGAGGACTGGTGGTACGAGTCAGGTGCCTGTTTACCGCAATGTGATGACAGGTTCGCCCATACAGCCGAAGCCTTTCCGTCAGTATCCCGACGACCTCTCTGACCAGGAGCTCTTCGGTGTGCAGCCCTCTTCTCCGAGTCGGAAGAGGGTGTTGATGGATGCGATCCCGACCATCTTAGAGGGCGGGGATTTGGAGGCTCTACAGCTGGCGTACCACATAGGGCCCAGCTACGAATTGTTGTTGCCGAGCTCTACTTTGCACCCCACCGATCCCCTTTCTGCCTGGTATTGTGTCTTCCCTGTGGACGCCTTTATCTCCGGGCTGAGGCTGCCAGTCCACCCGTTTGTCCGGGATGTGCTGAACTGGGCCTCCTTGGCGCCGATGCAGTACGGGCCGAACTCTTGGAAGCAGATTATCTGCTTTGTGCTGATGTGCGAGGAACAGAAGGTACCCCTGCGGCTGAATGTGTTCCGAGCGATGTTGATGATCAGTTCGACGGCTGAGGGTGTTTACTACATCTCTTCCGGAGTAAGGGGAAGGTCGTTCACAGCCACCCGGACTCCAACAAGGATTGGAAGAAAAAATATCTGGTGATCCGGAGTGAAGAGCCCTAGGACATTCCCACTCGATGGAACCACTCCAAGCTGAGCTATCAACCGCCGAGGCCGAGGGATCTGACGGCCGAGGAGTGGGGGTTTGTCGAGCGCCTCCGTCTGTCACCTAGTATTGATTGGACGAAGGTGACGGAGGCCAGCCTGGCGAGCGTCGGACTGAGCCCAGCCGTTCTGCGTATGTAGTTGTTTCTTTTCTTTCGGTCCTTTCGTACTTTCTTGCTCATTGCCCTTATTGTTTTTTTTTCTGTAGATATGGATGAAGCATCGATCAAGGCAAGGAGGCTCGCCATGAGGAAGGAGAAGGCCAAGAAGAAGGTGGAGGCGACGAGGAGGCCGAGGGAGTCGTCCCTGGTCATCTCGGAGGCCCAGCTCGAGCCGAGGACCAAGAGGATTCGCTCGGAGACGAGCAAGGGGGTGGCCCCTTCGAGGGGTCAGGGCCAAGCGAGGGCCTCCGCTCTTGACAAGGGGAAAGGTCCCTTGGTCGAGGTCGAGAAAGAGGACCCGGTGGTGGAGATGTTGCGGCAGCGGTGGGCACCGGACTGGTCGGTTCAGATGGGGGACTGTCTGACCGGGGAGGCCCAGGCCGTCGAGGTGGTGGAGAAGTTGGCAACCCCTCGCGACCGTAAGGCGATGGAGAGCGAGCCCATGGAGGTGGCGTTTACGCGCCTGGCGCCGGCCACCGTGCTAGTAAGCTCGTCGACCCTATCCCCTTTGTTTTTTCTGCGGAAGTCTTTTCCTTAGCTGCCCTTGTCGGTCGCAGTCTTGCGTGCAGGGGGCTAACATAAAGAACCTCTACAAGGCATCCCTGGCACAAGAGCGAGCTCGGGCGGATAAGAGCGAGCGGGAGATGAAGGAGATGCGGATCGAGCTCAAGGGCTCGCACAAGAGGGAGCAGCAGATGAATCTCGAGCTCGAGGCTAAGGATACGGAGTGGGGGAAGAAGGTGGCCTCCTTGAAGAAGAAGTTCGCCAAGGAGAGGGAGGAGTTGACGAAGGCGGGTCAGTTGATGGTGATCAAGGCCCAGGACGAATGTTATGCGAAGGCCCTCAGTCATGTGAGGCACTTCTACCCGACCGTCGATCTGTCCAATTTTGAGTACGACATGGAGATCGAGGGGACGCCGAAAACCCCTGACGAAGAAGGGCCCGCTCTCGACCCGCCTGCCGACCCCCCTGTGAATCCGTCTGTCGACGCTGAGGTGGGACAATAAGTTGTATAATTTTTGTCTTTCTTTTTCCCTCTCTTGACTGTATTTGCCTCCCGGGGACTGGCCACCGCATTTCTTGTAAGGAGTATCTGCATTTATAGAAAAAGATTTTTGACCGGCCAAGTGTTTTGACCTCGGATATTTCCGAACCTTCTTGCGTATGTGTGTTGAGTTGGCTGGTTCTCTTGTAGGTTGCGACTCCCCTTCCCGAGGCGGGCCCCCATCGCTCCGACGTGGCGTGGCTCCGAGCAAAGTTGAGGCCCTGGAGGCCGCGTTGGTTTGCTACCGAAGGGGGGCTCGTGACACTGAGGCGGCTTTTAACTATTATCGGAATAAGTCTGAAGCCTTAAGGGAGGAGGCGAACCGGCTGAGGAGGGCGATGGTGGATCGGGAACTCGGCGGTGCGAGCCTTGGGCAGGCTGTGTCGAGTGCCTCGGTGCAGAGGCCCTCTTCTGAGAGGTTACTTCATGATGTCTTTGTGGAGAAGGAGACGGAGATACACCGTTACAAGATTATGCTGGGTGTCTCGACACCTTCCTCAGTGGGTCGGCAAGCAGAGGGGGTTCCCTCTGCGCTGCTGCAGCTGCAGCGTATGCGACCGGATGACGCCCAGAGTTCCGTGGCTGGGGTGTCGACCGTGGCTGAGTCTAAGGACCATCATAACGAGGAGAGAGCTCCTAGGCTCTCGGTCAGAGTAATCCCGCCCTTCGTTGGACCCGAGGGGCCCTAAGATGGCGACTTCCTCTAGTTTGAGGTGAGTGGAGTGGTCCTGTAACGGTCTTTGTTTGTTTTTCTCCGAACAAAATAAAAGGGGATGAATAAAGAATTCTTTTCTGTCTTTGCTCCGGGTAGCAGTGTAGTGAATGATGGCGGAGGCGAGGTTCGGCTCCGCCGATCCGTGAGGGATCGAAGTGGGACCTTAGGACGAGTCCCTGGTTTGGATTCGGGTTGAATCTACTGAGGGGTTTGGAGTTTGACAAAAAGAGGTTTCTTTCATATAAGATAGGGAGGGCCTGCTAAGGCGGCCCTTTACATAGGGGTGCTTACACAAAAACATATTTACATTCAGCCAGGCAGAACTTATGTTCGTCCCTCAAGGAGCTTCATTAGGTGCTCGGCGTCGACTGGGACCTCCTCCAACTCGACGACAGGTTTGGGAGCAGGGCCGTCCTTCTCAGGTTCGAGTTCGACGGCGTCGAGGGGGAACACACCTCCCCCGATTGTGGTCATGTAGCACGATTGCGCTACTTCCTGGCTGCCTCGGACGATGCCGACTCCTTGCGGGGTGGGAAACTTAAGTTTTAGATGGTAGGCCGAAGGCACCGCTTGGAGGGAGCATAGTCCGGGTCGGCCGAGTATGGCGTTGTAAGCCGCCTTGACGTTGACTACCATGAAGTCCATGGACTCGGTCCTCTTGACAGGAGCCGATCCTGCGGTAACGTCGAGGGTAACAATCCCTTCTATCACGACAGGGACGCCGGAGAACCCATGCAAGGTGTATCCGCCCGGTTTGAGTTTGCCTCTAGGTAACTTCAGATTCTCGAAGGCTTCGAGGAAAAGAATATTAACCGAGCTGCCGTTGTCGACGAGGATTCGGCGAACTTCACAATTAGCCATGTGGAGACTAATGACGAGGGCATCGCAGTGGGGTAGGCAAACGCCTTCGAGGTCCTCTCCTGAGAAGGAGACCGGCATCGGTTGCAGCTTGGGCGAGGGGTTGTCTTGGACAGCATTCACCTCTCGGATGAAGGCTTTCCGGGAAGTATTTGATTCACCTCCCATCGGCCCTCCGTGAACACAGTGCAAGATGAATGGCGCATCTGCGGCTCCCTCGGAATCAGGATCCCGACCCTGGACGCGGTTCGGAGTAGGGTTCGGAGGTGAGAGCCTCCGGTTCTTAGTATCTCGCCGATCCCGTGGGCCTTCTCGGGTAAATTCTCGGAGGTACCCTCTTGAGATGAGTTCCTCAATTTTGTCTTTCAGGGCCCGGCATTGGTTGGTTTCGTGCCCGTGATCCCTGTGGAAGCGGCAGTAGAAGCGCTGATCTCGATTCTTGTTGTTATTAGATCGGGGAGGCTAGTCGGAGAATGCCTTTGTCTTCGATTTCTAAGAGGATGGCGGATACGTTATGCGTCAAGGGAGTGTACCTCTCGAAGCGGGGGACCAGTGGGACCTTCTTCATGGCCCCCGCGTCCCTCGGAGCTTTCTTTGATGGTTCGACTTCTTCTGCCTTCCGCTTTCCCTTCCCGGTGGCCTCCCTGGTATCTTCGGGGTTAAAGGCCTCTTCTGCTCTAATGTACTTCTCGATCCTGTTGAGGAGGTCGGGAAAGTCGACGGGGGGTTTCTTCGCCAGAGAGGCCTTTAGCTGTCCATGACGGACGTTGTGCCGAAATGCTGCGGAGGCGACGCTAGGATCAAGGGAGGAGACCGACCTTGCCTCCGCGGTAAACCTCCGGACGAACACTCTGAGGGACTCCCCCTCTACCTGTCTAAGCCCAAGTAAAGAAGCGCTAGTCCTTTCGGCCTTCCGGCTGGTGACAAAGTGGGCAAGAAAATTGCCCTCTAGTTGGTCGAAGGAGTAAATGGAGCCGGGGGTGAGCTTCGAGAACCATTCACGAGCTGGACCCCGAAGGGTGGCAGGGAAGGCTCGGCACAGCAGGGGATCCGAGGCGCTGTGAATCATCATGAGGGTTTTGAAACCCTCCATGTGATCAGCAGGATCTCCCTCGCCGTCGTAGGTCTCGAATTGAGGTGGTCGGAAATTTCTGGGTATTTTCGCTTGGAGGATGGGGGCAGAGAAGGGAGGACGGACAGGTCTGTACCCCTGAGCCGCTCGGTGGTCTCCGTCTCCTATGTGATCGAGGCGATCCTCCATTTCTTGGAGGTGCCTTAGGAGTACGCCATCGTCCTCTGGCTGGATTGTTGATGGGCGGGACACGCTGGCCTCGGCGTCCGACCCGGTTTGGGAATGGAGGGTTTCTTCCCTAGGGGCCCGTCGGAGAGCCCCGAGAATTTCTCTTCGGAAGTCCTGGAACTCCCTGTGAGTGACGGGGGCTCCCTCGACCCTGTTCGGTCGGTCTGAAGGTTGCCTTCCGACGCGGCTGAGCGCTAGCCTCCGTCCCTCGGGCGGCGGTCTTGGATGGTTCGGGGCCGGGTTGGAAGCGGCCCTTCCCCTGCTGCGGCTAATCTGTCGGTTGACGATTATCCCCCGTAGGTTGGGCTGGACTTGACGGGTGACGCTCCTTTGGGACCCCTGATGGGAAGCCCTGTGTTTTGAAATGTGTGGCCCGGCGTTAGCAGTTGGTGGGGGCGAGTCCCGTCGGTTGACGGAGGAAGCAGCCCCCTTGCCTTTGGAGGCCATGAGAGTTCGGCTGTCGAGGTCCCTTGATGGTCGGGCTCGGGTCGGCTTCTGAAGCAGTTGTTCCCACAGACGGCGCCAACCTGATGTGGTTTATTTCTGGGAGACGTGTGGATGCACCAGGTGTGAGTTCGGACTCGATTTGTATTGAAGGAGAAAAGCTGCTTGTCAGACGACCCTCGGAGTAACCTGGCGGCTCCTGCGACTGGCTCGGAGTGCGGTGGATGCTTCGGCTCGGATCAGAGGGTTCGGATCCGAGGTCTTGTGTACCTGCAGACGGTCCTGAAACACCGGGGTTTATCCCGGTGGCGGACCCTCCGACGATCTAGTCAGTCTCTGTGAGAGAGTAGCAATAACTAGGTGAATTTAAGTGGTAAAAGATTGGTTACCTCAAAAGGTGGATGAGGGTCTAGTATTTATAGAAAATCCCAACCGGGTATGGATCTGCTTGGGGGCCGGGTCTGGACCCGAAAGCCCATGGGCCTGACGTGGTAGGAGGCCCAAGGGGTTTAGGGCGGACGTGGCAATGCCCAGAGTGGTATAGGGCTGACGTGGCAACGCCCTAAGTGGTATTTGGAGCTGACATGGCTGATCATGGGTCTCCTGTGCCTCTGGGAGAATCGGAGGGCCTAGGCTGTGACAGGTCATCCTCATGCCTCGGCAGGACGGGGGGACGGCCCGTGGGGAGGTCACAGATCGGAGGCCGAGGACCACTGAGGCTCGTCGGATACGAGGAGCCCTGTTCTGTGGGGGTGAACTGGAGGTTCGGCGCCGACCCTGCAGTGGCTCGAAGCCGAACTAGACTGCTGTTTTTACCATTTTTGAGTGAGAGCTGTATTGGGGCCTGGTTGGGCCCCAAGCCATTTTTACCCTACCACAATATATATATATATAAGTAATTGTTGAAGATAGATATGTAAATATAATATTAATTCATGTACTTAAGTGCAAAAGTTGTTAGAATCGTAGGGTATCGAGTGCAAAAAAACTTAAGTGCAAATATTTATTCTTTACTACCGGACCAGACGGGTAATTTTTTTTAAACTAGGACCCAGACCCAGACTTGCACCGGGTCCAATTTTTTGACCCGTGAGGTACCGGATCCGGGTCCGGGTAGTGGAGGACCCAACCCGATAGGACCCGATACCAGCTCTACATTATGCTAATGAATGCCCTACTAATATAATGTCTATAGTAATAGAAGATATAGAAGAATAAGGAATCAATCTTGTCACTATTGATGACATACCAAGTGATAATAACTCTTCTATATATGAAGTAGAAAGTATATGTTCAAATTCTGAAGATTCTTGTTCTAATCAAGATGAACAAGAACTTATAGATACATTTGATTCTGTTAATATAAATATGTTAACTATCAATAAAACATTAAATTCAATAACAATAACTCCATTAATAGAGTTTGCTATTCCTCCAAAAAAAAGAAAAAAGAGAAACACTCGGTTATATGCTTTATGCTAGCAGAAATTATAATCTAAAAAGATATATACTACACCAGTATATTTAGATATAATTATTCAAATACCCTTAGGATATTATGGAATAGTCCATAATATAGCACGACTTGCTAAAGAAAATATTTTTATAACAATACTATAATTGAACCTTTATTTACAGGAAACAAAGCCTTGTTATTTAAAAGCATAAGTCCGAAGATAGAGACTATACTATCGAACAAGGAGATCATCTAGGATTACTCATTATACAAAAATATGAAGACCTTCCTACAATAAAAGAAGATAATCAATATCAAAGTCCAAATAAATGTCAAACACAAAGCTCTAGTTCACGTGGCAGGGAACAAGAAGCTTACTTTGAATATTGAACATACATGAATACTATTACTACAAGCAATGAAGTCCCTTCTGAAGAAATAACGAATTCTAGTATACAAGATAGCATGGGAGAACAATTTGTCATAACCGATGAAGATTTAGAAAAGCTAAAAGCGACAATTCCTCACTTCGGTACAAAAGAAATATGTAAAAAATCCATCCTTTAAATCTAGATTTTTAAATCAGCATACCTATATATTTGAACATATGCAAGGAAACATAGAGTTAAAAGGAGACGAAGATTTTTCTTCAGTCAAATTATTAGACTTAAATAAAATAGAAAAATTAAAGAAAAAATATCTTACAATAAAATATCTTCATATTGGATTAATATAAATAAAAATAACAAGACTATTCCGCTCAGGAATAGATACTCCAATAAAGATTGTTTGTGTGGATGAACGAATCATTAATAACCCTCTAAATAGTATTATTGGTGGTGCTAAATCTAATCCTGCAAACAGATTATTTGGTGTCAATATACACCCTGACTTTTGTATATGTCTTGAAGACAAAAATATAAACAAAGCCTACACGCTAACTATAAATCTTCAAGGAATAAAATTATTACCTGGATCAAAAGTACTAGGAATACAATGAGAACATTGTATGGCATCAAATGATACATCAACATTCAAGTCCATTACCCCAACACGTTTTATTAAACTATTTGAAGTTGGAATAGGAAAAAATAATCAACCACGACTAGTAGATGTTCGTCATCTAAAATTTGATCAAGAAATGCAAGTATTCATCAAATCCTTAAAACCAAATGTTCCAGTTCCAATTGAATATTTTACAGTCTCTAGAAATACAATATCTACTGATATAACTCAATCAGAAAGATCCTCATCTTCTTTATTACAAAGATCATTCTCATCGAAACCTGATATGAACAATAACTCATTCTATGAATTTGAGCCACAACAACCAAGATAAAGCTTTCAACAAGATAGACTAGAATGCCTCGAAGATTGAACCAAAAAATTACTCCAAGAACAAAAGGATAAAGAATCTGAACAAAGGAATCTTAAAGTACCATTAGCACAAATTAGAAACAATGATTTGAGCTATTGATCTTTAAAAACAAGTCCAACTACATATCTATATTCCTCTTACAATCTGCATTCCAAACATACAAGAATTTACTATACATGCTTTAATAGATATAGGAGCAGAAGCTATCCTTTTACAAGAAGTCTTCATTCCACAATAATTTTGCACTCCTTTAGATAAAAAAGGAATGCTTAACGATTTTATGGGATGACAGTGTCCCATAACACATTAGGACCTAGGACTGCAGGTCTAAATCCCTGACATACATAATAACATAACACTTTATTCTTTTGACTTTGGTCCAATGTCTTAGAAGCGAGTTGTCTTTTGGGAATGGATAATCACTGCTTTCTAGAACCATTTAACAGGCATTACCTCCAACTTGATAATCGTCTCATTCCCCGCATTCCTTTAATGGCCCCTTTAGCCTCCTACTATACATCTACAACCCAGCATGGTCAAAATCTCATCACTTTAATTCAACAAACAATACAAAAGGTTTACACATATCAACTATATCCATCTAATGAATTTGAATACTTGGTACATAATATGTTAGAACCCCTACACTCTAATAATCCTTTAAAATGGTTTGATAAAAGTCCTAGATACTGCAAAATCAAGCTATTAGAAGAATATCAAAACACTAAGGTTCAAGTAAATAGTATTATGGTTTTTCCAACAGACAAAATAGAATTTGCTAAGAAAAACAAGAATTATTAGACCTACAAATAATACAAAAGAGTTCGAGTCCTCATTCATCACCTTCATTCTTGGTATGAGATCACGCAGAAATAAAACAAGGAAAAGCTAGAATGGTAATTAACTATAGAAAACTAAACAGTTGTACAAAATTTGACAGCTACTTTATTCCCTCTGCTGAATAACTCATTAAACAGATTCAAGGAGCAAAATACTACTGTAAATTTGATGCTAAATCTGGATTTTGGCAGATAAAACTTGAAAATAAAAACTCTATAGAATTAACCGCATTCAGCTTCCCACAAGGACACTTCGAATGGTTAGTAATGCTCTTTGGATTAAAAAATGCCCCCCCAAATATTCCAGAAATGGATGAACTCTATATTTGGCCATTTGCCATTTGTAGTTGTCTGCATTGATGATAATTTAATCTTCTCCTCCTTAGCCGAAGATCATAAACCATACCTTTTAACAGTCGCTCAAATACTACTAAAACATGGAATAATTCTTAGCCCTAAAAAAATAGAATTATTTAAAACAGAGATTGATTTTTTGGTAAAGTACATCAAACAAGGAACGAGTGAACAACAACATATATACTAAAAAATAAAGGAATTTTTTGAAACATTTTATACTTTAAAGGAACTTCAAAGTTTTTTAGGATTACTAAACTATGGAAGAAAGTTTAATCCCAATTTATCTTCGAAAGTTCAAAATGTTCAACAAAAGCTCAACGATGAACAAGCTAAATATAAAGCTTCAACTGGCAAACAATCTAGGAGATGGAATACTGATAAAAAAATTTCCTATTATCTAAAAATGAAAAAAAAAGAAATTATAGAAATAAAAAGCCTAATACAAGATCAGAAAATCCTTTATTTTCCCTCCAATACTGATACTATAACACTTCAAACAGATGCTTCTGATAAAATTTGGGCATGAGTATTAGTTGCCAAACATAAAGAAATTATTGCCTACACAAGAGGAAAATTTGACAAAACACAAGTCAAATACTCTACGTATGATATAGAATTACTTGCTATAAAATTAGCTTTAAAAAGTTTAAAGATTTATTTGTTATATAGAAATTTCTGCATAGAAACAGATAATAAATTGGTCGCACAGTTTCTTAAGAAAAAGACATTTAACAATCCTGAAGAAAATCTTAGAAGAATTAGACTAACAATATATTTAGAAATATTTTCTTATGATGTCAAATATATTCCTGGTCATACTAATTATGTTGTTGATGTCCTCACCAAGCCATTAGTGAAGATTTCAACCAAAAGTTAAACGAGGTGCTCGAACAGATGAAGAGACAAGAAGCCTGGAAGCAAACCGGGTCAGAAAAAGCCCCAAAAGTCCTCCCCAACTTTGCGGGCAGTTGCCTCATCATCTGATTTGGGGGGGAAACCGCTGAGGTCGATCCCAGGGTGCTTCGCCTCGACATTTTTGAGGGCACATCTGTATCCCCTATCATTAGCCTTGAAGATCTCAGTCAGGGCCCCCTCATATTCCTTCTTCAACCTCGCCTCCTCTGCCTGCCACATCTTCTCGGAGCTCAACTTGTCATTTTCCTTTGAAAGCTCCGCTTGAGCCTCCCTTGCCTTGTCCATGTCTGCCTTCAACTGGCATATGCACCCTTCAAGGGCCCCTTCCTATGAAAGGAGCTCGGTCTCAGCCGCTTGTGCGTTTGCACATCCCGAAAAAGCTGATCCCGCCTCTGCTTCAGCTCGGCCCCATGAATGGTCGCATGCACAAGACCATTGGTGTGCACTTAGTAAAGCGCAAGGATAGTAATTACGCAAGGGACATGGGGAGAAACTCACCAGAACCAAAGCTTGCGCCCAGTCGACATAAATCTCCTCCTCGGATCTGCCTTCGAAGTCGGCAAGGTTACGAGGAGTGGCGAGATGGGAAACCATCTTCATCGGAGCGGACTGGCTGCTCGACACCTCTGCCTCGATCACAGACCACGAGGGAACCTACACCTTCATCGACTTGGGAGATTTTACCAGGACTGTTTCACTGGCCGCGGGCACTAGAGGTCTTTTGCCATCCTTTTTTATAGTCGGCTAGACCGCCTTACCCATGGGGGCTCTGCGCCTTTCGCTTTCTTATTCAAGAGTTCCTCCACTACCGGAGCTAGCCACTTCTGCGATGTCTCCCCCTAAGGAGCCTTGACATCGGCCCAAGCCTTCATCCTCGCATCTGCTTTCTCCAGAGCCTTCTTTTCGGTCCTTATCTCCCTACTCTTCACCCTAATAAGCTCGGGATCCACCATCTTTGATAGTCACGGGCAGATGGCACACGGTCAAAGAAAAGTAGAAACGGAAGGAGAGCGAGTGAGCGTGATCAAAAACTGAGGTTGTATATATAGAAGTGAGACATCGATAACTGTGCCAAGTGCACAATCCCACATGGAAACACGTGAGCACGCTCCAAATGCACATATCCTCCACCATCTACGTGGTCTCCGAGGTCGAGCCTCAAGAGCAGAGTTCACGACACCACCAATTCTCTCCGCCCTCGGCATGGTTTCCGAAGCTCAACATAAAGGGGATGGTTCCATGCACCTGACATGGTTTCGAATGGAACCCAGGGTAAGGATCCAGCCTCGAGGAGGGTCTGTAAAAGATGGACGCCTGGCTCACCTCTTGTTGTGAAATCTAGCTATCTAAATATATAGATCAACTAGACACAAATTAAAAATCTCACAAGTGTACGAATCGTTTATAAAAGCATAGTGATAAGCAAGGGTCGATCCCACAGAGATTGTAGAAGTTAACTTACTAACCAATAAAACAGAAATAAGAATCTTAAGGAGTTGTTCTAAAAGAAATGACTCGATCAAGTAGTTCTGAATCACAATGTTTATTAAGTAGTTGGGCTTTGATTTCCACCTATAGTCAATAATGCTAAGTCACCTTCTTCACTACTCTAATTACTCAGGTTCGTTCCTTTAAGGGCATGGTATCTACTCCTTAAAGTTAATGTTTCCCTAAGCCAAGAATTAGGCATGGTATCTACTCTAATTCGTTTCTTTCCTTAAGTATTTAGCATGGTATCTACTAAGTTGCACTTAAAGAAAACATAAGAACAATGGAAACGAACAAACACTCGAAGTTCTAGAAATTGGTATCAGATCTAGATCCTTCAAGTTGATTAAACCAAGAACCCCTAAAGATTCCTGTGTTACAAGTTATGAGCACGAGATACGGGTCGTCTCTATACTCATATAACAGATTCAAATTTATAACATGCAAACTTGATAATCTCAGGTTTTGTATGGCAGTCGACTTGCTGTCACTCTCAGTCGACTGCTGTTAGAACTTCTGAACAAGTTTGTATATTATAAATCTATACCAATACTCTCAGGTTTAATCAATAAGTAACAGAATAGCATTCAGAAGAATATAAGCACTACATAACTACGGTTTCCATCTACCCAACTATGAAATTAGTTCCACATAATAAAACTTTTATTGACTAACAGTTTCGAATATATGATGAAAATAAAGACTAGAAAGAGAAGAAATAAACTGATGATGTTTGGTCTGAGAAGTCGACTGCTGTCACTCATTCGACTGGCTTGTTGCTTCAGTGTACTCGATCTCCTTCTTCTTCGATGCTGATAGAATAATCCTCTTGGTTGATGATTTGATGATTCAGAAATTCCGTGATTTTGGTCCCCCCAGAATAGCGCCTCTTGGTTGATATTTATAGAACACTGGAAGAGAATTAGGGTTTGCAATTTTTGCACAAAAGTCCTCTTCTTTCGTTTATTTCTTTCCTTATTTGATCTGCATTTTATTTCTTTCTCTTTTCTTCTTTTCTTCCTTTTCTGCTAACCACGTGCTTTGGCCAATCCCCGGTCTCTAGCTTTGATTTTGGAGAAGTTGTTATTCGCAGATAACCTGGATTTGGATAACTTAATTTTGATTTGGATTTAGATAAGGGTGGATCGTCAATTATCTTATCTTTTCACTCCGCTGGATGCAGTCGACTGGTGTTGGGGTAAGTCGACTGTGCCGAGCAGCTTCAGCCTCTCTGTCCAGTCGACTGTTGAAGAACCAGTCGATTGTTGCTCTGCAGTTCCCTGTATATCATCCTCTCAGTCTGTATTAGTCTGGAATCTGCTTCGTTTTGCTGCTTTTGGTTGTTTCCTATGGAAAAGAGAAAAGAAGAGTAAAATAACACATATAGAGCATTTAAATGTCTAATTGCACTAAGATTATTGCTCATAAATGTGAATATTATTGGGTTCATCAAATACCCCCAAACTTAGCTTTTGCTTGTCCTCAAGCAAAAAGTAAAATTATGAACAAGGGGAAAATAATAGTAGACTCAACCCATCACACCAAGAATTCTCATTATGCCAGCATCATAATTACAATTAAAAATATAAACAATTGCAAATAAAGTAAAAACAAGCATACCCACTTTCTCCAGTGTAATTGTCTATTCATAGCTCCAAACCCAATCATATTTGTCATGCAATTAATTATAGTTATAGTATGTAACACTCCATCTGTGATTATCCCTTTTCTCTACTACAAACCGAGTAGCAAACTAGAGTTTTTTTTTTTTTTTAGTTAGTCTCTTCTTTAAGTCGTCACTTGCCTTTTGACGCGAGTGCAAGACATTTGTGATGAATCCACCCGGTTACTCAACAAGTCACGAACTTTAAGTGCTTTGCATACTCATATTTCAAGTTGCCGTTTGACGTAAAGGTAAACATTGGTGATGAATACCCCTAGTTACTAAGCAACTCAAAACATTGGAGTAGATTGACTTTATTCATATATATATATTCTTTTCGTTTTTACTCTATTTACTTAAACTCTGTTTAGGACTAGATCAAAGAGGATAATCACTAGAAAAAGCATCACATTTGTTTTTTTATGTATAATCGCATGACTCTTATAATTTTGTAAGGAATTATGAAACTCAACAATCCTAAAGTAAATAAGTATACTTACTCTTACTTTATAAGAAATTGTTTATCCCGAAAAAAAATCAAAAAACTCCAAATAACTACCCCCAAACTTAGATGGAACATTGTCCTCAATGTTCGCACAAAAACTTAAAATAGGCATGTGTTACCACCCAGTTTGAAGGAAAGAAAATAAAGTAAAGAAATAAAGAAATGATTAAAGAAATAAATAAATAGAGAGTGTAAGTACTCCCCTGAAAAATTGGGTTGCCTCCCAATAAGCGTTGTGTTTCCTGTCTTCAGCTAGACTTGATGAGTTCATGCAATGTATTGAATGGTTTGAAGATTCACATCTTCCTCGTGCGGCTCTAAACTCATCTCAATGTATGGCTTCGCCCTATGCCCGTTCACCTTGAATGTTTGATTTTTCTCTTTGCTATGAACCTCCAATGCTCCATGTGGAAAGACTTTTGTAACAATGTATGGGCCATACCATCGTGACATAAGCTTACCTGGAAAGAGTCTTAATCTTGAGTTGTATATTAATACCTTCTGTCCTTCATAAAACTCCTTCCTTGCTAGTTGTTTATCATGGTATATCTTGGTCCTTTCTTTGTACAACTTTGCATTTTCATATGCGTCGTGCCTCAATTCTTCAAGCTTGTTCAGTTGCAATCTTTTTTTGTCGTCTGCTTGTTTCATATCAAAATTAAACCTTTTAATGGCCCAATAGGCTTTGTGTTCCAACTCCACTGGCAGATGACAGGCTTTTCCAAAAACCAAACGGTATGGTGACATGCCGAAGGGTGTCTTGTATGCCGTCCGGTAGGCCCATAATGCATCATTCAAGCGTAGCGACCAATCATTTCTCCTTGTATTTACTGTCTTTTCCAAAATGCTCTTGATCTCTCTGTTGCTAATCTCCACCTGTCCACTGGTTTGAGGATGATATAGAGTACCCACTCTATGTGTAATCCCATATTTCTTCATCAAAGAAGCAAATGGAAAATTATTGAAGTGACTCCCTCCATCACTAATTATTGCTCGTGGTGTACCAAACCTAGTGAAGATGTTCTCCTGCAAAAACTTGACAACAACTTTGTGATTATTAGTTTTTGGGGGGACAGCCTCGACCCATTTAGACACATAATCCACACCCACAAGAATATATAAATAACCAAATGAGTTAGGAAAGGGACCCATGAAGTCGATTCCCCAAACATCAAAAAGCTCGATTACTTGGATGTTTTGCAGTGGCATTTGATTTCTAGAAGAGATGTTGCCTGTCCTTTGGCATTTGTCACAAGTCCTGCAAAAAGAAAAAGCATCTTTGAATACATTAGACCAATAAAAACCAGATTGTAATACCTTAAGTGCTGTTCTTTTTGGTCCAAAGTGTCCTCCACATGTATATTGATGGCAATGTTGTAGAATACTCATTTGCTCTTCTTCTGCCACACATCTTCTTATAATCTGATCAGGACAGAATTTGAACAAATAAGGATCATCCCAATAATAGTGCTTGCACATGGCCACCAGTCTCTTTCTTTCCTGAATTGTCATACCTGGAGGGAAAACATGAGCAGTGAGATAATTTACAATATCTGCAAACCATGGAAGTTGTATATTTATTTCAAATAAATTTTCATCTGGGAAATTTTCATTAAGTGGGGGCACAATTCTTTCTTTCTTATGCAGTAATCTGGACATGTGATCTGCTACAACATTGTCACTTCCTTTCTTGTCTCTAATCTCAAGGTCGAATTCTTGAAGCAACAGCACCCATCTGATCAACCTAGGCTTAGCATCCTTTTTAGCAAACAAATATCTCAAAGCAGCATGGTCAGTGAAAACAATGACTTTAGAACCAATCAAATATGATCTAAACTTCTCTATAGCAAAAATGACAGCTAACATTTCTTTTTCAGTAGTGGAATAATTAAGCTGTGCATCATTTAAAGTTGGAGAAGCATAGTAAATAACATGGGGTACCTTATTGATTCTCTGACCTAAAACAGCTCCCAAAGCATAATCACTTGCATCACACATAAGCTCGAAAGGATGGTTCCAATCTGGTGCCATAACAATAGGTGCAGAAATGAGAAGATTCTTTAATGTAATAAAAGCATTTGTGCACTCTTCTGTCCATGCAAACTCAACGTCCTTAGCCAACAATTCACAAAGGGGTCTGGAGATTTTTGAGAAATCTTTTATAAATCTTCTATAGAACCCTTCATGTCCAAGAAAACTCCTAACACCCTTGACTGTAGTAGGAGGGGGTAGCTTTGATATGATGTCAACTTTTGCCTTGTCCAACTCTATGCCTCTTTTTGACACCACATGTCCCAAGACAATACCTTGTTGTACCATAAAATGGCACTTTTTCCAATTCAGCACTAAATTGCATTCTTCACATCTCTTAAGTACAAGCTGCAAATGGTTAAGGCATTCATCAAAACAAGATCCAAAAACACTAAAATCATCCATAAATACCTCGTTGAACCTTTCCACCATGTCTGAAAATATACTCATCATGCATCTCTGAAATGTAGCTGGTGCATTGCACAGTCCAAAGGGCATCCTCCTGTATGCAAAAGTACCAAAAGGACATGTAAAAGTGGTTTTTTCTTGATCTTCTGGAGCAATAGCAATTTGATTATAGCCACTATAACCATCTAAAAAACAATAATGACTATATCCTGCTAATCTTTCTAACATTTGATCAATAAAAGGAAGAGGGAAGTGATCTTTCCTGGTTTCGTTATTCAGCTTCCTGTAGTCAATGCATACCCTCCATCCTGTGGTCACTCTCGTAGTGATAAGTTCATTCTCTTCATTCTTTACCACTGTGACTCCACTCTTCTTAGGCACCACATGTATAGGGCTCACCCATTTGCTATCTGAGATAGGGTAGATGATGCCAACATCTAATAGCTTCAAGACCTCTGTTCTTACCACTTCCTTCATATGTGGATTAAGCCTTCTCTGTGCTTCCCTGCTAGGTTTTGCATTGTCTTCAAGAAGTATTTTATGCATGCATTTGGATGGACTTATTCCCTTGATATCTGCAATGGTCCATCCTATTGCACCTTTGTGTTCTCGCAGTACCCTCAGTAGCTTATCTTCTTCTTGTGCACTCAAGTTTGCAGCAACTATCACTGGTAGCGTCTGGTTCTCACCCAAATATGCGTGCTTCAAATGTTCAGGCAGCGGCTTAAGCTCCACGTCTGGTGTTCTGGTAGCAGTCGAGACAGTCGACTTGTTCCGTTCACCAGTCGACTGCTCTGAGGAAACACAAGTGTTATCAGACACAAAATTTTCAAATGCAGGTGCAAGCTTACCTGAATATGACTTTGGGGTTTCAAGGTGATGTACTGTCTCTGCAATCCTGCAGTCGTCGTATTCCTGTTCAACATGAGATAAAGTTAAAGATTGTGTAATTGCGGCTTGTAGTGGTTCAATGCTATGTACCTGAAATGTTTGATCAACAATCTCTTGTACCACATCAATATTATAGCATTCATGATCATCATGTGGTAATTTTAGTGTATCAAACATTTTAAATTCAACCTTTTCTCCGTTTATCTTCATACTTATAGTACCCTTTTTAACACAAATTTTTATATCAGCTGTACTCATAAAGGGCCTACCTAGGATGATTGGTAAATAAGATGGCATTGAAGAGTCCTCCATATCCAACACAACAAAATATGCAGGCAAAATAAAATTATTTACCTGAACTAGGACATCTTCCAAAATACCTCTAGGTCTTTTGATGCTGCGATCTGCCAACTGCAAAGTGATGGATGTTGGTTTGAGTTCCCCCAATCCTAGCTTTTCGTAACAGAGAAAGGAAGAAGATTGATGCTTGCCCCCAAGTCTAGCAGTGCCTTTTCAAAGAAGTGCTCCCCAACCCTGCAAGGAATGGTAAAACTACCTGGGTCCTTCAATTTAGGAGGTAATTTCCTTAACAAAACAGCGCTCACTTCCTCTGTTAAAGTCACATCCTCCCTAACCTGAAATGTTCTTTTGTGAGTACAACATTCTTTCAAAAATTTGGCATAAGAAGGAATTTGTTTAATAGCATCAAGTAGGGGGATATTAATTTCTACCTTTCTGAGAGTTTCAAAGATATCAAATAAATGTTGTTCTTTCTTTTGCTTGACTAACCTTTGAGAGGATAGTGGCAAAACTGTCCTTTCTTTTTCACTTACCTTGTTGGAACCCAAAACTTTTGATGGTTGTGTATCTGCTTCTTCTGTGTGTGTTCCAACCTAGTTGTCAATTGTCTTACCACTTCTCAGAGTTGTTACTGATTTGAGCTGTTCTTGGCCTCTAGGGTTTGGTATGGTTTGTGAAGGGATTTCTCCTGCCTTTCTTTCACTCAACTCCTTTGCGATTTGCCCGATTTGAGTTTCCAATTTCTGAATTGCCTGCCCTTGTTGGTTGCTTGTTTGATGTTGTTGTTGGAGCAATTGAAGAACGGTGGATTCAAAATCCAACTTCTTCTGTTCTTGAATTGGCCGATCAAACCCACTTCCTATCTGGAAGTTCCGTGCATGTTCTTGCGACGATTGAGTTCCTTGATTGTTGCTCCATGAGAAATTTGGATGGTTCCTCCACCCTGGGTTGTATGTGTTCGAGAATGGGTTGTTCTTTGGTGGAAACACTCCTTGTCCCACATAGTTTGCATGCTCCTGATCTGTGAAAGAAGACATGGGACACGTATCAGTCGTATGATCAAAATGAGAACAAATTGCACAAATTTCTTTTGTTTGATTTTTTACACTGCCCATTGTTGTCATTGCATTAACAAGCATATCAATTTTTTTGTTCATGTTTATCATTTCTAATTGTATGTTATTACTACCAGAAATTTCGTAAACTCCCTATTTTTTAGAAATGCCCCTTCCCCTTGTTGAGAATTGTTGTGAGTTCTCGCTGAGTTCTTCAAATAATTCGATGGCCTCCTCACCACTTTTCCTCATCAAGATCCCGTTGCAAGCTGAATCCACAATTGCCTTGTTAGTATCATTTAAACCCTCATAAAATGCTTGTACGTGATCATCCTTAGGCATGTTGTGCGTAGGACACTTGAGAAGCTTGGTCTTGAAATCCTTCCATGCTTCGAAGAATAAATCTCCATCTTTTTGTTGGAAGAGTTGAATCTCCCTTTTTAGTTGTTTGGTTTTCTGGGCTGAAAAGAATTCTTTCAAGAATTTTGTTGCCAATTGCTCCCATGAATTAATTGATCCTGGTTCCAAAGAATTATACCACAATTTAGCATTAAGTTTTAAGGAGAATGGAAACAAGATTAACCTGATTTGTTCAGGGATAAGCCATTGGACGCTTTGTGTTCTGCAAAGATCAAAGAAGTCTTGCAGATGGAGGTGAGGCTCCTCGTCTGGTTTGCCACTAATGTGGGGAACCATGCTCAGTAATTGGAGAGATAGATGCATATTCCCTGTGACATTAGGTTGATAAGCAATGCAGGAAGGTTGCTCAATATTCTTAGGCGTGAATTTGTCCTGCATTGGTACTCGATTTGGTATTTCCTCAGCCATTGTTGCTCGTGAATTGGGTCTCTGTGCAGTCGCCTGACTCCTTGTAGCAGTCGACTTGTTGGTTGCAGACAGCCGACCTAGTCTGTGCAGAGTGCGTTCTGTTTCCGCATCAATAGGTAGTAGCTCTGGACGAAGTGATCGCCTTCCGTGCATCCACCAAGATCCTGTAACCTAGAAGAGAAAATATTTATTAATAAAAGAAGAGAAAATAAAAGAAAAAATTTACTGATTTGTAAGTTAAAATGCTAACAATCCCCGGCAACGGCGCCAAAAACTTGTCGTGAAATCAAGCTATCTAAATATATAGATCAACTAGACACAAATTAAAAACCTCTCAAGTGTACGAATCGTTTATAGAAGCATAGTGACAAGCAAGGGTCGATCCTACAGAGATTGTAGAAGTTAACTTACTAACCAATAAAACAGAAATAAGAATCTTAAGGAGTTGTTCTAAAAGAAATGACTCGATCAAGTAGTTCTGAATCACAACGTTTATTAAGTAGTTGGGCTTTGAATTCCACCTATAGTCAATAATGCTAAGTCACCTTCTTCACTACTCTAATTACTCAGGTTCGTTCCTTTAAGGGCATGGTATCTACTCCTTAAAGTTAATGTTTCACTAAGCCAAGAATTAAGCATGGTATCTACTCTAATTCGTTTCTTTCCTTAAGTATTTAGCATGGTATCTACTAAGTTGCACTTAAAGAAAACATAAGAACAATGGAAACGAACAAACACTCGAAGTTCTAGAAATTGGTATCAGATCTAGATCATTCAAGTTGATTAAACCAAGAACCCCTAAAGATTCCTGTGTTATAAGTTATGAGCACGAGATACGGGTCGTCTCTATACTCATATAACAGATTCAGATTTATAACATGCAAACTTGATAATCTCAGGTTCTGTATGGCAGTCGACTTGCTATCACTCTCAGTCGACTGCTCTTAGAACTTCTGAACAAGTTTGTATATTATAAATCTATACCAATACTCTCAGGCTTAATCAATAAGTAACAGAATAGCATTCAGAAGAATATAAGCACTACATAACTACGGTTTCCATCTACCCAACTATGAAATTAGTTCCACATAATAAAACTTTTATTGACTAACAGTTTCGAATACATGATGAAAATAAAGACTAGAAAGAGAAGAAATAAACTTATGATGTTTGGTCTGAGAAGTCGACTGCTGTCACTCAGTCGACTGGCTTGTTGCTACAGTGTACTCGATCTCCTTCTTCTTCGATGCTGATAGAATAATCCTCTTGGTTGATGATTTGATGATTCAGAAATTCCGTGATTTTGGTCCCCCCAGAATAGCGCATCTTGGTTGATATTTATAGAACACGGGAAGAGAATTAGGGTTTGCACTTTTTGCACAAAAGTCCTCTTCTTTCGTTTATTTCTTTCCTTATTTGATCTGTGTTTTATTTCTTTCTCTTTTCTTCTTTTCTTCCTTTTCTGCTAACCACGTGCTTTTGCCAATCCCCGGTCTCTAGCTTTGATTTTGGAGAAGTTGTTATTCGCAGATAACCTGGATTTGGATAACTTAATTTTGATTTGGATTTAGATAAGGGTGGATTTTGATTTTGATTTGGATTTAGATAAGGATTTGGATTTGGATTTAGATAAGCGGTCATCAAGGTCGACATCAGGAATGCTTATCCCTGACATGTTGAAGGGCCCGCTGGTAGCCCTCCTTCTGACCCCGCGCAATCTGGCCGGCTGCATCATCAACCTCTACCTCCAACTACTTCACCCTCTTCTCTAACCCATCGATCCGTGTCTTCTCCTTCTGCTACTTTGTCGCGTACCACTGGGCCCTGCGCTCGGCAGACTCCAAGTCATAATCGTAATGCCTCATGAGCTCAATCTCGTAGAGTGGGGTCTGTAGAGAAAAGAAAAATAATGAGAAGGATACAAGGATACCAATAAAGGGATATAGTCGCTCCAGAACTGACACTTACCCTCACTGAGTGTTGTGTGTACCGATTGTATACTGAGCTGAACATCTCCTTAGCGAGGGCTTTCCTATCCCACGGAGGTGCAAGATTATTCACCACACCGACGGCCATCTGAGACTCCATGATGGAGTCAACAAGCTTCACCAGCCAGTTAGGCATGAAGGTCTCCCGGATCTTATCAGGGATCACATCCTCCATGAACGGATGGATCAGCGGCACTAGAGACTCCATCAGTTCTTGAGCTCGGAGAAATCTCTCGCTCTGCTCCCCCCGGGAAGAACCCTCTGGATCTTGGATAGTCAGGGGCCCTCATCCCCCTAGCCCTTTTTGGTCGACCCTCTGGGGACACTCCAGTGCTCAGCATCATCTCCCTCTTCTTCCCCTTATCCTCTGCGGCTCGCTGTGTTGCCAGGGCAGCCAAGATGGCATTGACATTGTCGTCTCTCAAGGCTGTAAAGAAAACACATCAAAACCGAACCATAAGCAAATAAAAAGTGTTACAAGGGAAGGAAACTCACCAGTGATGAAAGGACTCCGCCCACTAACTGCGAGTGACATCTCCGTCACCCTTGACCAACCAATGCTCAAGTTGTCGTCGAGCAACTTGTCGAACTCCACTCGCTACTCTTTAGAGAACTCTTCTAGCTTCAAAAGGCTCCTACGGAGCAGGCCCATACGACCATGAGGTCGGTATGTCCCAGGGTTCTGGGCTATATATGATAAAGTACTTGGATGTCCAATCCTTTATGTAGTCTGGATGGTTGTGCACCACACAACTTAGATTGTGGGGCGATATACCACCACTGAGAGCTCTTCGGAAGCATGCTCAACCCCAAACTCGCTCAGAAGTACCTGAAGCTCAGAGGGACGCACTTCCTTTGGTTGAGCATGATGAAACTCGTCAACTACTTCCATGAGTTCGACACATACTGCATCAGACTCATTCAGGCCTAGTTCAGAACCTGCTTGATAAATGGGTGGAGGGGAGACGCAGGCCCGAAGCAAAAGCATCAGGAGGGATCATACAAAACTTCTCCTCCAGCTTATCGGTTAGACGAACCCCCGGCTTTGGGAATATTAGAATGTACTCCGGGGGTATATAGAACTTATCCTGGATGACAACAAGGTCATTCTCCGACAGAGTATTCTACTTCTCATCAGTCTCCTTCTTAGGTCTATTCGACAAGGACGGGGGTACACCGAATTGAACCATATCCTGCAAGTTCTCTAGATAAACTTGAGAAGATACACAGCCCGCGGGATCGTCTCGATAGGGCATTGACAGACGCTCCTTGTCGGGAGAAATGTTTTGCCTCCTCCTCTTGGCAGGATGACGACTGCAAAGAGGTGGGATGCCTATGATGTTGTCAAGGGCTGTAGCTCATGCCCCTCGCGTAGAAAAGGTCCCTGCAGCCTCGCCTTCGTCCCGGCTCGGGATGCTATAACTTTCTCCCCACTCTTTCTTTGTCCTCTCAAGGCTTCAATGTGTCACACCCTCGGCATGGCATCCGAGGTCGATACTCATGAGGAACCCTCACAAGGCTTTAATGTGCTACAACCTCGGCATGGCATTCGAGACCGACCATCATAAGGAGCTTTCACAAGACTTCAATGTGTCGTGCCCTCAGCGTGGCATTCGAGACCGACCCTCATGAGGAGCCCTCACAAGGCTTCAATGTGCTGCATTATCGGCATGACATCCGAGGTCGACCGTCATGAGGAGCTTTCACTGTGCGGCGCCTTCGGTGTAGCATCCGATGCCGACCCTTATGAAGAGCTTTCACAAGGCTTCAATGTGCCGCGCCCATGGTGAGGCATCCGAGGCTGACCCTCATAAGGAGCCCTCAATGTCCCACACCCTTAGCTCAGCATAGGAGGCCGATTCTTAGGAGGAACTTTCACAAGGCTTCAATGTGCCGCGCTCTTAGCATGTCATTCGAGGCAGATCCTCATGAGGAGCTGTCACTAGGCTTCAACATGCTACGCCCTCGACGTAGCATCCGAGACCGATCCTCATGAGAAACTTTCAGAAGGCTTCAATGTGCCGCACTCTCGGCATGTAATCCGAGACCGACCTTCATAAGGATTTTTCACAAGGCTTCAACGCACTATGCCTTCGGCATAGTATCCGAGGTCGATCCTCATGAGTAGCTTTTACAAGGCTTCAATATGTTGTGCCCTCATCATGGCATCCGAGGTCGACCATCATGAGGAGTTTTCACAAGACTTCAATATGCTGCGCCCTCTGCGTAGCATCTAAGGCCGACGCTCATAAGGAGCTTTCGCAATCCCTCCCAACCGCTGTGCCCTCGGAGTGACATCCGAGGCTGATTCTCATGAGGAGCTTTCACAAGACTTCAATGTGTTGCGCCCTCGGCGTGGCATCCGAGGCCGACCATCATGAGAAGCTTTCAAAAGACTTTAATGTGCTGCTCCCTCGACGTAGTATTCGAGGCCGACCCTCATGAGGAACTTTCGCAAGCCCTCCCGACCACTACGCCCTTGGCGTGGCATCCGAGGCCGACCCTCATAAGGAACTTTCATAAGGCTTCCCGATCGTTGTACCTTCAACGTGGCACCTGCGGCCGACCCTCATGAGGATCTCACAGTCTCAATTCGATGCTCCCTCGGCATGGCGTCCGAAGCCGACCCTCAGTTCTCACAAGGTCTCTTGACTGCTGCTTTATCGGTGCGGCGTTCGAGGCTGACCCTCACAGGGACCCGGAGCAGGGGAGATTCCCTCCCGGCCTCAACATGATAGTCGATCCCATCTTTCATGTAGATTCACATCGCATCGGGACACTCCCAATTTCGATGCGTACAAATCTCCACTGTCTACCGACACCCTCAATGGATCAACTACTCCTCGAAGAAGACCGAAAGGTCATCTCCGAGAGTGGGGGGCTTATGACGAGGGTAAAAATAGCAAACGATCTGCACCTCTTAATTCTAGCACGAATCTCAAGGAGATCTCATAACAGCTTGTGGTCCGACTATAAGCCCATCACCCAAATCCAACCAAACGTGAATTGGGTCGCACCTTCTAATCAGGGGATCTGCGAATATTCCCTAATCAGGCCCTCACGCCTATACATACAACTCTATCTCTACAGTAATCAGGTAATTGCAATTTTTACTACTTAAGTCTCTCTTAATCCTCTGGATATTGACTTGAGCGTCGGAGGGTTTGTCGCCGGGATCCTCCAGGTATTTTAGATTTTTTTTGTAGGTGTCCGACGACAGTCGAACCACCCAGATCCACCAAATTCATCACATTAGCCTCACAACAGAGTCAGATCGGTGGCCGAGATCTGAGTTTCCTCTTCCCCAAAAGAACTCATATTTTATGTTACTCCCACACCCGAAAACAAACAATATTACATAGCATTACCATTTCTCAAGCTACATACAACTAGTAGTTTATATGTGCGATGCACGTCTTAATAAATATAGTTCTGTTTTAAGTAAAAATTCAGACGTTGTCTGAATTTGATCTAAAACCTTATTTACAATAGTTATGCATGTGCATTGCACGAGTTGGTAGATGGACAAATTACACTAAGCCATTCTCCCATTATAGTAGTAGAGATTATGCACTATGTCAAATTATCCTCAGATTCCTCTTACCCTAGCCCTAGTCCTTTTGGTAGCGTGTGGTTAACGCGTGGATACAATTACAATAAAAAAAAACTCGTTGGTTTGCCTCTAGTTTAGATAGATTTCCAATAGTGGAGTTGACAATAAAATCAACAAACTTTGCTTGTGAGAAACATATATAACCCTACAAGATATTCAATTAATCCCTCTTTGTCGTTGTTTCAAGAAACCTAATATCATCTACTTAAGGTAAGATTTAGTTGGAATATTATAGTGGGTGAAGTGAATGTGTAATGAGAATGCATCAATGCAAGCTCAATGATTAAGCCTACTAATAATAGGTTTCAAAATAAGATTATTAAAAGAAAAAAGGACAAAAAAATTGAGTGGAGACTCTAAAGACACGTAATTAAATATGAGTAAATGAAGGCCTACTAAGAATGCCAAAAAAATAGATAAAGGTCTAGAACGAGACTCTGATTTTGGGAAACCACCTTCAATTGTCTTGGCTTTAGCCTTTAGTGGACTTGGCACTACTAAAGAGATAGGATTGAAACTTGGATCCCCCTCCAATATACAACACAGCTTGTGCGGGAAAACCCCTTTCACATTACTCAATTTACTAGTATTATACACGTGCTGTGCATGTGATAAAAATTTGGAACGTGCACTACACGGGTTAAATTATGGACAAAGGCATTCTCCCATTATAGTAGTAGAGATTTATTTATTAATTATTTAATTTAACATTTAAATGACAATTATCATGAATATAAAGAGTCTTCGAAAACGAAAATAATTAGGATTGTTTCAAATTGGAGGTGAAATATTAAATCTAGGGATGTGAGTCATGTTTATCTTCTACTAATCTTCAACAATTTTGCCTTCTCAATACTTAGTTACATACTTAATAGTGCGGGTTGTATCTTTATCTATTATTTACATTTTTAAATTTCTATTTAAATAACAATTTGTGGCTTTTTTATATGCATGTGAATTGTTTTTGAAACCAACAATGATAATCATGAATGTATAAAAAAAAATTTATGAAAAAACCAAAACAAAAGTCCGCCGTCTAGTTAATAATTTTTTAACGAAATATAAATCATGACTGCACAATCATCATCCATTTATATTATTGTTGGTGTGATTTATATTTAGCCTACATCATTAGATGAGATCAGCTATCTAAGCCTGAACTGAGTTAACCCTTGAAAGAATTAGAGAATTTTAGTCCTCTTCAAACTCGGCATCTTTGCATTAGAGTTGGTAAATTTTGTTGGCTCAATAAATTACATTATCTATTGGAGCTAACCCACATTATAATCACAGTAGGTAAGAGGTCACTCATCATGTTTTAACTTTAAAAAAAAAAAAAAAGAGATCGCTCATGTTAGCTGTGTTTGTATATTCACCTCAGATGAATTTGAAATAACTATATCTTTACTAGGTACTAATCATCTCTATAAAAAAATTTAAACCATTATTTTGGACAAGCTCAGTTAGCCGCATATATAAGCCTGCTTCCACCTCACCCCCCAAAACAAATAAATGGATATATGATACAGACATAATTTTACCTCTCCATCTCTTGTTTACTAGTTAAAAGGATGAGCACAAAATCCGAGTGGTACTTCCATCTTAGATCAATTTAGATTACAAAATTGACCTTTTTCTGAAAATTAGGAAACACTATTAAAGACTTCATGAATCATTACTACCAAAACTAACATTGCTATTTATTATAATCACAAATTCACAATTCACGTATAACACCTAAAGAGCATGTGAAGCAAATCTTAGATATATCTTTGATGTTGTACCCTTATCGGGAAATACTCCCACTGTCCCCAAATATACGTCTTTCTAAGCTAAGTTTTTTTTCGAGATTATTCATCTTGTCAGATTTTTTAAGAGGATGTCTCAAACTTCTTAAAAGAACATTAATGTTCTGCACATTATGTCTATGAGTAACTAGTCATTTTTCCACATAAACAAATCTCTAATCTCTAATCTCTAATATTATAATGGAAGACTTGGAGTTGAAATTTGTTAACATACAAACCCGCGCGTTGTATGTGCAGCTCAAACTCTCCCATTAATTACAACAAAAATTAACAAACAAACAAAACTTTACCTATTTAAAACGTGCAACGCACATGCAAAATAAATTTTCAATATTTTTTAACACCAAACATACACATATGTTGTACGTACAACTCAAATTCTACTTATAAACACGTGCATTGTACGTACAAATAGTAGCTTTTTCTTCAAAATATTTTTTTTTCAATTACGTGCAACGCACGTCCAACTCCAAAACTATTTCATAACACATATATCGCATGTAACGCCCCGATTTCCACACACAGGAAAATCGTAGCACACCCAGAAATCTTTTCCTTCAAATGAGTACATAAATATAATATAATATAGGAAAATGCGGAAATCTTAATATAAATCCAAACCTCTTGGATTGATAAGATGATGGGCACAGGATGTCATAACTTTATGCTTAAACTCCAGGTACTCTTACCTGCACAACACAATCTGTGGGTTCATCAACGTGTGAGGCTAACGGTAAGAATCACAACACCTTTAATTAACTCCAAAAATAACATACAACATACATAGCATAATAGAAATAAAACTGGAATCAATAAATGTAGACAGAAAATAGTCAAATATACGATGTCATATGAGTGTGTATATAAACAATTTATTAAAACATTAAACATATATTTATCATGAAAACATGCACAATCCATATATGCTCTTTTTAATGCACACTTATTTGAAACGATATGCCGCCCATACAACATATTTTCCGAATGCAAGCTACTAGCGTTCTAGGGTTCAATTCCTCGTTATGCAATACATACTCATATATTCTACACTGTTTCTGACATTTATCTAGTGACTAGTAAGGTTGCAGTTGTTCGGTCCAATCCCGTTACTGCAGTCGGTAGTGGTCATGCCGGAACCCTGTGGTATTTCTCCACTTCTGAGCATCTAGAATGATGCACAGCCCCGGTGGTTCTTCGCCACTCCCGGCCTTACATATTCCACCCTGTCCAAATCCTAGCGGTCTTTTTCCGCTTCCGGACCTCACTAAAAGTTATCACGAGTATAAGATGCCCCGGCAGGCGTTACCTGCTCCGCCTTATTCGTATTCGATAACATAGAATATCAACAGATATTTATGGGTCCATCCCCAAAGTTCCAACGGGATTCTTAATACTAGATCCCAGAAATTAACAGTCGAGACAACGCCGCACGTGTCCCCTTGACAGGTGAATACAACTTTCAATAATTATACAAATTTCAATACTTTAAAAAAAATTGATTTCTTAGTCTCATATGAAACCTCAATGAGTCTACTACAACATTGTAGCTAATAATCTCTAGTTTCAACCCAATTAAATCTGTCCAAAACCATTTATAAGATAGTAGGTTCAAAATCTAGAAATTGCAGCTCTTGCTACCTTTAAAAATTACTGAAAATCTCACACTTCTTGGAAAGATTTCTTAGAAAATAAGTATGATATTCAGCCAGAATTTATGAAATAAATTCTATTTCATTTCTAAACCTGTAATGTATTCATATTTTATTAAAATACCAAACGACATCCAAAAATCATGAAATTTTGATGAGATGTTGTACACACATACATGATACACATACAAAAGTTTCAGTCTCATAATCCATGTATTTAAGTAGAAATGATTTTCTAAAATCAGATAAAATTCCAGACAGAATTATAATAATGTTTCTAAGATAATTATATCATAATCCCACCAATTAATTAACAGCAATCAATACCCATAATCAAATAACATTCATACACAATCTAAGCACGATTACTCAATTTATCATCTAGCATGCATACATCCTATAATAAAAATAGAGTTGGTTAAAATTGTTACCTACTTATTTGTTTCCGAAATTATCTAGCATGCACACATTCTTCAATAAAAAGAGTTGGTTAAAGTTGTTACCCATTCTTTATAGTTTCTGGATTTGATCGATTCTACGATCAATTTGAAGACGACAGCAATACGAACAACGACAATGGCTCTACAGGCCGCAACTGTTCGTCGAATTCGAGAAAGTAATGAATTGTACTTATAAGTAGGTATTTATTAAAATAAAATTATATACACACACACACACACACACACACACACACACACACACACACACACACACAGAGCACAGAGAGAGAGAGAGGAAAAGAGCTAGAGAGAAAAAGCTAGAGAGAGAGAGACAGAGAGCTAGAGAGAGAGAAGAACAGAGAGACAGAGACAGAGACAAAGATAGAGAAAGAGAGAGACTGACGGGGAGAGAGAGAGAAAGCTAGAGAGAAAGAGAACTAGAAAGAGAGATAGAGAGAAAAACAGAGAGAGAGAGAGAGAGAGTGAGAGTTACAGTGTGATCGAAGGTTTTTCGGTGGTTGCGGTGGTGGCTCGAAGGAGGTCGGCGACGACAGCGATGTGCTTCGGAGGTGGCATTTAACTGCGATGGACTTCAGAGGTCGCGGTAATGGTTTAGGAGCTTTGGGAGATGATAATGGAGATGAGTGAGCTGCGATGGAGCTCGAAGTTTTGATCGTGGCAGTAATGGCGATCGAGAGCTCAGAGTTTCGATGGAGTGGAGCTCGGCGATGTGGTGAGGAGACAGGGTGGTGACGGAGGGGAGCATTATGAGTGGCGAGGTGTATGACGATAGCAGTGGCGAAGAGGTCGTCGACTGTGATGGTGATTGAGCTTGGTGACGGCTAGGTGGAGCTTTAATGGTGCTACGGTAGTGAGGAGCGTGATGGAGCTTCGGTGGTAGTGGTGACGGGGTAGCGGTGGCGACGAAGATGGTGCGGAGTGGAGCTATGGGTTTCGATGGTGGCGCTGTGGTGGGTTTCCATCGAATAAGAAGGAGAAAGGAGAAGGTGAACAGGGTGGGTGACTGTGTGTGTGTGTATATATATATATATATATATAATATGTAAGAGAGAGTGGAACATGGAGAGAGAGAATGACTGTGAATGAAAGGCAGTGAATTATACGTGGGTGTGGGAATGTATTTATAGGGGTGAAAGAGAGAGGACTGTTGAGTGAGAAGTGAGATGAAGTTTCGAATGTAGTTGTAACACCCTAACTTTCATTTATGAGATTCTTGTGATTTTACGTGTTGTGCACGTATGATTTCATTTGTATAATTTCTTTTATAAAATATTTTTATATAGTATTTGTCCTCTTTATTTTTCCAAAAAAAAATATTCTCTTTAAAAAGCCTAATTAAAATCTAGACCTACTTGTCTTTTAAGCCCACTCTATTTTATTAATTAAATTAATTATTTTAAAGCCCATAGTTAGTTTGGCCCATTAGTGAGCCCATTTACTTTAATTTTCTTTTGAAATGATCTAACTTGTAGTGTAGACTCATTTCATGGACAATTAAATTTGTCACATGAACAAATTAGTAAATGGGGGACACTAGGTGGCATGTGCATACAATGGAGTGTGCATTGCACACTTTCTTCATCCTAGGTCAGATAGGATAGGGAGAGTGGGAGAGATGGGAGTGGTGGAGAGTTGGTTACTCTCATTATGGAAAGTTATTTCAACTCCCTACTTCATCTTGGCCCTTAATCTCTAACATTTTGATCTAATCTTGGCCCTCCATTTACGCTAGAAAATTGTATAAATACCCCCGCCCACACTCTTCATTCTCACTTGGAAGAAAAAAGAAAAAAAAAGTTTAAAAAGAAAGAATAGAAAGAGAGAATACAAGTTGTAAGGCAAAAGATTGAGGAGTTGTGAGTTGAAAAGAGTGAGTGCTTTGTGTGAGTGCTTCAACCAAGGAGAAGGAGGCCGGACTGCATAGGGAAAGCTCGGGTTCAAGCTTGCAACAAGGAGAGGCAATTTTCGTGGCTTGATCTAGGAGGAGAAGGCTTTGTTCATTCATTATTGGAGATTCTCTAGGAGTCTATTTGATTGTTTCTCTCTATTTAAGGTGGGTGTTTCTCTTAAACTTCTAATTAGATATCATATTAGGATGTGGTTGATAAATTAAGGAGAAACTCTAACTAATATAGCCATGCATTATGAAAATGAGACAAATTGCTATTAGTTTGATTATATGTTAAAAGAGTGTTAAATTGATTGCCAAATTATGATTTGTTAAATGATTACCATGCTACCATGCTCAATTTTGTTGTGATGTGCTAGATAAACAAATTAATACATGGTTGTATGTTGAACAATTGAATAATGAACTATGAATATAGGTGATTTTTGATTAATTTGTTGTTAAATGACATGAAAAATAAATTTTATTACTGAGATAATTGTACAATGTTAATAAAAATATTATAAGTGATATAGGAAAATTTTAAGTGTAATTTATAAGGAGATTATGCTTATTTTCCCCATAAATTCGAAATTGAAGAATAAAATGAAGTAGAGAGCAAATTATGTTGTTTTGAATCAAAAATCAAAATTTTATATTACTGAAAGGTTGTAATAAGATGAAAAACAAAATCTAGATTTTTTGAATGAATTTGGAGAAGAAAAAGAACTAAAAACATTTTGGGAATTTGAAAAACCCATTAGCACAGTCGACCTAATTATATTGAAACAGTTGACTGACCTGAGAAAAATGAAATTATAGTTCAAATCTTTTACGGAATAGTCGACCGACCATAGCTTAACAGTCAACTACTCTGATTATTTATTTTCGAGCTTTAGAAACTCGCAGAACAACTGACTGGCCATGCTTAACAGTCGACTGACCTGAGAAAAATGAAATTATAGTTCAAATCTTTTACGGAACAGTCGACCGACCATAGCTTGACAGTCGACTACTCCGATTATTTATTTTCGAGCTTTAGAACCTCGCAGAACAGCCAACTGGCCATGCTTAACAGGCGACTGACCTGAGAAAAATAAAATTATATTGTTTCTGCATGGGATTGTGTATGAAATTGAAATTGAATGACTTGATAAATTATGAAAGAACATGAATATACAAATGTCATGAAAATAAAGTGGAAATTAATGTTAATCATGAAAAGAGAACTTATGAGTATGAAAGACTCAATTTTTGTGATTATGAATTGAAATTGAGAACTAGAGTATAGTTAAGCCTCATACCGACATTAAAAGAAATGTATTGAAATTAAATTTGAAACGAAAAGACTAAGATTTGGGTCATATTGAATAAATGGTTAAGACCGGTATAGTGGAAGGGCTAACTCTAGAGAATTGATTTTGTTCATAATTCAAATAATTAAAGATTAGATACATAGTAAAGATGTGATGAAAATAAAAGAAAAACACGAGTATGGGGGCCTCGGAGCTACGGTGTGAGAGTATTCACAGGCTGTCTTCACGATGCGTCGTGGCATGACGTGGATATGTCTCTTGGAGTCCATACCGCAGGCGACGCTCGTGGGATGTTTGGTGACCGCGGGTGGTATCATGTTCCATGATGGAGGCTGAATTGTCCATAGGTTCTTCACGATGCATCGTGACATGGCATGGGATTCCCCTCCAGGCTGTCTGGACATGAGCTCATAACTCATAGAACATCTAGGATACTTTTCGTAGTTACAGTCGTAGTTTAAGTCATGACGAGGGATCGAACCCTTACAAGATGAAGAACGGTTAAGGGCTTTCCCTCAAACCTATGTAGTATGGGATGCATAGAATCTGAACAAGTGTGCATTAGTGTCATCTAATATAAACAACTGCATTAAGGACTAAGTGCACCGTACGACACGATATCTATAGGATAGTCCCTTGTAGTTCTGTTTGTGATCAAGTTTTTGATTGTTTAAGTATTTGAGAATCGTTATACTGTTTCAGCATAGAGATGATAGCCGTGTATAATATTTCGTTGGTTGTAAGCAACTGACTCACCCACAGTTTTTATGCAGGATAAAGTGATTAACAATACTAAAGAATGCATGCTGATTAAAGATTGATTCAAGAGTTGTTCATTTCAATTCATGTAAATTATTATAAATTGCTTCTGCTGTAAATATGTAATGTAATTGTAAACTCTGATGTAACAAAAAAAGTTTATTTCCTTGAAAAATTGTACGAAAGAAGTGTAATGATCCTGTGGAACTTCGAATTCAGTCGGTTTTGGAATTCGGGGTGTTACAGAGTGGTATCAGAGCCACACTTCCAAGTAGTAAAAATTTATAAGGAACGACACCCTAGAAGTGGACATTAGGGCGTGTGTTGAGTTTAGAAATTTAAATGTAAGTCACTTACATTTTTGTTGCTCTATAATTTATGCTTCTTCTCCTCTTTCTCTATGATGGCGGACCACTTCGACCCAGTTGGACATGATAACTGGCACATTGTTGAGGAAGATTACTACCCCGGGCAAGCTGATTCAGATGAAGAAGATCCTGAAGAATTTGAAGAGGAATGGCCTGAGTCCCGAGAGATCACTCCACCTCCGGATTCATCGATGATTCCTCCGACGAGGAAGAACCAGTTCCGAGTAATCTCATTATGTCTCTTCAAAGGCAGGTAGAGACTCAACAGGAGAGAATCGAGCTACTGGAGACTCAGTTGGCGAAGTGCAAGAATGATATTGCAATTCTCAGTCATCGTGTTTGGAAACTCGAGAAGTGGAAAAACATGACCGATGTACTGAAGGAAGAAGTGGAGGAACTACGGGAAGAGCTTCGAGGAGCCAAGAGGAACCGTAGGAACTAGACTGTTGTATCTTCTTATTGTTTTAATTTTGATGTCAGAAATGTTTTAAATTCGAATGTATAAAGTTGAAATTCAATGAAATAGAAAGTTGATTTAAAATTCATGTTTATACTTCGAATTTAATGGATCTTTTGCATCAGAATATGGCTAGAAGAGGAGCTCGAAATGGTAAAGGTCTGGACTTAGAAACGAAACTAGCGAGGGTCTATCAGATACTCAATGCCGTTGCCATGAATCAGAATCAAGGAAGGTGCCTGCGAATCCAGTACCCGAAGCAATCAAACTCATGGAATCATTCAAGCAGATGAAACCACCCGTATTTGAGGGAAAGTCAGACCCTGACACGGCTGACAATTAGATCCGACAGGTAGAGACTATCTTCGAGGTCTTGGAGACTCCGGAGGGCAGCAAGGTGAACTTGGCGGCGCTGCAGTTTGAGAAGGATGCGGTTGTGTGGTGACAGTCGATGAAGCGGACGATGGGAGGTATTGTTCTTGGCTGGGATGAATTCTTGGAGGAATTTTGCAGTTATTATTTTCCCTCAGACGTTTAGGAGAAGAAGGCCATGGAGTTTCTGGCGCTGCAGCAGGGCGGCATGTCGGTAAGGGAGTATGAGACAAGATTCACTCAGCTCTCGAGGTATGCGCCTGAACTGGTGATGGATGAGGCGAAGAAGGCTCGAAAGTTCGAGCATGGGTTGAGGCCAAGTCTGAGATCCAGGATGATACCCCTCGGTATCAAGAGGTTTGACAAATTGGTTAAACAAGCTGCAGCCACTGAGGCAGATATGGAGCAGTTCCAAGCTTTTCAAAATCAGAGGACCAACTAGAATGTTGGGAAGAGGCCCACAGTTTCTGACAACTTCAAGGGATAGCTGCTGGCCCTGAGGTTCAAACCAACGGGAGAGAATGCTGTCAATATAGCTGGGAGACCCGGAAACAATTGGGTGAGACCTCCTGTGGTGACTTGCTTCAACTATGGTGAGACGGGACATTACAAGTCTCAATGCCCCAAGCCACAGAATGTCACCCGTAGTGGACCAATGCAGCAAGTTGGGAAGAAGCCGTACCAACAGGGGCGAGTATTTGCTTTGACTGAAGCTGATGCTGATGAGGTGGATCACGTCATCACTGGTACGAGGGAGGGTGTTTAGAGTTTTTCCTGTTGTTTCTTTTTCCCGCATTATATAGTGAAGTGTTATGTAACAAGTGTGTGTTATGTAACAGGAGAACTTATTTTGAATGGAAAGAAAGCTGTTATTTTATTCAATACTGGATCCTATCACACGTTTGTATCACCTAAATTTGCTAAAGTTTTGGGAGTCGAACCGAAAGTCTTTCCAGGCAAGGTCTTGGCAGTAGCTACTCCATCAGGGGAGACTCTAACCACTGATCGGTACTATGCGGATTGCGAGATCGTGATTGGAGATAGAATTTTTGGGATTGATCTGATCGAGCTGAATGTCTTAGGAGTCGATATTATCATTGGCATTAATTGGATGTCGGTGTACAGTGCAAGCATCGAGTGCAAGACCAAGGAAGTAACAGTAAAGGCTCCAGGTGGACCTGAAGTCACTTTCCAAGGGAAGAAGAGATGTTCTGGTCTGGTGGCAGCTATCTGCAAGAGGGATGTTCCTGGAGAGGTGCAGCAAATTCCTGTGGTTCGGGATTATCCGACTGTGTTCTTGGAAGATTTGCCTGGGTTACCCCTGCATCGTGATGTGGAGTTCAGCATCACTATTCAGCCAGAGAGTGCACCCATTTCCAAGGCACCGTATAGGATGGCGCCTGTGGAGCAGGATGAGATCAAACGGCAGATTGAGGAACTGTTGGAGAAAGGCTTTATGCAACCGAGTGCATCGCCCTGGGGAGCACCGATGCTTTTGGTAAAGAAGAATGATGGTTCGATGAGGATGTGCATCGATTACTGGGAGTTGAATAAGGTCACTGTTCAGAATAACTATCCGATTCTACGAATTGATGACCTGTTCGATCGTCTACAAGGAGCAGCTATTTTCTCCAAAATAGATCTTCGGTCAGGTTACCATTAAGTTCGAGTGAAGACTAAAGATGTGCATAAGACTGCGTTCAGAACTCGACACGGGCATTATGAATTCTTAGTTATGCCGTTTGGAGTGACGAATGCACTTGCAATCTTCATGGACATGATGAACAGAGTTCTGAGACTGTTTATTGATTCTTTCGTCGTGGTGTTTATCGACGATATCCTTGTGCACACCAAGTCGGAGGAGGAGCACACAGAGCATCTGGCAGCAGTTTTGAAAAAGCTTCAGGAGCATGAGTTTTATGCCAAATTGTCCAACTGCGATTTCTAGAAATCTGAAGTGGCATTCCTGGGTCACATCCTTTCTAGGGAGGGAGTGGCAACTGATCTGCAGAAGATAGAGGCAGTGAAGGATTGGGCAAGGCCTACTACAGTGAAGGAAATCAGGAGTTTTCTTGGGCTAACTGGATATTACAGGAGATTTATCCAGAGCTATGCTCAGAAAGCCGTGCCGCTCACTGGTCTGACCAAGAAGAATGTGAACTTCAAGCGACTGAGTAGTGCGAGACAAGCTTTCAGGATTTGAAAGAGAGGCTGACTACTGCACCCATTTTGGCTTTGCCTAGAGTAGGTGTTGAGTATGATGTCTACAACGATGTTTCACATTGTGGACTTGGTTGTGTCTTAATGCAAGAAGAAAAAGTGATCGATTATGGGTCTAGGCAACTACGACCGCATGAGAAGAATTATCCGACTCATGATCTGGAGTTGGCTGCGATTATCTTTACCTTGAAGCAATGGAGACATTACGTGTATGGTGAGAAGCTGAACATGTACACGGACCACAAAAGCTTGAAATACATCTATCAGCAGAAAGATCTGAATCTGAGATAAACGAGATGGCTGGAAGTGCTTGAGGACATTCGTCCGGAGATTAAGTATCATCCTGAGAAGGCTAATGTTGTTGCTGATGCACTTAGCCGTAAGAGCAGTCTGGCTAGTTTGATCACAACTCAGAGGCAGCTGGCAGAGGAGTTGGATCGGGCTGGTATTGAAGTCATTCTGCAAGGCTTGGGATCATCTTTAGCTCAGTTGAGGCTTCAACCAATGCTGAATGAAAGGATTATCGCAAGTCAGAAGGAAGATGCAGAGATTCTGGAGATGAAGGAGCAGGTCGGTGCTGGTAGGTTGTTCGAGTTCCAGATCAGGAATGGAGTGCTGTGGTTTGGAGAAAGGCTATGTGTTCAGAATCAGTCGAACTTGAAAGAAAGTATTCTTCTTGAGGTACATGCTACTCTTTTGTCAATACATGATGGTAGTACTAAGATGTATAGGGACATTAAGCAACATTTGTGGTGGTCAGGTTTGAAGCGGGATGTGGCCGAGTTCGTGCTGAGGTGTGAGATCTGTCAGCAGGTCAAAGTCTAGAATCAGAAACCCGGAGGTCTATTGCAATCTTACCTATTCCGGAATGGAAGTGGGATAACATTAGTATGGATTTCATCATGGGTTTGCCCAAGAGTTCCAAGGGCAATGATGCGATTTGGTTCATAGTCGATCGACTAACCAAATCCGCTCACTTCTTGGCGATGAAACTCACTTCGTCAATGGACGGATTGGCTTAGCTGTATGTTGGTGAGGTCGTCAGGCTTCATGGTATTCCGTTAACCATTGTATCTGATCGGGATGAGCGGTTTACTTTGTATTTCTGTAGGAGTCTTCAGACAGCTTTGGGTACCAAGACGGATTTCGGCACTGCTTTTCATCCGCAGACCGATGGACAGACCGAGAGAGTCAACCGTATTCTTGAGGATATGCTTCGGTGTTGTGTACTAGACTTTGGAGGCAGTTGGGAAAGGCACTTAGCTCAGGTAGAGTTTTTCTACAACAACAGTTTTCAGATTAGTATTAGGATGGCGCCGTACGAAGCTCTGTATGGCAGAAAATGCAGAACACCTGTTTATTGGTTCGAGGTTGGGGAGAGACAGATGTTTGGGCCTGAGATTGTGCAGCAGACCTCTGAAAATATTGATCTGATCAGGAAGAGGTTGGTAAATGCTCAGAGTAGGCAGAAAAGCTATGCAGACAACCGGAGGAGGGACCTTGAGTTTGAGGTTGGTGACTTTGTCTTTCTGAAGGTTTCACCTAGCAAGAGTGTAATTCGCTTAGGCAGAGGGGGAAGTTAGCCCCGAGGTTCACAGGCATGTACAAGATATAGAAGCGGATTGGAAAAACTGCTTATCGGTTGAAGTTACCGGAGGAGTTGTCTCAGATGCACAATGTCTTCCATGTGTTTATGCTGAGAGGGTACATTCCGGATCTGAGTCACCATTTGCCTGAAGTACCGGAGGGTTTGCAGTTGGATCTGAGTTACACTGAGCTTCCGGTTGAGATTGTTGATCGTCGGGAGAAAGTCTCGAGGAATAAGACGATACCGATGGTCAAAGTAATATGGAAAAACCAGTTGGTTGAAGAGGCTACTTGGGAATCTGAGGAGATGATGATGAAAGATCATTCTAAGCTCTTTGAGTGATTTGTATCTTCTTTTTTTTTTATCTCTTTGTTGTATTTATGTTTTCTCACTCTTTAAGTGTAGTTCCGAGAACGGAATTATTCTAAGGAAGAGGTGTTGTAACACCCAAGTTTTTATTTATGAGATTCTTGTGATTTTATGTGTTGTGCACGTATGATTTTATTTGTATAATTTCTTTTATAAAATATTTTTATATAGTATTTATTCTCTTTATTTTTCCAAAAAAAATATTCTCTTTAAAAAGCCTAATTAAAATCTAGGCCTACTTGTATTTTAAGCCCACTCTATTTTATTAATTAAATTAATTATTTTAAAGCCCATGGTTAGTTTGGCCAATTAGTGAGACCATTTACTTTAATTCTCTTTTGAATTGGTCTAACTTGTAGTGTGTACTCATTTCATGGACAATTAAATTTGTCACATGGACAAATTTGTAAATGGGGGACACTAGGTGGCATGCATACAATGGAGTGTGCATTGCACACTTTCTTCACCCTAGGCCGGATAGGATAGGGAGAGTGGGAGAGATGGGAGTGGTGAAGAGTTGGTTACTCTCATCATGGGAAGTTATTTCAACTCCCTACTTCATCTTGGCCCTTAATCTCTACCTTTTGATCTAATCTTGGCTCTCCATTCACCCTAGAAAATTATATAAATACTCCCTCCCACACTCTTCATTCTCACTTGGAAAAAAAAAAGAAAAAAAAAAGTTTAAAAAGAAAGAATAGAAAGAGAGAATACAAGTTGTAAGGCAAAAGATTGAGGAGTTGTGAGTTGAAAAGAGTGAGTGCTTTGTGTGAGTGCTTCAACCAAGGAGAAGGAGGCCGGACTGCATAGGGGAGGCTCGGGTTCAAGCTTGCAACAAGGAGAGGCAATTTTCAAGCTTGCAACAAGCTTGAAAAGAGTGAGTGCTTTGTGTGAGTGCTTCAACCAAGGAGAAGGAGGCCGGACTGCATAGGGGAGGCTCCGGTTCAAGCTTGCAACAAGGAGAGGCAATTTTCGTGGCTTGATCTAGGAGGAGAAGGCTTTGTTCATTCATTGTAGGAGATTCTCTAGGAGTCTATTTGATTGTTCCTCTCTATTTAAGGTGGGTGTTTCTCTTAAACTTCTAATTAGATATCATGTTAGGATGTGGTTGACAAATTAAGGAGAAACTCTAACTAATATAGCCATGCATTATGAAAATGAGACAAATTGCTATTAGTTTGATTATATGTTAAAAGAGTGTTAAATTGATTGCCAAATTATGATTTGTTAAATGATTACCATGCTACCATGCTCATTTTTGTTGTGATGTGCTAGATAAACAAATACATGCTTGTATGTTGAACAATTGAATAAAGAACTATGAATATAGGTGATTTTTGATTAATTTGTTGTTAAATGACATGAAAAATGAATTTTATTACTGAGATATTTATACAATGTTAATAAAAATATTATAAGTGATATAGGGAAATTTTAAGTGTAATTTATAAGGAGATTATGCTTATTTTTCCCCTAAATTCGAAATTGAAGAATAAAATGAAGGAGAGAGCAAATTATGTTGTTTTGTATCAAAAATCAAAATTTTATTTTACTGAAAGGTTGTAATAAGATGAAAAATAAAATCTAGATTTTTTGAATGAATTTGGAGAAGAAAGAGAACTAAAAATATTTTGGGAATTTGAAAAACCCAATAGCACAGTCGACCGATTATATTGAAACAGTCGACTGACCTGAGAAAAATGAAATTATAGTTCAAATCTTTTACTGAATAGTCGACCAACCATACCTTGACAGTCGACTACTCTGATTATTTATTTTTGAGCTTTAGAAACTCGCAGAACAGCCGACTGGCCATGCTTAACAGTCGACTTACCTGAGAAAAATGAAATCATATTTCAAATCTTTTACGGAACAGTCGACCGACCATAGCTTGGCAGTCGATTACTCTGATTATTTATTTTCGAGCTTTAGAACCTCGCAGAACAGTCGACTGGCCATGCTTAAAAGTCGACTGACCTGAGAAAAATAAAATTATATTGTTTCTGCATGGGATTGTGTATGAAATTGAAATTGAATGACTTGATGAATTATGAAAGAACATGAATATACAAATGTCATGAAAATGAAGTGGAAATTAATATTAATCATGAAAAGAGAACTTATGAGTATGAAAGACTTAATTTTTGTGATTATGAATTGAAATTGAGAACTAGAGTGTAGTTAAGCCTCATACCGGCATTGAAAAGAAATGTATTGAAATAAAATTTGAAACGAAAAGACCAAGATTTGGGTCATGTTGAATAAATGGTTAAGACTGGTATAGTAGAAAGGCTAACTCTAGAGAATTGATTTTGTTCATGATTCAAATAACTAAGAATTAGATACATAGTGAAGATGTGATGCAAATAAGAGAAAAACACGAGTATGAGGGCCTCGGAGCTACGGTGTGAGAGTATTCACAGGTTGTCTTCATAATGAGTCGTGACATGACGTGGATATGTCTCCAGGAGTCCATACCGCAGGCGACGCTCGTGGGGTTTTTGGTGACTGCGGGTGGTGTCATGTCCCATGACGGAGGCTGGATTGTCCATAGGTTCTTCACAATGCGTCGTGACATTACGTGAGATTCCCCTCCAGGCTGTCTGGACATGAGCTCGTAATTCATAGAACATCTAGGATACTTATCGTAGTTACAGGAGTAGATTAAGTCATGACGAGGGATCGAACCCTACAAGATGAAGAACGGCTAAGGACTTGCCCTCAGACCTATGTAGTATGGGATGCATAGAATCTGAACAAGTGCGTATTAGTGTCATCTAATATAAACAACTGCATTAAGGACTAAGTGCACCGCACGACATGACATTATAGGATAGTCCCTTGTAGTTCTGTTTGTGATCAAGTTTTTGATTGTTTAAGTATTTTGAGAATCGTTATACTGTTTCGGCATGGAGAGGATAGCCGTGTATAATATTTCGTCGGTTGTAAGCAACTTACGCGCCCACAGTTTTTATGCAGGGTAAAGTAATTAACAAGACTAAAGAATGCATGCTGATTAAAGATTGATTCAAGAGTTGTACATTTCAATTCATGTAAATTGTTGTAAATTGCTTTCGCTGTAAATATGTAATGTAATTATAAACTCTGAAGTAACAAAAAGTTTTTATTTTCTTGTAAAATTGTACGAAAGAAGTGTAAAGATCCTGTGGAACTTCGAATTCAGTCGGTTTTGAAATTCGGGGTGTTACAGTAGTAGATGACAATGAAGAAAAATGATGTAGTAGATGAAGAAAAAGAAGAAGATGACAATGAAGAAAAAGGATGCAGTAGATGATGAAAAAGAAGAAGATGACAATGAAGAAAAAGAAGACAGGACGAGGGGGGTAATGAGATGATGAGAATATATATATATATATATATATATATATATATATATATATATATATATATATATATATATATATATATATATATATATATATATATATATATATATATATATATATAGTAGGTAATAAGGTGTAGGGGGAGATGGAGGCAGATAGGAGGAGGTGGGTTAGTGCGGTTGTAATTTACAGTTGGGGAGATGAGGGTTGTAGAATGAGAAGAGAAGAGAGTTTAGGGTTAATGTACTGTGAGATTAGGAGAGTATGAAAGGTTGACAGGCCACATGAGAAAATTGTAGAGTGAGAAAGATAAGGGGGTTTTGGGTTGGCTGGGTGTGAGAAAAAGTGTATAGAGAGTAGGTTATAGGTTTTTATATGGAGGTGGAATTAAATGAGGTCAGGGTTACGGAGAGAATTAAGATCAGGGATTAGGATTAAGGGACAACTTAGGTTTAAAACAACTTACAACCTATAAGTCGGATTGAGAAACTTCAAGATGTTCTGAATTCTAGACTCGATGGACTACGATTTTTATGTATAAAATTTCTCAATTTCAAAGAAGAGAACTAGATCAAATTCTCAGTGCAAGGTCAAGAAATTTAGAGATAGCAAAGTTGAGTATTCGATAATACGATAAATCAACGGTTTTATATTGAATCAAATACACGGCATAATAAGAAGACTAAATCAATTAAATCGGAAAATTTTGAATGGATCAGAAAATATCTGGATTGGGTTCAAATGAAAGATCAAAAATGAATTTAAAAGATCCGAAAGATATTTAGAAAAATAGAAATAAAAAATACGGAAAATATAATATTACGGATATTATCCGTTACGGTACAAAATACACGTGTATACTACGTGCGGTGCAAAATTGTCATAGTTCAATTTTTTTGCGGAGTGTTACATCGCACGTGAAAATCCTCCGACACTGATCAAAACGTTCATTGAACGTGAAAATACTATCCTAATAAAGTAACGGAGGGCAACTACAAAACTATTATACTATGAAGACTGTTAATAACTCATTTAAAAATCTTAATTAAGAAGAATATTTTTGAATATTAATTTCGAGATGTCTCGAAGAAAAAGAAAAAAGCAAGAATGATATGCAATTAGCCCTCCATTTTCTTATGATAAAAACATTAGATAAAAATTATTGTTAGACAATTAATGAAATTATACTCTTATAATTGAAAGTACGAATGATAATAATAATAATTTTAAATGTCAAAACAAAAAAAATAATTCAAAAACAAAACTTTGAGAAATATTCTTCCCAAAATTATTTTCTATAATTAAATCCTTTTTCTCTCATTACTTTCCATGCTAATTATCAACAGATTTACAATAATGCGTAGGATCCAATAAATTCAATTATCTCACTCGCCTACATCTTATCCTTAAGAGATTCAAAATTTTCATATTTGAATTTTAGAAATAAGAATTTTGAATTTGGGTTTATTATCGTTGAAACTCAAAATTTGGTCGAACGATAGATGATCTTTTTTTTCTTGAATCTCAGTTATTGATTAAAAAAAATAATAATAATCTAACACATTTGTAAAATAAAAAAAAATATACGCATAGGAACACAAAACAATTTCTATAGAACAGTTCCATCTCAGCCCTTGATCAAAACAATCAAACTAATCTTAAATTTGATTTATATGCTTAACAATCCTATAGGCCTTAATCCATTGAAAAAAAATACAAAAGTTGGGGGAAAAAATCAAAGACACAAGTTGATCTTGTGTCCGTTCTATTTTTGTTTTTGTTTTTTTTTATTTTTTCAGACGCAAAATGTTATTGTGTCTGGTAACTTTCAGTGGTTTGTTTTTATAATTTGGTCAGACGCAAGATGATCTTGCATCCGATGCCTTTATAAAAAAAATCGATCGGACGCAAGATCATTTTGCATCCGACCCTTTTTTTTTATATATAAATTTGATCAAACGCAGATCATCTTGCGTCCGACATTTTTTTTATAGAATAGACGTAAGATGATATTTCGATTCTTATATTTGAGAATTTCCTATATCAGCTCTCAAATATAAACGGCTGCTGTTTATATTCTTCCAAAATTTAAAGATATAGAAAATGACTACAATAACTCGTTCTCTATATTTATAAGGAATGAACAGTTATGAGGATTAAGAGCGAAGCATTAAGTGAGTGATCATGAACGGAAGCCAAGCAGTAAGTAAGGGCATGAGCTGAGTCGGGAGAAGAAGTAGTCGTTGCTTATATAGTTGTTCCTAAGCTGAGGTACTGTTTTTTTTTTCCTCTTATAAGAGGTTAGATTTACAGTAAGAGCCTCTTGTAAGAGTCTCTTTTTGAGGTGTTCTTTTTATATAAAAATAACCTTTTATAAGAACCTTTTATAAGAACCCCTTATAAGAGATTTCTGTTCTTTTTTCACCTCTTAGAAGAGCCTTTCCTTTACTTTTACACTTTTTTTGTCCTTACTGTATAATTTCTCTATTTATACTTTGGGGTAATATAGACTTTTTAAGTGATAGAAAGCTTATAAGAATTTTAAAGAGGCTACTAGAAGCCGTTTAGGCTAATAAGCGATTTTGGAAGAAATTGCTTATAAGAGGCAAAAAAAGAATGTTAAAAATTATAGAAAAAGATGTGGACCACCTCTTATAAGATGAGAAAAAGAACAGTACCTGAGCTTCCTAAATCTAAGAACCTCAAATAATCTTTTAAAAACAAAAAAAAAAGTTTATAATACAGTAATTAAAAAATAGAATCTTATCCACAGTACATTACAGAGCCATCGACAACTGCAACCTGGTTATATTTATTAGCTTTTCATCAACAACGAGGAGAATATTAAAAAAATCCATTGAATAAATACAGTACTTTTCAAATAATTAAAATATTGGTTTATTATCCTCTTATTATTAATCCTTATCTGAAAAGTCCTGGCTAAAGTCCTCTTCACAATGAGGTGTCAAAGTATGATTGGATTTAACTAAACCTGGTTGCTGTTTTAGATAAGGCAGCTGATTTGAATAGGACAGAGTAGCGGGAGATGAGCCATTGCGCCAGCTCGAGTCTTGCCAGTTGCCAACCGTCCGTCAGCGTTAATAGCTGTCGTTGCCCACGTGGATTGCATTGCGCGGGAATCTCAAAGCATCAGCTCTGTCTGAACTACGCGAATGTTTGATGCAACCAACAGCAATTTAGCCTCAGGAGAGATTATTTTTTAAAATTAAATTGGAGATAAATCTTCGTATTCAAAAAAGGCCCACTACTTACACTATTTATATCTTAGGTTTTTCTTTTTTAAAAAAAAAATTATGGAACGTACGTTTATGGTGAGGCCGGCCCCACCCTTGAGGCGGGAGAGCCGGCCGCTTCAAGCCCCGACATTTTTGCTATTTTAAGGACTTTCAAATTTGTAATTCTCTTGTAAATATAGGCACGTATTTTGCACGTAAAATAATACTATTATTAGGGCCCAAAAAATAATTATTTGAGCCTTCAAATTTTTTTAAAAATTATTTGGGTTTAGGCTTGAAGACTTGAATTGAATTTGAAACTTTGAATTTGGGTGATTTAAAACAAATTTATATAATTTTATTTTGCTTTCGACAATGTGTAATTTTTTGTATACAATTTTTTTTTTTTTGGTATGAGGACCCTGAGGTGGGATAAAAATGACCCGGGACCAAGCCAAGGCCCAAGGCTGCTTCCTTGCGAAGCACGTCGCTCCGGCCCCGGTCCCCAATGGTGTCGGGACCGAGCCACTAATCGGACCCCCATGAACCTTGCCGCCTCTTCCCAGCGACCCGTACCAGCCTTCGGCCTCCGAGCCCCGACGGCCCCACAGGCCTCCCATCGATCTAGAACGAGATTGAGATGACCTGGCGCCGCCCAGACCATCCGATTCTCCCAGAAGCACAACAACCACACGATCCGCCACAACAGCCCCAAAACCGCCTAGGGTTTGGCCACGTCAGCCCTAAACCGCCCGGGGTGCTGCCACGTCTGCCCTAAACCACCTGGGCCTCATGCCACGTCAGGCCCACGGGCTTTCGGGTCCAGACCCGACCCCCAAACGGATCCAAACCCGGTTGGGTTTGGCTATAAATACAAGGCTCTTTCCCACCTCTAAAGGTAATCAATCTTTTACCCGCTAAAACCCTAGTTACTGTTACTCTTTCACAGCAACTAACTAGATCGTCGAGGGTCTACCACCGGGATAAACCCCGGTGTTCCTAGACCGTCTGCAGGGACCCGAGGCGGAGCATTCCGATCTGAACCGATCTCCCAGCGCCGAACCGGACCTCTGGCGTACCGTCCAGCACCGCATCCTTCCACTATTACAAATCGAGTAGGAACTCACACCTGGTGCATCCAGACACCCCCTAGAAACAAACTGCATCAGGTTGGCGCCGTCTGTGGAAAACACTTTTCGGTGCGGACGACAGCCCGAACTTCGCCATCAGCGGTCTCCCCTCGACCCGCGCTCCTATGGCTCTCAAAGCCAGGAGAGTAGTTACCTCCGTTCTCCGCCTGAACAGGGCTCCTCTTCAAGATGACCTCGGCGGCATACACGGATCCAACAATCTGGGGCCGAACCCCAGGCCCCAACCAAACGGCCAACATCCCGCCACTTCCGACCTTCGTCGGATCATCCAGAATCGAAGGGCTGGTCAGGGTAGGGGAGGGGCCGCTTCCAACTCGGCTCCGAACTGCTCCAGGCCCGCGAACGAGGAAAGGCCGTCGGCACTCAGCCGCATCGGTCGAAGACCGACTGCACCACTCGACCCTGTTGACCATGGCGCGGTCACAAGATCCGAGTTTCGCAGCTTCCGGGATGAAATCATGGAGGCTATTCATGGAGCGCCAAGGACTGCGACGTTCAACCAACCCCGTCAGGTGGACGAAGGGAAGAGCTATACTCGTGGACCAACCCCTCCACCTGAGCGCACGGACGAGGTACTCCGACGCCTCCTAAAGATGGAGAATCGTCTCGAACGCATCGGCGACGGAAATCCGAACCCCGGGCTAGGCCGAGGGCCTACCCGACCGCCATTCTCCGCTACCATCTTAGAGGCAGAAGTTCCTCGGAATTTCAGGCCTCCACAGTTCGAGAATTACAACGGCGAGGGTGATCCAGCTGATCACATAGAGGGCTTCAAGACCCTCATGATGATTCACAGCGCCTCGGATCCCCTGCTGTGCCGCGCATTCTCGGCCACCCTCCGGGGTCCGGCCAGGGAATGGTTCTCCAAGCTCCCCCTAGGCTTGATCTTCTCGTTCGACCAGCTGGAAGCCAACTTCTTGGCCCACTTCGTCACCAGCAGGAAGGCCGAGAAGACGAGCGCGTCCTTGCTTGACCTCCAGCAGAAGGAGGGGGAGTCGCTCTGTGGCTTCGTCAAGAGGTTCACTGCCGAGGCGAGATCCATCTCCGCCCTCGACGTCGGGGTTGCCCCGGCCACCTTCCGGCACAATGTCCGACACAACCATTTGAAGGTATCCTTGGCGAAGAAGCCACCTCTGGATTTCCCTGATCTCCTTAACCGGATCGAGAAGTACATACGAGCTGAAAAAGCTCTAAACCCAGAGAGCGGTAAAGAAGTTGCAGGGAAGGGCAAGCGCAGGGTCGACGAGATCGAACCTGCCAGAAAAGCGGCAAAGGAAGGGGTTGGCATGAAGAGGGTACCCTTGGTCACTCGCTTCGAGAGATACATGCCCTTGACGCAGAATGTGTCCGCCACCCTCTTGGAAATTGAAGACAAGGGCCTCATCCGGCTACCTCCCCTGACCGAGCAATAATAAGAAGCGAGACCAGCGCTTCTACTGCCGCTTCCACAGGGACCATGGACACGAAAATGACCAGTGTTGGGCCTTAAAAGACGAAATCGAGGCCCTCATTTCTCGAGGGTACCTCCACAAGTTCACAAGAGAAAGCCCACGGGATCGGAAGGATACGAGGAACCGGAGGCCTTCGCCTCCCGTCCTTACTCCGAGCCGCCACCAGGAGCGGGATCCCTGAGCCCAGCGGAGCCGAACGGCAGGCCATTTTGCATTGCGTCCATGGAGGACCAATGGGAGGGGAGTCTAAGACTTCCCGAAAGGCAGTCATGCGGGAGGTGAATGCTGTCCAAGATCTCCCTTTGCCCCAGGTACAACTGCTCCCTGTCTCCTTCTCCGGAGAGGATCTCGAGGGCGTCTGCCTCCCTCATTGCGATGCCCTCGTCATCAGTCTCGACATGTCAAATTTCAAAGTTCGCCGTATCCTCGTCGATAATGGCAGCTCGGTCAACATCTTATTTCTTGAAGCCTTCGAGAATCTCAAACTGCTCCGAGACAAGCTCAAGCCGACCGGGTACACCTTGCACGGGTTCTCCGACGTCCCCGTCGTAATAGAAGGGATCGTGACACTTGACATCACCGCAGGCTCGGCTCCCATCCGACGGACCGAGTCTATGGACTTCATGGTGGTAATGTCATGGCAGTGTACAATGCCATACTCGGCCGACTCGGGCTCTGCTCCCTTCAAGCGGTGCTATCAGGCCTACCACTTGAAATTAAAATTCCCCACCCAGCAAGGGGTCGGTGTCGTCCTGAGGCAACCAAGAGGCGGCACGGTCCTGCTACATGACTGCCGTCGGATGGGACGTCTTCCCCCTCGATGCCGTCGAGCTCGGGTCCGAGAGGGACGGTTTTGATGCCGAACTAGCCGATGAGCTTGAGGAGGTCCCATTCGTAGCGGCAGACGAGTCAAAGTGGTTCCGAGTGAGCCGCTCGCTCTCCGAAGATTTGAAGTCAGGCATAGTCAACTGCATCCGCCGCAACGTTGACCTCTTCACCTGGAAGGCCTCGGACATGCCCGGGATATCCGAAGACCTGATCATGCATAGGCTGAGCGTCAACCCGGGCTCCAAGCCGGTCGTCCAGAAGAGGCGCAAATTCGCCCTAGAGAGGCAATAAGCAGTAAAAGTGGAGGTAGACAAACTCTTGTCCGCCTGGTTCATTCAAGAGGTCAGCTATCCCGAGTGGCTGGCCAACATCGTCATGGTTAAAAAGGCAGGCGGGGGTTGGCGGATCTGCATAGACTTCACAGACCTAAACAATGCATGCCCAAAAGATCCTTTCCCCCTCCCCAGCATCAATGCCTTGATCGACACGACCTCGGGACACGAGCTGCTGTCCTTTATGGATGCCTTTTCATGATACAATCAGATCCGGATGTTTCCGCCGGACTTTGCAAAAACCTCATTCGCCACCGACCAGGGCCTCTTCTGTTACCGAGTTATGCCCTTCGGGCTGAAGAACGCCGGAGCCACCTACCAACGGCTCGTAAACCTGATCTTCAAAGACTTGATCGGCCGCAACATGGAGGTTTATGTCGACGACATGCTCGTCAAGAGCCGAGAAGGACCAGACCACATCGCCGACCTTGAGGAAGCCTTCGCAGTCCTCCGAATTCACAACATAAGGCTCAACCTTGCCAAGTGCGCATTTGGTGTCTCCTCTAGAAAATTTATGGGGTTCATCGTCAGCCAGCGCGGCATCGAGGCGAACCCAGAAAAGATCCAGGCCATAATAGACATGGCCCCGCCCCGGAATGTCAAGGAGGTTCAGAGGCTCACGGGAAGGTTGGCGGCCATCGGTCGCTTCCTCTCCAAGTCAGGGGAGAAGTCTCTTCCCTTCTTCAAAGCTCTACGAGGAAAAGGGGGCTTCGAGTGGGGTACCCATCAACAGGAGGCCTTCGAACAGCTGAAGCAGTACCTCGCCAACCCTCCTCTCCTCAGCAAACTCGAGCCTGGCGAACCACTGTGGCTCTACCTATCTGCCTCGGATAGCGCCCTCAGCGCGGTCCTCGTCCAGGAAGAGGACGGAGTTCAGAGGCCATTATACTACGTGAGCAAGGTCCTACTCTCCACCGAGATGAGGTATGCGAAGATAGAGAAAATGGCCTATGCCCTGGTCATGGCGGCCCGAAAGCTCCGCCCTCACTTCCAAGCTCACTCCATCCAAGTACTGACCGATCAGCCATTGAAAATCGTCCTTCACAAACCAGAGAACTCCGGCCGCTTGGTCAAGTGGTCGATCGAGCTAAGCCAGTACGACATCGGCTATCAGCCGAGGACGGCGATCAAGGGACAGGACCTCACCGAATTCATCACTGAATGCACCGTTTCCGAGCAACCGAGCGTCGAAGGTTCGGATCCAACCTAGGAAGTCTTTGTCGACAGATCCTCCTGTGAATCCGGGAGTGGCGCGAGGATCATCCTCCGAGGCCCCGACCAATTCCTCCTTCAATACTCCCTACGCCTCAATTTTCTGGCCTCTAACAACGAGGCGGAATACGAGGCCATGATAGCCGGGACTGACCCTGGCACACCGAGCAGGTGCGAAACAAGTCCGTGCCTTCAGCGATTCTCAGCTCGTGGTCAATCAGATCACCGGAGAATACGAGGCCCGCGACGACCTGGATGATAAGGTACCTGGCCGTGGTCCGACGGCTCCTAGCATCCTTCGGCTGCTCCACAGTCGTAAGGGTCCCAAGGGAGCAGAACACCCAGGCAGACGCCTTATCGAAACTCGCTTCTTCCTCCTTCGAGGGCCTCGACCAAATAGTACTCATCGAAGTCCTCTTAAAGCCAAGCATCAATGACCAAGAGCAAGAGGCAATGTGTGTACAGGGCTGATGCCAGCCCGAATGACTGGACCACCCCCATTCGAAGATTCTTAATCAACGCCGAGCTTCCTGAAGACCGGGCCGAAGCAAGAAGGGTCAGGATCCGAGCAGAAAGGTTCGTCATGATCGATGACGTCCTCTTCAAACGCTCGTACACACTGACAGACGGGAAACCGTACCTCCGTTGCCTCGCCGGTGACGAAGCCAGCTACGCACTGAGAGAGCTTTATGAGGGGATCGGCGGATGCCATATGGGAAGCAGGTCACTGGCTCGGAAGGCCCTGAATCAGGGGTACTATTGGCCAACAATGCTGCAAGACTCCCAAGACCTAGTCAAGAGGTGCGGCCCGTGCCAGAGATTTTTCCCGATCAAGAGGTTGCCTCAAGCCAACCTCCATCCCTGGCCAGTCCAACGCCATTCGCCATGTAGGGGGATGGACCTGGTGGGCCCCTTTCTCGTAGCCACCAGACAGAGGAAGTTCCTGATAGTCGCCATCGACTACTTCACAAAATGGCTCGAGGCCGAGCCGCTGTCCAGCATCACCGAGCGCCAGACTCAACAGTTCTTCTGGAAAAACATCATTTGCCAGGTTCGGGATCCCGAAGGTCCTCATCAGGGACAACGGGACCCAATTCGCGGGCCAAAACTTCTGATGGTTCTGCGAAGACATCGGTGTCCAGCAATGTTTCTCCGCTATATGCCACCCTCAGTCCAACGGCCAAGCGGAGAACGCGAACCGACAGATCCTCGACGGCCTTAAGAAGCGCCTCGACAGTTCCCCAAAGGGACGGTGGGTGGAAGAGCTAGCCCAGTGTACTGTGGGCACACCGAATCACCAAAAGGATCCCTACGGGGGAGACGCCCTTCAGTTTAACCTACGGGACGGAGGCGGTGATCCCAGTCGAGGTCGGCTTGCCCTCTCCAAGGATCATGGCCTTCGACGAAGCAGATAACTCAGACGGCCTAAGGGCCAACCTGGACCTCGTCGCCGAGGTCAGGGAGAAATCTTCCGTCTGAAGGAGCATCTATCAACAGAGGATCGAGAGGTTTTACAACAAGAAGGTCCGCCCCGCGGACATCGAGGCAGGGGACCTCGTGCTACGCAAACTGTCCGTCTCCGATCCTACAAGGAAAAGGAAGCTGGCCCCCAACTGGGAAGGCCCGTACAAACTAGCCGAGGTCATATGCCCCGGTACGTACCGACTCGTAGATATGGAGGGTCGGGCGATCAAGCGACCCTGGAACGCCGAGCACCTAATGAAATTCCTAGAAGAACAGAAGTAGAGCTTCTGCTCGGATAATGTAAATAACGGTTTTGTAAGCTTTCTCGTGTAAAAGGCCATTAGCGCCACTCTCTATATGTATGAAAAAGGATCCATTTTTGTTGAAACTCCAAGCATCTCGGTCGGTCCAACCCTACGCCGAGCGAAGGGGTTGCTTTCTCAAGCTGCAGCACCTGAGTTGTCACTCCGGTGCCGACCCCCGAGGTGTAGGCAGATCCGACTCGACACTGAGCAGAGAAGTCACTTCCTCACATTCGATCAAAAAACCATTGACCAGAGCGAAGAGTGGAAAGAAACCCCTTATTCATACTTACTTATTACTTTAAAAAGAACAAGGACCGTTACATGACCACTTCACTCAGCTGAAAAGAAAGAAATTAATGACTAAGGGACGTCTTAGGGCCCCTTGGGCTCGACAGAGGGTAATTCCACCCCAGCCGATCGGCTAGGAACCCTCGCCTCATCACAATGGCCCTTGGATTCAGCCAAGGTCGACACGCCAGCCACGAGCTCTGGGCATCGACCGACCGCGTGTGCTCCAATGGCAGCAACGCCGCGGGGCCCCCCTCCGTCCGACGCCCTCCCGAGGAGGATCTCGTCCTCATCCTAGACATGCCCAGCATCGTCTTATAGCAGTGTATCTCCATCTCCTCCTCCACTATAACGTCACGGAGGAGCCTCTCAGATGAGGGGCACTGCACTGACACGCTCGACATGGTGTATTCGAGACTGGCGCTGCCGAGGTCTAGATCCACCATTGCCCTCTTCAGCCTGGTCGCCTCAGCGCTCAGGGCCTCGGACTTATCCCGATAGTAGTTAAAGGTAGCATCTTGATCACGAGCCCCCTCGCGGTAACGGACCAACGTGGACTCCAGGACCTTGATTTTACTCTGGAGCCACGCGACGTCGGAACGACGAGGATCCGCCTCGGGAAGAAGAGCCATCACCTAAAAGGAAACCAACCACCGCTCAAAACACTTCAACAAAATGGTCCAGAAAGATCCGGGGTCAAAACACTTGGCCGACCAAAAAATCCTTTTTATAAATAAAATTCCTCATACAAAAATGCAGTGGCCAGTCCGCGGTGGGCAAATACAATAGAGAAGAAGGGGAAAACAAAGACGAGATACAAACAACCTAATTTCCCACCTCAACGTCGACCACAGGAGGATCGGTCGGCCGACCCGTCGACCTTTCCCTCACGCTCATCCCCTTCGGGAGTCTTCGGCGGCGGCTCGACAACCATGTCATAATCAAAGCCAGCCAGGTCGAGGGTCAGGTAGAAGTGCCTCACGTGACTGAGGGCCTTCTCATAGACCTCGTTCTGGGCCTGCAATTACGAGATCTTAGGCCTCCGTCGTCATCACCTCCTTCTCCTTGGCAAACTTCTTCCTCAAGGCTCCCACCTTCTTGGCCCATTCGGCATCCTTGGCCTCGAGCTCGACCTTCAGCTGCTGCTCCTTCTTGTGCGAGCCCTCGAGCTCGACCTTCATCTCCTTCATCTCCTGCTGGTACTTGTCCGCCCATTCCCGCTCCTGCTCCACGGCCTTCTCGTAGAGCCTATTCACTTGGGCCTGCCTCCAAACAAACCTACGACAACCAGAAACCATTCAAGACTCGCTCCATGAAAAATTACAAGGAAAGGGGGTCGGCAGACTTACCAGCACGCTCGCCTGCGACAGGCCCATGAATGACTCCCCCACGGTCTCATCGCTCATACTCTGACGATCTCAGCGGGTCGCTAACTTCTCCACCACCTCGATGGCATTGGGCCCGTGGGTTAAGCTGTCCTCTCCCCGAATCGACCAATCCGGTGCCCATGGCCGCGGCGCCTCCTCGCCTTCAATCTCCTTGGCACTAGTTCGGAGCGGAAGGACCTTCCCCTTACTGCGATCAGCCATCTTGGCCGGACCAGGGCTCAGCAGAGTAACCACCTCCTTGCCCACGTCCGGGCGCGCCTTTTTGACCTCGGTTCGACAGGGGCCTCGGAGACGACTTGGGAGGACTCCCTCATCCTCTTTGCTTTTCCCTCCTCCTCGGCCTTCTGCTTCTTCAGAGCGAGTCTCCTAGCCTTGATCGATTCTGGGTCCATACCTACAAGAAGTCCCATTAAGGACAATGAGCACAAAAGAACATCAAAGCAAGAAAAATGAAACGACTACATACTAGACTCGGCTGGGCTCAGTCCGACGCTGGCCAGGTGACCCTCCGTCACATTCGGCCAGCTGATGCTGTTTCCTCGATGAAGGCACTTGACGTATCCCCACTCCTCGGCGGACAGATACTTCTGCCGCGGTGCCTTGAAGCTCGGTTTATAAAAATTCCAGCGGGTGGGGATGCCCCAAGGTCCCGTACTCCGAATAACGAAGTACTTCCTCTTCCGTTCCTTGAAAGAGTCCGGATGGCCGTGGACTACCTTCCCCCGGCCCCGAGGAGAAAGGTAGAAAATCCCCTCAGACTCCCCCGACGAGCTGATCCCCAGCATAGCACGGAACACGTTCAGCCGGAGCGGCACTTTCCTCTCCTCGCAAAGTAGCACGAAGCACACCATCTGCTTCCACGAGTTCGGACCGTACTGCATCGGGGTGAGAGACGCCCAATTAAGTACGTCCCGGATGAAGGGGTGGATCGGCAGCCTCAGACTGGAGCCGAATGCATCTGCTAGGAAGATGCAATACCACTCCGGTAGTGGGTCGGTGGGACGAAGGCTCTGGCTCGGCACCATCAGCTCGTAGCCAGACCCTATATGGAAGGACGACTAGATAACCTTGAGGTCCCCTGCCTCTAGGATCGACGGCAGCGCATCCATTCTTATCATTTTCCTGGCTCGGCGATGAGGGCTGCACCCCTGTACAGAACTTTGCCGGAGAGGTCATCCGGATACTGCCTAATCAACTTTGGCCGTGCCGGCGACCCTGTCATTATGTTGCAAGCGGTAGCCACCTCGCTCGGACTGCTAGGCTTCGTCGGCTTCCCTCTCGGCTTCCTCTTCTTCTTGGCCTTCTCTGGCGAAGGGGTGGCCAGGGGCTCGAGGACGGTCGTCGTGGAAGAGGAGCCCGCACCTCGGCTCCGTCCCCGAACCGTGGATTCTCTCCCAGTACCCTTCCTCCGAGACTCTCCATCTCCCCCACTATCACTGCCCTCCTCCTCCGACGCCAGATCCCATACCTCCACTTCGTCCGAACTGTCGCTCTCTTCCTCCTCAGAGTCACTGCTCTGCACCACGAACGGTTTCCTGACACGAAGGGGCTTCACATCATACACCCTAGTGTCCTCCTCCCACGACGTCGAGTCGGAGAGCCCTGCATCTGGATGACCTTCCCCTCTCGAGGTTGAAGCCGAGGAGCCGGACTGAGCCCTAGACATGCTAAAGAAGTAAAGCTACGACTAACCTGGGTGGCCTCGGAAAGACGAGCGGGTACGGCGGGTTGGAAAAGGAGAGCGCCGAAGAGCTTTCTTTTCTTCTTCTAAGGAAAAAAGCGAGAGAGATGGTGAGACAGAATGGAAGGGAGGGGGTATTTATAGAGTTGGGGGAGACTCCTCGATTCTCGTGCTAACTGTTCCTAGATCCGCGTGAAACATCTCCTGGAAAATCGCGCTACTCCTCCTAGAAACCCGCGCCAGTGACGTCACCAAGTTGGGCGGTTGGCAACCCTTCAGTTCCGGCCTCGGCATCCGAGCACAACTACTTAAAAAAGTTTTTGTTTAAAGGTTTAAGGCACTCGCCTCGGACGAGCGCCCCAAGCTCCGGGACTCGGTCAGTTCCCCTCTCACCCGCGAACAACTCGGGGCTTGCTGGCCTTGGAAGCCGAAACCCCGAACTGTTCGAGGGTGGGAAAGAGACCACCTTCCCCGGGCCCTCCGCCTGGGACCCTTCCAGCAACGGTGGACGAGCCTCCTGGGCATCGAAATCGGATCGGCCCGCCCCCCATCCTTGTCCCCTTAGGGCAGACAACCCTAAAAAACTGGCACCGTCTACCCTAAGGAAGACAGGGATGGCAGGAGAACCATCCATCCGAGGCTCCCTCTCCACCAGGTCTGGACCTCGGTCGTGCTCCTCCCGTCTCGATCTCTTTTGGGTAAACAATCCCCGCGACTGTGTACCCAAAAGAAGACCGAGACGGCAGGGTAACCACCAATCCGGGGCTCCCCAGAATTAAAAATTTTTCAGGTATCAGGCGTCCGCCCAAGGCAGACACCTCCGATGGCCGACAGGCCACTACTGATTTGATCAAAAAGGTAGTGGGGGAGTGGGGTACTTATAGTCTCCCCCAAGCCTGCCATAATGACCCCGGGGAGGCCAAACGATGGAAGCCCAACCGTCGCGCCGCCTTCCGCATAGGGAACTGAAGCGCCGCACATTAATTAGGGGACATCATTAAGACCCCTGGGAAGTCGTGACGCCGTGCGAATCCCAGAATGCCATTAATGCTCGCCATCGCCCTTGTCGGCCCTTAAACCGTCGCCAGTCCGAGGTTAGGCCAGGCACCAGGGCAGCTTCCTCACGAAAGCACAACGGCTTGCCATCGCCCTTGCCGACCCATAAACCCTCGCCAGTCTGAGGTTAGGCCAGGCACCAGGGCAGCTTCCTCACGGAAGCACAACGGCTAGCCATCAGCCCTTGCCAGCCCATAATCCCTCGACATCCCGAGGTTAGACCAGGCACTAGGGCAGCTTCCTCACGGAAGCACAACGGCTCGCCATCGCCCCTGCCAGCCCACAATCCCTCGACAGTCCGAGGTCAGGCCAGGCACCAGGGCAGCTTCCCCACGGAAGCACAACGGCTCGCCATCGCCCCTGCCGACCCACAATCCCTCGACAGTCCGAGGTCAGGCCAGGCACCAGGGCAGCTTCCTTACGGAAGCACAATGGCTCACCATCGCCCTTGCCGGCCCATAATCCCTCGACATCCCGAGGTCAGACCAGGAACCAGGGCAGCTTCCTCACGGAAGCACAACGGCTCGCCATCGCCCTTGCCGGCCCATAATCCCTCGACATCCCGAGGTCAGACCAGGCACCAGAGCAGCTTCCTCACGGAAGCACAACGGCTCACCATCGCCCTTGTCGGCCCATAATCCCTCGACATCCCGAGGTCAGACCAGGCACCAGGGCAGCTTCCTCACGGAAGCACAACGACTCGCCATCGCCCTTGCTGGCCCATAATCCCTCGCCATCCCGAGGTCAGACTGGGCACCAGGGCTAGCTTCCTCACGGAAGCACAATATCTTGTCATCGCCCTTGCCGACCCATAAATCCCCTGTAAACACGAGGTCAGGCCGAACACCAGTTTAGCTCTCATGCGAAAGCACGTCGGACCAACCTCGGCCCGTCACCATGACGTCCCGAGGCCAAGATTGACCCCACACTCGACATACTGACTCCCCCAACAAAAAGAATCTAACTTCCACCTCCTGGCCTCACCCAGCAGTTGACACTGGTCCAGAAGACCTCCCCGTTTTTTATCCACGACCAAAACTACTCCTCGACAGCTAGCTCACGCGTCCCTACAGGAGTGGGGGGCTTATGAGGTGGGATAAAAATGACTCGGGACCAAGCCAAGGACCAAGGTTGCTTCCTTGCGAAGCACGTCGCCCCGGCCCCGGTCCCCCTATGGTGTCGGGACCGAGCCACTAATCGGACCCCCATGAACCTTGTCGCCTCTTCCCGGCGACCCTGTACCAGCCTTCGGCCTCCGAGCCCCGACAGCCCCACAGGCCTCCCATCAATCTAGAATGAGATTGAAATGACCTGGCGCCGCCTAGACCATCCGATTCTCCCAGAAGCACATCAACCACACGATCCACCACAACATCCCCAAAACCACCTAGGGTTTGGCCACGTCAGCCCTAAACTGCCTGGGGTGCTGCCACGTCTGCCCTAAACCACCTGGGCCTCATGCCACGTCAGGCCTACGGGCTTTCGGGTCCAGACCCGACCCCCAAACGAATCCAAACCCGGTTGGGTTTGCCTATAAATACAAGGCCCTCTCCCACCTCTAAAGGTGATCAATCTTTTACCCGCTAAAACCCTAGTTACCGTTACTCTTTCACATCAACTAACTAGATCGTCGGAGGGTCTACCACCGGGATAAACCCCGGTGTTCCTAAACTGTCTGCAGGGACCCAAGGCAGAGCATCCCGATCCGAGCCGATCCCCCAGCGCCGAACCGGACCTTTGGCGTACCGTCCAGCACCGCATCCTTCCACTATAACAAATCGAGTAGGAACTCACACCTGGTGCATCCACACACCCCCCAGAAACAAACCGCATCAGACCCCATTTCAGAAGTTCGCCTCGGCATCCCGAAAACTCAGGGCCGGCCCTGTTTATGGTAGTATTTTAACTTGGAGGAGATTTGAGGAGTAGGTGGATAGCAAAAAGAAAAGTAAAGATTTTTTTGTTTTTTGAGTGGGTACCATATTATCAAATAAAAATAATTTGTAGTGCGCATAATTAATCTCAACATTCCTTTCGAAAAACAACTTCTCGCACTACCAATTCGTGCATACGTCCCTCAATTTCAGTCCCCTAGTTTTCATCTTACTCTAACAACTATATACTAATTCCGCACTAAACCCGTCCTACATCAAAAAATAAACAGTTGTACATTCATTTGAAAAAATCCAAATAATCTATATTCAAAAGCATAGATAAATAACCCCGACACTGGCTTGGGTCCACATCAAGTAGCCAGTGACGAAACCCTAGAGTTACTCCTCAGCAACGCCCCTTGCGACTCCTGCTCACTAATGATCCCTTGCACAATCCAAACACCCAAAAATCTTTATAACCCTATTTCAAATTTAATTAATTCATGAACATCAAAATAAATTCTCACCTTCCGAAAATCCCTGGACTGCATCGAATCGAAGATCGGCCACACCTTGTTGAAATCCTATAGATCCAGGGAAAAAAAACCAAAATCACAAAGCGAAGCACGAATATAAAAGCACAAATTCAAAAAATTCCATCTAATTTCTTGATCTTGACCTATGCAGATTAAGCGGGGCAGCGGAGGGCGGAGAGGAGGAAGTAGAGGAGTAGCTCGCCCATTCTAGGGTTGGAGGGGTAGAAATGGCCGACTCGTGCGCTGTCGTTTCCACTGTTGGAGTTGAGGATGGAGGGATCGAGGTTGAGGAGGAGGTAATTGGTGTACATGGCTCTCTTGAGCTAGGCTTCATGCTCCTTCTCGCGCTCCGTCGCCATTGCCAGCCCACATGGAAGAGAGAGTGAAGTCTGATAAAGTAGAGAGAGAGAGAGAGAGAGAGAGAGAGAGAGAGAGGAGTTGTTCTTGTGTTTTTGTTTTGTTTTGTTTTGTTTGTTTGTTGTTTTTTGTTTTTTGTTTTGTTTAGGGGGGAGGGGGATTTGGTTTTGGGGGGAAAAATATATTTTGGGAGGGTAAATCTGAGCCGTTAATTTTGTTTCAGTTGAAGGGGAGCCACTTGATAGCTTTTTTTTCAAAATGCCTTGTGTTTTATTATAAAGATAGGGTAGCAATTGAGTGAGAACAATTCTTACGATAAGCTTCATGAGAACTCCACGTCTATCCATCCTATGAATGATTCGAATTGTTTAACATGACCAAATTAGTCTAAAAATATAAATCAAGTCATTTGAAATTTATTTGTCCGTGCATCATGTTATTATAAAAGATAACGTTTTTTCAGCCATACAATTTGTAACTTCAATGGATTGGCAAATGAATCTCAAATGACTCGATTCATCATCCTTAAACTAATTTAATAATGTAGATCAAAATGAATGTTCAGATCTGTCAACTAATGTCCACAACAAAAGTTCTTACGTGGTTCTCACCAAAGAGTTATCACTCACTCTCTCTCTCTCTCTCTCTCTCTCTCTCTCTCTATATATATATATATATATATATATATATATATATATATATATATCCTTAAACTAATTTAATAATGTAGATCAAAATGAATGTTCAGATCTGTCAACTAATGTCCACAACAAAAGTTCTTACGTGGTTCTCACCAAAGAGTTATCACTCTCTCTCTCTCTCTCTCTCTCTCTCTCTCTCTCTCTCTCTCTCTCTCTCTCTCTCTCTCTCTCTCTCTCTCTCTCTCTCTATATATATATATATATATATATATATATATATATATATATATATATATATATAAATGCTAATATGAGATGGTGAGATGGGTGGGATGTAGATGTATTTTGTGAGATGAGCGATTTGAATCATCGAAATCTCGATCACACCGTTCACATCATTCTACATATCATCTAGATGGTTTGTACAAAATTTCAAGCAATTTGAAGACCTCTAGCCTATGCATCTATTACCGCAAAATCTAGTGTGGGGGCAAACAGATAGTATTTGTGGACTCTTGGAAAACTTGAATAGCAAACCTGAAACCTGTTCCGCCGGAGTTTGACCGTTGACTCCCGCCGTTCACCTACAAAAAGTACAAGACACCGGGGTTGATCCCGGCGACACACCCTCCGACGCTCAAGTCAGTAATCAGGAATGATTATGAAAGAGCGTAACTTGGCAAAAGATTGATTACCTCTTAACGATGGTAGATGGGAGGTATTTATAGTCGCCGTTGGGATCATATTAGGAATGTAATCCCTGTGATCAGATTAGGAATGTAATCCCTGTGATCAGGTTAGGAATGTAATCCCTAATTCCTAGTAAAAGGATAGATGTGAATCAGGGCCGTTGATTAGTATTAATCAGAAACCCTAATTCTATCATGCTGGACTGAGTTCTTTGCAGGTTGAAACCTGCACCCAGTAAGACAGATCCGTTTATAGATTATTGGGCTTTGGAATAAAGACCCAGTTCCCATTTCAGACCCGTTAGTAGGTGAAATTACCGTTTTACCCCTGAGCTTTAAGATTCGTGTCCGAATTGAACGGCCCCGATTTCATCCTATTTTTAGCCATATCACGAGCCCCCCACTTCTAGAGACTGAGTTTTACAGTCTTCGAGGAGTAGTTTTGTTGTTCTAATGGCGTACGGGATTTTATCGGTGTTCTTAAGGGAGCTTGGAATCTTGCTTGGAGTGTAATGGTGTTATTATGGGCTTGTAAGATACCCAAAAATATCCTCAGAATTTTCTGGATTTTTGGTGATTTTTCCAGATTTTTTTGAGTTTTTTCTCATTTTTTTGAATTTTTATTAATTTTCCGAATTAAATAATTAATTATCGAAAATATAAATTAATTATTCTAATTTGATAATTATTTTTTTTCAGAATTTAAAAATAATTTTTCTAAATTAATAATTATTTTTAGAATTTTTAATAAATATTTTTCAATTTTTTAAATATTTTTCAGATTTTTTAAATAATTAAAACAAACAAACAAATAAATAAATAAATAAATTAATTAAATATTACCTGGACACGTGGCACGTTTCTGAGCGTCGATCATGATCAGATACGCGCGAATCGCAAAGCAGATCACGTTCTGGACACGTGGCGCATTTCTGGACGTCGATCGTGTCGTGACACGAATTTTGAGAAGATCGGACGGATTGTATGGGTCGGCGGGTTTTTTCTCCAATTACAAGATCGGTGCCTCGTCCACTCGGCTCGGCACTTCGGCTCGTCTCCTCCGTAACTGTAGAAGCATGGAGATGAAGCCACGTGGCATTGCCACATGGCATTTATTATTATTATTATTATTATTATTATTATTATTTTCCTTTCTTTCTTTCTTTCTTTGCTGCTTCTTTCTCTTCTTCTTCGACTCTGCCTTCTTTCTTCTCCTTCGTCTCCGCCCTACGTCTGCTTCCCTCTCCTTCCTTCGCCTTCGAGCTTGGAGACAGTGGGGATCGACTGTCGTGATCTCGGCGAGGGGCGCAGCGGAGATGCGGGGCTCGACTGTGGGGTTGAGTTGGAGACGAGGAGCTCGACACTCAAGACGAGGAGGGAGCTTGCCAATGGTGGAGTGGTGCTCGACGTCCTGGCGAAGTCTAGCGGGAGCTCGACGGAGCTTGGCGAACGCGGCGAAGCTCAGGGTACGCGGCGAGCTCAGCGAACGAAGCGAGAGGTCATTCGGCGAAGGAGAAGAGCTCGCGAAGGGAAGCTTGACGATGGGTTCGATGCTCATCATCGTTGGAGTTCGACACAGTGGAGGGGAGAGGTCGAGCTTCGACAATGGAGGAGTGCTGCTTGACGTCGTGGCGAACGTGGCGAAGCTCGAAGAGCGGAGAGCTCGGTGAACGAGGCGAGGGGTCGTTCGGCGAAAGAGAGGAGGCGCTCGACTTCTGGACGAACGTGGCAAAGCTCGGAGCTCGGCCTTGGAGGAGTTGGGTTCGGAGCTCTGAGTTGGAGGTGAGCTCGGCAGTGGAGGTGTTTAGGCGAGGTGGGACGTCGGAGCTCGATGCTTCGGCATATTGGATGGAGCTCCGCCAACGGGAATGGAGCTTCGGCATATTGAAGAGCTCGAAGAAGGAGATGATGGGAGCTCGGAGCTCGGAGCTCGGCGCTTTGGTCGGAGCTTTGAGTCTTGACGATGGGAGACGAGCGCAGGGACGCACGGTGAAGAAGAAGGGATTTTTGTTTTGTTTCTGTTTTGGCGGGAGCATGGGGAAGAAGAAGAAGGGAAGGGGTTCGGGTTTGGGACCCTAACGGGTCCGAACCCTGACCCTTCTCTCCAAAAATATATATTTTTTTCTTTTTTTCTTTTTTCTTCTTGTTCGGCAAATCCGAGCTCTTCTTCTCTGCTTCTTGTTCGGAAAATCCGAGCACGGGTTTAGAGGCACATTTTTCCACTTTGCACTTCGTTAGTTCGGTAGCTCGGATTTCAGATCTGAGCTACGTGGCTCAATCAGGGCGGTTGATCACGATCATGGCACGAATCACGAGACAGGAGGCTCAAATTTCGAGAAAACGTTATCTTATCGTTTTGTGGAGACGTGGCGCGATCTGAGCCATTCATCATGTTCTAGCACGTTTTTTGGCATGATCCAACGGTGAAACCGGCTCTGCAGAATTTTTCTCCATATGTGGAGGTTGGTACCTCGTCCACTTGGCTCGGTGACTCAGTAGTTCCCCCTCTGCCCATAGTAGCTCGGTATCTCGAGAGGATGGGTCGGAGCTCTGTCTTTGCTCTTCGGCTCGAGAGGATGGGTCGTTGCTCGACGAGGAAGGGGGTCGGCATATGGGAGAGGTGAAGAGCTTCGGAGCTCTGCCTCTGTTCTGTTTGGTTTTGGAGATTTTTGAAGAGGAGCTCCACTCCTAGGGGTGGAGAAGAGGTGCTAAGAAGATCCTCGTAAGAGCCATAGGAAGACCCATTCTTTGAAGTGAGTGCAAGGAGCAACTCTAGGGGAGTGTTGTGAGCTCCGAACTCGTTGAGAAGAGGTTCGCTTTGGAGGCGAGCGGGGTGAAGAGCTCGGCTCTAGGAGAGAGCTATCTGGAAGACGAGTTTGAGGAGCAACTCTAGGAGAGAGTTGTGCTCCGAACTCGTTGAGAAGAGGTCCACTTTGGAGGCGAGCGGAGTGAAGAGCTCGGCTCTAAAAGAGAGCCATCTAGAAGACGAGTTTGAGGAGCAACTCTAGGAGAGAGTTGTGCTCCGAACTCGTTGAGAAGAGGTCCACTTTGGAGGCGAGCAGAGTGAAGAGCTCGGCTCTAGGAGAGAGCCATCTAGAAGACGAGTTTGAGGAGCAACTCTAGGAGAGAGTTGTGCTCCGAACTCGTTGAGAAGAGGTCCGCTATGGAGGCGAGCGACGTGAAAAGCTCGGTTCTAGGAGAGCCATCTGGAAGACGAGTTTGAGGAGCAACTCTTGGAGAGAGTTGTGCACCGAACTCGTTGAGAAGAGGTCCACTTCGGAGGAGAGCGGAGTGAAGAGCTCGGCTCTAGGAGAGCCATCTGGAAGACGAGTTTGAGGAGCAACTCTAGGAGAGAGTTGTGCTCTGAAATCGTTGAGAAGAGGTCCACTTCGGAGGAGAGCTGAGTGAAGAGCTCTCTAATTCCGAGTCGCACTGGCTGTCATGAATGCATTCAGAGTATGATAGACCCTGGCAATCGCATTCTCTAAATCAATTCTGCCTCCATAGGAACCCTCAGCCCCATCATCATTCCCACCATTTCTAGTTCTGGGTCCTGCCATTTCACTGAATACAGCAAAACACGTGAAAATGTTAGAGCATCACAACACAAATCACATTCATACTAACTGCCCACTGCAGAAGTCTATCCATACTTAAATCATTTCATTTGTTCTTGTTTCATGTTTTAATACCCACACTCTAATGTCCACACCTAGGTACACACGCTCTAGTGTCCACATCTAGGTTCATTTCCTATACCATGTTTAACATTACAATTGAAGCTTGCTCTGATACCAACTCTTTAGCGCTCCAAATTTTCAATAAATAAATTAGAAATACATGACAAATTCTAGAATCAACATCAATTGTAATCATAAACATAACATCCAAATACATGGAAATTTAAAACTTTTATTACTTCAACTCTTTTACAAAGTACAACGGAAATTAAACACTTTGAATTACAATTCTTTTTACAACACAACAGTATTTAAGAACCCCATAAATACAATTTTTTTATTTACAATCATTCTTTTTACAAGATAGGTATAAATATTTAAATATTCTACCACATGCTCCCAATTCCATGCTAATGGTACCTACATGTAAAACATGAGGTTAGAGATATTCCTAACTCCCAAACAATAGGGGTCAGCCATAACAGTGTGAGTGATATTCAAAGGAAATACAAACTTAAATAAAATATAGAGAATAAAAATCATAAGTCAACAAATGTAGCTAGGCTAAGTGTCATGTGTAAGAAATCAAAGAAACGCATGTATAAAACAAGTCAAGAAATCCATAATGCACCTAATGATTACTAATGCATACTTGTCAGATTCTATGCATCACACACTATATAAGTCCGGTGTAAGCCCTTATCGTTCTCTACTTTATAGGGTTTAATCCCACGCTATGCAACTAATCCTACTACGATGATAGAAACAATAACTAGAATTGTAATACCCCGTAGTTTTTAAAAAAGAGTATAAAATTATATATATATATATATACACACACACACACACACACACACACACACACACACACACACACACACACACACACACACACACACACACACACACACACACACATATATATATATATATATATATATATATCTCTTGGAAGTATGTTGGCTCTTTGTATATGTGCATGAATGGCATGTATGTTAAATGTTGAATTGGTAAATGGGGGTCCCATATGGAGTAAAAACAGCAAGTAAAGTGCTGCTGTAAATGCCATGATGATGTGGCATCGCTCTAGGGTCCACCCGGGAGTGTGTTAGCAGGGGAGAGATACAATATATCCCATATCGGTAAGAAATAGAAATAAGATAATATTAAAATAATATAGCCTATGATCAAGAGTCACTTAATCGGTTAACCACCTTTTGAGAGGCAGCCTATGGTGGGCAATTGTACTACATAGTATCTAATTTGTCTTATAAATTGTCTGAGCTAGGGGCAGGGGCGTTACAAATGGTATTAAAGCCGACTTTCGACACCGAGTGTGGGTAAGAGTGGGCGAGATGGAGCTAGTAGATTTATGGGTATGCCTGAGAGGGAGCGAGGTGGTGGCCTGAAATAGTGGACCACCCGCAGAATCAGGGTACAGTGCAGCTAGCAGAATCAGGGTACTCCACTCCACATCGGCTAGAAAGGAGATCCTGCACTAGATTGTGCATGGCTGTGCTCAGCGAGGACGCTGATTTCTGAGGGGGGGGGCAACACCCTGTAGTTTTCAAAAAAGAGTATAAAATAATAGATATATATATATATATATGTGGGTAAAAGGTTTATGAGCAACTTGCTCATTTAGTAAATGAGCAATTGATTATGTGGCATACATATGATTGGACAATCTTTAGAAGGGTTAGTTGTCCAATGTATCACATGCATGCCAAATAATCAATTGCTCATTTACTAAATGAGCAAGTTGCTCATATCCCTTTTACCCTATATATATGTATATATATCTTGGAAGTATGTTGGCTGTTTGTATATGTGCATGAATGGCATGTATGTTAAATGTTGAATTGGTAAATGGGGGTCCCATATGGAGTAAAAATAGCAAGTAAAGTGTTGTTGTAAATGGCATGATAACGTGGCATCTCCCTGGGGTCCACCTGAGAGTGTGTTAACAGGGGAGAGATACAATATATCCCATATTGGTAAGAAATAGAAATAAAATAATATTAAAATAATATAGCCTATGATCAAGAGTCACCTAATCGGTTAACCACATTTTGAGAGGCAGAGTGTGGTGGGCAGTTGTACTACATAGTATCTAATTTGTCTTAAATTGTATAAATTGTCTGAGCTAGGGGCAGGGGCGTTACAAGAATACTCCACGAATTAGCCTAAGTCCCGGTATCTACCCACCAGACTAGCACCCTCGATGCGCAAGCATCATCTAAGCATTGCTCTAAATCCGGACAATCACCTCCCTGTCATGTACCCCACGAATAGGCCTGCCGACTATCGACACGCATATACACTGTATATTTCGTGAATAGGCCTGCCGACCCTCGATGCACGAATGTACTGTACGTTCCGTGAATAGGCCTGCCGACCATCGACACGCGAACATACCGAAACTATCTCACTTCTAGGCATTCCGCGAATAGGCTTGTCGACCCTTGATGCGCGAACATGCTAGAGAGACACAACAAATACACAGTCCCGGAAAACATCCGTGCGACTGGCAACAGAGCCCATATTTATGTTTTCCAAGATCTATCACATCTTCACTAGTGCATGTCCTTATGTTTATTAAGTTTATTAATTAATTAGAACACAGTCTCTCTAGAGTTGATGTACCCAGCCAGATTTAACACAACTAAACCAAGAACAAAGACCTCAACTGGTCAACTTCCACAAAAAGCTCATCTGCCGGCACACAAGGGTCCCACTCAACCCTTAAAGTTTCCAAACCCAAATAAACTCCATCTCAGACATTTCTTGAAAAAGCATAAATCCCGAAATCATATAACTCATCACAAGAATTCCCTTCAAATTCAATAGTCAAAACTAAATACCTCCCTGTACAACCATATCCTTAAAATTGTCCAGAAAACTGAATTTAACTTGATTAAAACTGAAACGAATAGTCGACAAATAACTTGAAATACAATACCATTTAAGTTCGAAAACATACACTTTCCAAAACTACGTAAATAGAACTTAAATAATTATTAAATTTAAGGATACATACTCTCTGAAAGTGATGAAATCAGAATTCAATTACTTCAAGAAACAAAGAATTTATCGTTTGCAAATTCAAAGAAACAATCGTTCAAAGATTGGAAAACACAGCCAAAACAGAACACAAAAGCTCAGGCATGATAGTTGACCGACAGATACACTGTAAAAAGCTGCAGTCGACCGTCAGCATTCAAAAAAAAGCGAGGAATGAAAATCATGGCAGTCGAATGGCAGACACGGTGTAAAACACTATAGTTGACCGACACCATCCAAATAAATAACCATGGAAGTTCTGGAAGTCGACTGACAGACATAGTTAAATTTACTGTAGTCGACCGCTAGTAGAGAAACTAGCACTAAACGACCATGACAGTCGAATGTTATGCAAGTTCAAAAAAAAAAAAAAAAAAAACTACAATCGACCGACAGTCAAGCTGCAGGCGACTCTCATGAAATCCGCGACAACCCAAATTTTCAAAAACTTCTCAAACAGCTACATGATTATATACAAATTTTAAGATTTCCAAGAATGAAAATAAGCAATAAAATAAGTGCATCCTGGCCAAATTAGTTCAGTTCATACCTCAATCAAATCTTTGAAAAACTTCACAAGAGAAAGCAATTTCCGAAAGCTAATTTGTTGCAAAAATCAAGATTTCAAAGAACTTCTCATATGAGTATTTGAATACATACAAAAAAAGTCAAAACTTCTTCATGTACAGTGATATAGTCACAAATTGCGTCAAAACTGAAAGTCAACACTCTATGGTCTTAAATAAATTCATATTCTTCAATTCACAATTTATCCATATTCAAGAAATCTTCCTTTATGAATCCAACTCCACTTTTTGCAATCACATACACAACACATTCATTAATTAATGACAATAAACATCTGATTCTTTCATTATTCATAAGGTTCAAATTCACACATGATATATTTGCAACAAACAAGCATCTTTCCTAAGTAAAGTTTGGATCTTTTCAAATTTAGATAGCAATGCATACAATGTCATACAACTTCTATTTTCTTATCATGGTATATAGAATTATTCAAGCAAAACATGAGGAAAGCAATAGTCCTGTGCAATATTAATTCTCCAACAATCTTTTAATCATCCATGAATAAAAATTAATCATCAAATTTAATTCGTTCATTAGGTTTGCACTTATAATTGATCTATGTCAATTTCACAATTATACAAGTTCTAACATGCATTAAAGTTGATTAATCTTGATGTAAAGAATTCAACAAAATAACGAGAACAATAACCACCACTCACCTAAAAAAAGACTAAATTGAAGCACAAAAGAAATTAGTAAAGAAAAGCCTTTTCTTTCTTCTTAGCAAAAGTCCAAGATCAAAGCTTTAAAATCCAAGAAAATAATGAGAAAAATATAGGTTTGACTTCAAAACAAGGGATAGCTGCTACTTCCCCTAATATAGAATGTGATCCAGGGTTTCACAAGTTTACAAAATACTCCTCAAGGAAATTATTTATTTACATATATGGATCCTTCCAATTATTAGTTAATCAAATCAATTTAAAATTAAATAAAGTTAAATCCCCTCATTCCCCTGATTTGGCTGTCCAATATGCATAGCCCATAAATATGAAATCTTGAGTTGTTACTCCAAGTGGCAATTTTGCACAGAAGTCCTTTATTTTTTAGTATTCGCAAATATGTCATAATTCATTCATAAAAATCCAGAAAATTTATAAATAATATCTACTAATAAATTTTAGATTTCCCAAATAGATTTTCTGACTTTGTGTTTCCTAAGAAATATTTTCACGTGTTTTGCACGTGCAAAAAGATAAATTTCAGAAAAATGTTTATTAAATCACAAAAATTCATTTTAATTCATTTGAAAATTCCAAAATATTATTTAAAATTCCAGGATGTTATAGATGAGGATTAGCCAAGATATGTTAGGTTTCATCAGATGCATATCTCATTATATTATTTTATGTAAAATTTGTTTAAATCAATCAGCTACGGGTTTCAAAAAAAATGTAAACCGTTCCAATGTTTTTTCATTAACTTCATATTACAACATAATAAAATACAAGAAATTACTAATAGGCATGAAATAGAAGACTAATATAAATTTTTTTCAATTACAAGCAAATAAATATGAAAGAGAAGATACGACAACATATACTAATAATCAAATACTACTTTATCCAGGATGACAGCCTCTTTTTTGTATTAGTTTATTTTGTCGACACATGAAATAATAACGTTGAGTATCATTAAGCTAGTGAGATCCATACTCATTATGCGATCTTCTTCCATTCTTTCTTTCAATTCGTAGTCTTTTTGTTTCATCACCATCTTCCTTTTCCGAGTCTCTTTATAAAAAGAGTTAAAATTTTTCGTTTCTTCAACCATTGCTGTAAAATTGGATGATTTGAATGTCCACTTTCCTTTTTTCTTCTCTGCTTTTCTGCCAGGTGGTCGAGAGAGTGGTGTAGGTGCATCAACCTCAACTAGTATATCAGAATCCCTATCGACAGTTGTGAACGAACGTGTTGTACTATCACATTCACCGGATTGAGAACTCGGGACTGTTTCAAAAATATGAGTTGTACGCAAGAAAAATTTAGGTTGATCTTTAAGAATTTTGTAACACTCTTCGAATTTGAAGGGTTTCTCAGCTATTTGCAGGTATTTCATTCAAGCATCGCGTACCTTTCACAATTACTTGTTATGAAAATTCTTTATAAAATTTGTTTTACAATAACTCAAATGATTGAGAGGCATAGAAAACAGAGAAGAAAATATGAAAGAGAAAAAACCGAAAGGAAAAATAAAATAAATAAATAAGAACTTACAAATAACCAATTTCAGATTACAAGTTAGAGTAGTCGAGGCCTGTGTATCACATAGTGTCCTTAAAACAGATTTCACCTCTTTCGGTTGCTGGATTGTGCAAAGGCGTCTATCTCCCAGGATGCAATGACCAGAGTGTTTATGTAGGCACCACATAACACCCTCGAACCGATGAGCAGCGTCCGAATTTTATCCCCGACTAACCGAACAGCAAGAGTGAAGAATAGAATAGGACTCAGAGAAGGAAGAAAGAAGATTATTGTTGCAGGGAAGAAATGAGATGGGAGGCATCTATTTATAGAGCCAGGGTTAAAACTATAACGGCAGACAAGGCTTTGAATACCTTTAGTGTGACGGCAGACACTCAATTGAATACCGGCACTGCAACAACAGACATCAATCATTGCCCTTGAATGCCTTCAGTGTAACGGTAGACAAAAAATTCAATACTGCATTGAAACAGCAGATAGATCCGTTTCTGCATTTATTTTAGCCGTTTACAAAAGAAAAATCAAAACTGTAGAAAAAGGTGGCTCTGCACGGGGTGGGGTCAAGTTGTTCCGACATTCGTGTCCGCAGATCGTGCGGACGCACACAAGTCGCATGTAATCCGGTCCAAGATTTGTACCGCCCCCTGCACGCACGAGAGAGAGCCTCTCTTCTAGCTATCTTACAATACTTAGAAGGAGGTTACAATATATCCTCTTCTATTTCCTTAGATTTTTCCGATGTGGGATTATGTTCCCTTAACCCATTTTCAAGAATGAAACGTCTCACTTTGAGAGAAAATTTCTCATTCATCCCTTAACCGTTTTTAGCAAATAAATATATGATTCTGATCTACTCACGAAGGAGAACACAAATCAATCAAGATCTTTCAATAATTCATTGAGGATCTTACTCAAAAATTGCTCAAAACTCGGTTCGTAAAATGGTATATAAAACACCCATTTTCTAACATTCTCTACATGAATGAAAATTGACGATCACAGACACGACAGACTGATATAACAGACTTGGTGAAAAAATTCAATGGTTGATTCCTGCATAGGATAGGTAGGTGTTACCCTTTGAACATTCCCTTATGAAAATATGTTTACTTTACTAACTAAACAGCAGACGCGATGTCCTTGAACTGTTTTATCATTTCTGTAAACGATGACATATCTCACACAGAAATCTTCCTAATGTATTTTTAGTTCTCATTGTTATGTTCGTTTTGGCCATGAACATATGCCTGGTTCTGCTAGAGTTTAACAGGAATATTGCCCTATATTATTTCCTTGGAAGCGACCCTTCTTTCCTCTTAGATAGGTTATTTCTTACTTAAGAGTAACCCACATTTCTCTGCTCAGATATCCGACACATAAAAATCATTAAAAGCCTAGCTTAACCTATTACCTTACGGGCGTCACTGTTTCATCATGGGAATGGACATGGGAAAATCCCCAAAGTGATCCAACCTGGTCTTTACAATTTAGTTGTCCCTTTGAACCTAGATCTTGGGATCTCCAGTCAGCTAGGTTGGGTGTCCATTGTATCGACTTATTCTTTCATGGGCTTTAGTCCTATTCCTCTTGATGATTTATCAACTAACTCTCTGTTTAACCCTTTGGTTAGCGGATCCGCAATGTTATCCTTTGACTTTACATAGTCCACAGAGATAACTCCAGTAGAGAGTAGTTGTCTAATGGTATTATGTCTTCGACGAATATGTCTAGATTTGCCATTATACATATTGCTCTGTGCTCTACAAATTGTAGATTGACTATCTGAATGTATGCAGATTGGAGGCATAAGCTTCGTCCACCTTGGAATATCCTCGAGGAAGTGGCGTAACCATTCAGCCTTTTCTCCACATTTGTCCAGTGCGATAAATTCAGATTCCATCGTGGATTTAGCGATCACTGTTTGTTTCGAAGATTTCCAAGAAACTACTGCACCACCTAGTGTAAACATAGCCACTAGTGGATTTTGAATTGTCACTAGATATCCAGTTCGCATCACTGTATCCTTCAAGTACAGCCGGGTATCTCTTATAGTGCAGCCCATAGTTACGAGTAAAATACAATTATTTCAGTACTCTTGTAATTGCTTGCCAATGCTCGCTTCCAGAATTACTCGTATTCTACTTAGTTTACTCACTGCATAGGCTATGTCTGGTCTTGTACAATTCATTAAGTACATTAGACTGCCTATGATTCTAGAGTATTCTACCTTAGAAATACTCTCACCTTTATTCTTGGATAAATGTAAAGTTAGATCTATTAGAGTTCTGGCCATTCCAGAATTATCTTTATCAAAATTTCCAAGAATATTGTCAACATAATGTATCTAGCTTAAGATAAGTCCGTATGATGTTCTTGTGATTTTAATTTCCAATATAACATCAGTTAGTCTCATGTCTTTCATGTCAAACCTCGAGTTCAACATGTTTTTAACAGATTTAATTATCTGATCATTGTTTCTAATAATAAGCATGTCATCTACATACAAACATATAATGACATATCCATCTTCTGTGTCTTTGACATATACACATTTGTCACATTCATTGATCTTGAAGCCATTTGTCATCATGACATTGTCAAATTTCTCATGCCACTGCTTTGGAGCTGGTTTCAAGCCATATAATGACTTCACCAGTTTACACACTTTCTTTTCATATCCTGAAGCTGAAAATCCCTCAGGTTCCATGTAGATTTCTTTATCTAAATCTCCATTAAGAAAAACTATTTTTACATCCATTTGATGTACTTCAAGATTGCGCAGTGCTGCTACTGCAAGTAACATCCTAATGGAATTTATTCTCATCACAGGAGAATATGTATCAAAGTAATCAAGACCTTCCTTTTGTTTATAACCTTTAATTACAAGTCTTGCCTTGTATTTATAATTGATCCATCAGGTTTCACTTTTCTCTTGAAGATCCACTTGGAACTTGAAGGTTTACTACCCGGTGGAAAATCCACTAGTTCCCAAGTATGATTTTGTAAGATAGAATCAATTTCACTCTTGATGGCTTCTTTTCATAGAGAACCATCACTAGAGTTCACCGCTTCCTTGAAGGTTTGTGGTTCACCTTGAAGCATAAAAGTCAAGAAATCCGAACTAAAAGATTTTTCCATTCTTGTTCTTTTACTGCGTCGAGGTTCCTCCTAAACTTCTTCATCTTGGTCTTCACTATCTTCACTAAGAGTCTCATGTGTTCGTTTGGAGGAACTTGGTTCCTCTTTTGACTTACATGAAAATACAACTTCAAAGAACGATGCATTTCTAGACTCCATTATCGTGTTATTTGGTATATCAGTGATATCGGATTTGTACACCAAGAACCGATAAGCACTACTGTTAAGTGCATAGCCAATGAAAATACAATCATCCATTTTGGTCCTATTTTTACTTTCTTAGGTGAAGGTACTGTCACCTTGGCAAGACATCTCCACATTCGCAAGTAATTGTAGGATGACTTTCTTCATTTCCATAATTCATATGGAGTTTTCTCTTCTTTATTTTTGGGCACCTTATTCAAAAGGTAGTTAGCTGAAAGAGTAGCTTCTCTCCACAAGTTTGGTGGCAAATTAGAACTTATTAACATTGCATTTATCATTTTTTTCAATGTACGATTTTTTCTCTTAACAACACCGTTGGACTGAGGAGAATAAGGCGCTGTCGTTTCATGTATGACCCATGCTTAGCATAAGTGTCAATAAATGGCGATTCATAATCTCCACCTCGATGCTTCTTAGGGCCTTAATTTTCTTGTTGAGTTGGTTCTCAACTTCATTTTTATAGAGAACAAAATTTTCTATAGCTTCATTCTTACTTTTAAGCAAATATATATAGCAGTATTTTGTGCTATCATCAATGAAGGTAATAAAATATTTATTACCACCTCTTGTTTGTATCATTTTCAAATCACAAATATCAATGTGAATTAGATCAAGAGTTTCAGTGTTTCTTTCAACACTTTTAAACGATGATCTTATTAGTCCTGCCTCAACACAAGTTTCACACTTGTGTTTGGAATCAATTTGGAATGTTGGTATGTGATTCAAGTTAATTAGTCTTCGCAAAGTATCATAATTAACATGTCCTACTCTACCATGCCATAAATTGGAAGACTCAAGCATATAAGTAGAAGAGCTAGCTTTATTGATATTCTTGACCATGGTCATTACATTGAGTTTAAACATTTCACCACTCATGTATCCTCTACCAACATACATTTCACTTTTTGACAAAACAAATTTGTTTGACTCAAACACTAAATGAAATCCGTGATTATTAAGCAATGAACCAGATACCAGGTTCTTACGGATTTCAAGAATATATGCAACATTGTTCAGAGTCAGTTCCTTTCCAGAAGTCATCTTCAAGATCACCTTACCTTGGCCCTTGATTTCTGAAGTAGTAGAGTTTCCCATAAACATCTTCTCCCAATTCTCTAATGGTTCGAAAGTGAAGAACATACTTCTGTTGGAGCACACATGTCGAGTAGCTCCAGTGTCAATCCACCATTCCTTTGGGTTTGAACCTAACATATTCACCTTTGAGATCACAGCTGAGAGGTTGATATCGGAAATATCTTGAGGAATGCCTTGAATCAATTTTGCTTTTCTGTTCCTGTTCTTCTTGGGAAGTCTGCATTCAGTAGACTTGTGACCCATCTTGTCGCAATTGAAGCACTTGCCTTGAAACTTCGGTTTCTTAGAGATTCCTCCCTTAGACCCAACTTGGGACTCTTGTTGTTGTGCTTGTTGGAACGTTATTTATGTTCCATTACATTTGCCATGGCTGCATGACTGACGAGTCGAACCTTTTCAGATCCTCTATTGTCTTCTTCAATATGATGACTGACAATGAGATCTTCAATGCCCATTTCTTTTCGCTTATGCTTTAGGTAGTTCTTAAAGTCTTTCCAATCTGGTGGTAATTTTTCAATTATACATGCTACTTGGAAACTTTCACATAAGTTCATACCTTCAGCATGAATTTCATGCAAGACCAGTTGTAGTTCTTGAACTTGAATGATCACTGTTTTAGAATCTACCATTTTATAGTCTAGGAAGCGGCCCACAATGAATTTTTTTGCGCCGCTGTCCTCAGTTTTATACTTATGGTCTAGTGATTTCCAAAGTTCTTTAGCTGTTATTTTGTCAATGTATATATTATACAAAGAATCAGCTAATCCGTTCATTATGTAATTCCTACACAAGTAATCAGCATTTTTTCAAGCATCCACAGCGGCAATGACTTGGTTATCTTGCTCATCTTTCTTAAGATTTGGAGCCTCTTCGTTCAAGAATCTTGCAAGATTCAGTGTGGTTAGATAGAACATTACCTTCTGTTGCCACCTTTTGAATTTCTGCCCGTTGAACTTCTCAGGTTTCTCCCCATGGAAAACTGAGACAGGTACAACGGTTGGCATTGGCACTTGTGCCGCAGCAGCAGTCGGTACTTGCGTCGTATCAGCAACCGGTACGTGGACCGTTTCAGACACAACAATATTGTCTGATGTAGTAGTCATTTTAATTCTGAAAATTACACAACAGGAGTGTAAGTTTTCCAGATTAAAAAAAAGAAAAGAATTGCCTCAAAATCGGAAATTAAAAAAAAAATCAAAAATTTGTGTTACGTTTGTTATAAAAATTCTTTATAAACTTTGTTTTACAATAACTCAAATGATTGGGAGGCACAGAAAACAGAGAAGAAAATAGGAGAGAAAGAAAAAATCGAAAAGAAAAATAAAATAAATAAATAAGAACTTACAAATAACCAATTTCAGATTACAAGTTAGAGTAGTCGAAGCCTGTGTATCACACAGTGTCCTTAAAATAGATTTCGCCTCTTCCGCTTGCTGGGTTGTGCGAAGATGTTTGTCTCCCAAGATGCAATGACCAGTGTGTTCACGTAGGTACCACGTAACACCCTCGAACCGATCAGCAGCGTCCGAATTTTATCACAGACTTACCGAACAGTAGGAGTGAAGAACAGAATATGACTCTGAGGAGGAAGAAAGAAGATTACTGTTGCATGGAAGAAATAAGAGAGGAGGTCTTTATTTATAGAGACAGGGTTAAAACTGTAACGGCAGACACTCAATTAAATGCCTGCACTGTAACGGCAGACATCAAGCATTGCCCTTGAATGCCTTTAATGGCGGACATCAAGTCGCATGTAATCCGGTCAGATAAAAAAAATAAAAAAAAATTAGAAAAAAATCTAGCGACGAAAGATGATCTAGATGATCTTTCGTCCGATTGAACCGGCAAAAGATTATTTTTCGTCAGCTATTTTTTTCATATTCCTATATTTTCTGTCAAATATAACAGACTATTGTTCATCTATAACCCAAAGTTTGGGTATATAGCTAATGACTACAACCCTATTTTTTATATTTTTTTTAAAAAATTGATAAATTAACGAACGTTACATTTGATCAGTTTTGTGCACCGAAGAGAAACTCTTACATAGGAGTAATTTGGTCTGTTTGTTTTGGTATTCTGAGTTACATATTCTGAATATCTAACTCAGAATACCCGTTTGTTTTGAGCGTTTTCTGAGTTCCATATTCAGAATATTGATATCCCTTCAATTCGATATTCCCAACCATACTCACGGGCTCTCTCTCTCACGACCTCTCTCTCTCTCTTCACTCCCCATATCTGGTTATACATTCGGTCGTCTTCTACCTTCAGATCTCTTCCAAACAGTGTCTCCCCAACCCATCTCTCCTCTCTTCTCACTCAGATGCTCTCTCTCTCTTCTCACCCACGAGAGCTCGTCGACTCCGTTGTCTCCCCCCTCCTTTGAAGATCCCAGATCTGATCTCTTTTCCCCTCGCCCCCCCCACCCCAAATCCACGATTTCCCGAACGATTCCACTGTGAAATCGAACGGAAACGTGTGAGAGCGCCGCCGGCGACTTCGCTACCTGACTGTTTGTTGCGGTCGACTTGGTGAGGGGTTGAGTGGTTTTGGTAGGGGGTTAATGGTTTGCACTACCCGTGCTGCCTATCGGAGAAGAGCTAGGGATCGAAGGGCAAAGAGAATCAAAGCACTACGTAAGGTTGAATCCTGTGCTGACAATTTCTTCCTTCTCCAAATCCAATCAAAGGTATGAAGACAACGATTGTACTATTAATTTGGTTGCTTTTCTTTACCAATTTACTGTGCTTTTTAATTGCATTTGGTACGGGAAATTATTTCGGATCAAGGTGCACACTGCACCCAAACTAGCCGAATTCACTGTTGAGATTTTTTAGGGTGTAATCGGTTGCTACTTGCAAACTAGGGTTACCCGATCAGCTATTAAACTAATTGAAGGAATGTGGCAATTCTTTTTTTTTTTTTTTTATGTTTGTTCATACTAGATGAGTAATGCGGGTAGGGGAAAGGGGAAGGCAGTGGAGGAGGATTATGGGCTGTGGACTTCCGGTATTACAGAATATTTTATCCACCTTATGGAGGGGGCAGTTGACAGTGGTTTGTTAAAAAGCACCACATTCGATGGTAAAACCTGGAGTAATTTTGAGCAAACAATGAATTTTGCGACTGGGCGTTCATTCTCGGTGAAACAACTGAGGTCGAAATATGGACGACTTAAATCAGAATGGAGGGTGTTTCACAATATGAGGAAACAGAGCGGTTTCGGTTGGGATGAAGCCAACCAAACCGTTACTTGTGAGGCTCCGGTTTGGGAACAATATGTTAAGGTTAATATATATAATCTCAAACTTTGATTTTTGGTTGTGAATCCTTTTTATTATACTTAATCATTTATCTAATACTTGCATAGTAACAACATATTCTGTGAATAGATGCATCCTGCTGCAGAAAAATACCAAAATAAGGGGTTGCCACATTATGATGCATTGACCAAAATATTCGAGGAATCTGTAGCCCAGGGCAATGTGGCAAGGGCCTCCACACAAGGGGGGTTCGAGGATGTGGAGGCGCGGCGGATGAACTTTCAGTTTGGCCACTCCCATCAATCACACGTAAATGTGATTGATGAGTCTGATGATGTCCCAATGGGTACGGGGTCCGGTTCACGCAAAAGAAAATCTACTGCATCAAGTGGCCGCGAATCAATGTTGTCAAAGATGTCGGAATATCTTGATGCGTGTAAGCAAGCTCAAGAGGAAAAAAAAGGCAGGTACATGAATAAAAATGAAGTGAAAAGTGCTCCCTCGATTAACCCTGATTTGGCCGAACAGGATCAATGCCAAGATATAATTGAATCGATGACAGGGCTTGATCCAATTGTAGCCGTAAAAGCTTCAACCTTCCTGTTTCAAAATCCGAACATTGCTCATGGTTTCATCCGTATGTCTCGAGAACGGCAGGAGTCGGCGGTGCGTTATTATGCCAGCCTGTAGTAATCCCATTCAGCGTAATGGGTTGAACAAATCATGTTGTAGAACTTTTCTTAAGATTATTTCCATATTTGTTTGAGGTTGTTTGTAATATGACGGCTTTTAGGATGAACAAATATCTTACATAATTTAATTTAAATTTGTAATGTTATATTTTAAATTTAATTCCTGGAATAGATCTGGTAGTAGTAGTATACCTTGTTATCTTAATTCAATTGCACAGGCTTGTGGAATCCTGCCATCTCTCAATATGTTGTTTTGTGATTCCGTAAATCTCGTTACATACATTCGTATTATTAATAGTGTGTGCACTTGATATTGGAATGCCCCAAACTGATTTCTATCTTCTTCTTTATAGTGAGTTACTACTGCAAGTGCATCCTCTGTTATGGATATTTCTTCATCCAGTAGTGACGAGGTCGAAGAGGTGATGACTGCAGTCTTGATAGCTGACTATTTATGTGAAGAACTTGACCGTACAAGGTCCACTAATAAAAAGCAAACAGGACGTGAATATTTGGAAAATATGTTAGCGGGTTCCCAGGCCGACTTTCATGGAATATTCCGTATGAACCAAGATTGTTTTATGACCTTGTGTGCTTTCCTACGAGAAGGGAACTTCTGCGAGGAAACAGCGGAGTCTTCAAGTCATAAGCGAGTTACTTTCGAGGAAAGCGTGGCTATTTTCCTGTTTATTGTCGGTCATAGTGCAAGAATGCGAGTAGCACGTACTACGTTTAACTACTCAACCCAAACAATCCAAAAGCACTTTAATATTGTATTGAAAGCTCTGACAAAAGCAGCACCATCCCTTATCAAACCTCCTGATTATACATACGTACATCACAGAATTAGGGGATCAGAGGACTTTTACCCGTGGTTTCAGGTAATACGTCACCCTGATTGCATCATGTATGATTAAATTTTTTTCCTAGTTTGGATTTGTGATATCTATTATTCGAATTATTAATCTGCAGGGAGCTATTGGTGCTGCTGATGGGACGTTAATAAAAGCTACAGTTCCCGCTAGCCGAAGCAACGCTTGTCGCTCTCGAAAGGGTATTGTAAGTCAAAATGTATTGGCAGCATGTGATTTTAACATGATGTTCACATTTGTTTACGCGGGATGGGAAGGCAGTGCCAACGACTCCCGTGTAATGCATACTGCATTAGCACAAAAACTGTTGCCAATCCCACCGAACGAGAGGTACTACTTAGTGGATTGTGGTTATACCAATATGCCCAGTTTTTTGGCACCGTACCGTGGTGAGCCATACCACATACAGGACTTTCAAGGGACCAACCATGCACCAACCCAACCTAGACAACTATTTAACAAACAACATGCTAGGTTAAGGAATGTGATTGAGAGAACGTTCGGTGTATTCAAGAAGAGGTTTACCATCTTCGAGAACATGCCAAACTATTATTATACCAGACAAGTTATGATGGTCACAGCCTGTTGTGCACTTCATAATTTTATATGTCTGCACTCACGAAACGATGCATTTTTAGTGGAACTCGGTGGCGAACCAATAGTACATCACCAACACACCGAAGATGCAGCATCCACATCGCAAGATTTGGATTTATCATCTTCCCAATTGAGACATATGAATAGCAAAAGAGATGAAATCGCCCTGGCAATGTGGAATGCTATACAGTAATGTATTTTGAATGTACACATTTTTAGCATATCCATTTCTCGAATTGTTTCGTAGCTGGAATGCGAGGCATTGATGTCATTTGGATATGTTTGTATCATTGCAATATTACTATTATAAATAATCAGCATGCAGATCTTCCTTTCAGCTTTTTATTCATTTTTTTGAGATGTTGTCTTTACCAATCACTTCATTGTTGTACAGGTGTTGCACATTATTCTCCCTCGTAGGTTTTGAGTTATGATGAGATGGATTTTGTTTCTGAGGTTGCACACTATGAATCATTTATTGAATGATTTGTAGGAGTGACTGGTGATGAATTTATCCTAACTGAGCTTTATTTTTTCTCGTTGGTTTTGAGTTATGATGAGATGGATTTTGTTTCTGAAGTTGCACACTATGAACCGTTTATATAATGCTTTGTAGAAGTGACTTGTGATGAATTAATCCTATCTGAGCTTTATTTTTCCTCGTTGGTTTTGAGTGATGATGAGATGGATTAACTTTCTGAAGTTGCACACTATGAGTATCATTTATATAATGCTTCGTAGGAGCGACTTGTGATGAATTAATCCTAAATTGGCTTTATTTATCCTCTTTGGTTTTGAGTGATGATGAGATGGATTATGTTCCTGAAGTTGCACACTATGAATCATTTATATAATGCTTTGTAGGAGCGACTTGTGATGAATTAATCCTAAATTGGCTTTATTTATCCTCTTTGGTTTTGAGTGATGATGAGATGGATTAGGTTTCTGAAGTTGCACACTATGAGTATCATTTATATAATGCTTTGTAGGAGTGACTTGTGATGAATTAATCCTAACTGAGCTTTATTTATCCTCTTTGGTTTTGAGTGATGATGAGATGGATTATGTTTCTGAAGTTGCACACTATGAGTATCACTTATATAATGCTTTGTAGGAGTGACTTGTGATGAATTAATCCCAACTGAGCTTTATTTATCCTCCTTGGTTTTGAGTGATGATGAGATGGATTACGTTTCTGAAGTTGCACACTATGAATCATTTATATAGTGCTTTGTAGAAGTGACTTGTGATGAATTAATCCTAAATGAGCTTTATTTTCCCACGTTGGTTTTGAGTGATAATGAGATGGATTATGTTTCTGAACTTGCACACTATGAATCTTATGTTCATATGTGCCCAAAGTGTGAGTTATGCCGGCCTTAATGGACCATATTATACTGCATCCACAACAAGGAGAATGGGTGGCAATGGAGTAAGTTTATTTTACTGTCAAAGTTACCTCCTACAATATCTCAGATTGGTTCTAATTATTGTTCTTTGGTAGGTTGTGATGGGAGAGAGCAAGGAATTAGTTACTAATAAAGTATGTCTCTGCAATCTGGCTACTTTGTGTCACCATAACAGAACAATTGTTATAGTAATCCTGGGCTGTGATGTACCAGGTTTGATATGCATATCTTTGAATTCCTGATATATACAGATACTGTATGTTTCTTTGGCTGTTCATGGTTTATGGATACTGATAAATATCTTTGGCTGCTCATGGTTTCAAACAATTGTCTCTGGAGTCAATTTGAATTGTCTTGGATCCTTGATCATTACAAACATCCCGAGTTTATTCAAGGTTGATTAATGTTGGCCATTGTTTATCCTAAGAATATCCTGCTTCTATCCTGAGGTTAAGTTTCAATCCTGGGCTGTGATGTACCAGGTATGATATGCTAAGCTTTGAATTCCTGATATGCACAGATACTGTTTGTTTCTTTGGATGTTCATGGTTTACGGATACTGAGAAATATCTTTGGCTGCTCATGGTTTCAAACAATTGTTTCTGGAGTCAATTTGAATTGTCTTGAATCCTTGATCATTGGTTATGATGATACCCACACTGATCATACTTCAGACCTTAAAAACAATTGATGCACATTAGTTCTTAAATCCTGGGCTGTGATGTACCAGCTTTGATATGCTGAGCTTTGAATTCCTGATATGTATAGATACTGTCTGTTTCTTTGGCTGTTCATGGTTTACGGATACTGAGAAATATCTTTGGCTGCTCATGGATTCGAACAATTGTTTCTGGAGTCAATTTGAATTGTCTTGAATCCTTGATTATTACAAATATCCTGAGTTTATTCCAGGTTTATTTTTCTGGGCCTTTGTTTATCCTAAGAATATCCTGAGTTTATCCTGAGAATGAGTTTATCCTGAGTTGAGAATAGAGAGAGCATCTGAGTGAGAAGAGGGGAGAGATGGGTTGGGGAGACACTGTTTGGAAGAGAGAGAGAGCTCGTGAGTAGGGTTGAGAATATCGAATTCAAGGGATATCAATATTCACAATACTGTTTTCAGAATGTGGTACAAACAAACGCCTATTCTGAATAGAATATGCATAATATGGTACTCTCAATATCAAAACAAACAGGCCTTGGTCTTTGTTTTAGGTGGTTTTTTGGAAAAACTATTCGGAATACTTCAAGAACAGTATAAGTAAACAAATTTGTTTTACAAACATAACGAAGATGATGTCGTTACAGTCGATGATGAACGGATTTTCAAGAGCATTGCTTTGTACTAGTGGGCGTGGCATTGTCAAAAATGCAGCTCTAGTATGGAGTTTTTATGAATGAGCACTATGAATCTGAGACTGTGCCTATTTTTTTACCCCGGCAATTATGTTGTTTTTATGGTTTTGGGGAGGATCTGATATGTTCTTATCCTAAATCATGTTTTTTTGTGGCAAAACCAACGTGGGGGTATCAGCATTCAGAATAGTGTTTCCAAAATAAACTCAGGATAAACTCATTCTCAGGATAAACTCAGGATATTCTTAGGATAAACAAAGGCCAAAAAAAAGTAAACCTGGAATAAACTCAGGATATTACCAATGATCAAGGATTCAAGACAATTCAAATTGACTCCAGAAACAATTGTTTGAAACCATGAGCAGCCAAAGATATTTCTCAGTATCCGTAAACCATGAACAGCCAAAGAAACAGACAGTATCTGTACATATCAGGAATTCAAAGCTCAGCATATCATACCTGGTACATCACAGCCCAGGATTTAAGAACTAATGTGCATCAATTGTTTTTAAGGTCTGAAGTATGATCAGTGTGGGTATCATCATAACCAATTCTCAGAAAAGCAATATTAGATACAATATTAGATGCGTCTGATTTGTTGAGATGAATTGCACTTGTATTCATATGAATATGCCTTTGTTATCTTGCTGGTAATGCCAGTTTGTGAATACTATTCCGAATACTTCAGATCCCTGTAAATGAACAAATATGTTTTTCAAACATTAAGAAAATGTTGTCTATGTAGTCAATGATGAATTCTTTATAGTCAATGTTGACAATGTGCTTTGTACTAGTGGGCGTGGCATTTTAAAAAATTGCAGCTCTGGTATATCGAGTCGTTTGTATCATTGATTTGATGAATCTGAGACTGCGAGTAGCCCGTATTTTTTCTGCATTATGTTGTTTTCATAGTGTTTGACAAGAGGGGATATCTGTATTCTGAATAGTGGTTAAGCAAATCTGAACTCCGGTTTTCAGTTTTCCGTTTCCGTTTATGGTTAATGTAGGAAGTTTCTGCAGCACAATTTATTATTCCTCCCCATTTTTTTGAATTTTAATGCAGCAATTTTCTCAAATGACTTCTTTGTTTATAGATCTACCTGCTCTGCAGTTTTCAAATCAAGGAGTTAAGAAGCAACAGCAGCAGCTCCAGACAGCATGCAGTGACTGTAGACAACAAATAATGATTTAACAGCATGCTTGTTTGTAATGATGGCTGACAACAAATTGTAGAACTTATTCTCATAATATATGTATCGATCCTATGCCATTAATGATCTGTTACGTCGGATTGTTGAACAATGTAAACAAAATTAATGAAGTAAGCTTGCTTTGGTGAATAAATTGGTTGAGTATAGTTGAATGGGACAGCTTCTTATTTTAAATCCCTACTGCTTTTTTATCTGAATAAATTGCTTGGCTTAGGCCGTAGAAATTTTCTTTGATATAATAGTCATTTAAAAAACTGTACAGTACAAGTTGAGCAACATCAGTCTAACCAAATGAATTATGAGTTAACCAAACACTGGACGCTATCCAAGAAATCTCAAAACATTTATCCAAGAATCAAAACTTATGCATGAACTGAGATTAGCTGCTTCACAAACACAAGAGCTTCTTTTAACTTTCTTCCCTAATGTGACGAATCAATCTTGGAGATGATGGTGTCTGATTTTTCAGAAATTCACTTGCTGCTCAAGTTTTCCCTTCCAGTACTTGTACAACATTGCAATCTAACTCCAACAATTAAAAAAATGTTAGCAAGTGATGAATGCAAATTGATTTCAAAAATTCTGAACAAATATAACATAACAGCTTTTCAACTCGTTTTTTCATAAAAACAGCTTTCAGATAACAGTTTTCAGCAAGAAATATAACAGAACAGCTTTTGAACTCTCTTTTTCAGAAAAACAGCTTTCAGATAACAGTTTTCAGCAAAAAATATAACAGAACAGCTTTTGAACTCGATTTTTCAGAAAAACAGCTTTCAGATAACAGTTTTCAGCTAGAAATATAACAGAACAGCTTTTAAACTCGTTTTTTCAGAAAAACAGCTTTCAGATAACAGTTTTCAGCAAGAAATATAACAGAACAGCTTTTAAACTGTCTTTTTCAGAAAAAACAGCTTTCAGGTAATAGTTTTCAGCTAAAAATATAACCGAACAGCTTTTAAACTCGTTTTTACAGAAAAACAGCTTTCAGATAACAGTGTTCAGCTAGAAATATAATAGAACAGCTTTTAAACTCGTTTTTTCAGAAAAACAGCTTTCAGATAACAGTTTTCAGCAAGAAATATAACCGAACAGCTTTTAAACTCTCTTTTTCAGAAAAACAGCTTTCAGATAACAGTTTTCAGCACAAATTATAATAGAACAGCTTTTAAATTCGTTTTTTCAGAAAAACAGCTTTCAGATAACAGTTTTCAGCAAGAAATATAACCGAACAGCTTCTAAACTCTCTTTTTCAGATAAACAGCTTTCAGAATATCAATATTCAGAATATAGGCTAAACAAACAGCTTTTAGACTCATATTCAGAATATCTCTATTCAGAATATCATATTCAGAATACTCAATTCAAAATATCAAAACAAACGCATTAGAATTGAAACAGAAAAAACAAATAAACAAAACCAAAAAGGTGAAAACTTCAAAGAGCTTTCCAGCTGGACGTACCCGAATAACAATTTAACAACATTTAAAAGACCCTAAAGTAGTTCGGATAAGATTTAATGCCTTATCCACTAATCCCTCCATCTACGCGGTGGATCCCCCCGGAATCGACACGTGTCAATCGGCCGCACGCCACGTGCCATTCACGTGCGACGAAGCTCCAATTCTCAGAACACGGAACCGAGAAAACCCCCGTGGTCCCCACCATCTCCTCTTCATCCACATCCACTCCTCGGTTCCACCGGCAATTTCAACCATCCCTCAAAGGCATTCTCGTCATTTATCCAATTTTTATCTGAAACAACGATACTCTCACCCAGATTATATCGAATTTCTAGAAAGAGAAAGGAACAGAAGATGGCACACATGCTTTAAACAGGGGTGAGGATGTCAAATCCCAACAAAAATCTCTAGTTGCAGAGTTCCGGTCTTTGTCCCGTATAAAACCGAAGCAGAGAGAGTGCACTTCCTGTACTCTCTCTCTCTCTAAAAAGGACATGGACAATTTGGCTTCTTTGAAGAAGATGGTAATGCTCTAAAGCCTCTCTTGTTATATTTGATCTTAGTTTGTTTAGTTCCCAACCTTTCTAAGTTGACTAATCTTTTTCCATTCAAAAAATTGCAGTGTTTTTTCTTCTAGTGATCTCGCTTTTTTGCTTGCCTTTGATTCCATTCCTTTCTGAAATTCCTCACTCTTATCTATTATTCTAATCCCCCCAATCCTCACCTCGATCCCTTCCTTACTTATCTATCTCTCCCAAATTATTCTCACAAACCCCCGTTTTTAAAAGCCATGCTCAAGCTCCTTTGATTCATCAAATTTCGTGCCTTATTTCATTACTAGTAGCAAAGAGGTTTGTTTTGACAACAAACCCACTTCCCATTTCCCCTTAAATCCCCAATTCAATCACCAAAATTTCATCTTTTGCTTTGTTTCACTATCTGGGTTTTTTTTTCTCTCTCAAAAAGTTCAAAAAATTCAAAGAAAAAAAAAACGGAAAAAAAGAAGAAGCCCATTTTTTTGAATTTTGTAGTGTTTACAACTAGAACATAAAAAGTAGGAGGAGGTGGGTGTTTTGGTTTGAACCCTTATAATTCCGTTTCCACTTTCAAAAAGGTTTCTTTAGGTTGAAGGAGACAGAAAAAGATGGTGTCTAGTTCATACTCAAATTTGCTAGAATTAGCCTCTTCCGGTGAGCCGTCCTCTTTGGGTCGGCTGCGCCGTGATATTCCTAGACTGGTCACTGTCCCCGGAATCATCCCTGATATCGAGTCATCGGATGATTCGGAGACGGAATTTGACTCCCCATCCTCTTCGTCCTCCTCGAAAGAGAGGACTATAATTGTAGCCAATCACCTCCCGATTCGTGCCCACCAGAACCCCGAATCGGCTTCTGGTGGGTGGACCTTCTCTTGGGATCATGATGCACTTGTTCTCCAGTTGGGAGACTCCATCAATTCGTCATATGCCAATAATATGGAATTTGTCTTTGTTGGCTGCCTTCGCGATGAGATCCCTCTCTCGGAGCAAGAGTTGGTGTCGCAGAAGCTCGAGTCTTTTAACTGTGTTCCGGTATTCTTGCCTCCTGAACTTTTGTCGAGGTTCTATCACGGGTTTTGCAAGAATCATTTGTGGCCGTTGTTTCACTCTCTGTTGCCACTGTCACTCTCGTCTGCTCGCTATGACCGGACTTTGTTTCAGTCCTATGTGTCTGCTAACAAGCACTTTGCGGATAAGATAATTGAGGTGATCAAACTCGACAGCGACTTTGTGTGGGTTCATGATTACCACCTCATGGTGTTGCCCACATTTCTAAGGAAGAGATTCAATCGGGTGAAGCTTGGGTTCTTCCTCCATTCTCCCTTCCCTTCATCTGAAATCTATAAAACTTTACCTGTTCGTGAACAGATACTTCGATCCTTGCTCAATTGCGATCTGATTGGATTCCACACGTTTGATTATGCACGACATTTCTTGTCGTGTTGTAGTAGAATGCTTGGGCTAACCTACGAGTCGAAAAGGGGTTACATTGGGTTGGAATATTATGGAAGGAATGTTAGCATCAAGATATTGCCAGTTGGAATCCATTTGGGTCAGCTTAAGTCTGTGTTAAACCTGCCCGAGACCGAATCAAAGGTTGCTGATCTTGTTAAGCAGTTCCTGTGTCGGGGTAGGATTTTGCTACTTGGTGTCGACGATATGGATATTTTTAAGGGGATCACTTTGAAGCTTTTAGCCTTTGAGCAGTTGCTGATTCAGCACCCTGAGTGGGTAGGGAGGGTGGTCTTGGTTCAAATTGCAAATCCGGCAAGAGGGAAGGGGAAAGATGTCAAGGAAGTGCAGGCCGAGAGCTATGCGTTGGTGAAAAGGATCAATGAAAAATTTGGGCAGCCTGGGTATGAACCTGTGATTATGATAGATAAACGACTTGACTTCTATGAGAGAATGGCTTACTATGTAGTTGCAGAGTGTTGCCTAGTCACAGCCGTGAGGGATGGCATGAATTTGATACCTTATGAGTACATAATTGCACGACAAGGGAATGAGAATTTGGACGAGGTCTTGGGTTTAAGCCCATCTACACCCAAGAAGAGCATGTTGGTAGTTTCAGAGTTCATTGGATGCTCCCCATCACTTAGTGGGGCAATTAGAGTGAACCCTTGGAACATAGATGCTGTTTCGGAGGCAATGGAGTCAGCCTTGGTGATGGATGAACCTGAGAAGCAGTTGCGGCACGAGAAGCATTATCGGTATGTGAGTACGCACGATGTTGGGTATTGGGCAAATAGTTTTCTTCAAGATTTGTCAAGGACCTGTAAAGATCACATCAGGAGGAGGTGTTGGGGTATCGGGTTCGGGTTGGGGTTCCGAGTTGTGGCTCTTGATATGAACTTTAGGAAGCTTTCTATGGAGCATATTGTATTGGCATACAGGACGACTCATACACGGGCGATTCTTTTGGATTATGATGGTACATTGATGCCCCAAGTGACGATTGATAAGAGCCCAGGTCAGCGGGTAATTGAGATCTTGAATAATCTGTGTCGTGATAAGAACAATGATGTGTATCTTGTCAGTGCTAAAAGTCGAAGCACCCTCAGTGATTGGTTCTCTCCTTGTGAGAATCTCGCAATCGCAGCAGAACATGGCTACTTTCTTAGGTAAGCAATTTGCCAGTTTTTAGTTTCCTTACATGATCATTTTAATTAAACTTCCATGTGTAGCCCAAAGTTCTACTTGTGATTTAGTGTTGTTTGGCTAGAATTTTAATTGTAAAATTGAGATACGAGTGTTCTTCATTTCTGATAACTCAAGCGACTTGTTTCCGAATTAATTCATTGTTTTTCACAGTACAACTGTTAGAAAGAATTGTTCCCACCATACTGCATTGCAAATTATTTTACACCTGCATTTTGACCCTTTATCATTGGATAATAATGCTAGCCTAAAGACGTCTTCACATCTGATCATGGTCCATGACCTGTGTCAATATGGATATTATTATTGAAGGAAACATAAAATATGGCTGATTTTAAACTGTCATTAGTCAAGGTTATGACTGAACTCGATTTACGAGATAATTCATAATAATGTATATTCCTGAGCCTTAGTAATGGTTATTTATACTATACATGTGGTGCTATTGTATATAGTAAATTACTAATTCTGTTGTGATTTATTATATAACTAGATTTGCCATTGGTCACGTGCTGCGTCTTCAGAACGATATAGCATATGAAAAGCCTTGTAAACAGTAAATCTACAATTATGTGGTTGAAGTTTGAATAGTATGACAATAATTAGTTGTAAATAAAATTCCATGTTTCCATTAGTGTATGGTGAAAAATAATTATAAATTGGGGTATAAAAGTCCATGTTTCCATATCTCTACTACTATAATGGGAGAAGGCCTTAGTGTAATTTGTCTATCTACCAACCCGTGCAACGCACGTGCATCACTATTGTAAATGAGGTTTTAGATCAAATCCAGACTACGTCTGAATTTTTACTTTTAAAAAAATTATATTTATTAAGACGTGCATCGCACGTGTAAACTACTAGTATATATAGAGAGAGAGGGAGGAAGGAGAGAGAGAGAAATAATTAAATAAATAAATGAGTTGTTTTGGGGGGAATTTGAATTTGAGTTTTCGGGGGGAAAATATGTTTTGTGAGATTAGATCTGGGCCTTTGATTTTGGGGGGATTGAAGAAGAGCCACTTGATAGCTTTCTTTGTGTTTTATTATATAGATATTACACTTTTCATTGCATACTACCTACTGGTTACCTAATATGTCTTCATGCTCTATTCATTTTGCCTTTTCCTGAAGACATCACGCAACAGATAGTTTTCTCTTGTATGTGTTGGTTAAGGTCTGGTTCAGATAGGGCACTTGTAATTGAAATAAACAAGCCTAGAATTTCCTTATTAAATGGTGGATTGGGTCTTGATCCAAATCCTAGTTCAGAAAAGGGGAAGCAGGAGGGGGAAGGAGAGATATAGATAATATTACTATTTGGTCTTAGCTATACAAGAGCAGTCTATGTTATTGAAACCTAACCCTTCATGTCTTACTCTCAGGCTAAAGCGAGATTCCGAGTGGGAAACATGTGTCCCCGTTGCAGATTGCACGTGGAAACAGATAGCTGAACCTGTGATGAAATTATACACGGAAACAACTGATGGTTCAACTATTGAAGACAAGGAGACTTCCCTTGTCTGGTCCTACGAAGACTCTGATGCTGACTTTGGTTCTTGCCAGGCCAAGGAGCTTCAAGACCACTTGGAGAGTGTTCTTGCCAATGAACCAGTCTCAGTGAAGAGTGGCCAAAACTATGTCGAAGTTAAACCCCAGGTCAAAATCCTTAACTTTCTTATTACTGTCTGAGGGTTGTTTGTAGTGGAGGTAAAGTAAGGTAACTGGATACATCTAGGGGAATACCCATCTTTGCTTCCAGTTATCTTAACTTTTGCCTATATGGGATTGTACGTGGAGTTGAGCTACCTCAAGTTTTCACAATGTGAAAGTACCTGGAGGCATCCCTCCTCGTCCAACCTAACTTATTTCAGCTCTCTCTCTCTCTCTAACTGAACTTTGTAGTTTTGTAAATTGTAACTTTTGCTGCTTCACGAGTAACTACAATTTGTTCATTGCAACTCCCTAGTAACTTCTTCACATATGCTTTACTTATTCATTTAGGGGGTAAGCAAGGGATTAGTAGCAGAGAGATTACTCACCTCAATGAAGGAAAAAGGGTTGCTGCCCGACTTTGTTTTATGCATCGGGGATGATCGATCTGATGAAGATATGTTTGAAGTGATCAGTACTGCAGCGTCTGGACCTGCAAATTCTCTCTCACCAACTGCTGAAGTATTTGCCTGTACTGTTGGAAAGAAGCCTAGTAAAGCCAAATATTATTTGGATGATACTGCAGAGATCGAACGTTTGATGCAAGGGTTAGCGTCGGTATCGGAACAGGCAGTAACCACGAGTGGAAGTTCACTTACAGGATAGAGATGTGGGAGGTAAGATTTTTTCTGTGCACCTTGGAATGCCCTTTTGAGGTAACCTGGTTTTGAGGTTTTAGGCAAATATTTAGTGGTTCATGTTTCATTTATTAACGCTTTGTACTGTTGGCATGTTCTGTTTTGGTGGTAACATGTTTATGCTGTTTTGTTTCAAGTTTACTGGACATGTATATATGGTTATTTAATGGCTTATTTCCTGGACTTGTTGAATTGATATCTGATGGTGCCTCTTTTAAAGGGGGATTCTTATAACTGGGGAAATGTTCTACTTTGCATTACCTGGTTTTAAAGTGGATTTTTTTTTTTTGCGGCGGGGGGGGGGGGGGGGGGGGGGGGGGGGGGGGGGGGGGGGCGGCTGTGTTTTGTATTGGTTCAAATCTGGTTGTTTGGAAATCATAATTTGGAGATTTTAATGTCTGGTTAGCCCTAAGAATCCTAGATGGGTCCATTTTGGCTATTCGCTGTAGATATGTTTTATTGAATCGCTATTCGCTACAAATTTGGATGGATTGTAGAGAAAAAAACATTTATATTCATAAGAATCTCCTGCTCATAACTCTAAAATTACTGGACATATTGATAATTATGAATTTGGCTGAATTGCAGAAAAATGACATCTATATCCATAGAAGACTAAACTCTTCTCATGTGTTATTAGTCTTAAAACATTATAATAGATAACAACAGAAAGTGTCTCAAATTGTTTGTTTTAGGTATTTCAGCTCTGATACGATTTCCTGTTCTGGTTTCCAGAGAAGACAGGAAGGCCCTTGCTATCCCTTTGAGTATATTGCCAATAATTTCTGTGTCATTTTCCCCTCTACCAAATCGTTTCTTTTAAAATTTCTTTAAATAGTTATTTACAATTTTGTGTTCCAATTTAATTTTGAGGTTGCGAGAAAAGCCTAGATGGGACAATTTTCGAGTTGATTTTGGTCCAAAAGTCACTTGCATAGACTTTCAACATTGCTGATCCACTTTCAATTTAATTTTGAATTCGCCAAAAAGCCCTAGATGGGACAATTTTCGAGTTGATTTTGGGCCAAAAATCACTTGCATAGTCTTTCATCATTGATGCTCACATTTGATTTACTTTGCCTTAAAAAAAAAAAGAGGAAAATACAAAGACCACAGAAACTAGACTTGCATTCATATATGATTCAGAAGTTTGTAAAAGAGCAAATAGCCTTGATCCAAAATTTTGGGGTGGGCTACATGATTCAGAACTAATGTAGTTATCTATATGCGGTAGTGTTATATATTATAAAAAGCAGTGGATGTAATAATAGTATATGAAGACAAACTATGTAACGATAGTCTTGGATGGAGGGATATAGAGTGCCCCATTCGAGTATGAGATACCAAATCAAGTTTAAACTAGAAGTAATCTTCTATGAACATGATTATTGCTTACAGACTACATGCACATCTCAAATCACTCTCGACAAGGAGTTCATGGAACTGGTCTGCATCAAAAAGCGCTCTCCCACTCTGTTAAGAATCTTTCAACTTATCAATGTACTACTGTAAACAAAACTATATCTATCAAAATCACGGCCATTTGAATACATGTGAAAGTAGTACGTGCGGGAAGCACAAAGTCTACAGATAAATCTACACTATTTGTATTGATATGATGATAAGATGGTGGAAACTGGACCATTTCTGATGGTAATAGCTGATTGAGGGAGACTGCACGAATATGGGGTAATGCACAAGACTGCTACAATTGATTTCAGAATCCTTTCCCAAGATTTGTGTAATTTGTTATAACGCACGCGCATCAGACTTGCTTTCTATTTAACTAATAACCAACCCCCCCCCCCCCCCCCCCCCCCCCCCCCCCCCCCCCCCCCCCCCCCCCCCCCCCCCCCCCCCCCCCCCCCCCCCCCCCCCCCCCCCTCTCTCTCTCTCTCTTATGAACCATGAATGCATATGAACCAATGGTTTTAACCATTTGATGTCAAGGAGATCTGGTAATGGGGCACGTTTTCTCGGAACACATCCAAGGCGGAATACACCTTTACACCAGATTCCGAACGGGTGCATAGACCAGGGTGCAGCAAATTCCAATTTAATTACTGAGTTTATGATGTGTTAGAAAAGAGAAAACACATATAACATACGTGTATATTTTTTTGATAGTCTATACCTTAGTTGTAGTATTGAAGAGGTTGATTCTGTACACTTTGTTTTCCCATCAAGGTCGTGAAATGCAAGTCATGGTGCATATGTAAACAATTATCAGGTGTCCTATGAATCACACAGATATTTTTCACCTCAATGCCACGTCAATGTTCAATACTGGCTTTCTCAGACATGAGTATAACACGCACACACGTATAGACTGCTGGCCACAAATTCGTCATTCAATGCATACACAAAAATCACAGGCATGCATAAGGACACGAAAAAGATAAACCATAACATAATACTACAAGCAAATTAATCTAATATTGGTTTGGTGAAACGGTTGGGGAAACGGTGTCATTTGTAGTCGTTGAAACTCCTCACGATCAGCTTGTTGTATGGTGGTAGATCCTACATGGCGAGGAACTCCACACACAGTTCACACTTTCAAGACCTCGGATCGATCCCAAGTAGTAAATGGTAAAGAACTAGAAAGAGAACTTCTTTCTCCTTCAAGGGAAATTGGGAGATTGTATTGAGATCAATCTCGTAGTAAATGGTAAAGAACTAGAAAGAGAACTTCTTTCTCTTTCAAGGGAAATTGGGAGATTGTATTGAGATCAATCTCTCTATTATATCAGTGGAATTTTACAGCACATGCATATGACATACTTCAATCCTAGTCTCCACCCATCTATACATAGAGAGGCAAAGGAAAGATCTAAGTGACAAGTTGGATATAATCCAAATAGATCCAACACCTCCCATTAATTATAAGAGAGTGTATTTCTTCACAAGGAAAGACATCCACCACAAATCCTTAAGAGATTCATCTCTTGGATGCCAAGCCAACACCCCTAGGGGTTGGGTGACCTCTCTTATAGAGAAGATGGGTCCTAGTGGGCCCATCCAACTAACATCTTCTACTCACTCTTATGTCAGAATGTTCCCACTGTTTTAGTTCAATCTTTCCAAATATTTCCTTTCATTCGACTCATACCGGTTATGGGGTGTGCGACCATACGAGAGATAGACTTGATTAGTGAGCATAACTCCTACTACTCCGTGTTAAGGCAAGGAGAGAGCTACACCACCAAGTTTAGGCAAAAGGCGGTTATCTTCATTTTTGTTGTTCAGTCTTCCATGCCACATCAGGCTGAGCCTTCACCCTATACCTCGCGTATGGGCCCAAGACCTAGGGTGACACCTCAAAACTTACTACGATGTTGGGCCTTTGGCCATGACATCAACCCTCATATTCCCAGGATGTGATGCTGAAATCCCTATCCCCGAGCATGCACCACTATATCCAGTCATTTTGCCGCTTTTCTGACTGACATCGCATGTGTACTCTTACTTGTAGGCAACCTTTGATAGAAAACAACAAAAGTAGCTAACACTTGAGTCAAGATAGAATGTATTTCTACGAAAGGACTGACAGAGTTCTAGTTGCAATAACTGGTCACGTAGAGTTCATCTAATCCAAAGCTCATCCTATTCAGGCAGGTTGATTCTCTACATGCTATTGGTTGGCTCTTAGTACAAGTTTGTATGATCCTAGTGTGCTATGAAGAAGCATCCAAAATTCACTCAATTGGTGAATGCATGTCACTATCAACACACAGACTTAGACCAGTCCACCCTCATTGCCTTCTATCCCTGCACATCAACATCGTGTCGCTCCTAGTGCACAACAGATTTGGAGTTCACGTCCGGCTCTTATAAATACGAGGTTAGTTAATTAATGCTTCAGATTTGGATCTCATTCCGAGGGCGATTGTACAATGTGAACTATTCTTGGACTCGGTTCAAGGCGATCCCATAGTTCCTATGAGTAATCCTCTATTACATTCGTTCTCCAGGTCGAATCATTTGCACCGAGTTAGACTGGATCTCAACTTTCCCTCTCTCCATTGAAAGCGTCAAGGAGATATGGTAGAGAGTAAGCCATTCCATATACCTCACGATATGAACTCATTGTGTACAGTTCACAAATTTATAAATATCATAAAAACATTTTCAATGCACAAAAGAACCATTGAAAAACTCAGTGGGAAAGAAAAGTTTATGCGAAAAAACAATAATATATCCCAAACTCAAATCTATGTCTGAAGAGATCAATGTTTCCAAAACATGCACTTAAAACAACTAGTCACAGTTTGTAACAAAGCACAGTTACAACCTACGGAGCCCCATGGCTGCCACGTGATGCTCAAAAGTGTCCCGATCTAATGGTTTGGTGAGCGGATTTGCAACCATCTTTTTGGTTAGTAAGTAAACCAGATCAAGTTTAGCGTAGTGTTCTAATGAAGTGATCTCTCATTTGGATGTGTTTCGACCTACTTTGGTACTTAGGATCTTTTATTAGTGTCAGGGCAGACATACTATAAGAATATAGTGTGACAAGCTGTTTCCCACGACCTCGTCGATAAAGCCGCTTATAGAACCTCCTTAACCAAACAGCCTCATGAGCCACAGCAGCACTGGCGATGTACTCGACTTCCATGGTGGACAATACGACAAATGTTTGTTTCTTGCTTCACCATGAAATTGCTCTGCCAACAAAAGTGAACACGTATATCGAAGTAGATTTGCATTAATCTAAATCATTTCCCCAGTTCGCATCCACGTATCCCCTGAGATGGAGATCTCCACCTAGGTCGCATAGCTGATAATCTGCAGTCTTTTGTGGGTCTGCACAATGCATTTCGTTGCTTTCCAATGCTGCCTCACCATAATGGCTTTGGTATCCACTCATAACTCCCACTGCTAGGCAGATGTCCGGTCTGGTGCATAACATTGCGTACATCAAACTACTGACTGTGCTAGCATTGTAGCGCCTCGGATCCCACTACCGAAAATCCGTGACACAAGCAGAATCTTTCTCTTCAAATGCATCTCAACACAGTAATAGCACAGAAATTTTAAAAATTTTTATTGCCAAAATAAAATCATTACATCATCAATTACAATCTTTATCTTGTTCTTGGACAATGAATACAAATTACATTAAAGTATTACAAATACTACTCAAACATTCGCATGCCCTTCAGATCGGTAGTCAAATGATCTTCCACTGAAACTCCACTTGAGTGGTCAATCTGCTTTCCTGAGATGCGGCTTGTAGCCTGAATCTTCTGCTGTGCAACTCTGATATTCCTGCGCCTGCTCGAATGGTAGATAGGTACATAACTACTCCACTTGGATGCCCTGCTTGTCTTGAGTCCTCCTGCATTCGCGACCCAGGTATCGAACACCTAATTGAGTAGGCACGTCAGTACATATACTGACACAATGCTGATAAGAAAACAACGATCTCCAACTAGCAATCACAACCAGCCTTTAATGAAAACAGAAAGTGCATCCTAATTTCCTAGTGTCAGTGTATGCCATGGACCTTAAGTCTAATGCACAGTACATGTAGTACCCCGTATTTTTAAAATATTGTTTTGAGAATATTAAATGAGTTAAAATAGGTTTTTGGTGATTTAATGAATATTTATCTAAAAGTTTATCTTCTTATACGTGCAAAATACGTGCAAATATTTTCTCGGAGGTTCAAAAGCCAAGATTATTTTTGGGGAAAACTCATTATTTTTTATTTGAGATTATTTGTGATTTTTCTAGATTTTTCTGACGATGGTTGGACCCATTTGCAAATATTTCAAAAAGAAGGACTTTTGTGCAAAATTACCAAATGGGGGTGAAACTCCAGATTTTGGATTTTTGGGCTGGAAATAATGCCTAGTCAATTCAGGAGTAAAAAGTTACCTTTCGTTTCAACACATTTGATATATTTTACAAGTTTTGATAAAAGAGGATCTTTTTGCAAAATTGCTATTTGAAGGGATGAAATTGCAAAAGTTGTTTTCTGGGTTTTCCCTACAGTGCCAGCTGATGCCAGTGGGGGATCTTTTGATTTTTGTAACCCAATTAAATTGGTTTTAACTAATTTCCTAAGTATGGGGATCTATTTTTGTAAAGGTATATTTGAAAGGGAGTATTTTGCAAATGTACTCAAAAACCCTAGAATCTTTAATCCCAGGCCTATTTAAGGTGTAGTGCAGCCGTCATCTCGCTGCACAACACAGGAGATTTCTTATTATTTTGGAGTTCTAAAGAGAAGATCTTGGATTTCTTGCTAAGGAGAGGCTTTTCTTACTTTCTATTCGTCTTCGTTCGATTTCTTTCAACAAGGTTAGTGATATAATTATTTTGTTTTGTTCTTTGAATGTTGTATGTGGTGTTTCATCTATTAGAAAGCTTGCTAGGGTTTGGTATGAATATATATATGATGGATTGGATGAATTGATGAATTAAAATTGTATTATTTATGAAACTCTAAGTTATTTATGAGTAGAATTTGCATGTGGATGATTTGAGACTATTAAATAACCTAATATAAATCATGAGTAAGCTATTTCTTTTGGGTTAATGCTGATTTGATTGAGTATAGAGAAATGTTATGCCTAGATTGATTAAAGAAGAGATTTTGACTAATTATGAGGTTGGATGAGTGCAACTTGATTATGGTAATGTTAAATTTGTTTATGTTCATGAGTTAAAGATGGTGATTTGAGTTGAGAAAATTTTTAGAAGGACTAATGAATTAAAAGATCATGTCTTGAGGATTGGAGTTGTGATAACTAGATTTGGATTTGATGCTTTATGACTAAATTGGAGATTTTGTGATTTTATGAAGTTTTTACTTGGATTTGAATTGCTCAATTATTAAAGATTTAATCTGAACATTTGTCTATTTCTAAATTGATGAATTTCTGAAATTTCATTGGTGCACAAACTTGCATGAACACTATTACATGAATATCCTATTTTGTTGTTTCGAAGGAATTGAATCTTTAAGTGTTTTTGAAGATTTTGGTTATATCTAAGCATATTTTGGTATTAAAATAGTTTGGAACATAATACGAAGGTTTTTTGATGTATGATTGATTCTTAAAAACTTTATTTTGATATATGCACATATTCATGTTTCAATTTGAAGGAATTCATCAAAAAGCTATTTTTATCAATTCAAAGTGGTTTGATTGGTTTTGTGGACTCTTATATACTCTACAAGTCATATTTGATCATATCAGAAATATACTTTTTATAGATTTCGTTTTTATAAAGTAAATTTTCGTATCGGTTGAAACATGCACAACCCAAACTGCAGTCTGTAGGTGTGACAGTCGACTGATATGTTTCGACAGTCGACCTGTCGTTATCCTGGCTATAGTGTTATCTTGGAGTTTTGGATATTTCATACGGAATAGTCGACTGACCCATTTTTTCAGTCGACTGACTCTGCTCTGTTTTGATGTTTTCTCGAAGTTTTAGATTTTTGCTCTAGACAGTCGACCGATGACTTTTACAGTCGACCGTCATTACTTAGAATTATTTTTCTTGAAAAAAAGTTGGATTTTTGCTCTGGACAGTCGACCGATGACTTTTACAGTCGACTGCCATTACTTAGAATTATTTTCTTGAAGTACTGGTTTTTCGCTCTGGACAGTCGACCGACTCCGGTTTACAGTTGACTGTTACTGATGTTCCTTGAGTTATTCTGATGTTCTTTAAACGAGTGATTCTTTAAATGTTTTGGGGATCTATAACTTACTATTCTAACTATTATCTTTCTACAGAACATATGTTTACAAGATGTTTTATTATTGTGTTTGGATAGTTGAGTGTGAGTCTCTAGAGGTTGTGTGGGACCTTAGTATGCCAGCAGTTGAGTTATTGTGTTTTGGGCCTGTTGAGGCATATTTGTTGATCAGTTGTGGAGTTAAGTCCTGTAGGGTACACCATCTCTAGGAGGTTCATAATTAAATTAATTAACTTAAAAAGATAAGGACAGGCACTAGTAGTGATATGATGAATGAGAACATGGGTTATGGACCTCAGCATGGCTTGCGGTGTGAGATAATCCTCGGAATTATCCAGGTGTGAGTGAGATAGTCTCTGGAATTACCTGTGGTGTGGAATTGATCTTCGGAATTGTCAGGGTCGAGGCGACACTCATGTGGTATTCGTGTGATGATGTGCCATAGCTTGCGGTGTGGGGTATTCTCGAAGATTCCCAGGTGTGAGTGAAATAGTCTCCGGAATTATCTGTGGATAGAGTTTGACCTCCGGAATTATCGGGGCATGGGCTAATACTCACAGTTTACCTATATCTCGTAGTAGTCATCGTAGTAGGATTAATTGCATGGTGGGGGACTAAACCCGTATAAAGTGGAGACGCTAAGGGCTTGCACTAGACCTATGTAGAGTGGGATGCATAGAATCTGACAAGTACGCATTAGAGAGTCAACATATAGTATTGTGTTTTCTTGATTTGGTTTATGCATGTGTTTTTTTTTCTTTTTTTTTTTTTTTTTTTTTTCTGTTTTCTACACTTGACACTTAGTCTAGCTACACTTGTTGTTTTTTATGTTTCATTGTTATTTCTTAATTCATTTATTCTTGTCTTTTTTACCTGTTGTTTATAATTTCTTGTTTCATGTTCTATTTATGTTGCTTTGTTTTTATGTCACTCACACCGTTATGGCTGACCCCTGTAGTTTTGGGGGATTAGATTATCTATAGACTCACGTTTTTATAGGTAGTTGCTTGTAGCTTTAGATTTGGATGCTTGGGTTAGAATGAAGTTATGGCTTTTATAAAATTGTAAAGAAGGTGTTGTAATGAAAAGACTGTAATTCAAGGTATTTGTTTTTTCGCTGTGTTTTGTAATGAGCTAATATAATAAAGGTTGAAAGAAAAATTTATCTGTATTTTTTGGCTATGTTTACTATTATAATTGAAGTTGATGCTGGGAATTATGACACGTATTTCTGAAATATCATATCGAAACTTCGGGGCGCTACAGAGGTTGGTATCTGAGCACGTTTCAATAATAATGATAAACATGGTATAAAAATAAACCTAGGTGTGGACACTAGAGCGTGAGTACCTAGGTGTGGACATTAGAGTGTGAGTATCATATAGAGTTAAAATATGATGTTTTGTTTTGGGGGTATGGGTTGGTTTTGCCATGGGGTATTGATGTGAATATGAATTGTGTTATGATGCTCTAACTTTACCCTCGTTTTCCAATATTCAGAAAGATAGCAGAACCCTGGACCAGAAATGGTGCTAATGGTGATGGGGCTGGTAGTTCCCATGGGACTGGACTTGATCTTGAGACAGTGATCGCCACGGTGTATCAGACCTTGAACGCATTCATGGCAGCTAATATGGCGCAGAATCAGAACCAGAATCAGAATCATGGGGTTGGACCAGTATTTGTTAATGCTAATCCTATCAAGCAGGTTGAGTCCTTCAAGAGGATGAAGCCGCCAGTGTTTGAGGGGCAGTCTGATCCGAATGAGGCTGATGACTGGATTAGATAGATGGAGATGGTCTTCGAAGTCTTGGAGACCCTAGAAGTCAATAAGGTGAAATTGGCTGCTATGCAATTAGAGAAGGATGCTGGCGTCTGGTGGCAGTCAGTGAAGAGAACCTTTGGAGATCAGCAAGTGACTTGGGAAGCTTTTATGGATGAATTCAGGGATCGTTTCTTCCCTCTGGAGAGAAGAAGGCAATGAAATTCTTGAATCTACAACAGGGCGACATGACAGTGCGTAAATATGAGACTGAGTTCGCTCAGCTGTCAAGGTATGCACCGGAGCTGATTGTTAATGAAGCGAAGAAGTCCAAGAAATTCGAGCAGGGCTTAAGGTCGAATTTGAGGTCGAGGATGATTCATTTGGGCATAAGAAGGTTTGATAAGCTGGACAGGAGAGCAGCAACGACAGAAGAGGATATGGATCAGTTCCAGAAGAAGAAAGAGACCTGGAACAGGAATAAGAGGCCAGCAACTAGTCAGAGTGGGAAGAAATTCCCAGTGAAGCAGAGTAAGTTCAGTAAGTCAGAACAGAGGGCACCTGCATCTCAGGAGGTGATTTGTTACTACTGCAAGGAGGCAGGTCACTACAGGTCAGCGTGTCCCAAGTTGGCAAAGCAGACTTGTTTTCAGTGTGGGCAAGCGAGGAATTCTAAGCCCTAGTTCAAGCGGAGGCAAATTTCAGAGACAAGGGCGAGTGTTCGCATTAACGGAGGAGAATGTGGGCAACTCAGAAGATGTGATTCAGGGTATGCAAGAATTTTGAATTTTTATTTTATTCAATGTATTAAGTAAAACTTTGTTTGAGAATAAATTGGAGATTTGAGTATCATTCTTCATGTAACAGGATTTGTTTTGGTTAATAGAATTAAAGCAAAAGTTTTATTTGATACTAATTCTTCACATACTTTTGTGTCGCCCAATTTTGCAAAGGTCCTAGGTGTGGAGGCTAAGTTGTTTCTAGGCAGGGTCTTGTCAGTGGGAACGCCGTCAGGTGAAGAATTGATTGTTGATGATATTACAAGGGCTGTGATATCGAGATTGGCGGGAGATTATTCGGCATTGATCTTATTGAGCTGCAAGTCTTAGGTGTGGATGTGATCGTGGGCATTGATTGGATGGCAATATATGATGCCACAATTGAATACAAGCAGAAAGAGGTATTAGTGAAAGCACCAGGTGGTCCCGCAGTGACTTTTCAAGGGAAGAAGAAGGTTTCGAGAGTGGCTGCAGTGGTATCCAAGTTGATGATTCCAGATGAAGTCCGAGGCATTCCAGTTGTGAGGGATTTTCCTACTGTGTTCTTGGAGGATTTTCCAGAATTACCACCGCAGCGAGATGTGGAGTTTTGTATTAATGTTCAGATGGGGAGTGCTCCGATTTCTAAAGCTCCGTACAGGATGGCACCTGTAGAGCAGGATGAGGTGAAGAAGCAGATTGAGGAATTGCTGAGTAAGGGTTTTATTAGGCCGAGTTCTTCACAGTGGGGTGCACCAGTGTTGCTGGTCAAGAAGAAGGATGGGTCAATGAGGATGTGCATTAACTATCGGAAGTTGAATAGGGTGACTATTCAGAACAAGTATCTGCTTCCACAGATTGATGATCTGTTCGACAGGCTTCGAGGAGCAGCTATGTTTTCGAAGATTGATTTGAGATCAGGGTATCATCAGGTTCGAGTCAAGGAGGAAGATGTGAGTAAAACAGCTTTCAGGACTCGTCATGGGCTCTATGAGTTTTTGGTGATGCTATTCGGATTGACGAATGCACCGACAGTATTCATGGATCTGATGAATTGGATTTTGAGGCCATTTGTTGACTCCTTCGTGGTTGTTTTCATCGATGATATTTTGGTGTATTCGAAGTCGGAGGAGGATCATTCTATGCACTTGACAGAGGTATTATAGAAATTGCAGGAGCATAACTTGTATGTCCAAGTTGTCGCAGTGTGAGTTTTGGAAGTTTGAGGTAGCTTTTCTTGGTCACATCCTTTCTAAGGAGGGAGTGGCCACTGATCCTCAGAAGGTTGAAGCAGTGAAGGATTGGCTCAGGCCAACGATGTGAAGGAAGTCAGGAGTTTCTTGGGTTTGGCTGGATACTACAGGAGATTCATTCATGGTTATTCTCAGATTGCAGTTCCTTTGACAGGTTTGACTCGGAAGAATGTTGCATTTACATGGACTGATAAGTGTGAGTCGAGTTTCCTTGAGCTAAAGGAGAGGTTGACGGCTGCACCTATCTTAGCTTTGCCACAAGCTGGGAAGGATTATGATATCTACAGTGATGTGTCTCTCAGAGGTTTGGGGTATGTCTTGATGTAAGAAGGCAAGGTTATTGCCTACGGTTCGAAGCAGTTGCGTCCGTATGAGAAGAATTATCCGACGGATGATCTGGAGCTAGCAGCTATTATTTTTGCCTTGAAGCAGTGAAGACATTATGTATATGGTGAGAAGGTCAACATGTATACTGACCACAAGAGTCTGAAGTATATTTATCAACAGAAGGATCTAAATCTTCGGCAGAGGAGGTGGTTGGAAGTGTTGGAAGACATTCGTCCTGAGATTAAGTATCATCCGGGCAAGGCGAATGTGGTAGCTGATGGACTTAGCAGGAAGAGTAGTTTATCGAGTTTGATCACTACTCGGAGTGAGTTGGTAGCAGAGATTGATTCGGGCAGGTATCGAGGTGGTACTGCAGAGTTTAGGGGGCGTCTTTGGCTCAGTTGAGGCTGCAGCCTTCTTTGAGAGAGAGGATTGTGGAAGGTCAGAAATCAGATGCAGAAATCCAGAAGATTTTGCAACAGGTTTCCGATGGCAAGTTGTCAGAGTTCCGTGTCCAAGATGGAGTGCTATGGATAGGTGAGAGGTTGTGTGTCCCGGAGAATGCAGACTTGAGAGAGAGCTATCTTGCAGGAGGCACACAGTACTTTATTGTCAGTACATCCTGGAGGCACAAAGATGTACAAGGACATCAAACAACACTTTTGGTGGTCCGGTATGAATAGAGATGTGGCAGATTTTGTGGCGAGGTGTCTGACTTGTCAGCAGATCAAAGCAGAAAATCAGAGACCTGGAGGTTTTTTACAACCGTTGCCCATTCCGGAGTGGAAATGAGAGAATATCAGTATGGATTTCATCAAGGGTTTGCCACGGTTCCGTTCAAAGGGCAATGACTCGATTTGGGTTATTGTGGACCGTTTGACCAAATCAGCTCACTTTTTGGCCATGAAGATTACTTGGTCGTTGGAGAAGTTGGCGGAACTGTATATAGGTGAGATTGTGAGACTTCATGGAGTTCCTGTGTCGATTGTTTCCGATAGGGATGTGAGGTTCACTTCGAGGTTTTGAAAGATTCTGCAAGAGGTTTTGGGTACCAGAACTGATTTCAGTACCGCTTTTCATCTGCAGACTGATGGTCAGACAGAAAGGGCGAATCGAGTATTGAAGGATATGCTGAGGGCTTGTGTTATGGAATTCGGTGGTAGTTGGGAGAGGTACTTGGCATTGGTTGAGTTTGCTTATAACAACAGTTACCATGCGAGTATCGGGATGGCTCCGTATGAGGCACTGTACGGAAGGAAGTGCAGGACAGCCTGTTTGTTGGTATGAGGTTGGCGAGAGGCAGATGTTTGGGCCCGAGATTGTGCAGCAAACATCGGAGAAGATTGAGTTGATTCGCAAGAGGTTGGTTGAAGCTCAAAGTTGGCAGAAGAGTTATGTAGACACTCGAAGAGGGGACTTGGAGTTTGAGGTTGGGGATGCAGTTTTCCTCAAGGTGTCTCCGACCAAGGGAGTGATCAGGTTTGGTAAGGGAGGCAAGTTGGCACCAAGGTATATTGGGCTATATAGGATTTTGGGGCTGATTGGTAAGACGGCATATAGGCTGGAGCTTCCAGAGGAGTTGGCGCAAGTACATGATGTGTTCCATGTGTCGCTGTTGAAGAAGTATGTGCCAGATCAGAGTCATCAGTTGGTGGAGGTTCCTGAAGGTCTAAAGGTGAACTTGAGTTACAAGGAACAGCCTGTAGAGATCGTTGATCGTAGAGAGAAGGATCTAAGGAGCAAGGTGATACCTATGGTCAAGGTGTTGTGGAGGAATCAGCAGTTCGAGGAGGCTACTTGGGAGCCGGAGGATCACATGCAGAAGGATTTCCAGCTTTTTGTATGAATGTATTCCTTTTGTGTGATTGTATTCCTTCTTGATGGTTGTACTTTCGAGTGAGTTGTATTTCTTTTATTTGATTATGTTCTCAAGTGCAACTGTATTCTTTGAAGTATGTTTCCATTCATGAGATTTGCATTCCTTTAGTTCGTATATTTGTTTGGACCCAATTAGTGGTAGTTCTGAGGACATAAATCTTCTAAGAAGGGAGTGAGGTAGTACCCCGTATTTTAAAAATATTGTTTTGAGAATATTAAATGAGTTAAAATGGTTTTTGGTGATTTAATGAATATTTATGAAAAAATTTATCTTCTTACACGTGCAAAACACGTGCAAATGTTTTCTCGGGAGGTTCAAAAGCCAAGATTATTTTTGGAGAAACTCATTACTTATTATTTGAGATTATTTGTGATTTTTCTAGATTTTTCTGACGATGATTGGACCCATTTACAAATATTTCAAAAAAAGAACTTTTGTGCAAAATTACCAAATGGGGGTGAAACTCCAGATTTTTGGATTTTTGGGCTGGTCAATTCAGGAGTAAAAAGTTACCTTTCGTTTCAACACATTTGATATATTTTACAAGTTTTGATAAAAGAGGATATTTTTGCAAAATTGCTATTTGAAGGGATGAAATTGCAAAAGTTGTTTTCTGGGTTTTCCCTACAGTGCCAGCTGCTGCCAGTGGGGGATCTTTTGATTTTTGGAACCCAATTAAATTGGATTTAACGAATTTCCTAGTATGGGGATCTATTTTTGTAAAGGTATATTTGAAAGGGAGTATTTTGCAAATGTACTCAAAAACCCTAGAATCTTTAATCCCGGCCTATTTAAGGTGTAGTGCAGCCGTCATTTCACTGCACAACACAGGAGATTTCTTATTTCTTATTATTTTGGAGTTCTAAAGAGAAGATCTTGGATTTCTTGCTAAGAGGAGCTTTTCTTACTTTCTATTCGTCTTCGTTCGATTTCTTTCAACAAGGTGAGTGATATAATTGTTTTGTTTTGTTCTTTGAGTGTTGTATGTGGTGTTTCATCTATTAGAAAGCTTGCAAGGGTTTGGTATGAATATATATATGATGGATTGGATGAATTGATGAATTAAAATTGGATCATTTATGAAACCCTAAGTTATTTATGAGTAGAATTTGCATGTGGATGATTTGAGATTGTTAAATAACCTAATATAAATCATGAGTAAGCTATTTATTTTGGGTTAATGCTGATTTGATTGAGTATAGAGAAATGTTATGCCTAGATAGATTAAAGAAGAGATTTTGACTAATTATGAGGTTGGATGAGTGCAACTTGATTATGGTAATGTTAAATTTGTTTATGTTCATGAGTTAAAGATGGTGATTTGAGTTGAGGAAATTTTGAGAAGGACTAATGAATTAAAAGATCATGTCTTGAGGATTGGAGTTGTGATAACTAAATTTGGATTTGATGCTTTATGACTAAATTAGAGATTTTGTGATTTTATGAAGTTTTTACTTGGATTTGAATTACTCAATTATTAAAGATTTAATGTGAACATTTTTCTATTTCTAAATTGATGAATTTGTGAAATTTCATTGGTGCACAAACTTGCATGAACACTATTACATGAATATCCTATTTTGTTGTTTCGAAGGAAATTGAATCTTTAAGTGTTTTTGAAGATTTTGGTTATATCTAAACATATTTTGGTATTAAAATGGTTTGAAACATAATACGAAGGTCTTTTGATGTATGATTGATTCTTAAAAACTTTATTTTGATATATGCACATATTCATGTTTCAATTTGAAGGAATTCATCAAAAATCTATTTTTATCAATTCAAAGTGGTTTGATTGGTTTTGTGGACTCTTATATACTTTACAAATCATATTTGATCATATCAGAAATATACTTTTTATAGATTTCGTTTTCATAAAGTAAATCTTCGTATCGGTTGAAACATGCACAACCCAAACTGCAGTCTGTAGGTGTGACAGTCGACTGATCTGTTTTCATAGTCGACCGTCGTGATCCTGACTGTAGTATCATCTTGGAGTTTTGGAATTTTCGCGAGGAACTGTCGACTGACCCATTTTTACATTCGACTGACTCTGCTCTATTTTGACGTTTTCTCGAAGTTTTGGATTTTCACTCTGGACAGTCGACCGATGACTTTTACATTCGACCGTCATTACTTATAATTATTTTTCTTAAAAAAAGTTGGATTTTTACTCTGGACAGTCGACCGATGACTTTTACAACCGACTGCCATTACTTAGAATTATTTTCTTGAAGTGCTGGTTTTTTGCTCTGGACAGTCGACCGACTCCGGTTTACAGTTGACTGTTACTGATGTTCCTTGAGTTATTCTAATGTTCTTTAAATGAGTGATTCTTTAAATGTTTTGGGGATCTATAACTTACTATTCTAATTATTATCTTTCTACAGAACATATGTTTTCAAGATGTTTTATTGTTGGGTTTGGATAGTTGAGTGTGAGTCTCTAGAGGTTGTGTGGGACCCTAGTATGTCGGCAGTTGAGTTATTGTGTTTTGGGCCTGTTGAGGCATATTTGTTGATCAGTTGTAGAGTTAAGTCCAGGTAGGGTACACCATCTCTAGGAGGTTCGTAATTAAATTAATTTAACTTAAAAAGATAAGGACAAGGCACTAGTGGTGATATGATGAATGAGAACATGAGTTATGGACCTCAGTATAGCTTGCGGTGTGAGATAATCCTCGGAATTATCCAGGTGTGAGTGAAATAGTCTCCGGAATTACCTGTGGTGTGGGATTGATCTCTGGAATTATCGGGGTCGAGGAGACACTTATGTAGTATTCATGTGATGAGGTGCCATAGCTTGCGGTGTGGGGTATTCACGAAGATTCCCAGGTGTGAGTGAAATAGTCTCCGGAATTATCTGTGGATAGAGTTTGATCTTCGGAATTATCGGGGCATAGGCTAATAGTCACAGTTTACCTATAGTAGTCATCGTTGTAGGATTAGTTGCTTGGCGGGGGACTAAACCCTATAAAGTTGAGACGTTAAGGGCTTGCACTGGACCTATGTAGAGTGAGATGCATAGAATCTGACAAGTACGCATTAGAGAGTCAACATATAGTATTGTGTTTTCTTGATTTGGTTTATGCATGTGTTTTTTTTCTGTTTTCTACACTTGACACTTAGTCTAGCTACACTTGATGTTTTTCATGTTTCATTGTTATTTCTTAATTCATTTATTCTTGTCTTTATTACCTGTTATTTATAATTCCATGTTTCATGTTCTATTTATGTTGCTTTGTTTTCATGTCACTCACACCTGTTATGGCTGACCCCTATAGTTTTGGGGATTAGGATTATCTCTAGCCTCATGTTTTTACAGGTAGTTGCTTGTTGCTTTGGATTTGTATGCTTGGGTTAGAATGAAGTTATGGCTTTTGGAAAATTGTAAAGAAGTTGTTGTAATGAAAAGACTGTAATTCAAGGTGTTTGTTTTTCCGCTCTGTTTTGTAATGACTAATGTAATAAAGGTTGAAAGAAAAATTTATCTGTATTTTTTGGCTATGTTTACTATTATAATTGAAGTTGATGCTGGAAATTGTGCCACGTATTTCTGAGATATTATATCAGAAATTCGAGCGCTACAGTACACAATGTACAGAAAACAGATGCACTTAGTCTAATGTCAGCAAGACTTTGGACACGCATGCATTCCCATACTACATACGCTCCAAATCTAAGCCGTCTTCTCTAGTTTCAGGGTTTCAAATCCTCGTCATGCATTGCATTATACTATTGTACACTTCCTATTCCCGTCATAACGTGGCTGGTAAGGCATATAGTTTGGGTCAAGTCCCGTTATTGCGAATAAGTAGTAGTGATTATCTCACCAAAAGCCATGACGAACTACAAGGTACACCACGTACCAAGTTGGCACCGAGACTGATGGGGGACCATACCCATGGTTCGTCAGTCACCAACATAGTACAGGAAACATCCCATTCTTATCACCGATATCTTGGAAATTAACAGAATGAGGTACACAAACTCATCACGTACCCCTACGAAAAGAAGAGACAACCCAGGTTATCACTGCCTAGTGCTGGCCCTTAGAACAAATCGGATTATAGGGTATCACCCCTAACACCAACTCGATCCTCAAGCGAAAGAACAAGAAAATAATCTAGTCACCCCAAACATACTATTCATCCAATCTCATCTAATGTAACACCCTAGAATTTTAAATAATGTTTTTGAGATTAGTAAATGAATTAAAGTGATTTTGGTGATTTAATAAACGATTTTTCTGAAATTTATCTTTTTGCACGTGCAAAATACGTGCAAATATTCTCTTAGAAAACTCAAAATCAGAAAATATTATGGGAAAACCTAATATTTATTAGTAGGTATTATTTGTGAATTTTCTATATTTTTTTGATATTTATTTGGCATGTTTGCAAATATTACAAAAAGAAGGGCTTTTGTGCAAAATTACCACTTGAGGTAAAACTCTAGATTTTTGGATTTCTGGGTTGGGCATGATGGCCAGTCAACTCAGGAACAAAGATTTTAAAATTTATTCTAATATCTTTGGCTTATTTTGCTAATTTATTAAAGAAGGGTCTTTTTGCAAAATTGCTACTTGGAGGCAAAAATTACAAAATCGATTTCCTGGGTTTGATATTGGTGCCGAACAGATCTGGGGAGGATATTTTGATTTAATATCAACTAAATTTGTTAATCTAGTTACCTACTATAAAGGATCCATATATGTAAAGATATATTCTAAAGGAATAGTTTGCAAATCTTCTCAAAACCCTAATACATCAGATTTTGACTATTAAACGGCTGCTACAGCCATCTCTTTTCTGCACCAAACAAAAGCATTCTTTTATTAATAATTTCTTGGATTTTCGAAGCGAGGATCTTTGGATTTTTGCGAAAGGAGGAGCTTTTCTTATTTCTTTATTATCGTCACTGAATCTTCATTAAGGTGAGTGATATGAATTTGATTTCTTGTTGTTCTATGCATGTTAAATATGATGATTTGTCTAGTAGAATGCATGTTAGATGATTGTGTAATTATATAATGAATAAATTGATGAATGAGTAATTAAAAATAGAACTTTTATGAATAATATGCAATGGATGTTTAAATCTACTGTATAGATGATCTTAAGAATGTTAAGAACTTAGGAGAACTCATGGGTATGCTGTTTTCCTTATATTCTTGCTGATTTGATCATATAAGTTGAGATTTGTATGAGTAGATAAAGATGGATTTTTTTTTGACTGTTTGTATGTATATGTATGTAATATGTTGATGTTTTGATAATGGGAACTTGATGAAAAAATTGTTGTAGAAGCATATTGTTGCCGCTGATTTCGGTGAGGGGGTAATCAGATGAATTTGTGGGTTCGTGAGGAATCGAAGAGGTCAAACCTGACCACTTCCACTGTTGGTAGGCTGGCTCCTTGGTGCTGCCGCTGACCTGCACAAAGTTCGAAACACCGGGGTTGATCCCGGCGATGAACCCTCCGACGCTCTTGTCAATACTCAGAAAAGAAAATCAAAAAAGCTTTAGGTAGGAAAAGAGTGATCACCTTGTAACGATAGGAGGTAGGGGGTTTTTATAGTCTCCGTGGGGATCTGCTTTGAGATAAGAACGAATCTCTACTTCCTGGTGTGGCTGGATAGAAGTGGTTAGAACCACCCCCTAAGGATAAGGACGGATCAAGATTTCTCCATATCCTTCTGAACTGTCTCTCAACAGGGTTGGGACTCGTTCTCGGCTGAACAGATCCGTTCATGGGTTATTGGGCCCTAGAGAAGAGACCCAGTTCCCATTCCGAACTCGTCTGTAGGTGAAATTACCGTTTTACCCCTATGAACTTTGAGATTCGTGCTCAATTTGAACGGTTCTAATTTAACCCCATTTTAGCTATATCACGAGCCCCCACTCCTAAAGACTGTTTCCTACCTTTGGGGAGTACTCTTGCTGTTTCAATGGCGTACAAGACTTTATCGGTGTTCTTAAAGGGGGTTCGAATCTTGTTCGAGAGGTTACGGTGTTTTTCTGAGCTGGTAACATGCCCAAGATTATTCTTAGGCTCTTCTGGGTTTTTAGAGATTTTTCTCAATTTTTATATTATTTTTCGAATCATTTATTCAATTTTGCAAAGCGATGATTTATTTTCCGAGAGCACTAATTAATTCTTCTAACCAATAATTATTTACCCAGAGGCTCAAAAATAATTCCCCAAATTTATAATTATTTTTTAAGAATTTTTAATTAATTTTTCAGAATTTTTAATCAATTTTTTTTGCAATTTTTAAATGTATAATTCGAATTAATTAATAAAAAATAGAACTAATCATGGTATTAATGACATGGATGAATCTGGGACGTCCATCGCCTACTGGCGAGAATATCAGAACGATTTGTGGGTAGATCTGAGCTTTGGTGATGTGGCTGAATCAGTGGCGCTCATCAGACTCAGGCGAGAACTTCCAAGAGATCGGACGGCTCTCTAGACACGAAGGCATTCTTTTCCCCCATTCGGGGGTCGGTGGCAAGAACGCTCGGCACCTGTCGCTGACCCCCTTTAGCCACTTCGGTAGGTTGACACGTGTCTGGATGGAGACCGAGTTCGAAAGGTTTTGGCGTATGTTGCCTAGGTCGAGAGGGACCTCGAGAGGATGACACGTGTCTGGGTTGACCGTTGATCGTTAACCGTTGACTAGTCAGAGGATTTTCTCGCATTTGGATGTCGGTGGCAAGAGCGCTCGGCACAGGTTGCCGAAGTCCAAGAGTGATTTTTTCTCACATTTGGGCGTCGGTGGCAAGAGCGCTCGGCACAGGTTGCCGAAGTCCAAGAGAGATTTTTTCTCACGTTTGGACGTCAGTGGCAAGAGTGCTCGGCACAGGTTGCCGAAGTCCAAGAGAGATTTTTTTCTCACGTTTGGACGTCGATGGCAAGAGCGCTTGGCACAGGTTGCTGAAGTCGAAGAGAGATTTTTTCCGACGTTTGGACGTCGGTGGCAAGAGTGCTCGGCACAGCTTGCCGAAGTCCAAGAGATTGATTTTTTTCACATTTGGACGTCGGTGGCAAGAGCACTCGGCACAGGTAGCCGAAGTCTAAGAGGTTGATTTTTCTCACATTTGGACGTCAGTGGCAAGAGCACTCGACACAAGTTGCCGAAGTCCAAGAGAGATTTTTTCTCACGTTTGGACGTCGGTGGCAAGAGTGCTCGGTGCAGGTTGCCGAAGTCCAAGAGATTGATTTTTCTCGCATTTGGACGTTGGTGGCAAGAGCGCTCGGTACAGGTTGCCGAAGTCCAAGAGATTTTTTCTCACGTTTGGACGTCGGTGGCAAGAGTGCTCGGCACAGGTTGCGGAAGTCCAATAGATTAATTTTTTTCGCATTTGGACGTCGGCGTCAAGAGTACTCGGCACAGGCTGCCGAAGTTCAATAGATTGGCACGTAGCGCGCTAACCGTTGGATCGTTGACCAGTCAAAGGCCTGTTGACTTTCTTGTTGTCTTGCGGTTGATGGGCCGGGCTTTTGAATTTTTGAAGGCCGTTTGTCTCGATTTGCGTGAAACTTCTATTAAACTTCACCCCCACTCCTCACTTGCTCATTTCTCGAGTTTTTACTCAGGCGACTAGTTTTCACTAGCGAGAGCTTCAGGCGAGAATTTACCGACTTCTGGTGATCTTTCTGACCGTCGCTGTCAATTCAAGGTAACTCAACACTTAGCTTATTTTTTAGAAAAATGTCTAGCTTATTGCCGAGGCCAAAGACCTCCCCTCCTCTCGCTCATGAGCCGACCTCGACACAAGCTCTTCCAATCGACAAGGGGAGAGCCATAGAAGGGCCCTCTTCGGTCGTAGTGGAGACAGTAGTTGAGAACCCACGGAGGATGGGGGAGTTCTGACCGAACTTCAGAGAATATCAACAGAGGGTTGCCCGGGGTTCTGAGAATATCAACGCTGGTTGCCCCGGGTTCTGACCGAACTTCAGAGGGTTCGGGAACTGCCGGAGGAGCATGCTGATCGAATCATGTACGGAATGGGGCGAAGCTTCGAAGAGAATGCCGCAAGGGAGACTTTGGAGGTCGACGATACCATTTTTATACTCAGCAAGGCAGACCTGGCCTCAACTCGGGAGTGCTTTCAGATCCCCGAGGAGTTCGAGCTGATGTTGCTCGGAGTTGGAGGGAGGGCAAATTCCCCCATGCCTGTAAATATGTGTTTCTGGCCGGTCAACTTTTTCATAGCCGGGGCACGGCTACCTCTCCACCCCTTTGCTGTCAAGGTGCTGCAGTGGTTCCGGACTAGTCCAATTCAGCTCATGCTGAAAGGGTGGAGGGTGATCAACGGGTTCATCCTCCACTGTCAGGTGGCGGAGATTGAGCCGGATCTGAGAGTGCTCCGGACGCTCTACCGGCTTCATCAGCAACACAAGTCAGAGTTCAGGTTTTACCTGGCTCCGAGGCACGGCACCAGACTCGTCAGCTAGCCCGGACTCGATAAAGCACTGGAGGGACAAGTACTTTCTCATCCGGATTCGAGAGCCGTGGAGCATCCCGATGACCTGGGTTGAAGAGGTGTCGAAGTGAGTGAGGGAGAGTCAGGTACTTTACCCCGATCAAGAAGATAAGGTTCGGACTCTTCTCGGCCGACCGAAGCTCGATTGGAGGGACCTAACGGAGGATGTGCTCTTCAGGGGGGGTCTTAGCCGCATAAACCCCAGTATGCGGCCTATTTTTTTCCTTTTTTATTTTTGGGTTTAGTTTGCTTGTGCGTAATCAACTCTTTCTTTTGTGCAGAAACTATGGACTTCGACTCCATGCTGGCGCAACGCAGGTTTATGAGCAGCAAGGCCCCGAAGAAGAGGAAGAGGGTCATCTCGAAGGTGTCTTATCCGAGATTGAAGACTGTCTCCTCAGCGGTAGAGCAGGTAGCCATGCCGGCCACTGTGGTCCAGAGGCCACTAACCCTCGCGGTGACTTCGACTTCGGCAGGGACAGGGGCCTTCCCCTTAGCTACCACTTTGGGTATGGAGGCTGCGCCTCTGACGGCCGAGGCCGAGGTGTTCCTGATCGAGGAACACAAAAAGATCTTCGTCTCGGATTGGCAGGTCCGGAAGCTCGACGGTTTCCATGGTGACTCAACGTCGAGTTTGCAGGCGGTTCGGCATCTGGCGACGCCGAAGGACAATGTCACCATGGATGCCGGTGGAGTAGGGAACGATGCAGTCGAGATCGCTCGAGCCGCAGTATCGGTAAGAATTGCTTCGTCAGAGTGTAGTTGTATACTTGTACCCTTTCCTAGTTCTCAATGTGACTGTTTTCTTTTTTGCAGATAACTTGCCACTTCGGTCAACTAATGGAAAAGATGGCCGAACTCGAGAAAGAGTTGAAGTAGGAAACAGATAGGGCTCAGGCAGAGAAGGCTCGGATCGCCAATGAGCTCGAGCAGTTGAAGGCCGAAGTCGAGAGGAAGGCAACGTGGATGGAGTACCTCGACGGTCTCGTGGCGAAGCTCGATGTCGACATCGCTATTTTGCTCCAACAGAAGGAGTCGGCAACGAAGGAGAAGGAGGAGGCCGTCGAGGCTGCCAAGATCGTCTCCTGCCAAAGAGGCTGAGGCCGAGGCGATGGAGAGGCGCACAGGGGTTCCTTGCGGTCAACATGGCAAAGGCCTACGCTCGGGCCCTCGAGCAAGTGAAGGAGAGCTACCCTGAGGTGGACTACTCTGGATGGCACCTCTTCCCTAACCACATCCTGGGATTCGATGATGCCTCCGAGGAAGGTGAAGAAGGAGACGACGACATGGAGGTTGAGGTCGTCGAGCCCAAAGTGGAGACCGGTTTAGACGCCATACCCTTGGCTATCGTTGCCGCCACTTATGGGTTGGAACCTGCAATGACCGATAGCCACGGCAAAGAGGTCCGACCTTAACTTGTAATTCAATTTTGATAAGAAATGTATTGCCTAATTGCAGACTGGCCACCAGCTTGTAACTTGAATTTCAATGAAATGAAAACTTTTTGAAATCTTTTTGGCTAAGTGTTCATTGCAATTTGTCTGATTTGCTCCCGAGTTGTCTTGTTGTGGCTTCGTTTGAACAAAGTATCTTGGCTTTTTCAGATTGCCGAACTATCTCAGTTGGTCAAGCTATCTGAGATTGCCGAAGTGTCTCGACTCCGGACTGGTCTTGGGATCACAAAGCTGGGCCTTGCTTGAACTTGAGAGAGGTTGTTTAAAGCCGAGTCAGAGTTGAACTACCTCTAGCCGACGTTGGCCCGTCGCACATCTGAGCTGAAATGGCTAAAGGAGAAGGCTCGCGAAGTGCCCCCCGAAAGAGAAGAGACGTGTCCCTCGATGGCTGTTAGCCAGGGCTTAAGACTAAAATTTCTTCGTCAGTCTCTGTTCGAAGTCAGGGCTGAGAGAGATGGGCTGAAGAATGTGGTACTCGAGAAGAGCTTAGAGGCAGCGCAACTTCAGAGGACTATCTCCGAGGCTTCTCATGCGGGTATCTCGAGTCGGATGCCACGCCTGAAGATCAGAGTGAAGGAACAGTCGCTGAAGGAAAGGGTCGTAGAGCTAGAGGTGGAGAATAATCGGCTTCGACGGCTTTCCGAGGGGAGCAACGTCAGGAGCACTTCCTGCCCCCGAGGCGAGTACGCACAAGGAGGTCGTTCCATGAGATGGCACTACGCTCGCCCCCTGTCTTGAGGCGCACTGGAGACGCTCAGAGCGGAGTGGTCGGCTCATCGAGCAGAGCATCTGTTGGGGCAACACTTAGGTTCTCAGGCATCGACGATGAAACTCGGCTCACCAGTTTGGAGACCTCCACGGAAGTAAGGCCACAGCAACACGGTGCTCGTCGGCCTCGTTTGTCACTTAAGAGAAGCATCCCGCTCTCTAGGAGGGGTTAGGACAGATTTTTGTAATTTTTTAATCTTTGTTTCGAATGAGTTGTACCTTGAGGTAAAGATGAGTCATTGGTCTATACTTAGACTTGTACCTCAAATTTTAATGAAATAGCGAACTCATTTCATGAACTTGTGCGTTTTGCTATTGTTTGCGAGTGGATCACCAGTTGCGGAGCATCACAGGTTGCCTAGGTCCAAGAGATTTTTCTTGCATTTGGATGTCGGTGGCAAGAGCACTCGGCGCAGGTTGCCGAAGTCCGAGATATTGGTTTATCTCGCATTTGGACGTTGGTGGCAAGAGCACTCGGCACAGGTTGCCGAAGTCCGAGATATTAATTTTTCTCGTATTTGGACGTCGGTGGCAAGAGCACTCGGTGCAGGTTGCCGAAGTTCGAGATATTGATTTTTCTCGCATTTGGACGTCGGTGGCAAGAGCGCTCGGCATAGGTTGCCGAAGTCGAGATATTGATTTTTCTCGCATTTGGACTTCGGTGGTAAGAGCGCTCGGCGCAGGTTGTCGAAGTCCGAAAGGTTGATCTTTCTCGTTATTTGAATGTCTTTCGAATTTGTCGTTTAGAGAATATCAACAGATGTGGGAGAAATTCCGAATGGTGAACCACTTTGTACTCGCTTAAAAGCAAGTATTTGAAGCTGAATCGAACCAAGTGTTGGACTCCGAGCTTGTCATTTTGAGAATATCAACAGTTGTAGGAGCAATTCCGAATGGTGAACCACTTCGTACTTGCTTAAAATCAAGTATTTGAAGCGGAATTGAACCAAATGTTAGACTCCGAGCTAGTCGTTTAAAGAATATCAACAGCTGTGAGAGCAATTCTGAACGGTGAACCACTTCGTACTCGCTTAAAAGAAAGTATTCAAAGCGGAATCGAACCAAGTGTTGGACTCCGAGCTTGTTGTTTTAATTTTTTTTTTGTGAGCGCCAAAGCAGTATGATTAGAATGCTTAAAATAGAGAACTTGCAGGGGTAGATTGCTTTTATTGAAAACAATTAGGTGGCCGCTTCTAAGTTGCGAGTCACCCTTACACTTTGATAATGAAAAAAAACTTTGACATGTTTTATGGAGAATGTTCTTGGCGAAGTTGCTTGGAGCTGTGTTCAGACACCCTCTTGGTACTTCATCAAGTGTTTCGTGTTCCAAGTCATGTTTTATGGAGAATGTTCTTGGCGAAGTTGCTTGGAGCGATGTTCAGACACCCTCTTGATACTTCATCAAGTGTTCCGCATTCTATGTCCTCGGTATTCTCCTGCCCTCTGGGTCTTCGAGTTGGTACGCGCCTGGGCAGGATAACTCTGGAGACCCTGTACAGACCTTCGCAGTTGGGTGCTAGCTTGCTCTTTTTACTCAGAATGGAGATCGACAGCTTCCAGAGTAGTAGGTCCCCCTCTTTAAGATTAGCTGGTCGAACTTTTTTGTTGTAGGACTGAGTGATCCTACATCGGTACGTCTCCTTTCTGATGGAAGCTCTCTCACGGATCTCATCGATGAGGTCCAAATTGTTACAAAGCTGGTTCGCGTTCTGCTCTTCATTGTAAGCCATCAGTCGCGACGAAGGTAGGCCGACCTTGAGGGGGATAATGGCTTCGGAGCCATAAGTAAGATTGAAGGGGGATTCTCTCGTCGGAGTTCTCTTCGTGGTGCGGTAGCTCCATAGCACGTTGGGCACCTGTTCGACCCATAATCCCTTGGTGAATTTATCGAGCCTCTTCTTTAGGCCAGAGAGTATTTGTTGATTAGCGTTCTCCGCTTGGCCGTTGGACTGAGGATGGGATATCGAGAAGAACCGCTGCTGGATACCGAGGTCAGTGCAGAAGTTGTGAAGGTTGCCCTTGCAAACTGGGTTCCGTTGTCGGTTATGAGGATATGGGGTACACCGAACCAGCAAATAATGTTCTTCCAAAAGAACTTCTGAACCTTGTTCTTAGTAATCGTGGCAAGGGGTTCGGCCTCGATCCACTTGGAGAAGTAATCTATCGCCACGACCAGGAACTTCAGCTGGCCTGGTGCTGGGGGGAATGGTCTAAGAAAGTCCATACCCCACATTGCGAAAGGGATTAGACTTGCTAAGGAGGAGAGTTGGGCTTGTGGTAGGCGACGGATCGGAGAGAATCTCTAGCAGAACCCCCATTGGCGAACGTACTCTTCGGAGTCACTCAACAGTGTGGGCCAGAAGTAGCCGTAATTTAAGAGTTTACGAGCGAGGGATCTCGCTCCCAAGTGCGCGCCACACATACCGTCATGGGCCTCCTTTAGGGCATAGAGTGCTTCTTCAGGGGAGAGACACCTTAGGTAGGGTCTGCCGTCAATCTGAGTGTAGGAGCGTTTGTACATGACTCCATCAAGGAGTGTATACTGCTCGGCTCTGGTCCTGACCCTTCTTGCCTCTCTTGGGTCAGCTGGAAGTATTCCGTCTCTAAGGTACTCGAGTAGGGGCTTCATCCAATTTTTTCCAATTGTTAGTGGCATAGTCTCCATCGGCTCTAGGCCGTCTTCCTCAATACGGGTCTCAAGAGGACCTTTCTTAATACGGTTCGCTCCAAACCTTGGAGGAAGGAGGAGGCAAGCCTTGAGAAAGCGTCCGCCTATTCGTTTTGCTCTTGGGGGACCCCCTGGAGTCGGGCATATTCAAATAAAGCCAGTAGTCCCTTTACCTTTGCCAAGTACTTGGACATGCGCTCATCTCTTGCTTCGTACTCCCCAAACACTTGATTCACTGAAGACCTGGATATGGTTGGTCCCTGCTTTGTGGGCCATGCAGAGCCCTGCTATGAGGACCTCGTACTCGGCTTCGTTGTTCGACGCACGGAAGTTTATGCGGAGGGAGTATTGCAGAACGAAACCATCTGGGCCGGTCAGGATGATGCCTGCCCCACTCCCGTCGGTGCACAAGGACCAACATACACTGTCCAGGGCAGGGGTTCGGTAGCCGACTCGTGGGGGTCGGGAATGGTGCTCTCCACAATGAATTCTTCTAGGGCTTGTGCCTTGATAGCGGTTGTAGGTTGGTAGCTGAGGTCATGCTGGCATAGCTCTATGGACCATTTCATCAAGCGTCCCGATGTCTCGGGCTTGTGGAGAACTTACTTCAGTGGCTGGTCGGTAAGAACGACCACTGAATGAGACTGAAAGTAGGGGCGGAGCTTTCGGGCCGCCAAAACCAAGGCAAAGGCCATATTCTCTAGCTTCGGGTAATGGAGTTCAGCATTCCGGAGGACCTTACTCACGTAGTAGATGGGCCTCTGCATCTTGTCTTCTCTTACCAAGACGGCACTAAGGGTTTGCTCCGAAGTTGCCAGGTATATGTAAAGGGTTTCGCCAGGCTTCGGCTTGCTCAAGAGTGGGGGGTTTACCAGGTAAGCCTTCAATTGGTCAAAGGACTCTTGATGTTGTTGCCCCCATTCAAAGCCTTTCTCTCCCCTCAGAGCTTTGAAGAACATAAGGCATTTCTCGCCTGACTTGGAGAGAAATCGCCCTATAGCTGCGAGGCATCTCGTGACCCTTTGCACTTCTTTGACGTTGGAGGGAGGGGCCATATTAAGTATGGCTTTGATCTTCTCAGGGTTTTCTTCTATGCCCCTCTGGCTCACCATGAATCTGAGGAATTTTCCAGATGAGATGTCGAAGGCGCATTTTCTCGGGTTCAACCTCATGTTGTGCCTTCTCAACACCCCGAAGGCTTCCTGGAGGTCGAGGACATGCTCCTGCCCTTGAATGCTCTTAACCAACATGTCTTCCACATAGACTTCCATGTTACGGTCAATCTGATCTCGGATGACCTTGTTGACTAGGTGCTGGTATGTAGCTCCTGCATTCTTCAGCCCGAATGGCATGACCCGATAGTAGTACAAGCCTTGGTCAGTCACGAACGAGGTCTTCGGGATGTTAGTTGGGAACATCCGAATTTGGTTGTACCCCGAGAAGGCATCCATGAAGTTGAGGAGCTCATGGCCGGAGGTTGCATCGATCAGAGCTTCGATGCTCGGAAGGGGGAATGGATCCTTTGGGCACGCCTTGTTGAGGTCGGTAAAATCGATGCAAATCCTCCAGCTCCCATTGGATTTTTTAACCATCACCACATTGGATAGCCATTCGGGGTAGTTCACCTCCTGGATGAATCGGGCATTCAGGAGCTTCTCGACCTCCTCCTTAATCGCTTGTTGGTGCTCGGGAGCGAACTTACATCGCTTCTACTGGACGAGCTTGACTCTCGGAGCAACGCTGAGGTGGTGCATCAAGAGCTCCTCTGAGATCCCCGACATATCCGCCGTGGTCCAGGCGAAGAGATCGCGGTTCTCTCTTATGCATTGGGAGATGTCTTTCTTGATGGAGGGGGAAGAGCCTTGCTGATTTGAAATGTCTTGTGGCATCTTCTTCCGAGAAGGCCACTTCTTCCAGCTCGTCTACCGGCTCGGAGATGATCTGACTACCTTCTCGTGGGAGTTCGAGGGCTTCAAGGGATAGGACTGGGCCTCCCATCGAGGTCATGTAACACTTTCGAGCTGCCTCTGGGCTCCCTCTCACTTCTCCCACTCCCGCGGGGGTGGGGAACTTCATCTTCATATGATAGGCCAAAGGAATGGCCTGAAGTGCGGCCAGACCTGGTCGACCCAGGATAACATTATAGGCGGCTTTCACATCTACCACCATGAAGTCCATCGGATCCGTGCGGGTGACCGGGGCTTTGCCAGCGGTCACGTCGAGGGTTATAACCCCCTCGATCGTCACTGGCACCCCGGTGAACCCATGAAGAGTGTAGCCCGCAGGCTTGAGCTGATATCTCGACAGCTGGAGGGCCTTGAATGCCTCCACGAAAAGAATATTAACCGAGCTGCCATTGTCGAAGTTGGCCATTCAGAGGTTAATAACAAGGGCGTCGCAATGAGGCATGCAGACGCCCTCCAAGTCTCTATCGGAGATGTGACAGGGACCCCAAGACCCTTCGGAGGGGGATGGCTCTGCACGACGTTCACTTCCCGAATGAAGGCTTTTTGAGAGGAATCTCCCCCCATTGGGCCTCCGTGTATAAGGTGTAGGATGGCCTTTGCTTCGACATCCGGGGTCTCTGCATGTTGTTCAGTTTGCCTGTTAACCCCCTGGGGGGTGGAGGTGGATCGGCCCTGTCCCTCCTTACGAACCTAGCAAGTTGCCCTCTCTGAATGAGGGCCTCGATCTCGTCCTTTAGGGTCTGACCGTCGTCTGTGTCGTGCCCGTGGTCCCTGTGAAAGCGGCACCACTTATCCCGGTTTCTCTTCTTCCCGAGGGTGTTCATCTTTGGAGGTGGCGGTAGAATACCCTCGTTCCCAATTTCCATCAACATGGCAGAGACACTCGCATTGAGCGGAGTGAACCTTTTGAAGTGGGGGAGAAGGCGACGTTGACCTCCGTTGTCCTTTTGGAGCTTCTTAGCTCCTTCTTCCTCAGCTGTTTTCCGTTTGTTCCTGGAAGATGACTCTTCAAGAGTTGGGCGGTTGAGGGCTTCTTCAACCCGGATATACTTGTCACTCCTGAGAAGGAGCTCTGAGAAGTCCCGAGGAGGCTTCTTAGCCAGGGATGCCCTGCGATCAGGGTTAATGACATTGGATTAGAAAGCAGCCGAAGCTACTGACTGATCCAGGGAGGCGATAGACCTGGCCTCCGCGGTGAACCGATTGACGTAATCCCTCAGCTGCTTGCCCTTCTTTTGGCTGAGGAAGAGCAATGAGGTGCTCGTCTTCTCGTAGCAGCGGCTGCTCACGAAGTATGTGAGGAAGAGACCTTTGAACTGGTCGAAGGAGAAGATGGAGGCCAGAGCAAGTCTGGAATACCACTCCCGAGCAGGCCCCTTGAGCGTGGCCGAGAAGGTCTTGCAGAGAAGGGCATCGGAGGCATGATGGATCATCATGAGGGTTTTGAAACTCTCAATGTGATTAGTGGGGTCTGACTCCCCGATGTAAGACTCAAAGTGTGGAGGCTTGAAGTTCTCTGGGACGGGGGCCTCCATGATAGTGCAGGAGAACGGGGGCCTGCTCGGGCGGAGGTTCCTCTCCCGTTGTTCTTCATCTCTGTTGAGCTGGCCAAGGCGCCTCTCCATCTCGTGGATACGGTGGTAGATCGAGTCCTCCCTTCGGTCATGCCTCTCTGAGCCCCGAGACTTGTCTTCATGTAGAAGAGGGCTGGGGCTGCGGCGGCGGTAGCTTGGAGTAGGTCGTGGACTGGGGGTGCGACGGCGATGGCTCGGAGCCAGCCGAGGACTGATAGAGCGACGACGATGGCTTGGAGTCGGCCGAGGACTGGGAGAGCGGTGGCGATGGCTCGGAGCCGACCGAGGACTGGGAGCCCATTGGTCATTGTTGGGGGCGACGTTGAGTGCCCGTAGGACCGCCTCCTGGAACTATTAGAACTCCACCCTTGTGACAGGGGCCTCCTGTTCCCGATGAGCTCGAGGGGCAGGACAACCAGCCAGGGAGTGAATTCTTCTCTGGCGATGCTGGGGTGACTCTTTCCGCCTCCTGGGAGAGTTGGACCCTCTACGATTTGCCCTGCAGGGTGACCATCACCAAATCGTTTATATCAAGAAAACTTCTTTAATCAACAAAATCCGAATTCATTCAATATACTCATAAATTTTCAGAAATGAAATAAAATATTAAATCCACAAAATAACTGAGTTCATATTTTGAAGTTGTAGAAAAATCACATAACATCGATTCCTTCGAAAATCGTATATATTTCACTTTATAAAGTCATAGAAATACAATTTAAGTTCTATTATAATCAAAATGTAACTTTTTGTAAAATACTGTAATCTGTAGCAAAAACATCGTCTAAAATAGTAGATCAATAATCCATAAGTTGAAAAAATAATCGTTCAAGAAAAACAACGAAAAACTCAACAAAACAATCAGTAAAAACACAGCAGTCGATTGTCAAAGAAAGTTCAAATACCGGTGGTCGACTGTCGCGTAAAAATTCAAAATACAAAGAATTGACAGTCGACCGATATTTTTAATTCAAATACCAGACAGTTGACTGTCATGTGTGAAAAATGGCAGCTTTAATATTCGTGCACCTTTTTACTGATACTTCGTTAAATCTTTGTAAAATCATAGATTTGTAAAACAAAATTCCTGAGGTGATCAAATACAACTTGTATAACATACTGGAGTTTATAAAACATATCAAAATCTCATCAAGATCATAAAAGAGCAACTGTTATCAAATTCTTCAAAACAGTAAGATGAAAAAGAGCAATTTATATATATATTCAAAACAGTATATGATATATATATATATATATATATATATATTTGTATAGGTGTGTTTAAGCATCAGTAAAACATCATGAAACATCGTATATGCGTAGTATGAAGTTCAATATCACCTCAGAATCAATACAATCAAGATTCAATCGAAATTTTACAAAAAAACACAAAAACACAAAAACACAAATTTTGGCAGAAACTCATCAGACCCGAAATCAAACCCCTTTTCAAACATTAAAACTTGATCTCTTTGATAAAAAAATCCTTCTACAACTTGTTATACAAATACCCCAACTGATTACATTAGTTTACTCGTGAATATATGCAATTTACAACATGTATTAGTTAAGTTCTTTCAATCAAAACATCAAGAACATATTATATGCATATATATATACACACACACAGTAAGGGTTCATATTTTATCCACCTCATGCCTTATACATCATACAACTCATTTTGCATACCCAAATCAGTAAGAATATGATACAAAACAACATACCCATGATTTCTATTAGGTTCTTTAACAATCTCAAGTCATCTATGTAGGGTTTTAATCATCAATAGCATAGTTTTCATGAAAAGATTCAATTTTTATTCATCCATCCATCAACAATTCATTATATCATCATACAATCCTCTAACATGCTTTCTAATTAACAAATCATCACATACAACATGCATAGAACAATAAGAAAGCAAACATATGTCACTCACCTTATTGAAGAATCAACCGAAATAATAAAGAGAATAAGAAAAGTCCTTCATTTCGCAAGAAATCCAAGATAATCGCTTAAAAAATCCAAGAAATCAATAATAAAGAAAACCCTTTGTTTTAGTGCAGCAAAGAGACGAATGCAACTTCTCTTTTAATAGGTGGGAAATCAGGTATTAGGGTTTTGAAAAAAATTTGCAAATTATCCTTTTAGATTATACCTTTACATATATAAATCTTTATACTAGGAAATTAGATTAACCAATTCAATTGAGATTAAAAATAAAAAATAAGTACCCTGATCTGGCCGGCACTGGTTTCAAACCCAAGAAAACGAATATTGTAATTTTTGCCTCTAAGTGGCAATTTTGCAAAAAGATCATTCTTTAAAAAGATTACGAAATAAACCAAATCTATTAGACTAAAAGTAAACTATTTACCTTTGAGTTGGCTAGCCATCATACTCAGCCCAGAAAACTAAAATTCTGGAGTTTTTACTCCAAGTGGTAATTTTGCACAAAAGCCCATATTTTGTAATATTTGCAAATATACCAAATAAATATCAGAAAAATCCGAGAACATTCATAATAATACCTACTAATATATATTAGGTTTTCCCAAAATAATTTCTGACTTTGAACTTCCTAAGAAAATATTTGCACGTATTTTGCACGTGGAAAAAGTTAAATTTCAGAAAAATATTTATTAAATCACCAAAAATCACTTTAATTTATTTATTAATATCAAAATCATTATTTAAAACTCTAAGGTGTTACATGGGGTGTTTATTGGCCGGAAATGGAGGGTAGGGGTGGGGGTGATGAGGTGGAGGGTGGGTTGGTGAATGGAAATGGATGGATGGATGGGAGCCAACACAAGCATTAGAAGCTCCAAGAAAATTCTCACTCTTTCATGAAAAATCAAACATGTCTAAGTCTTGGCCCTTGGATCTCATCAAGATCAAACAAAGATCATCATGATGGCTAGGGTTTCTGTAACCCTTGTTTCCGTAAATACATATTTTCTGAATATTTCTGTATTTCGATATATATAAATTCAGTATTTGTTAAATTCGGCTTGGATTTTATATTAAAATATTTTCTTATAGACAATTATATTTATTTTCGAATGATAGAGTATTTTGACTTTAATTTCCATTCTAAGTGATCGACTATTTATATTTTATTTTATTACTATTTGGATTTTAATATATTGTTAATCTCAAATCCTATCTTGATATATATATATATATATATATATATATATATACTATTACTGTTATTATTAGTACTATTATTATTTTTATCATTTTTCTTCTTATTATTGTTGTTATTAGTATTATTGCTATTATTATTATTATAATTGTTGTTCTCACTATTATTATTAGTACTTAGTACTATTATTATCATTGTTATTATTATTATTATTATTATGTTTATGATAATTGTTATTATTACTTTCATTATTATTAATTTTGACTATTTATTAAAAATCAATTTCTATTTGTTAATTGTATTTATAGTCATTTCAAAATAAATTCTATATTGTAATGAAATTATATTTTATTTTAAATAATATCTTTGTTGGTTATTCTATATTTGTAGTCATTAACCAATAAAGTCCACTAACCCAATACCCCAAAACCCTATACCCATTAACTTATTGGATTTCAACCCATTAACCCAATACCCATTAACACTATATAAATACCCTATTCTACTCTAACCCTAACCTTACTAAACCCTACCATAATTCACTGTTTATACAGCCACCAACCCCCGTTCGCTCTCCTATTCAACCCCCCATTCTCCATTCATCTTCCCAGTCGTTGAACCCGCCGCTCGATCCCCTACACAACCGACCCCTCTGTTCCTCCTTCTACCTCAACCTCATCGTCGACCCTCGTCCTTGTCATCACCACCATGAGCCTCTAGCATCGTCTTCCTCCTCACACCGACTCCGAACCCATTCCCCGCCCCTGCTTGGCTTCACCCTGCAACCTCCACCCATCACCTCCGATTGTGCTTTAATTGCTTACAGCCCCTTCGATAGCATTGGTATCGGGTTGGGTCGGGTCGGGTCCTTTACTACCCGAACCTGGATCTGGTCCACTATGGGTCCAAAAATTGGACCCGGACCCAGACCGGTGAGGACCGGGTCCGGGTCATATTAAAATATTCCTACCCATTCGGGTAGGAGCTGAATTGTGAGCGGCGAGTGGAGGATTTAGAATTAAGGAGAGAAGATAAATGCATGAGTTTTGAGTTTGGAAGATGAATATTTAGAATTGAGGAGGAAGGATGGGAGGGACGAGGATAGGATATTTATATTTATGTTGATTTTTTGGGTTATTTTTAACTGGTCTGGGTCCGGGTCCGGGTCCAGGTCTGGGTCGGGTCTCTTTGAGCAGACCCAGACCCAGACCCGAAAGTACAATGGGTCCCATTTTAGGACCTGGACCCGGACCCGGACCCGGATTGGCCAGGTCGGTTCCGGTCCAATGCCGGGTCCGGGTCGGGTCCGGGTCGGATCCGGGTTTCGGGTATTTATACCAATGCTACCCTTCGACCACCCAATCACCCCCGTCTCTATCTTCATCCTCACATCTCGATCCCTTGACTATGTCACCCACCTTCGCAGCCATGCGCCTTCGTCACCCTCCTGAACCCAACCTCTGCAGCCTGCCGAAACCCAGCACCCCCGCTCGACGCTAGCAATCCCCATCAACCCCTGCAACATCTCCCCGTCATCCCGCCATTACCCTCGACACTGAGAACCTATCACCCTTAGTCGACCCTTGCACCACCTCGACCACCCATCCCCTATCTGCCATTGCCCTGCATTTGCACAACCACCTCTCGCCGCACCTCTCGTGCACCGCCCTGAGCTCCGCCTCCGTCGACAGCTGCCCTTGCTGTCGCAGAGCACACCCCCTTGCTCTATTTGGGGATCAAGCCATCCTGGCCGTTCGATCCATGATGATCATCATTGTCATCATCAAAGCTCCACTTTGGATCCGTGCCATCTGATCTCCTAACAATTTGGACCATCATATGATCTTGATCTCTCGATCTGGGCTATCCGATTTCATTAGTCATCATCAGATATGACTTGATCACCTTGATCTGGACCGTTCGTTTGATCTAATCTTGATCATCATCTCCATCATCATCAGATCAGATCAGAGCAATCTCAGCCATCGATCTTTCTCGATCTTGATCGCCATTAAGATCCGCACCGATCTGATCCATCCGATCTCGATCGTCGATCAATGCCCTCATCCAATCAAGGCAAGTATCTTCTTGTACAATTTGTTGTTCTAGTACAAGCTTTTATTTGAAAATACCGCAAGTAGATTGTAGTTGTGACTCCCCTTTGGCTTATCATTTGATGATCTCATTTTACTTGTTTTCGTCCTTACCAATTCCATGATCACAAGAGTCAAACCCTTCGTTGATATATATTCGTTTCACAACTTGTTGGATCTATTTTATCATCTAATTATTTGAACACATGAAATTAAGAATCACCTTGACTTGTAGATGTATGTTGTATGATGTATGTGTTGATTTGATATCTATTACACCCTAATTTGTATCACACATTAATTTAGACTCATAATAGTTACTAATCATGTCACTTTTTGTATGAAAGAAAACACTTATGTTGCTGTTCATGTCTTTGCTTGCTGTTTCGACCCTGATAACATCCGAATCTGGACTTGAGTTCTAAACATGAAATTTAGCCCCAGATGTCTAGTTTACTAACCTTTTGAAGGAATTGAATTCCGAGTTATAGTTTTTGAATTATCACTTTTTTAGTGCTGCTGTGTCTGAAATTTCAAAATAATGAATTTGCTGCATCACTTTGATTTACAATTAAATTAGCTATATTTCCTGTAAGATAATGACTTGAAATTTTGCATGCTGATACTAGAAACAATAGGGGTCCTTCCCAAATTTTGCTGGAATTAATTAATGAATTTCCAGACCTGTTTCATGTTTATAAACACAATTTTACAAATTCTGGCTAAACACAAATTCTATGTAGTTTGCAGTTTTGACACCAGTTGCTATAACTTTCATGTATCTTGTTTATATGCACTGGCTTCGGCAGAGTGTCTAGTTTCTATATTTTCTGACGAATTTATATTTGCATTCCTGTGATGGCAGGAATCTCAGTTTTGGTGCAGCAACGTCCTGCTGTCCAGAATTGAAATTCTTGTCGTTTTTTATAATTATAATTTTTTTGATACTCCAATATGCATTCTACCTAGCCTAAATTTGTTCTCTATTTTTGCCATGTTTACTTGCCCTGTTTCGCACACCTTCATACTTGTTTTGATAATAATAAAAAATAATAAGTCGGGGTTAAGGGAAAGACATTAGTAGTGGACAATATAGGTAAGTGTACTCGGAAGGGAGCTATTGTTTCCCATTACATAGTTCATGAACTTGTTGTATCTTTAGTGTATTCATGAAACCATTACTTCGTTCATGAACTTGTTGTATCTTTAGTGCATTCATGAACCCATGACTTGGTTCATGAACTTGTTATAAAGTTAGTGCATTCACGAACTGGTACTTGGTTCGTGAACTTGTTACATGATTTTTATATTCATGAACCTTATTTTCTTGATACTTGATACCTGAGTACACCGCCCTGTAAAATCCATTACTAGGCCTAAACGTAACTTGTTTGTAAGTAGCAACCATGTGGTAAATAAATAGGACACATTAAGTGCTACCTAGATATAATTAAACAATAGACTTAAGAATAACTTGTCACTTATATATACTTGACACCTTACTTGATACTTGTTACTTGACACTTGTTACGTGATACTTGATACAACTACATACTCACTTGTTACTTGTTCCTACTACTTCTATTTGTTACCCGATCCTGTTATTTGATTTGCCGTACTTGCTAGCTAGCCTTTTGAACTTCAATACTTATTGCATCCTTATCAAATCATGTTGTATACTCTTGACTCCAAATATTGTTTCATACTTTCTTTCACTTTTTTTCATACCCTTGCTTGTATTACTTGCGGCCCGAACTTGCACTAAGGGCGTCTGTCTTTGCTTCTCTATTTTTCTTCTGCATGATATATACAGGTTTTGGAGACCAATCGCCTACTAGAGTTGGTGAGAAATTATTCTAGGCTTCACTTGGAAAAACTTGTTTTAGTTATTTTGTATTTGAGTTTATTTAATTCGTGTTGCTACTTAAAACTTGTAACGGGATGTAGTCCCGAAGTTTTACTTTGATCCAGATCTTGAATTTATTTGGGATATTTATGTTTGTTTCAAATGTATTCTGTTGATTAATAAATTATTCATGCATACATGGTTGAGTATATTTTGTTATATTTCTTGTTATGATGCTAAGTCGATTCTACAATTTATGAATGATGAAAATCATTCGCTTGGCTTCGTCACGTACTCATATTCCGTATTCCTTTTGGGAAGCGGGGCGTGACAATTTCTTGACCCTAGGTTAGGTCAAGGAACCCTAATCCTAGGTTAAACAAACTATAACCCAATGAAAAACAATGTATGGTTAATTAAAATTCAAATTAACATTTTTATATCCATAGCAAAATGTATTCCAATATTTATTGATGTTGCCGCTGGATTCTGGTGTGGGGGCAATAGATGAGATTTGTAGGTTCATAAGGAACTCGAACAGGATGGATCTCTCTTCTTCCTTGTTTAGAAGCTGTCTCCTTGGTGCTCCCGCTTACCTGCACAAACATTCGAAACACCGGGATGGATCCCGGCGACGAACCCTCCGACGCTCTTGTCAATACAAGAAAAAGTCAAGGGAAAGAGCTTGAGTGCACAAAGAGTGATCACCTTTTACAGTAGGAGGTAGGGGTTTTTTATAGTTGTCATGGGGATCTCTTTCAGGATAAGAGTGAATCTCTCCTTTCCGGTGTGGCAGGATAGGGTTGGTTATAACCACCTCCTCAAGATCAGGGCGAGTCAAAGTTTTCTCCAATCCTGTTGAGTTGGCCCTTAACGGGTTGTGACCCGTTCTCAACATGAACGGATCCATTCATGGGTTAGCGGGTCCAAGAGGAGGGACCCGATTCCCAATTCGGACCCGTCTGTAGGTGAAATGACCATCTAGCCCCTGGGACTTAAGATTCGTTTCCATTTTGAATGGTTCCAATTTAACCCCATTTTTAGCCAAATCACGAGCCCCCACTCCCAAAGACTGTGTGTTGCGGCCTTTGGGGAGTAGTTTTGTTGTTTTAATGGCGTATAGGGCTTTTTCGGAGTTCTAAAAGGGTGTTCGAATCTCGTCTGAGGGGTGATGATGCTTTTTTGAGCTGGTAACGTGCCCAAGTTTGCTCTCAGGCCCTTCTGGATTTTTTGTGATTTTTTTCAATTTTATATTATTTTTTCAAACCATTTATTCAATTTTGCAAAACGATGATTTGCTCTCCGTGAGCACTAATTAATAATCCTAAACAATAATTATTTACCTGGAGACTCACAAATATTTTTCCAAATTTATAATTATTTTTTAGAATTTTTAATTAATTTTTCTGAATTTTAATCATTTTTTTTGCAATTTTTTAAATAAATAATTCAAAATAATAATTAAAAAAGAGATTTTAATTACCTATTTATGACGTGGCTGGATCTGGGCCTTTGATCACGCCACGACGAGTAATTCCAGAAGATCAGACAGCTGCGAAGAGGGGGAATTTTGTCTGTTGGGAGGTCAGCGGCAGTTGACTTCGGCACTCTCGCCGAAGTCTAGGCTAGCGACGAGTGGCCTCTGAATCCCTTCCCCTTCGCCCCCTGGGCATCGGTGGCAATTGACTTCGGAAAGATTGCCGAGGTCCAGGGGGGCGACACGTGGTATGTGGGCCCCTGCTTCTTCGTGTTTTCGATGTCGGTGGCAATCGACTTCGGGGACGAATAGGAGAGTGCCACGTGGCCTGTGGGTCCCAGCCACCGTTGACTAGTCAACGCATTTTCTTGCATTTCGACGTCGGTGGCAATCGACTTCGGGGGCAAATAGGAGAGCGCCACGTGGACAGTGGGTCCCAGCCACCGTTGACCGGTCAATGCATTTTCTTGCATTTCGATGTTGGTGGCAATCAACTTCGGGGGCGAATAGGAGAGCACCACGTGGATAGTGGGTCCCAGCCACCGTTGACCGGTCAACGTATTTTCTTGTGTTTCGACGTCGGTGACAATCTACTTCGGGGGCAAATAGGAGAGCGCCATGTGGACAGTGGGTCCCAGCCACCGTTGATCGGTAAACGCATTTTCTTGCATTTCGACGTCTGTGGCAATCGACTTCGGGGGCAAATAGGAGAGCGCCACGTGGACAGTGCGTCCTAGCCACCGTTGACCGGTCAACTCATTTTCTTCCGTTTCGACGTCGGTGGCAATCGACTTCGGGGGCGAATAGGAGAGCGCCACGTGTCCAGTGGGTCCCAGCCATCGTTGACTGGTCAACGCATTTTCTTGCATTTCGACATCGGTGGCAATCGACTTCGGGGGCGAACAGGAGAGCGCCACGTGGATAGTGGGTCCCAGGCACCGTTGACCGATCAACATATTTTCTTGCGTTTCGACGTCAGTGGCAATCAACTTCAGAGGCGAATAGGAGAGCGCCACGTGGACAGTGGGTCCCATCCACCGTTAATCGGTCAACATATTTTCTTGCGTTTCGACGTCGGTGGCAATCGACTTCGGGGGGAATAGGAGAGCGCCACGTGTCCAGTGGGTTCCAGCCATCGTTGACTGGTCAATGCATTTTCTTGCGTTTCGACATCGGTGGCATTCGACCTCGGGGCCGAATAGGAGAGCGCCACGTGGACAGTGGGTCCCAACCACCGTTGACCGGTCAATGTATTTTCTTGCGTGTTTTCACTAAATGGGCCAGGGCTTTGCGCTCCTGGGGGCCCTTTTGTCTCGGTAGGCATGCCACCAACCTTATCCCCTATAAATCTTCACCCCCATAGTCATTTGCTCATTACTCTTGCTTTTTACTCAGGCGAGATTTTCACCCTGTGAGAGCTTCCGATGAGTTTTCACCATCCTTCGGCCTATTTTCCGACCATAGCTTTCAAATCAAGGTAACCCCATACTTTCAGATTCCGCCGGAGTTCTACTTGATGCTCCTCGGGCCAGGGGTGAGGGCCAACTTGCCAATGCCTGTCGACATGTGCTTTTGGCTGGTCGACGCGTTCTTGGCCGGGGTTCGGCTCCCACTACACCCATTCGTCTCCGAAATGCTGAGGAGGTTCCGTGTCAGCCCCATTCAGTACATGCCGAATGTGTGGAGGCTGATAAACAGGTTCATCCTCCACTGTCAGGCAGTGAGTCTTAAGCCGAGGTTGAGCGTGCTCCGAACGGTGTACCGGATGCATCAGCTGCACAAGGACGTCTACCGATTCTATTTAGCTCCGAGGTTCGGGACAAAGTTGGTCAGCTGTCCGGACTCGATAAAGAATTGGAGAGATAAGTACTTCCTGATCAAATGTCGAGGTCCATGGGGGATCCCCACAGCTTGGGTTGATTCGGTGCCAAAGAAGGTCAAGCAAAGCCCGACCCTCAGCACCGAGGAGGAAGCTTTGGTTCGGACATTGCTTGATCGTTCGAAGTTCGATTGGAATGACCTGACCGAGGAGGACCTCTTCCGGGGGGCTTAGCTCGATAAACCCTTGTACGACTTTGCTTTGTTTGTTTGTTTTTTGTGCATTTGGAAGAGTAGGTTTTTTTTCTAACTCTTTCTCTCCTGCAGAATCAAAGAACTTCGAGGACTTGGTGTCGCAGCGTGGGTCTCTGAGTAGCAAGGCTCTGAAGAAGAGGAAGCGGGTCGCATCAAAGACTGCCCCGGAAGGGGTGCAGGCGCACCGTGCTGCAGCGGAGCAGCTGGCGAGGTGACCCCCCTTGGTTCCGAAGCCTCCGACCGCAGCGTTGGCTTCAGCTTCTTCGGGCGTGGGGGCCTTTCCATTGTCGGCAGCCCTGGGGTTCGCAGCTCCGCCGCTAACTGCCGAGGCCGAGGTGTTCTTAACCGAAGAGCACAAGAAGATCTTCGTCCCGGACTGGCAGGTCTGCAAGCTTGATGCGACGACTCGTCGGCATGCATACAGGTGGTTCGGCATTTGGCTACACCGAAGGATGAGGCGGTGATGGAAGCGGGTAGTGTGGGGGACGACGCGCTCGAGGTCGCATGCTCGGCTATGTCGGTAAGTTTCGAAGTCCGAGCTCTCCTTTGCCGAGCAACTAGAGATTTTTTTTTCTTTTTCTTCTGAAATAAACTAAGTCTTGCTCCTCGCAGATTACATGCCACTTTGGCCACTTGATGAAGAAGATAGCCGAACAAGAGAAAGAGCTGATGTCCAAGGCGGATAAGGCTTGAGGTGAGAAGGCTCGGATCGCCAAAGAGCTCGAAAAGGCGAAGGCGAAGGCCGAGTCGAAGAGCTCGAGGTTGGTGCATCTAGAAGCCGTGGTCGCCAAGTTGGAGGCGGACAACGCTCAGCTCCTTAAGGCTACCGAGGAGTCAGCCAAGGGCAAGGAGGACATTGTAGCTACAGCGAAGCTGGAGGTGGCGAAGGAGGCTGAGGTGCAGGCCTCGGAGAAAGTGAAGAAGGTTAAGGTGCAGGCCTCGGAGAAAGCGAAGCTGGAGGTGGCGAAGGAGGCTGAGGTGCAGGCTTCTCGTACGAGTAATACGAGTCGAACACCTCGGATAAAGGTTAAGGTAACAGATAACTCGCTGAAGGAGCGAATCGTTGAGTTAGAGGCAGAAATTCACTGGCTGCGACGTCTTTCGGAGGGGAGCAACGTTAGGTCCACTTCTTACGCCCGAGGAGAGTACTCGCGGGGATGGTCGTTTCACGATTTGGCATTACGTTCGCCTCCCACCTTGGGGCATCTTGGAGATGTGCAGAGCGGAGTGGCTAGCTCGTTAAGCGAGGCCTCAGTCGGTGCAACTCTCGGAGACACAACTAGGCTCGCCGGCTTAGAAACCCCCACGGGTGTAGGGTTGCAGCGACTAGGTGTTCACCGACCTCGTTTGTCGCTCAAGAGGAATATCCCACTCCCTAGGAGGCATTAGGGGGTCTTCCTTGTAATTTTGCAGTCTTTTTCGCACAAGTTTTTTATCTCAATGTGAATATGAGTAGTTGGTCTTGTAATTAGACTTGTAATCTCAAATTCGAATGAAATAGTACTTGTTTTCCACACTTGCGTGTTTTGTTAGTATTTGTAGTTGTCAACAGTTGTAGGAGCAATTCTGAATGGTTGGACGCTTGGTATTTACTCGTTCGCGAGTAGCAAAAAGTTGCGACGAACAAAGTGTTGGACTCTGAACTTGTCGTTTAGAGAGTGCCAACGGCTGTAGGAGCGATTTTCGAATGGTTATCCGCTCTTTACTCGCTCAAGAGCAAGTAGATGAAAGCAACGTCGAACCAAGTGTTGGACTCCAAGCGCGTCGTTTTGAAGATTTCAATAGCTGGAGGAGCAATTCCGAATGGTAATCCGCTTCGTACTCGCTTAGAAGCAAGTAGTTGAAGTGGAGTCAAACCAAGTGTTGGACTCCGAGCGTGTCGTTTAGAAGGTACCAACGGCTGTAGGAGCAATTCCGAATGGTGATCCGCTTCGTACTCGCTTAGAAGCAAGTAGTTGAAGCGGAGTCGAACCAAGTGTTGGACTCCTGGGCACGTCGTTTTTTAAAAAAAAAATTGTAAGTAGAGTTAGACCACCCCAAAATAGAGAATTTGCTAAGTAGAGTTAGACTACTCAGGAAGTAAAAAACTTGAGAGGTAGAGCTAGACTACTCAAAAGATAGAAAAGTTGTAGGAAAAGATTTCTTTTTATTGAGAACAGCTGGGTGGCCGCTTCTATGTTGCGAGCCGCCTTTACACTTTGATAAAAAGAAAATACAAGTAAGGAATCTGGACACGTCTTCTGGAGTACACTTGGGGAAGTTGCTTGGAGCAGTGCCTAGACACCCTCTTGGTACTTCATCAAGTGCTCCACATTCCATGTCCTTGGTATCCTCCTGCTCCCTGAGTCATCGAGTTGATATGCTCCTGGGCGAATAACTCTGGAGACCCTATATGGTCCTTCCCAGTGCCAACTTGCCTCTTTTGCTTGGATCGGAGATCGACAACTTTCTGAGCACCAAGTCGATCTCTTTTAGGTTGGCAGGTCGTACCCTTTTATTGTAAGCCTGAGTAATCCTACGGCGGTAGGTCTCTTACCGAATCGCGGCTCTCTCGCAGACCTCGTCAATGAGGTCTAGGCAGTTTCGAAGCTGGTTCGCTGTTCTGTGATTCATTGTAAGCTATGAGTCGAGGCGAAGGCAGGTCCACCTCCAAATGGATGAGAGCTTTGGATCCGTACGTGAGGTTGAAAGGGGACTCTCCCATTGGAGCACTTTTGGTGGTGCGATAGTTCCACAGCACATTGAGGAGTTGTTCGTCCCATGGCCCCTTAGTGGACTTGTCAAGCCTCTTCTTCAAGCCAGAGAGGATTTTTCGGTTTGCGTTCTCTGCTTGGCCATTGGACTAGGGGTGCGCTACCTGAAGAGAATCGCTACTGAATGCCGAGGTCGGTGCAAAAGTTAGCGAAAGGTCGCTCCCGTGAATTAAGTCCCGTTCTCGGTTATAAGGAAGCGAGGTACCCCGAACCGACAGACGATGTTCTTCCAAAAGAACTTCTAGACCTTGTGCTCGGTGATTGTGGAAAGGGGTTCAGCCTCTATCCATTTTGAGAAGTAGTCTATTGCTACCACTAAGAACTTCAGCTGGCCCTGGTGCTGGAGGGAAGGGTCCGAGCAAATCCATCCCCTACATTGCGAAGGGGATTGGACACACCAAGGAAGTGAGTTGTGCTTGGGGCAGGCGACGGATTGGGGCGAACTTCTAGCAGGAGTCGCACTGGCGGACGTACTCCTCGGAGTCACTTAGTAGCGTGGGCCAGAAGTAGCCGTAGTTCAAGTGCTTCCGAGCGAGGGATCTCGCTCCCAAGTGCGCGCCACATAGACCATCATGGGCCTCTTTTAGGGCGTAGAGCGCTTCCTCCAGGGTAGAGGCATCTCAGATAGGGTCGCCCGTCTATCTGGGTGTATGAGTGTTTGTACATGACCCCGTCTAGGAGTGTGTACTGCTCTGCTCGTGTCCTGATCCTCCTTGCTTCTTTCAGATCTCGGGAAGGACTCCATCTCGGAGGTACTCGAGGAAGGGCTTCATCTAGTTTTCCCCAAGTGTTAGGGGGTAGGCTTCCATTGGCTCTGAGCCATCTTCATCAATGCTTAGTTTGAGAAGGACCTCTATCAAGACGGTCTATTCTAGACCCTGGAGAGACGAGGAGGTGAGCTTAGAGAGGGCACCCGCTTGCGCGTTTTCCTCTTCGGGAACCCGCTGGAGTTGAACATCTTCGAATTGAGCTAGAAACTCCTTCAGCTTTGCCAAGTACCTGGCCATACGGCCATCCCTCACCTCGTATTCCCCGAACACCTGGTTGACTACTAACTGGGAGTCACTGAAGACCCTTACGCGCTCAGTGCCTGCCTTGCGAGCCATGCAGAGCCTTGCTATGAGGGCCTCATACTCTGCCTCATTGTTTGATACCGGGAAGTTTAGGTGGAGGGAGTACTGGAGGACGAAAGTGTCGGGACCAGTTAGGATGATGCCAGTCCCGCTTCCATCGGTGAAAGAGGACCCGTCCACATAAACGGTCCAGACAAAGGGGTCGGCAGACGACTCGCATGAGTCGGGGATGGTATTTTCCACAATGAATTCGGCCAGAGCTTGGGCCTTTATTGCCGTTCTGGGCTGGTAGCTGATGTCATGCTGACTCGGCTCGATGGACCACTTCATGAGCCACCCGGAAGTCTCGGGCTTGTGGAGAACTTGTTCTGCGACTGATCGGTAAGGACGACCACCGAATGGGATTGGAAGTAGGGGCGGAGCTTTCGGGCCGCCATGACAAGGGTGAGAGCCATCTTCTCCAGTTTTGGGTAACGGAGTTCGGCATCGCGAAGCACCTTGCTCACATAATAGCTGGGCTTCCGCGTCTTCTCCTCTTCCCTTACAAGGACCCCGCTGAGCGTCTACTCCGAAGCTGCGAGATAAAGGTAGAGGACCTCCCTAGGTGCTGGCTTGCTCAGGAGCGGGGGGTTAGCCAAATATTCCTTGAGCTTGTCAAAGGACTCCTGTTGTTGCTGTCCTCATTCGAAGCCTTTAGACCCCCTGAGGGCCTTGAAGAAGGGGAGGCACTTCTCCCCGAACTTGGAGAGGAATTGCACAATCGCGTCGAGGCGCCCCGTGAGCCTCTGTACTTCTTTGATGTTGGAGGGAGGAGCCATTTTGAGAATGGCTTGGATCTTTTCGGGGTTGGCCTCTATGCCCCTCTTGCTGACCATAAACCCCTAGGAATTTACCCGATGAGACACTGAACACACACTTGTTCGGATTTAGCCTCATATTGTGCCTCCTAAGCATCCTAAAGACTTCTTGAAGGTCGAGAGTGTGCTCCTGCCCTCAGGTGCTTTTGAACAACATTTCGTCGACGTAGACCTCCATGTTTCGGCCAATCTAGGTCTCGAAAGACCCTGTTCACAAGGGGCTGATAGGTAGCTCCCACATTTTCAAGCCGAAGGGCATAACACGGTAGTAATAGAGGTCTTGGTCCGTCACGAATGAGGTCTTCAGGATGTCGGGAGGGAACATCCTGATTTGGTTGTACCCTGAGAAGACGTCCATAAGACTGAGGAGCTCGTGCTCGGAGGTTACATCGATCAGGGCGTCGATGCTGGGGAGAGGAAAAGGATCCTTCAGGCAATTCTTATTGAGGTCGGTGAAGTCAATGCATATCCTCCAACTCCTGTTTGCCTTCTTCACCATTACCATATTGGAGAGCCACTCAGGGTAGTTTACCTCCTGGATAAATCGGGCGTTGAGGAGTTTCTCGACCTCCTCTTTGATTGTCTGCTGTCACTCAGGAGCGAACTTCTGCCTCTTCTGCTAGACAGGCTTGACCCCAGGAGTGACGCTTAGACGGTGCATTGAAAGCTCCTCTGAAATCCCGGGCATATTGGCTGCAGTCCAGGCAAAGAGGTTGCAGTTCTCCCGTATGCACCAGGAGATGCCTTGCTTAATGGAGGGGGTGAGAGCCTTATTGATGCGGAATGTCTTAGTGGTGTCTTCTTCGGAGAAGGCCACTTCCTCCAATTCATCCACGGGATCGGAGATAGTTTGACCGCCTTCCCGAGGGAGTTCGAGCGTCTCCAAAGAGAGAACTGGACCCCCCATCGAGGTCATATAGCACTTCCGAGCTGCTTCTTGACTTCCCCTCACTTCTCCCACTCTTGAGGGCGTGGGAAACTTCATCTTCATGTGGTAAGCTGAAGAGATGGCTTGAAGCATGACCAAACCTGGTCCACCCAGGATAACATTATAGGCGACCTTGATGTCGACCACCATGAAGTCCATTGGCTCCATGCGAGTAACCACCTGCCGTTACGTCGAGGGTTATAACTCCCTCGATCATAATTGGGATCCCAGCGAACCCGTGAAGAGTGTAGCCTGCAGGCTTGAGCCGGTCTCTCGACAGCTAGAGGCCCTTGAAAGCCTCCAAGAAAATGATATTGACAGAGCTTCCGTTATCCACCAAGATTCGACGAATGTCGAAGTTTGCCATTCGGAGGTTGATGACGAGGGCATCGCAGTGGGGTGTGCGGGCGCCCTCCAAGTCCCTATCAGAGAATGTCATCGGGACTCCTAGACCTTTTGGGGGAGGATGACTCTGCATGGAGTTAACCTCCCTTACGAAGGCATTTCGGGAGGAGTTAGGATCTCCCCCCATTGGGTCCCCATGTATTAGGTGCAAGATGCCCTCTACTTTGGCCTCCAGAGTCTCCATGCGTTGCTCTGTTCGCCTGTTAGCCCCCCTAGGTGGTAGAGGTGGATCGGCCCTGTCTTTCCTGATGAAGTGATTGAGCTGCCCTCTCTGGATAAGGGCCTCAATCTCATCTTTGAGGGCCTGACATTCATATGTGTCATGCCCGTGGTCCTAATGGAAATGACACCACTTATTCTGGTCTCTCTTCTTTCCTGGAGTATTCATCTTTGTTGGAGGCGGTAGGAGGCCTTCGTTCCCGATCTCCATCAGGATGGCAGATACACTCGCGTTAAGCGATGTGAATTTCTCAAACCGAGGAGGAGGGTGCTGCTGACCCCTATTGTCCTTTTGGAGCTTCTTAGCTCCTTCTTCTTCTGTGCCCTTCCGCTTGTCGCAGAAGATGAGGCCTCAAAGGTGGGGCGGTGGATAGCTTCTTCTGCTCGGATGTACTTCTCGCTCCAAAGTAGGAGCTCTGAGAAGTCCCGATGGGGCTTCTTGGCGAGGGACGCCCTGAGGTCAGCATTGAGGACGTTGGATTGGAAGGCGACAGTGGCCACCGAGGGTTCCAAGGAAGCGATGGACCTAGATTCAGTAGTGAAATGCTTGACATTGTCTCTCAGTCGTTTGCTCTTCTTTTGACTGAGGAACAGTAGGGAGGCGCTTGTCTTCTCGGTGCGACGACTGCTCACGAAATGCATGAGAAAAAGAACCTTGAACTGGTCGAAGGAGAAGATAGATGCCGGTGCAAGTCGAGAGAACCACTCACGGGCCGGTCCCCTAAGTGTGGCCGCGAAGGCCTTGCAGAAGAGGGCATCAGATGCATGGTGGATCATCATGAGAGTTTTGAAACTCTCAATGTGATCTGTGGGGTCCGACTCCCCGGTGTAGGTCTCGAAGTGTGGAGGCTTGAAGTTGTCTGGGACTGGAGCCTCCATGATGGTACGAGAGAATGGAGGCCTACTTGGGTAGAGGTCCCTGGCCTGTCGTTTTTCTTCTCGATCGAGCTAGCCGAGGTGACTCTCTATCTCATGGAGACGGTAGTAGACCGAGTCCTCCCTTCAGTCGTATCTTGCTGAGCCCCGAGACTCATCCTCATCCCGAGGAGGGCTGGGGCTGCGACGGCGATGGCTCTGAGTAGGAGGTAGGTTGATAGAATGACAGGGGTGACTCGGAGTAGGCCGCGGACTCCGGGAGCGGCGGTGGTGTTCGGGAGAAGGGCGGCGATGGCTCGCAGTCGGCCTAGTACTTCGGGAGCGGCGAGGATGGCTCAGAGCCGGTCGAGGACTGCGGGAGCGGTGAGGATGGTGAGGAGCTGGTCGAGGACTACGGGAGTGGTGAGGATGGCGAGGAGCTGGTGGAGGGCTGGGAGCCCGACGGCCATTAGCGTTGAGCACCCGGAGGACTGCCTCCTGGAATTTCTGAAATTCCGCCCTCGTGACGAGGGCCTCCTGCTCCTGCTGGGCTTGAGGAGCAGGACGGCCCGCTGGGAAGGGGCTCCGTCTTGGGCGATGCTGGGGCGACTCCCTCTGCCTCCGGGGAGAGTTGGACCCCCCTCAATTGGATCAGCGTGGCAACCGGTGAGGGTTCGCATCGTTGGTCCGCCTCTCATCCAGATGGGTACGAAGGTCGGGTCCACGTTCGGTCTGCTGATTGTTAAGCACATCCTGCAGATCCTTGGGAGTGGGAGGAGTATGGGAAGCCATAAAGTCTGTGTCAGCATTGTGGATGGAAACCCAAACCTGATGCACAGGTTGCTTGCGGCGGCTTCGTTGAGAGGGCTCCCCCACGATGACCTGGGGTACCAGAGGCTGCTGAATGGACTGCAGAGCCTGGGGATCGAACTGCTGAGTCGGTTGGCTGGAAGGAGGGAGATCCCCCTGCGGAGGAGGAGGAGAAGGATGAGAATAAGTTATTCTTCGATTGGAGTTTGCGGGCTTCCTCTTGGGAGGCATTGCTGGGAGCGACTTTGGTGGAAGGAGGAAGGTTGGATTGTTTGTCGAGAAAGTTTCCACAGACGGCGCCAATCTGTTGCCGCTGGATTCTGATGTGGGGGCAATAGATGAGATTTGTAGGTTCGTGAGGAACTCGAACAGGATGGATCTCCCTTCTTCCTTGTTGAGAAGCTGTCTCCTTGGTGCTCCTGCTGACCTACACAAACGTTCGAAACACCGGGATGGATCCTAGCGACGAACCCTCCGGCGCTCTTGTCAATACCTGAAAAAGTAAAGGGATAGAGCTTGAGTGCACAAAGAGTGATCACCTTTTACAGTAGGAGGTAGGGGGTTTTTATAGTCGTCATGGGATCTCTTTCAGGATAAGAGTAAATCTCTCCTTTCTGGTGTGGCAGGATAGAGGTGGTTATAACCACCTCCTCAAGATCAGAGAGAGTCAGATTTCTTCCAATCCTGTTGAGTTGGCCCTTAACAGGTTGTGACCCGTTCTCAACTGAACGGATCCGTTCATGGGTTAGCGGATCCAAGAGGAGGGACCCGATTCCCAATTCGGACCCGTCTGTAGGTGAAATGACCATCTTACCCCTGGAACTTTAAGATTCGTGTCCATTTTGAATGGTTCCGATTTAACCCCATTTATAGACATATTAATAGAATATATACGGACATACTCATATTCAAAACAGTTATAGATCGCATATCATAGACGATACAATACGATACAATACAATCCAATCGAATATATATATAGATATCTATCTAAATACTTAAAAATAATATAATTTAAATTTATATAAATACTATATTTGTCTGTAGGCACGTGCCTATGTTACGTCTTCAGAACGATACAACATATAAAAAGTATTGTAAACAGTAAATCAACAATTATGTAGCTCAAATTTGAATAGTATGACAATAATTAGTTGTAAATAAAAGTCCATGTTATATATATATATATATATATATATATATATATATATATATATATAGAGAGAGAGAGAGAGAGAGAGAGAGAGAGAGAGAGAGAGAGAGAGAGAGAGAGAGAGAGAATTATATAAATAAAGGAGTTGTTTTAGGGGGGGGGGGGGGATTTGAGAGAGAGGGAGAGAGAAATAATTAAGTAAATTAAGGAGTTGTTTTGGGAGGATTTGAATTTGAGTTTTGGGGGAAAACTTTTGGAGGGAAAATGTGTCTTGTGATATTAGATCTGGGCCTTTGATTTTGGGGAGATTGAAGGAGAGCCACTTGATAGCTTTCTTTGTGTTTTATTATATAAGTAAATTAAGGAGTTGTTTTGGGAGGATTTGAATTTGAGTTTTGGGGAAAAACTTTTGGAGGAAAAATGAGTTTTGTGATATTAGATTTGGGCCTTTGATTTTGGGGGGATTGAAGGAGAGCCACTTGATAGCTTTCTTTGTGTTTTATTATATAGATATGTTTATAAAAATTATTATTTTCTCGAAGACTTGTCTTGTTAAAACAGTCGGGGCAAACCACAATTTAATTGAGAAGATATCTCGAGTACATCTCATCGGGTTCAGAATAACTAATATATCTGAAATTTCTCAATTAGAACTAATAATTATTAGAAAAAATATCTAATCACGTGCAATTCTCAACTGTGCACAGATTACAATGCAAAATAGCTATATACTATTTTGTGGGGTGTTATAAGCATAGGGTATTCTGGCCATTTGAACCTTTTGTAAATCAGTCTTAGGTGAGAAGTCACAGATTGGGCTGCAGGCTGCTCCTTTACAATAGGTGTGTCAATTGGTCTAGCATTATTCATTAGGAAACACTCAAGAACCTACTTTACTTAAGTCTCTTGACTCATGCCAAGAAGTCATTTCGATCGATCTAATTTGCTTCACCGATGTCCTTCATCTCAAAAGTGGAAGAGAACCACTCCTTAGTTGCAATAACCATTCGAGGACGTTCCCACCTATCAATATGTCATCACATACAAATTAAAACTCAAGAGATTCCCTTTGGATTGTTTCACATATACACAGTGGACTTCTTTGCACATTGTGAAGCCAATCCTGGTGATTGTGCTATGAAAGCGTAGATACCACTATCGTGACGACTATTTGAGTCCATAGATGGAGCATTTGAGCAAGCACACTTTGTGCTCATTCTCCTTGACCTCAAAGCCCACTAGCTAGTCCATATAGATCTCTTCATATAATCCTCTATTGAGGAACTCAGCCTTAACATCCATTTGGTGTAGCTCTAAATCGAGCTAAGCTGACTAAAGCTAGGATAAAGAGAATCAACGTAATTCTCATCACCGGGGAAAATGTTTCATCGTAGTCTACACCCTCCTTTTGGGTATAATCTTTCACAAAAAGTTGAGCCTTGTACTTTTTGACTGACTCTTCCATATTTCGCTTTATGTTTTGAACCCAATCGTTCCCTATCATTTTTCATCATGTTTGAATATCAACCAAATCCCATACCTGATTCTTCTCCATAGAATCAATTTCCTCCTTCATAGCATTTTCCCACTCGTTCGCAACAGGCGAAGTGAGAGCAAATTCATAAGATTTTGGCTCATTATCTTCTAAAGGAGCATAAACCAAAGCTTTGTCCTTTATAGCCTAATGCTTACGAGGAGCTTCCTTTCTCTGAATCCTTCTTATAGTGGGAATAATTACCATAGAGATATTGCCAATAGGAGACTTATGTTTCCTTTTTTGGATTGTTTCATCCACTAGAGTTTTGCTCCCTCTTGGAGCAACAACCGTAGGGTCACTATCCATTAGAGTGTTTTCTGTAGAGGCACTGTAGTGCTGGGTGTATGTCTTGCATATTAGGTTTGATGTGAGGAGAATAGAGCGAAGCGAGAAAAGGTTCGAAGTGAAGATTGGAGGGAAAGGAGTTTCTCGATTGCTATTATTGCAGTCGACGCTAGTTAATAATGGGAACTTCTTTTGCATAATCCAAACCGTTCATCTTATGGTGAAGATATAACACAGTCTCAATGTGAGATCAAGTAATCTAAACTTCGTTTACTATTACATCATATCATTATAAAAATAATAAAATTATTTTAGTCCCACTTAATGTTTTAATTGCAAGTCAAACAATTTTCAAAACACTTTATTTGCATTTTTATACTAATTTAGGCATTTATAGTAGAATGAATGATTTATAATTGTCATAGGATGTCTATATAGTGAAGAAGAGGTTGTTGTAAACTCTCCCACCTAATTATAGGGAACTCATAGCCCTCTTGAAAAAATTTCATTTAATAGTATTCTGCTAATATTGATGATCCAAATTTATATGCGTTTTTGTCAATATGATTGGATGATAGTATTCGTATTTGTATGAAAATGGAAAGAAATAGAGATACCTAGTGGGTTGGGATTGACTTCTTGTACAGTCGAATGCTCTTTTGAGCAATTGACCGACAACAACAACAACAACATTGGGCATGGTCCTTGGGAATCTATTTGAGCCTAGGTTTGCTCTTCAAGTTAAGTCATACGACTCATACCGTGTGGCTTGCTGTTTAGGGCATATCAGACAGTGTTGGATCATGACTACAGCCTTGGTTATTGGTGAAAGTTTTCCATTGTAAACAATAAAGTATCTTCTAATAAGGCATGAAAGATAGATATGTTATCGGTGAAAGTGTTTGTAACTCTCGTATCTTCTCTAGTTGAGTAATATCTCAGTTATTTCTTCCACGAATTACGTTTTCCGAACTGGGATAAATTGTGTGCTTCTTATGTTTAGTTTGGTCTACTTGCTTGCTTGTTTGTTGTGATCGGTTTTTGCCTCTCTACAACCCCCTCCGCTGCAACTTAATTCCCTAACAACTGGTATCAGAGCTCCGATCATTCTTAACAATTTTTTTATCCCAGGTTCGTGGTTGTTGGAGTTCCTTGGTGAAGATGACAGATTATAGTATCACGAAGATTAAGCAGTTCGATGGTAAGATCAACTTTAATCTCTGGAATGTGGACATGTACGACATATTGGTTCAAAAGGGCTTACAGCTTGCCCTAGAAGGAAGGAAACCATCTGATGTAGGAGCAGTGGGATGTGATTTGTTTAAGAGACTTGAGTTTAAACTGGCTGTAATTGAAGGACAAAGTCAAGTGCAACTTCCTTAAGGAGAAAAGCACAACGATTTTGTGGGTGAGATTCAGAATTGACTACTCAGAGATTGTCATTACTGGATCGGATGTACTGAAAGAAAAAAAAACCAGTTTCATTTCTTAATGAAGGAAGGCGCCTCTCTTCAAGATCATATAGCTAAAATTCAATAAGGTGTTATCCGAATTGAGGACAATAAAGGTAGTTGACCTAAGAGAAGAGGAAAGACCTTTCAATTTGATGTATTCACTACTAGATTCGTACGGCATTTGATAATCACAAAGCTACACAGGAAATCTGCCAAGGAGAAGCAATCGGTGGCATCTGTGACCAAGGGCTTAAAAGATGATGAACATAGGAAGGAACTCAGAAATCAGGGTCTACTTCTTTAAGTTGCATGGCAATGAACGGTACTTCAATTAGAAAGGAAAGTGTGCAAAAAGGTGGAGTTCTTTGCCACCATTGCGGAGGAATTGAGCATTACAAGAGAAAATGTCGCAAGTTATTGAATCAGAAGGGTGCTAACATAGTCAGTGCCACTGAATTAGGTGACAACTTAGACTGTCTTCTTATTTCAAGTTCTATAGATGTGGATTGTGGCTGGTTTCTTGGTTCAGGTAGTTCTTCTCATATTTGCTACGAGAGGGAGATGCTTTTTGGTGTGATTATTTGCAAGTGTGAAAAATTGCAACAAGTAGTATAGTTAAGTGAAAAGAGTCGAACCACAATGACTAATTATTTTATCGAGTACCGAAATTACTACATTAACTACTATCTGGAAAACCGAAATTTTAATAAATAAAGCAACTAAATTAATCTAATATCTAAACTAACAAAAGAAAATGAAAATCTGAAATTTTTGTGATTTGTTAATGGCAAAACAAATTATAGGGCTTTCAATTTCACCTAGTTAATCCCACACAATTTACAACTACATGTGAATAAAAATATTATTTTTCCATGTTGAGACCCAAATCCAAATTATTCAATATTCTCTCTCAAGCAATATCAAAAATATTCTCAACTAATTATTATTCATAGTTCATGCACAAATTAGTAATTGAAACTTCATTAAGATATATGAATTTCTTAACGGTCACATTAACAATGGTTCTCTCTTGTAATGGTGTTTAATTTTATTAATTTGAAATCACAAATTACTAGTTCGATCTCTCCATTATCCAATAAATCATACAATAGTTGGCCAAACAATTGTAAGCATTAAGAACAAAAATTAAACACACAACCATGAAAAAATAGAAAAATAATATGGAATTAAAATTGTGTTCTCAAAACTAGGCTACATCAAAGCCCTAGAAAAATAAAATTAGTTCATTATAAATTTGCAACTAACAAACATGTTCTTTGATTGCATAATAAAAATTAGAAGTGAAGATGAAAGAACTCGTTTTTGCAGAAAATCCATGCCTTGTAAACTGTGCTCCTTCTTTCTCTCTCCCTCTTTCTTCTCTGTTTTCGATGTCTCTCTCCTCCTCGGTAGTCGCACCGCACACCTAAGCACAGAATTGCTGCTCCTCGATTTTCGCGCCTACAGTTCTCCCCCTTATTTTTTTCTCCTGGTCCCGCCTCGTTTTGCATGCCGCTCCTTCTGCATGCCGCCCACCTAAAGAGCCCCCTTTCTCTTCTGCCTCTCTCTCTTAATTTTTTATTTGTTTGTTTGTTTTATTTTTATTGATTGTGAGGTCAGCCGTCACTCTCCCTATCTTGTTAAGCATGTATCTCTCTTTCTCTTTCTTGAAGCATGTGCTGCACACACACAAAAATAAAATCAGAATTTAGTATTTAAAAATAAAAATAAAATTAATTAGTTTAAATTAATTAAACTAAATAATAATCACATTAGCTTAATTAAATCCTATTAAATTTTTCAATTTCATTTTCACCCTCTATTGACAATTAAAATTTCTATTTTCCTTTCCACATTGCCAAATTGTAAAATTCAAAATTCAACAAATCAATAAAAATTAATCAATCATTCTCCTCGTTTTCTTTGTTAATTTTTACTAAAAATATTCACCTTTTGCATCAAAAAAATATTATTCCTTAAAAAATAATTAATTAACTGAAATTTATGGAAATAAGATAAATTATTAACAAGATAGACGAATACAAGCAATTTTATAGGTAAATGAGTACAAATATTTATATAAAAATTAGACACATCAAATGCCCCCAAACTTAAGATTTTGCTTGTCCTCGAGCAAAAAGTAAACCATAAACCAAAGAATAATAATCATAAGTAAGCTCAACTCATCACACTAAAAGGTCCTATCATGCAAGCATCAAAACTTCAACTTAATACATTAACAATAGCAAATAAAGTAAAACCAAACATACTTACTTTCTCCAGTGCAATTATTCATTCATAATTCCCAACCCAATCATATTTGTCATGCAATTAATGTAATTATATCATGTAACAACTCATTCTGTGATTACCCCTTCTCACTACTACAAACCGAGTAGCAAACTAGAGTTTTTTTCCCTCTCTATGTTGTCACTTGCCTTATGACGCAAATGGAAACATTTGTAATGAATTCACCCAGTTACTCAACAAGTCACAAACTTCACGTGCTTTCGCATACTCATATTTCAAGTTACAGTTTGATGTAAAAGTAAACAATGGTGATGAATACCCCTAGTTACTAAGAAACTCAAAACATTGGAGTATATAGAACTTTATTCATTCAATTATTTAATAATTATCACTCTATTTACTTAAACTCTGTTTAGGACTAGATCAAAAGGGATAATCACAAGAAAAAGCATCACATTTTTCTTTTATGTATAATCACATGACTCACAATTTTGTGAGAAATTTTGAACTTCAATAATCATAAAGTAAATAAGTATGCTTGATCTTGCTTTATAAGATATTGTCTATCCTAAAAAAAATTATTTCAATGCTTTAGCACAATAAACAACTCAAAAGTGTAATAGTAAGCCTAATTGAAATCCCTTTTGTTTTGTTTTTCTTTTCAAATATATATATATATATATATATATATATATATATATATATATATATATAATTGTAACCCCTTCCCCCAAACTTGAATATCACATTGTCCTCAATGGGAAAGGAAAAGAAAAACAAAAGGAATGCGAAAAGTTCAGAATTGCTCCCCTGATTCGTGTTAAAATTTTTGGACGCGCGACGTTTATTGTTTCAGTGATATCTGGATCTGTACATGTCCAAATTGCCTGATTCTTTTTGTTCTGGAAAGATAAGACAATTTCCTTCGATCGGTATTTTATACACTTTTCCAGATTCGGATTGTATCCTACTCAAAAACAGCCATGAATGTCGGTCCAGAAAACAGCTCCGCCCGGTGACTTCCAAACTTATGCAATCCTATAAAATAAAATTAAAAATTAAAATTAAAGTAAACTAAAAGAAAAATCAAATCTAATGCAGTAAAAAGAAAACATGGATTGTCTCCCAAGAAGCGCTAAGTTTTAAGTCTTCAGCCAGACGTTGTAGCTGAGATGGTTATGTAATGCCAAGATCCAATAACATAAGAACATCTTTTCTAATATTTCTCTTCATGTGTGGATTAGGATCAAGCTCGAGTTTAAGTCGTTTCTTTCTTGAAGATGGAGTCTTTGATATCCCCATGTCTTTGAATTTCAGTTGAGAAAATGGATGAATCGATGGTGCAGCATCCAAATACATAACATATTCAAAAATATTTTTTTCCTCAGATTCAAGAGTTGCTAAATTTGTTAGACATACTTTGATTGGTAACTCTTCAACTTCAGTTGTATGTTTCTCGCCCACAATTAAATCTATTTCACTTACTTGAAAACATGAATGTACTTCGGCAGGAAACTTTATGGACTTAAAAACATCAAACGTTACTTACTCATCCTCAACCCTCAAAATAAGTTTTCCTAGTTGGACATCAATCAAAGCTCTCCCCGTGGCTAGAAAAGGTCGCCCCAAAATTGACAGAATTTGTTCATCTTTCTCCATATCAAGCACTACGAAATCAGCTGGGAATATGAACTTGTCTACCTGTCACACCCCGCTTCCCAAAATTACGGAATACGAGTACATGACATTGGCCCAGCGAATGACTAACGTCACCCATAAACTGTTTATCCGATCAACTCAACAATATAATCAATACAGAACAATTGCGCAGGCAATAATAATAATCTCGTGAACAATAATACTTGGAATGAAGTAATATGAAATATCCAAATACAATAAACCAAAGTCTGGAAACAATAATAAAATTCGGGACATAAGCCCAATACAATAATAAATCCCAATGCAATAATAAATCTCAAACACAATAGCAATAAGTCTCAATACAATAGTTCAATGGAATAACATTAAATTATAAAGTAATAGTTCTTTAGAAAGTTTGTTCTCCAATCCCAGCAGGCAATTCTCCTTCATTACCTGTGTACACTTCATCTAAAAGAGAAATTTTTTTCTTAGAGCAAGTCATGGACAACAAGTAGAGATAGCAAAGAACAATGGAATAACGGTGTAACAATGAAGTCAATGCATCAATAGGAATCAATAACATGAGACAATAGCAATAATCAATATCACGGTAATCGATGCAATGACTATAAACAATGATTTAATATTTGGTAACAATATCATTGGTCAATAATAATAATATTTAGCCAATATTCGATATCAATAGGAACAATGATGAACAATATGTAATGTCGGTAATGTGTCAATCCTTATGTCTATTAATCATTTTAAATCCTAACTAATGTACGTACTACTGTGTCCCATATATTTCATACCACAGGTTCGATGCATACAATCAATTTCATTTAGACTAGTGGTAGATTTTATAGTTCATGTACTGGGTATGATGACGATAACAGTAATTACATACGGGCCATGGTGTAATTTCTTACAAAATGACGATAATGGTAATAACATGGGCCATCATCCGAGTACAGTCTCTATATCATCAACTACTCTAGTAAATTCCTTAAATCCCGGCTTAATAATTATTTATCAATGCAACAATACAATATACAATTTAAGACATGAGATGAACAATAGTATCAATAGGAGAACAATAGGATGGTAACATGAATAGGATGATTAGAATGGTGACAATAATTCATTAGGATCATGAAATACAACATACATACATTAATTCATGCAATATTACGATATAGGAATAATTAATCTATTAAAATCTGGAATATAAAATTCTGGACAGCAAGAGTAGTCTGTACAAAAAAGTAGTTTCCCGCTGTTAAAGAAATCGAAAACTGAATCCATCAGAAGTTATAGAAACTATACTTCCACACGGTTCCAACGCATATTTAAAGTTCAAAATCCAACAATAGTAGCTAGGTCAAACACATTGTTCTTTCTAGATTTCAAGTTCAAGAAAAAATTCGACATTATATTATTTTATTTTAGAATCAGTAAAAACTCGATAATAAATTCATTAAGAATATTTTCTAGATTCCCAAACATGTTAAGAAACAATCTGGAAATTTTCAGAGCAAAATTTTATCATTTGATCAGCCTTTTTACTTTTTAAACATGAAACGTACAAGAATCTGGAAATATGAAAGTAAAAACACAGCTGTAGTAAAACAGGCATAACTTTTGCTGCACAACTTCGAATTTAGAAATTCAAGATGTTCTGGAAACTAGAATGATAACGATACAATTCATATTCAGAAAGTAATTTATTTTAAGATCATTTACTGGGTCAAAAATAGCAGTCAACATACAGCCAGCAAGCAATATACAGGTTTTGGGTAGTTTTCATGAAATAAGTTAATTAAACATGATGGGTATCAATTCTACTAGTCGATAAACTTCTCAATCAGCATGAAGGGTATAAAAACATGATAAATAAAATTAAGAACACATACATACATCAATTTGTCATCAATCAGCCATCAATCGATCAAACAATATACAACCTAGCAATTCTCTCTACAATAATTTATTTGTGTGATAATTATATGAACAACCCTATTATCAATTCTATATGCACACATGAAAGATTCAACATTTAGAGTCAAAAGTGGCACGATGTCAAGTAAATTGGGGTTAGCTCGTGTAAACCCTCAATAAAACCAACGAAAGAGATGAACAATGTATAATACGATAAACGAAGGGATCAACTTGCAAGAGTTTCAACAAAAATTTAATTTGATACAATTAACAATTCAAGAGGACAATGACTTTCCTTATGAACGACGAAATTCAATAGCAAGAATAACGGGATAAGGATCCCGAATCAACAAACCCACGAACTAGCACAAATTAGCATGTGTGATATATATGCAAAAGCAACTCAAGCAATAATCAGCAAGAGAGAGAGGGAACGACAGCAAAGGGTCCTTGGGTCTGGCCGACGCTGGTGGTCGGCGATGCAGGCGGCGAATGACGCAACGGCAGAGGGTCGAGGAGGGAGGATCAACGATAGCAACAGGGGGGTTTGGGTTTGGTCGCTGTTGATGTCGAGGAAGAGGAGAAGGGTGCTGAGGGGTTGTGCTGGTGGCTCCGAATAGGAGGGCAGCGACGAGGCGGTGCCGATGGGAGGTGATGACGACAAGGGTTCACCGGAGATGAGGCCGGGGAAGAAGACAGTGATGGGTTCTCAGTTTGGGCGGGAGTTTTGGATGGGGAGAGAGAAAATAGAGAGGAGAGAGAGAGAATAGACGGCTATAGTATTTCAATTTGCACAATTTTAGGGTTTGCAATAGAATTGTATTTATAAAGTACAATTAGAATGTTAGGTTAGCGGTTTAGGATCCAATAATAGCGGTTTTAGGTAAAGAACAATTGGAATTGGGTTTTAGGGTTCAATAAGAGATAGATCTAAAATAATAGGGTTCAAATAAAAAATCCCCACAATTAACAAAAGAAAATAGAATCAATAAGAAACAGCTTAACAAGAAGAACGAAAAATTTCATGAACAAAGATTTAATGAAAAAAAAATCAAGAAACAAAAATAGAGTATTTTATTCAATTACAATTACAAATAAAATATTACAAAACGGGAAAAATGGAAATAGCGGAAATGGTAGTTACACTACCTTTACCAAAACATCTTCAATTATTCCTCTTGGATATTGATAGATCTATCCGCCAATTGCAAAGAAATTGTAGTGCGCTTTGTTTCTCCAATACCTAATTTTCTGAAAACAGAATAGGGCATAAGATTAATACTTGCTCCTAAATCACATAATACTTTATGAAAAAAAGAATTTCTAATAGTGGAAGGAATTGTAAAACACCCTGGATTTTTAAGATTAGAAGACAACTTCTTTTATAAAATTACACTACTTTCTTCTGTTAGCATCACCATCTCATGCTCTTCCAGCTTCCTCGTGTTTGATAAAATATCCTTAAAAAATTTAGCATATTTAGGCATTTTTTCTAAAGCTTCAATAAGAGGAATCTTAATATCCATTTACTTAAAAATATTTAAAAATTTTGAAAACTGATTATCAAGCTCTTTTTAAGTCTTAGTGGAAAAGAAATAAGTGAATCATAAGGCGAATTAGGATAAGTGTCAGAATTAAACTCCCCTGAAATTGTTTGGCTTGAAACTCATTTATCCTTCTTAGAATGGTGATTAGCCACCTGCTGCGTTTGTTCCTCCAAAATTGGTTGTAACTCATCTTGCTTTTCAACTATATTTTGTTCGACATTTTCTTCTTGTGGCTGCTCAATTGTTCTTCCACTTCTCAATGTTATTGCTTTGACATGCTCCTTTGGATTTGCCACTGTATTACTAGATAAGGTTCCTGCTGTTCTCTCTGTAATAATATTTAAAATCTAACCAATCTGAGCCTCATGGTTGTGAATTGAAGCTGTATTATTTTGTATCGCCAAATCTGTCTTCTGCATGTATTGCTCTGTTTTCTGCATGTATTGCATAAACATCTCTTCAAGTATCGGCTTCTTTTCTTGATGCTAAAAATTCTGAGGTGGTCTAATTTCTCCTTGATTGTTGTTCTAAGAAAAGATGGGGTGATTTCTCCATCTTGGATTGTATGTGTTTGCATATGGATTGTTTTGCTTTTGAAAATTTGAAACAAAATTTGCTTGTTCGGCATTTGATTGAGCAAAAGGGTTTCCCCACTTGGCAATCTGTACTCGAGTGATTTCCTGTACAAAGATCGCAAATCATATTAGTTTGAATAGTATTAACATTCATATTACCTATTTGTTTAGATAAAATATCAATTTTTGTTGTTAAAGTAGTAATAGGATCAAGTTCAAAAACTTCAGCAACTTTTCTTGGCATTGTTCTCTCTGAGGACCACTGGTAATTATTAGGTGCCATCTGCTCTAAAAGCTCGTAGGCTGCTTCATAAGTTTTTCTTATAAGTGCACCTCCAGCTTCTGCGTCAACCATAGATCGATTCCTAACCCATTATAGAATGTTTGCACTTGTAGCCACTTCGGAAGTTCATGATGAGGATACTTTCTCAATAGCTCTTTGTATCACTCCCATGCATCATATATGACTCGGTCCTGAATTGAATGAATGTGGTGATGTCATTCCTTACCTTTACTGTTTTTGCTGGGGGAAAATATTTTTCCATTAATTTTTATGCAAGTCCCTCCCAAGTAGTAATATCACCGGGTGGTATAAAATTTAGCCAAGCCTTCGCCTTATCTCTTAGTGAAAAATGAAAAAGTCTCAATCGAATTGCATCATCTGATACTCTATTGTGCTTAAAAGTGTCACAAATTTCTAAAAAGTTTTCAATGTGAACATTAGGATCCTCATGCGATAGTCCCCAAAATTGAACAGTATGTTGAATTATTTGAATGATTTCCGGTTTAATCTCAAAATTGTTAGCTTGTATAACTGACCTCTTTATGTGTGATGCTGCTCCATTAAACGAGGGCATAACATAGTCTTTCAAAGCCTTATTTTCCTCATCGTTTGCCATGGTGATACACTTTTATGTCATGAAGTATAGCTATTAAAAAACAGAAAAACTAGAAATAAAAACTAAAAAATAAAAAAATAAAAATAATAAGAAAAATCCAAATTAGTAACAATCTAGCAATCATCAATATCAATAAAAGAATAATTAGTCTCCGGCAATGGCACAAAAAACTTGGTGTGATTATTTGCAAGTGTACAAAACTGCAACAAGTTGTATAGTTAAGTGAAAAGAATGTCGAACCCACAAGGACTAATTATTTTATCAAGTACCGAAATTACTACATTAACTACTATTTGGAAAACTGAAATTTTAATAAATAAAGCAACTAAATTAATCTAAAGATCTAAACTAACAAAAGAGAATGAAAATATGAAATTTTTGTGATTTGTTAATGACAAAACAAATTATAGGGCTTTCGATTTCACCTAGTTAATCCCACACAATTTACAACTCCATGTGAATAAATATATTATTTTTCCAAGTTGTAGACCAAAATTTCCAAATTATTCAATATTCTCTCTCAAGCAATATCAAAAATATTCTCAACTAATTATTTGTCACAGTTCATGCACAAATTACTAATTGAAACTTCATTAAGATCTATGGATTTCTTAACGGTCACATTAACAACGGTTCTCTCTTGTAACGGTGTTTAATTTTATTAATTCGAAATCACAAATTACTAGTTTGGTCTCTCCATGATCCAATAAATCATACAATAGTTGGCCAAACAATTATAAGCATTAAGAACAAAAATTTAACACACAAACATGGAAAAATTGAAAAATAATATGGAATTAAAATTGTGTTATCAAAATTAGGCTACATCAAAGCTCTAGAAAAATAAAATTGGTTCATAATAAATTTGAACCTAACAAATATATTCTTTGATTGCATAATAAAAATTAGAAGATAAAAAGAAATAACTCTTTTTTGCAGAAAATCCATGCCTCGTAAACTGTGCTCCTTCTTTCTTTCTCCCTCTTCTCTGTTTTTGATGTCTCTCTCCTCCGCGGAAGTCGCGCTGCACACCCAAGCACAGAGCTGCTGCTCCTCAGTTTTCGCGCCTACAGTACTCCCCCTTATTTTTTTCTCTTTTCTTTTCTTTTCTCTTGGTCCCGACTCGTTTTGCGTGCCGCTCCTTCTTCACGCCACCCACCCACAGAGCCCCCTTTCTTTTCTGTCTGTCTGTTTGTCTCTCTCTCTTATTTATTTATTTATTTATTTATTTATATTTTTTATTGATTGTGAGGTCAGCCATCGCTCTCCCTCTCTCGTTAAGCGTGTATCTCTCTTTCTCTTTCTTGAAGCAGTGCTGTACACACACAAAAATAAAATCAGAATTTAGGATTTAAAAATAAAAATAAAATTAATTAGTTAAATTAATTAAACTAAATAATAATCACATTAGATTAATCAAATCCTTTTAAATTTGTTTATTTCATTTTCACCCTCTATTGACAATTAAAATTTCTATTTTCCTTTCCACATGGCCAAATTATAAAATTCAAAATTCAACAAATTAATAAAAATTATTCAATCATTCTTCTTGTTTTCTTTGTTAATTTTTATTGAAAACATTCTCCTTTTGCATCAAAAAAAATCTTATTCCTTCAAAAATTGTTAATTAACTGAAATCTATGGAAATAAGATAAATTATTAACAAGATAGACGAATACAAGCAATTTTTATGGGTAAATGAGTACAAATATTTATATAAAAATTAGACACATCACTTTCTACTTACAAGCCTACAACATGTTGTTGTGGGAGAACGGGGATAAGTGAGATTTGTGATGTAGTGGTTGAGGGAACAGTTGAGTTAGAGATGCCTGATGGAAATGTGTTTACACTGAAGAAGGTCATGCATGTTCCTTTCTTGAAACAAAACCTAACTTGATCGGGAACTCTGGAAGCAGAGAGATGCAGGTACGCAACTTGAGGTGGAGATATATTAGTTTGGGAAGGTCGTCGTAAGGTGATGAGTGGAAGGAGGGGTGTTAAGCACAACCTTTCAAGCTTTGTAGGAATAGAAAGACTCGGCCAAGTATTTTTAAGCCCATCGTTCATAAAACATGATCTAGTTTTCGGCCACTAGAATCACCGAAGAGAGATTACAACGATCCAATATCATCGAGAAGTGGAGGATGCCTCCTGTTGACTCCTAATGGGTTATGCACTTGAGGGGGCATATAATTCGAGAAATAACAGGATGAGGTAAATTCACAAGCAGAATAAGCCACTGAATCGCATTTTTTAGAAGAGGAGAAAGAGAAGAGTCTAGAGGCAACTAATCACACAGGTGTGGACGTATGAGTATGCAATCCAAGGTGGCAATTGTTGGGTATATGTCTTGCATACTAGGTTTGATGTGAAGAGAATCGAGTGAAGTAAGAAGATGTTCGAGGAGAAGATTGGAGGCAAGAAGATGTTCAAAGAGAAGATTGGAGGCGAAGGAATTGTTGTTTATTGTGCAGTCTAGAAGTTGACAGTCGACTGCAATCTTGTGGGTTTGGCTCGACTTCGTGTACAGTCGACTGCTCAACATCAACCGGTGCATCTATTGGGCCCGGTACTTAGGAATCTGTTTGAGCCCAGGTTTGCTCTCCAAGTTAGATTGTACGGCTCTTATTGTGTGACTTTCTCTTCATGGTATATCAAAAGGTGTTGGATCAAAACTACTATCTAGGGTTTCTCTAGATCGCTATATAACAATGTAATGGCCTCCCTTTAGAGGTAGTACTTCATCTAAGAGTCTTCCATTGTAAATAGCAGATTATTTTCTAGTAAGGCTTGAGAGATAGACATGTTCTTGGTGAGAGTGTTTATATCTCTTGTATCTTCTTTAGTTAAATAATTTCTCAGTTTTTTCTTCCCCGAATTAGGTTTGTCGAACCGGGATAAAATTGTGTGCTTCTTGTTTTTGGTTTGGACTCTTGAATGGTTGTTCATTGTGATCAGTTGTTGTCTCTCTATAACCCTCTTCGCTGCGCCTTAATTCCCTAACTTGTAGCAGCTCGCACTATTGAGAGCATCTATCTCATCCCGAGTCTCTATAGGAGTGCTCCCACTGTTCGGAGCAACGTCCCTATTTGGCGTAAGTGGAGAATCACTCACATCACGATAAAGTGTTTGGTACTTGGTGATCAGCTGGTGTATATGCCCCCCTTCACCAAGAGCCTGCTCACTTTCCTTTTCTGGATCTGTCTCCCATAGTTGGTAAGCTTTCCTCACTTCTTCTTTGATGGGATACTCATCGTCGATGAACGTCACATCCCGTGACTCAAATCTCTGTCAGTTGACCATTTTGGATGTTGCAAATCATTACATATCCCTTGGAGTGTTCAGGATACCTTATAAAGATACCATCTCCACCCTTGGGTCTAGCTTCCCTACCTAAGGAGCTAGAATGCACACAAAACTTATAGACCCCCCCCCCCCTCCCTGAGGGTGAAAATGGTCCAGTGTAGGCTTACGCTCAGTCTATAACTCGTAAGGAGTCATGACAACTGACTTACTCGGCATGTGGTTTAGTACATATTCGGTGGTTAAAAGTGCATCTCCCCAAAATTTACGAGGCAAATTAACACGAGCCACCATAGACCTAACCATTTATAACAACATTCGTTTCCTTTTCTCTGCAACCCCATTTTGCTGTGTAGCGTGGGGTGTCGTCAGTTTCCTTTTAATACCCTTCTTTATACAGATTTCCTTGAATTGATTACGTCCACGATCAGTTCTAAGAATCGTCACTTTTTAGTCTAGTTGATTCTCAGCCGAATCTTCTACTGGTACATGGAAAACTATGTGGACTGATGGACTTACCAGTCTTGATCGTTACAAAGGACGATGCTATCACGTCGAGTCCGTTGTTGGGGAAGAAAATCACAATGTAAACATTCTAGGGCATCGGACATGTTAGCAATTAAATAGAATTGACCATATCCAGTGTAATCATCTATGAATGTAATAAAGTAGGAGCATCCTTTGCGTGATTGAGTGCTTATGGGTCCACATATATTAAAGGGAATTTTGTGCGGAGTGCTTTGTTGAATTGTTTTCCAGTTATTTTTCATGCCAAACTAGCCTCACAAGAGGGTAAGGTAACTTTCGCGAGATGTCCAAGTTGGCCCTTTCTAGCTAGCTGAGTTATCCTATATATCCCAATGTGACCAAGTCAAGAATGCCAAGTCAAATCAACATTTGTAGAAGTAACAAAAGAAAATGAAATTAAACTCAAAACATAGAAATCATTGATTAATCTGTCAAAACCAAATGTTTTACCCTCATAGACAATGGTTATAGAATCATTCTAAAAAATGAAAGAAAATCCTAAGCACCCGAATGCTGAATCTGAAACAAGATTCCTCCCAATTCCTCGAGCATACAAAACATCATGAAGAATTAATGTGCACCCTGTGCACATCTTTAGCTCATATGAACCAATGCCCAACTCCTTTTTCTGCAAACTATTTCCCATGAATATAGTGTACAATTCGTCAGAAACTTGATGGAAGCTTGTGAAACCCTCTGTATCTTGCACTATGTGCTTGGCCGCTCCTGTATCGATAATCCACATTGGATTAGAATCAGCTAGCAAACCATCTATGCAAACAAAAGCACAAGAGTTTGAGGGATAATAATATACCTTACTTGGCTCAGAGCACTCACGTGCAAAGTGGCCTTTCTTTTTCCAGTTAAAACATTCCACTTTGGATTTGTCCTTTGCTTTCTTTGAACCACGACGCTTATTTTTCTTCCCCTGAAATCCATGTCATGGGGTTGAGGATGAGGCATCTCCAAGAGCTTTCTTTGCTTTGTGGGGGCCTGCACACCTTGCGCTTAAAAGCTTGTGTGAGGAGCATTGAGGTTGCCTTGGATAAACTGCAGCATTCGTACTCTAACTCAAGTTTTAAGACCGTTTTTTCATTCGCTCCTAGTTGATATATAAAGAGAGTGTGTTTGCACGATGCCCCACTTGCAAAGCTCGTGATCTCCCTTGACCAAATAAATGATTCATCCTTTATTTACAATTTTGTTATTTTTTGATGTGTTTTTTCAAAATAAAATAATATGGATATAAGAATTACAACAAAGAAATTTGTGGTTGTGTTGTTCCCTTACGAGAGGTTTTATGGGGTTGAATTGTTCGATTGTATCAATGAAAGCTTCTTTAGACCAACTTGTTAGGGGGACAATACTAATCATAAAGTATTGAATTGTGTTCTCGGCTGTGTACATGATTTTGATATATCCACTCTCTATGTAGTTTTCTGTTTTTTTATGAATTCCACATTGTAGTTTCAGTTATGTCTCAAAAGGCCGTTGTTGACCTTGTTAAGGGGGAAAAGTTTAACGGAAAGAACTATGCGATTTGGAGTCGCAAAGTCCAACTTATCATCCGTAGCGAATGTTTGAATAGGCATTTCACAAGAACTATGGCTGAACCTCAAATGCAGGACGGACATAATGTTGAACAAATGCAAGAAAAAACTAAGAAATGCAGAGAATGTCTCAGGAATGATCATCAAGCGTGCAACATTATCAAGGGCAGCATGCATAATGATCTCATTGGTGAGTTCTGAGATCTCCCAATGGCCAAGGAGATGTGGATAAAGATTAAGGAGAACCATGTCGGCGTTAACCCGACTCATTCCAAGACTCTATTAATGAGGACTGAGAGGTACAAGATGGATGTAAAACATGATATGGTTGAACATCTGCGTACACTATCTCAAGTCACCAGGGATCTAATAGATTTTTAAGGATTTATTTTTATTTGCAGCACCTGCAAACCTGGAGAAACAATGTTAAACATATAAAACATTTTGTTCCACCATATCTTTTGCATTGGACGCCAATTCCTACAAAAATTCTCATACAGTGCATCGCTAAGCAGACTTAAAACACTCAACCCGTTAAAATCAGCTCTATTAACTACCAGTAATAATGATAAAATTATTTCTAATTATCGTAGGCAAATTTAGAATTAATTAGGGAAACTCAAAACTCCTAGACCAATAGAATTGTCTAAAAGACCAAGCCTTCTATGCCCTCTTGTAATAGAAAATTATGTATTGATACATAAAAAACTCATAAACTTTACTAGGGCTCAAATCTGGTAGAAAATAGACTCAAAATCGCTTTAAAAGGCCTCTAAAATAGTAAGTAACTAAGGCTTAACGGGTATGTTTGGGTTGAATCTGGGACTGTTTGGGTCTGCTTGACCAAGTCAACTCTGGATCCAGTTCAAATAGGCCCATAGGCCTTATTGGAATAGATCCAGTTTGACCTAAGTCAAACAGAACCAAAATAATCTAGTTTGGGTTTCGTGAAACCCAAACACTCTTCCAAATTCATAATGGGTCGATTATGCATCCATGTCTATACCTGAAACCTGCTGCTAAGGAGCTCATGCCCCTTTTTCTCACATGTCGTGCATGTTCCTAGGGTCAGATCTGCATTAAAAAAAGTTCCAAATCAAAATCCAATCCACCCGAGCCGACCCGCCCTGTGGCTACTCGGCCAACACATGTGCACGTGCAAGGGGCCCAAATCTGGATTAAAATCCAGATCCAAACCCTGATCCAACTAGACCCGACTTGATCCCCTTCCTCTTTTCTCCTTCCAGTCTGATCACCACACGAAACTTCACTCAAGCCTAGGTTTAAATCCTAAGAAAAAGCTACGGAGGTGACAGGGGCAAGGCGGGCAAAGAGGGTGGTGGTGGGCTATCCATCGACGACTGTGGCGATGGTACTTTGATGTGGTACAAAATACAATTGGTACCGACTCTTTTTCGCAAGTACTCTGAGTCGTCACCACCATCGCTGCTGGCAATTAGGGTAACAGATTGAACAAAACAAAAATGAAGAACAAGATGAACAAGAAGAAAAATATAAATTCCAGTTCATAATAAAACAAAAGAAAATTACAAATCACTTTTAAAGAGGATAAACCTCTTCTTTTGATCTACCAAGGGGACGCTGACATGTAGCGTGCGCAGTGCCCATACTCACAAAAGAAAAGAAAGGAAAGGACACCAACTGCCTAACTACCCACATTGTAGATGGGGTCTACCTCCAATAAACTCTCGACTCATAGACTGCTACCTGCCATCTGCCATGTGCACAGCCTGTGAAAATTAATTAGAGGGACCTTATTACAAAATGACTGGGTTATTTGCAGAAAAATCTTTGGAATAAAGAAAATCACTTAGGGACTGATATGTGAACTACATGACTGATATGAAGTGATATTCACAGTTTAAGATACAACTTGTAGAGCTGTATCATTCTTCCTCTATTGAAAATGAGCTACCATAATCTTCTAGAAATTAGGGAAAGAGATTGTAGATGTCCCAAAACTCCTCCTAGGTGGCGTCAGTGCAGCCTCCTCCCTTCCACTGCACCAAAATTCTATTACAACCACCCCTCTTCTTTCAACCATCCTCTTGTTTAGAATTTGTAGAGGCTCTAATATTTCATCACGAAAATAAATTGGGTAACTCTGTTCCAGCTTTGTCCCTATCTCTAACATCCTACTTGAGCTTGGAAATGTGAAAAACATTGTGTATTTTAGCAGTTGGGGGAAGTTGTGCTTGTAAGCTACAAGAACAACATAAGGGCCATAGTATATGTGTGACAACTTATGCGATCTCTTAACTCCAACAAAAGTCTGTTTGTAGGGTTGCAACTTAAGATACACAAAATCCCCAATTTCAAACTCCTTATCTGTTATGTGTCTGTCAGTAGCTTATTTCATCCTCAATTGGGCCTTGGTGAGGTGGTCTCTAAGCAGAGTTGCAGGTTGTTATCTCTCTCCAATAGACACTCCTCCACCTCCTATGACTTGGTAGTCTTAGGGACATAACAACGTAAGGTTGGGGGAGCTCTTCCATACAGAATTTGATAGGGAGACAACTTATTGGCACTGTGAACACTGGTATTATACCAATACTTAGCCCATGGCAATACATTAACCTAAGAGGCAGTTTTATATGCACAAAAACATCTCAGAAATGACTCAAGTGTCATGTTCACAACCTCAGTCTGGCCATCTGTTTGTAGATGAAAAGAAGTGCTCATACACAGCTTGGTAGCTTGCAGGTTCAAGATTTCTGTAGCCCCTATTTTCCTATTTTGGATTTATTGTATTTTTATTTTCTTTTTTTGAATATTGTATCTGAATTCATTTTTTTGTAAATTTTTGCTTTTCTTGGGTTCATTTATTCTCTTTTGATCGTTCCGCACTCTTTTTGCTTGAGTTCTGCTATTTATAGTTCATTGCAAATCTTTGCTCTTCGTGTTTTGAGTTTGAATTGTTCCGCTATATGTTCATCTCATTGATTTGTATTTATTCATCTCTTTTTGGAGCCTAAACCTGTACCCTAAGCCCATTAACCTGCAACCCAAAACCCCAACTTCTTAATCCTATATAAATACCCTATTAATAAACCCTACGTAATTAACCCCTTTCTCTCTCTCCTCTAACCTGCTGCTCTCTCTCCCTCTTCTCTCTGTTTCCTTTTCGCTTCAAACCCAAACTGCCAAGCCACCCCCTATTCTCCTCTCCCATCCTCTCCGACCACCACCCCAATCACCATATCCCTTCGCCATCGTCTCCTCGCCACCCTCTCATCCACCATCCCGTTACCCCTATCCCCGTCACCTTCGTCCAAACACATCGCCAACTGAACCCATCATCGCCATCACCTCTGATCGCCACCACCACCTCGTCGACCACCGTGATCCTCCCTGCAACCACCGAAGGTCCCTCACCCCTCGTCGTCGTTGCCCTGAACACTCCTCGATCGTCCCGCCATCTCCTTTATTTCGTTGCGAAATAGAGCACGTCGAGCCCCATTGCTACATCGCTCCTCGATTGCATTGCCACCACCAGTCACCCCAAGCACGCTCACTGCCCCTCGCTCACGTCGCTTCTCGACCACAGTTGCCGTTCCCGACCGCTGCTGTCCCTCTCTCTCCGCCGATGTATTTGAGAAGAGGAGTGGAGGTTGCTGTTTAGTGTTGTGGAGTAGGGGATTCGTTTGTGGTGTTTGCTGTTTTGTGTGGAGGATTGGAATCCGGTGTTTGGTGTTCAGTTGGATCTGGGATTAATTGTTGCTATTTTTCTGTTTTGAGTTGTGTTGGAGACGCACGTAGCTCGCACATGTTTTCGTGTTTGTGGATTCGTCGCTCGAGATTCTCATCCTGTTATTCTATATATTTGAAATTAACAACTAAAAGGCAAGTCTCTTCTTGAACTAGTTATTGTTTTGTTCAAGATTTCTTTGATCTCTGCAAGTAGATCCAAATCTTTTATCATGTTGCTAGTTAAAATTCCGTTAAGTTTATTGAGGGTTTACACGAGCTAACCCGATATATTCTTAACATCGTGCCTACATCTTTGATCTAGAACCTAGTCCCTCTTGTACATTGCATATGCACATTTACATGAAAAATAACTAGATCCATGTTATAAAATTGCTTGATGAATTGAATATATTAGATTGAATTTGATTTAGTGAATTGATTACCATGCCTGTAAAATTGCATCTTAAAACTGGAATCATGCATGTTAAACATCTAGTATCACTTTGATTATTAATTAGCATGAACGATATGGTTGTATGATTAAATTGTTGCCTATTCATATCAAAATAAATTCTGGATTGTTGTTTGTGTCTTTTTTATCAGATTTTCGACCATGTTGCTGTTATAATTTGAAATAACTTAATGAATATGAATTATATCCCCATGAATCTATTTTCCAGAACATTTAACGGATCTGAATTCCGAGTTATAATCTGTTAGATATCAGTATTTTAGTACAGCTGTGTCAAAATTTTCGGAATCACAAATTCATGCTTATCTTTGTTTTTTCAGAATTAAATTGAACATGTTAACAGTAAAATAAAAATATGAAATAAATTTGGCTGAACTAGACATGTGTAGGAACTTCCCTGAATTTATGTATATTTATTTGATGGATTTTCTGACCTAAAACAAATAGGTGAACATAATTTACAATTTGCTACCTAAACATAAAATATAAAAAGAATAGGATTTTCACCATAGTTTCTGTAACTTTTATATGTCATATATATATTCGCTGGAACCGGTAGAGAGTCTAGTTTCTTGAAGTTTTGACGGATCTAGATTTGCTTTTCTGTAGTAGCGGTAATCTTTGTTTTTGAACAGCAACGTCATGCTATCCAGATTGTGTGATTTGTGTTTAATTGATATGTTTGCTTCTTGCTTTGTATGTAACGAGTAGAATTAGTCACATCTAGCAAAATACAACCTTAAAACCTTCTTGCATGCTCACATAGGATGAAATAAAATGATAAAAAGCCGGCGTATTATGGGATGACTTGGTAGTAAACAGTCGAAAACTGTACTCGGTCGAGCCCTACTGCTTGAGTTGTACTGACTGATGGCCATAATTACTGCTTGATAATCACTTTTACTGAACATTAAACACTGATTACTGGGCCGAGTACATGAACCGTGAATTCACCATTAGTCTAAAGCGTACACTGTGTGCTTGCGCCGAACCTGTGGAATGGGACGCAGTAGTACGTGCACTAGATAGGATTAATAAAATAATTAATAACCTGCATTTGATATTTCATGCTTGATCCCGTATACTGTCACCAATATTGAAATTGAATTGAAACTATTAAATAAATGCATGATTAAACATAAGCCCTTGACATTATTGCCGTTCCTTGACTTTGCTATTTGGCTTTGATTCCGTCACTTTTCTTTTGATATATCATGTTCCTATTATTCTGTGTTTTCCTCTACTTGTTGTCCATGACTTTTTCTAAGGACATTATTTTCGTTCTTTTTAGATCAAGAATTTACAGGTACTGGAGGAACAATACCAGAAGAAATTGGTGAGCAACGATTCTAGAAGATGGAGTCCAAGATTAGATTGCTTGAATTAATTTATTTCTAGATTTATTTCTTTGGACATTTCCTTGATATACTTTGTTTTTTTGGGCTTTATGACTCGGAGTTTGTTTTTATTCTAGATGTTGGATATTATTATTTGGATTATTTCATTTATTATTAAAGTTGATCTTTGTTTATGTGATTATATCTTCTTGCATGGTTGTTATTGTTCTTTCATATTGTTGAGTTAGTCTGATACAACTTATAGATGGTGTTTACATCATTCATTGGGCCTATGTTATGTACTCGTATTCCGTATTTTGGAAAGCTGTTGTGCAATCCAAATGATCTAAACTAGACACAAATTAAAACCTCGCAAGTGTACGAATCGTTTGGAGAAGCGTAGTGACGAGCAAGGGTCGATCCCACAGAGATTGTAGAAATTAACTTACTAATCAATAAAAAAGAGTGAGAATGATAAAGAGTTGTTCTAAAAGTCTAAAAGAAATGAAAAGATTAAAACACAAATAAATAGCATCACAAATTGAGTCACAAATGTCTATTAAAGTAGTTGGGTTTTGATCTCCACCAATAGTCAATAATGCTGAGTTATCCACTACTCTTATTACTCATGTTTGTTCCTTCAAGGGCATGGTATCTACTCCTTAAAGTTACTGTTTCTCTATGCCAAGAATTAGGCATGGTATCTACTCTAATTCGTTTCTTTCCTTAAGTATTTAGCATGGTATCTACTAAGTTGCACTTAAAGAAAACATAAGAACAATGGAAACGAACAAACACTTGAAGTTCTAGAAATTGGTATCAGATCTAGATCCTTCAAGTTGATTAAACCAAGAACCCCTAGAGATTCCCTTGTTACAAGTTATGAGCACGAGATACGGGTCGTCTCAATATGCTCATATAACAGATTCAGATCTATACTACACAGACTTGATAAACTCAGGTTCTATAATGCAGTCGACTTACTGTCACATCAGTCGAGTTCTCTTCTCAGAAACATCTAAACAAGTTCGAGCATTATAAATCTATACCAATACTCTCAGGTTTAATCAATAAATAATAGAGTAGCATTTAGAAGAATATAAGCATTACATGACTACGGTTTCAATCTACCCAACTATGAAATTAGTTGTACATAATACAACCTTTATTGATTAATATAATAGAGTTCATGACTACAATAGAAATAAAAACTAAAGAGAAAGAACAGAAGAACGCTGATTTGTATGATGTTGAACTTCAGCCCAATCAGCAGTCGACTTGTTCTCCTCCTTTGATGCTGATATCGTGATTCTTGCTGATCGATGGATTCCCTCCCAGCGGTCTCTCAAATTCGGCCTTTTGGTTGATATTTATAAAACACGGCTAGAGATTTAGGGTTTGCACTCTTCTTTTATAGAAAGGTCATCTTCTTTTTATTTATTTCCTTTCTTTCTTTGATTTGCATTTATTTCTTTCTCTCTTCTTCTTTCCTTCCTTTTATGCTTTGATTTGGATTTAGATTTGGACGAATCTTTAACTATCTTATCTTCTAACTCTGCTGCGTATCAGTCGACTGGTGTTGGAGTAAGTCGACTGTGTCGAGACTTTCTGAAGATTTCTCTGTCCAGTCGCCTGTGTGGAAGAATAAGTCGACTGATGCTCTGTAATATTCTGAGTTCATCCTTAAAATCCTGAATCTGCTTCGTTTTGCTGTTTTAGGCTATTTCCTATGGAAAAGAGAAAATAAGAGTTAAATACCACATAAAGAGCTTTTAAATGTCTAATTGTATTAAGATTATTGCTCCTAAATGTGAATAATATTGTGTTCATCAAAAGCGACGAGTGACAGGTTTTTAGTGGTATCAGAGCACCAGGTTTGGATAATATATCAGTCAAACATGACTATGTTTATGAAAGATTGGCTTTGATTGATATATTATTCAAGTTTGGCTCTAGCCAGGTTAACTCAATAATGTGCACACCATATTGATCACATGAATATATAATAACCAACATATAATTTGGGTACTGACCATATTTCATCGTGTTTTAGGCTATGGCTTGTGGGAATTCTTCTTCTTCCCGTCCGAGAGATGAGTAGTCGGACAACGCTGCTATTCTTCAGATGATTCAGTAGATGATGACTTTCCAGCAGGAGCACAATGAATTGAAGAGGGCTACTTTGGCAACCAAGGGAACTGACACTGGACCTGCACCTGGGCCACTACCACCAAGGCCCGGTACCGTAGCAGATTTCATGAGGCTGCACCCAGATAAGTTTTCGGGTACTGATTCGTCGCTGGAGGCTGAGCAATGGCTTGTCCGGACAGAGCAACTGTTGATCACCGCCTGTGTTGCTGATGTTGATTGTGTGGATGTGGTTAGCATCTAATTGGTGGATCTCGCTCATATCTGGTGGTGGGCTAAAACCGAAAGGATGGCGAGACCCATCGAGTGGGCCACTTTTTTAGAGAGCTTCATGGCAAAGTTCTTTCCCAGTGTTACCAAAGCAGAGATGGAACGACACTTCGTTTCCCTAACTCAGGTCAGCTAGATAGCGTTCTTAAATGTCATTGTTGTTTCCTACTTCACCTATGGCAATATTAATTTGAACATTGTCTTAACCAAGGAAACAGTTCCGTGGACAAGTATGCTGCAGAGTTTACTCGGCTCAGTCGCTTCGCTCCTGCCCTCGTAGCCACTGATGAGAATACGGCTCGTAGATTCCAGTTGGGCTTGAGTTTTCCCATCTAGGACCGCTTGGCTTCTCTTCAGCTTCATGCCTATGCCAACGTTCTGGATGTTACTCGGATCTAGGAGCAGACCCTTAGCAGGTCAGGTGTTCCCCAGCGGACTGTTTTGCACCCTATTGAAGTTTGGCCTACCGAAGGACCTATTCAGAGGCCAGTTCCACCTCCCACGAGGGCACAGCCATACACACCTGTTGTTCCGTGGACTGTCGAGACTGGTGGCTATTGCCATAAGGTTGGGCATTCACAGCAGGACTGCAGGGTAGCTAATCTACTATGCCTTGCATGTCGCAGCAATGATCATATGATTCGGGACTACCCCAGGAGTAGGGCAGCTATTCAGGTTGGAGGTACCGTTCAGTAGGGAGCACTAGCTCATGGTCAGGGTAGATTGCCTCTTCCACTGCAGAGGCAAACCTTTGAGCAGAGGCATGTGGCTCCTAGAGGAGGTCAGACTGGGAGTCGTGGTCAGCCTTATAAACTGAGAAGGCTGAGGTAGCTGTTGGAGTGGTTGTAGGTATATCACAGTAGTTCTACTTTTCATTTTTCTTCATTTCAGTTTTCTACATGTCATTTTCCTTCTTTTGTACAATTATTCGTGCATATATCCTGCTAGCATCTTATCTTTTGTTTGGTCATCTTCTAGGTGTTAATCTAGTTTTCTCCCTTCCAGCTCATATTTTGTTTGACTCTGGTGCTACCCACTCTTTCATTTTCTCCTGTTTTGTTGATCAGCATAGTTTGGCAAGAAATGCTATGCCCGCAACTTCGGACATCACCACAGGTGGAGGTATCATTATCTGTTTTAAGGTATGCAAGTAGAGCCCGTTGCTGATTGGTGGTGTGTATTTCTTGGCTGATTTGATTGTGATTCCCAATTCTGGTTTTGATGTCATTCTGGGCATGAATTAGTTGGGTGTTTCTTGTGCCGTGATTGATTTCCGAGAGAAGAAGTTGATTTTCAAGCTTTCTGGTCAACCAGATTTTGTGTTCCATGAAGGTGAGACACCGTCAGGGCGTGTCAAGAACTCGATGGATCCTAAGGCTGTTTCGCTAGTGTCGTTAGGCTCTGATGGGGTTGTTGCACCCTTAGTTAAGTGCGGATTTTCTTGATGTCTTTCCCGAGGATTTTCCCGGTTTGCTGCCAGACCGAGATGTGGAGTTCAGCATTGATGTTCAGCCAGGTACGGAGCCTATTTCCAAGAGTCTGTATCGCATGGCACCGGTTGAATTGGCAGAACTGAAGGTGCAAGTTCAGGAGCTGCTTGATAAGGGTTTTATCAGGCCTACTGTTTCGCCTTGGGGAGCCCCAGTTCTGTTCGTCAACAAGAAGGATGGTAGCCGCATGTTTTGCATTGACTACAGAGAGTTGAACAATGTCACTATGAAGAATCGATATCCATTGCCGAGGATTGACGATTTGTTCAACCAACTGGGAGGTGCTTCGGTGTTCTCGAAGTTGGATCTTCGTTGTAGGTATCATCAAGTTAAAGTGAAGTCAGAAGATGTTCCGAAAACGACTTTCCGAATGAGGTATAGGGCATTATGAGTTCTTGGTGATGCCTTTCGGAGTTACTAATGCACCGGCTGTGTTTATGAGTTTGATGAACTGGGTGTTCTCGCTATCCTTGGATTATTTTTTCGTGGTCTTCATTGATGACATATTGGTGTATTCTCGGAATATGGAAGATCGTGCTGAGCATTTGCAGGTTGTTCTCCAGACTTTGAGGGAGAACCAGCTGTATGGAAAGCTCAGTCTGGCTGGATCGGATTGCTTTTCTATGCCACATTATTTCTGGTGTTGGTATTTCTGTGGATCCGTCGAAGATCTCTGCGATCAAGGATTGGCCGGTTCCGAAGTCTGTTCCTGAGGTGCAGATTTTTCTTGGTTTGGCCGGGTATTATCGGAAGTTTGTTCAGGATTTCTTGAAGATTGCTGGGCCTTTGACCAGTTTGACGAAGGAGCAGAAGTTTGTTTAGGATGAAGCTTGTGATGAAGCTTTTTTCGAGTTGAAGCGTCGGTTGACATCAGCGCCTGTTCTGACTATACCCGACAGTTCGGGTGGTTTTGTGATCCATTGTGATGCATCGGGTAGAGGTCTGGAAGTAGTGCTGATGCAGCGAGCTTAGGAATTCTAAAAAAAATAGTTCATAACATATTTTCTTAAGCTTAGGCCTAATCAAAATTCTATTTAAAACATAACATGCTGTAGCAACAGCTTCAGCCCAGAAGTACTTATGCAAATTGCAATATTCTGAAACGTTTCATTCTCAAATTTTCCACCATGATCACTTCTAATGGTGACTATGGTTAGAGACTTTTGATTTTGAATTCGTTTACAAAAATTTGCAAATTCATCGAAAGCATCATTCTTATGTTTTAAAAAGAAAACCCATGTGAATCTTGAAAAATCATCTACTAAAACAAATAGATACTTACTTTTTATATAAAGAAGCAACTATAGTCGGGCCAAATAAATTCATGTGGATTAATTCGAGAGGTCTACTAGTAAAATCATTTCTTTTGTCTTAAAAATAGATTTGATTTGTTTACCTAGTTGATATGCATCACATAATTTATCCTTTTTATAGGATAGTCTTGGCAGCCCTTTAACAAGATTGTACTTAGACAATTTAGCAATATTTTTCATATTCACATGGCCAAATTGCTTATGCCAAAGCCAAGAATCATTATTAGAATCTACTAAGCAAAAATCATTCGAAAAATTATTTGATTTTAAACATAACTCATAAATATTATTCTTCCTAAATCCTTGAAAAATTACATTTTGCATGGTAGAGTCATATATTAAACATGCATCTTTTTTAAAAATAATTTTATATCCCTTATCACACAATTGGCTTATACTTAATAGATTATGCTTAAGACCACTAACAAGAAAAACTTCTTCTATATTAGGGGTAGTGTTCTTACCGACCATGCCTATTCCAATAACCTTCCTTTTGTTGTTGTCACCGAATGTGACTGTTCCTCCATCAATTTCTTGAATGGAAGACATGAGGTTGGCATGACCAGTTATATGCTTGGAGTATCTGCTGTCAAGTATCCACCGTTCTCTTTTAGGTACCTACAAAATAATCGTTATGAATATGGTACCCTTTTTATTGGGTTCGAAGGGGATTAGTTTTTGGGAAACCGAACCCAAAGTGAGTTTGATTTTCCACCAAAAGCAGAATATAATCTACAGAATTACTTGCATTAAGAACATATAAATTTATATAAGTAATTATATCTTTCTGACTCAGGTTGACTGGAACCCATATATTTTTAGTATGTCCAGTCGACTTAATTGAACCTTTCAGTCGACTGTTACTGAAATCCAGTCGACTGGGAGGTGAAATAGGTCGACTTATCTGAGTTTTTTGTATCTTTGAATAAGACTCTGAACCTCTGGACAGACGACTGAAATTGGGGTTCAGTCGACTGGTCTGAACTACAGAATTACTCTTTTCATTGAAAACAACAGTTTTTGGTTTTTCAAAAAAATCATATAATTTATTCTTAACACTAGAAATAGATTCAGTCTTATTACCACTAGTGTTCTTAGAAACATGATGTTTTTCAAGAGACTTTTGAAAACCAAGTCCAAATCTCTTATTAGTTTGAACTTGATTTTGGAGAACTTCATTTAACTTCTTCTTTCCTTTGTTAAATTTAGATACATTCTTGGATATCTCTTCATAATTTTTCTTAAGAGATATAAGATTTATATCTATTAGAAAGTCGAGAATTTAAAGACTTGACTTCTTTATCTAAGTCAAGATTCTCTTGAGAAAGTGTTAGATTAACTTTCTCTAAGTTTTTAACTCTAATTTTTTCTTTCTTAAGTTCTTGAAAAATCTCATTGAAAGCATCTAATAAGTCATTTGATTCAAAGTTATCACTTACCTCGTTTTGTGTAGCCATGAAGCATACATTCGCAACTTCGTTTGTCTCTTCATTTTCTTCTTCCGTGAAAGAGTCGCTATCGTCCCAAGTTGCTTGATACGCCTTTTTGTTCTTCATGTACTTGTTCTTTGTGTACTTATCCTTCTTGAAGTTGGAATCCTTTCCTTTAGATTTCACCTGTTCTAGTGGGCAATCCTTCTTCATATGATCTATTTTGTTACACTTGAAACAAGTAGGAAGTTCATTAGTATCTTTAAATTTGGAATTAAATTTACCTTTCCTTAGAAACTTTTTTAACTTTCTCGTGAACATGGCTATTTCTTCTTCATTTTCTTTTTCATCTTCGGAGTCCGACATGGCCTTGAAAGTGAGTGTCTTTTCCTTTGACTGTTGAGGTTCTAGATCCTTCTTGCGTTCTTCAAGTTGTACTTCATATGCCATAAGATTTCCCACAAGATTCTTAAGAAAAAGTTGTGTTAAATCGTTGGTCTCTTCTATGGCGGTGATCTTCTTCTCCCATTCGGGGGTTAAGGCACGAAGAACTTTCCTCACCATTTTGGATTGAGTGTACGTCTTTTCAAGAGCCACAAGAGAGTTTGTAATATCCGTGAACGTGTGATCATGTCTGACGCATTCTCGTTCTCCTTCATGCAGAATATCTCGAATCTGTGAACAAGAACAAATATCTTAGATTCTTTAACTTTATTTGTACCTTCATGATTTATCTCGAGTGTGTGCCATATTTGATATGCCGTTGTTGCATTGGACAAACGATTGAACTCCTCCTTAATAAGAGCACAAAATAGAGCGTTCATCGCCATTGCATTGTTCATTGTTTCGCTCTTCATGTCATCGTTCCATTGTGCATAAGGAATTGTAGGAGCGGTGTACTCGGTCTCCGTCATGTTCCATATCTCATAGTTGATGGACTGAAGGTAGATCTTCATTCTACACTTCCAATAGTTGTAGTTGGTTCCATCAAATAGGGGTGGCCTTTGTGTGGATTGGCCTTCATGGTATTGATTTGCATTTGAAGTAGATGTCGTTGCACTCAACCAGGCTCTGATACCAAGTGTTGGATCCTGTAAGTAAGGCAAATAATACTAGAGGGGGGTGAATAGTGTTGTATAAAAAAAATTAAGAAATTGAACTTTTCGTTCTGTCCAGTCGACTGGGGCGTTAGATAAGAAGAGTATTTTATACAAGTCTGATCAGTCGACTTATAGCGAAAACTCAGTCGACTTACTAGACAAGTGTTTGAAGAGTATTTTATACATGTCTGATCAGTCGACTTATAGAGGAGACTCAGTCAACTTACCAGACAAGTTTTCAAATAAAACACAGGAAAAATGAAATGCAAGTGAAGAAAATACAACCACAGAGAGAGTCAACCACAGAGTACACAGCGATGTATCCTGGTTCGGTCCTCCCAACCTACATCCAGTCCCCAAGCAACCCACTTGAGATTTTCCACTATTCTTGAAAAAATACCAGAATACCCTACGGCGTTTGACAACAACCTTGCCAAACCCGTAGACCTCTCTCACCACTAGAGAGAGCACACCCACTCTACAACCTAGAGTGAAAATCCGACTCTACAACCTAGAGCCCTACTCTCCAACCGAGAGGACTACTCTCACAACCCGAGAGTTAAGAAAAACAACAAAAGAGTTACAACAACCTATAGCCTTGTTTGTGATTTGTGATTTTTGTATGGTGGCTAATAGGTCAACTTCTGAAATCAGTCTAAAACGAATTCAATATTATACTAGACTAATTTTCAGAGAACCAAGACTTAGAGAATATGAATGCTTTTAGAATACTTATTCTTTTCAAAACTAAAAGCTTGAAAACTTAAGAAACAAATGCTTGGAACCTTTTCATGGTGATTCCTATGCTCTATTTATAGAGAGGAATCATAGGAACGTTGAAAAACAGTTCCTAAAACTGAATTAAAATGGATAGAAATTGTTTTGAATTTGAAAAACAAGTTTTGAAATTAGAAAACTGTCGAAACATCTTGAACAGTCGACTGGGTTGCCATATTGAGTCGACTGGCCAGAGTTTGAATAAGTTCAGACAGTTTCATACTAGGACAGTCGACTGGTACCAAATAGCGGTTGACTGGTACTTAACAGCTGAACTTATTCAAGCTTGTTTTGATCTTTTTAAGTTTGTAAAACACTCAATTATTAAAAGATATGTGTGAGTGTGTGTGACAAGGCTATTACAACATTCTAAGACTCAAAGAATAAAAAGCTACAATTGTTACAAGACACTTAATAAACACATTTGAAGCACTTGAGTCTTGTCTTGAACTTGAGTCTTTGACTAGAACTTGAGCCAATGTCTTTATATCTTGAAGCTTGCTTGATCAAATGTGGCTTGAACAATTCTCTTTGAATGCTTCATTGAATCAACTTTGCCTTTGTGTATTACACCAAGGTATTGATCTTTATACACCCTGCAATATATAAGTGATAGCACAATTTTGCATTGTGTTGTAGTCATCAAAACCAAGAATCAACAGTATCTGCAAAAGAGCTTGGGTACTAAGTTGAGCTACAGTACATCGTTCCATCCTCAGACGGATGGGCAGTCAGAAAGGACGATTTAGACCTTAGAAGACATGTTGAGATCCTGCGTTCTTCAGTTTGGAGGTTTGTAGGAAGATCATCTTCACTTAGCCGAGTTCTCTTATAATAACAGTTACCAAGCGAGTCTCAAGGCTGCTCCATTTGAAGCTTTGTATGGGTGCAAGTGTAGATTGCCAGTCTGTTGGGATGATATCGGCGAAAGAAAGCTTTTGGGTCCTAATTTGATCACGAAGACAGTTGATGGAAGCACTTGCATGCCGCTCAGGATAGGCAGAAGAGGTGGGCTGACTGTCGCCGTAGACCTCTAGAGTTCGTGGCGGGAGACCTTGTGTTCCTCAAGGTATTGCCTTGGAAAGGTGTTATCCGTTTTGGAGGTAGGGCCAAGTTGAGTCCCCGGTTCATCGATCCATTCAATATTGTGGAACGTGTGGGCAAGGTAGCTTACAGGCTCGCGATGCTGCCGACTTTAGTGTCCATGATGTATTCCATATTTCTCAGCTTAGAAAATACATCAGGGATGACAGTCATGTAATTGACTACTCAGACTTGTCTGTGAGGCCGGATTTATCCTGTGAAATTCATTCAGTCTCTATCTTAGACCGTTGAGAGAAGGTGTTAAAGAATAGAGTCATCAAGCTGGTTCGAGTTTCTTGGGATCCTCACTCGCTAGGTGAGTCGACTTGGGAGTTGGAGGAGAAAATTCGGAAGAAGTTTCCTCATTTGTTTGAGTACCTGTTTTGCTTTGTTTTGTTTTGTTTTGGGGTTCACCTTATGTACCACTTATATGAATTTCGAGGACAAAATTCTTCTTGTAAGGTGGGTAGGATTTGTAACCCCTATTTTTCTTTTTTTGAATATTGTATATGAATTCTTTTTTTGTAAATTTTTGCTTTTCTTGGGTTCATTTATTCTCTTTTGATCGTTCTGTACTCTTTTGACTTGAGTTCTACGATTTTTGGCTCATTGTAAATCTTTGTTCTTCGTGTTTTGAGTTTGAATTGTTCCGCTATATGTTCATCTCATTGATTTGTATTCATTCATCTCTTTTTGGAGACTAAACATGTACCCTAAACCCATTAATCCGCAATCCAAAACCCCAACTTCTTAATCCCCTATAAATACCCTATTAATAAACCCTAATTAATTAACCCCTCTCTTTCTCTCCTCTAACTCGTCGCTCTCTCTCTCCTCCCTCTCTGTTTCCTTTTTGCTTCAAACCCAAACCGCCAAGCCACCCCCTGTTCCGCCCTCCCGTCCTCTCCGACCACCATCCCGATCACCCTAGCCCTTCGCCATCGTCACCTTGCCATCCTTTCATCCACCATCCCGCTACCCCTATCCCCGTTGCCTTCGTCCAAACACATCGCCAACCGAACCCATCATCACCATTGCCTCTGATCGCCACCACCACCTCGTCGACCACCGTGATCCTCCCTGCAACCACCAAAGGTCCCTCACCCCTCGTCGTCGTTGCCCCGAACACTCCCCAACTGTCCCGCTGTTCGACGAAATAGAGGACGTCGAGCCCCATCGCTGCGTCGCTCCTCGACCGCAGCACCGCCGCCAATCACCTCGAGCACGCTCGTCGCCCCTCGCTCACGTTGTTGTCGTCGCTTCTCGACCGCATTTGTCGTTCCCAACCGCCGTTGTCCCCCTCTCTCTCTGTCAACGTATTTGAGAAGAGGAGGAGTGGAGGTTGCTATTTGGTGTTGTGGAGTAGGGGAACCGTTTGTGGTGTTTGCTGTTTTGTGTGGAGGATTGGAGATCCGGTGTTTGGTGTCCAGTTGGATCTAGGATTAATTGTTGCTATTTTGCTGTTTTGAGTTGTGTTGGAGTCGCACGTAGCTCTCACGTGTTTCTGTGTTCGTGGATTCGTTGCCCGGGATTCTCATCCTGTTATTCTATATATTCGAAATTAACAACTAAAAGGCAAGTCTCTTCTTGAACTAGTTATTGTTTTGTTCAAGATTTCTTTGATCTCTGCAAGTAGATCCAAATCTTTTATTGTGTTGCTAGTTGAAATTCCGTTAAGTTTATTGAGGGTTTATACCAGCTAACCCGATGTATTCTTAACATCGTGACTACATCTTTCATATAAAACATAGTCCCTCTTGTACATTGCATATACACATTTACATGAAAAATAACTAGATCCATTTTATAAAATTGCTTGATGAATTGAATATGTTAGATTGAATTTGACTTAGTGAATTGATTACCATGCCTGTGAAATTGCACCCTAAAACTGGAATCATGCATGTTAAATATCTAGTATCACTTTGATGATTAATTAGCATGAACTATATGGTTGTATGATTAAATTGTTGCCTATTTATATCAAAATAAATTCTGGACTGTTGTTTGTGTCTTTTTGTATCAGATTTTCGACAATATTTCTGTTATAATTTGAAATAACTTTCTGAATATGAATTATAGCCCCATGAATCTATTTTTTAGAAATTTTAACGGATCTGAATTCCGAGTTATAATCTGTTAGATATCAGTTTTTTAGTACTGCTGTGTCAGAATTTCCAGATTCACAAATTCATGCTCTTTCTGTTTCAGAATTAAATTGAGCGTGTTAAAAGTAAAATAAAAATATGAAATAAATTTGGCTGAGACTAGACATGTGTAGAAACTTCCCTGAATTTTTGTAGATTTAATTGACCGGTTTTCTGACCTAAAACATGTAGGTCAACACAATTTACAACTTGTTGTCTGAACATAAAATATGAAAAGAATAGGATTTTCACCCTAGTTTCTGTAACTTTTATATGTCGTATATATATTCGGTGGAACTGGAAGAGAGTCTAGTTTCTAGAATTTCTGACGGATCCAGATTTGCTTTTCTGTATTAGCGGTAATCTGTATTTTTGTACATTAACGTCATGCTATCTAGATTGTGTGATTTGTGTTTAATTGATATTTTTGCTTCTTGCTTTATATGTAACGAGTAGAATTAGTCACACTTAGCATAATACAACCTTGACACCTTCTTTCATGCTCACATAGAATGAAATAAAATGATAACAAGCCGGGGTATTATCGAATGACTTGGTAGTGAACAATCGGAAACTGTACTCAGTCGGGCCCTACTACTTGGCTTGTACTGACTGACGGACATAAATACTGCTTGATAATCACTGTCACTGAACATTAAACACTGATTACTGGGCCGAGTACAAGAACCGTGAATTCACCATCAGTCTAAAGCGTATACTGTGTGCTTGCGCCGAACCTGTGGAATGGGACACAGTAGTACGTGCACTAGATAGGATTAATACAATGATTAATAACCTGTATTTGACATTTCATGCTTGATCCCGTATATTGTCATAGATATCGAACTTGAATTGAAACTATTAAGTAAATGCATGATTAAACATAGGCCCTTGACATTATTGTCGTTCCTTGACTCTGCTATTTGACTTTGAGCCCATCCCTTTTCTTTTGATATATCATGTTCCAATTATTCTTTGTTTTCCTCTACTTGTTGTCCATGACTTTCTCTAAGGACATTATTTTCTTTCTTTTTAGATAAAGAATTTACAGGTACTAGAGGAAAAATACCAGAAGGAATTAGTGAGCAACGATTCTAGAAGATGGAGTCCAAGATTAGATTGCTTGAATTAATTTATTGCTAGATTTATTTCTTTGGACATTACCTTGATATTATACTTTGTTTTTTTGGGCTTTATGACCCGGGTTTGTTTTTGTTCCAGATGTTGGATATTATTATTTGGATTATTTCATTTATTATTGAAGTTGATCTTTTTTTATGTGATTATATCTTCTTGCGTGGTTGTGATTATTCTTTCATATTATTGAGTTAGTCTGGTACAGCTTATGGATGGAGTTTACATCATTCGCTGGGCCTACATTATGTACTCATATTCCGTATTTTGGGAAGCGAGGTGTGAGAATTTCTTTCCAAAAAATGTTGGGGAAGACAACATCTCTGTCACTTACTATAGTTGTTGGTACCCATATAGCTTGACAACATGATTCACAAACAATTCATCTACTTGTTTTGCAGTATAAGGGTGGGATAATGCAATAAAGTGAGCATACTTGATAATCTGTCAACCTCCACCAAAATGGTAGTTTTTCCCTAACTCTGTGGCAGTCCTTCAACAAAGTCCATGTTGACATCTTCCCACACTACTGCAGGTACATGCAATGGTTGCAATAGCCCTGATGGTTCTTGGTTGTTGTACTTGTACCTCTGGCAAATGTCACACTCCATAATGCAGGCTTTGAGCATCCCTTTCATCCTTGCCACTATGCATCTCTTTTCAATCTAAGCCAAGTTTTTCATACCCATAGTTTCCTTCTTGTAGAGAATCATGATGAAGCTCCATCAGCTTGGTGAGAGAAGTGTTTTAGGAGTACCTTGTCCTTATTATTGTGTATCCCATGTTAATAGCTATATTTAGTCTTTGGCACCAATCCCTTGTCGACTTTGTCTTGAATTTCCTTGTGAAAAGGATCTTTCTCCACCTTTGTTGTTAGTGTAGATAACCAAGTATATTGCACCACTATTATTGCTTGGATTTGAGTCTTCAAACATTCTAGACAGCCCATCTGCTCATATTTTCCCTACCTTTCTTGTACTCTACGCTGAATAGGTACCCATGTAGCTTCCACAGTAAGGTATGTTGGGATTTTGTCTTTAGTCTATGCTCTAGCAAATGTTTGAGGGTTTAATGACCGTTTCTAATAAAAAAAACTCTCCAACATCACCTTATCAAATGTAGAAAGTACCTTCTCTTACCCTTCATGAGTTCATTGCTTAAAGAATCTATGGGTGTTGTTGCTGCATCAAGAATGTTCCAATACCAATGCTAGCTACATCACACTCTAAGACAAATTTCTCATCAAAATTGGGTAAGTTGAGCACTGGTGAGGAAGTTTGAGCAGCTTTGAGAGCTTCAAAAGTAGTTTAAGCAGCTGGGGACCACTTGAAAGCTCTCTTCTTGGTTAGGGTTACCAGAGGTGAGGATATAGTTGCATATTTATCAATAAACTTCCTGTAATACCTTGGAAGACCCAAAAATACTATAAATGCTTTAATAGATTTTGGAAGAGGCCAATTATTCAATGTAGGCACCTTGCATGGATATATTGATACTCCTTTATGTGATACAATGTGCCCTAGATATGCCAGCTCTCTTTTGCCAAACACACACTTGCTTAACTTAGCCTGTAAAGAATTTCTCTTCAACAGTTGTCGTACTAATCTTAAGTGCTGGGCATGTTCACTTCTAGTCTTGTTGTAGATAAGAATATCATCAAAAAATACTAGAAAAAACTTTCTTAGATAAGGTTTAAACACCCCATTCATGAGAAATTGGAAGGTGATAAGTGCATTAGTTAAGCCAAAGGGCATGACCACATACTCATAGTGTCCTTTATGAATTTTTGAAAGCAGTTTGGTGTACGTCCTCCTTCTTCATTCTTACCTACTCCTCAAATCAAGCTTGCTAAACATCACAGACCCCTGTAATTCATCTAACAACTCATTCTAGACAGGTAGGGAACTTATCTTTGATGGTCATCTTGTTGAGAGCTCTGTAATCAACACACATTTTTCAAGATCCATCAGGTTGCTTAACCATGACCACAAGAGATGCAAAAGAGCTTGAACTAGGTCTAACTACTTATGTTTGTAGCAATTCTCGAACCAGTTTTTCTATTTCATTCTTCTGGTTCTAGGGGTGTTTGTATGGCCTCAGGCTATCAAGTAGTGCAACATGACTCAATGGAATCTTATGATCATGTGATCTCACTGGTGGGAGGGTTGTTTTTTATTGAAGACTTCTTCAAATTCCTTCAAGGTCCGAGAGAGCTCCTCTGGATAGCTGGGATGTGAAGTCTAAGTTCTTGCAGATGTTGTTACTTGCAACAACATACCCTTCTTCATGTACATGAGAGTTTTTAGCATGGATTTAGATGTAGTAACATCAATTTGTTCGATATTAATTCCCCTCAACACCTTGATCTCTTATTTTTGCTCAATGCAAGGAATTTTCCATAAAACTAAGCCACATTCCCTCTAAGGTCTTCACCTATTGAGCTCCCAACACCAGCTGACTGGTCGCCAATGGAAGGATGTAATAATTTGCTTTGATGGTCACACCTTAACACTAACTTCATCTTTTCACAGAGTCTCTCACACTTCAATTTTTGACCCCCTGCAATTGTGAATTCAAATTATGCTCCTTTAGTAACAGGCAATTTAACCCTCTTAATAATCTGTGTGTCCACAAAATCAATATCAAACAGTGCATAGACTTCCCTCTTGGCTATCATACCCTTCAACCTGAGTGTTTGGGGAGCATCAACTCTTATAATAGCCTCAAGATATATATTTGGGTGAGTAGATTTCTTGACCTCATACTGTATGTGGTGGAGTCCCCTTTCTGATTTTGTATCACTATCATTGATTTCTTGAACTTGTATCTCCTCCTCACATGGTTCTGTGATCTTTAAATCACCCTCAATTTAGATCATGGTTCTACCTTTACACCTGTGCCCTCTCACCCACTTCTCATCACACCTAAAACACAAGCCTTAAGCTCTTTTCTCTGTCAAAATTTTATCAAACTTTGCCTGCTGAGGTTTCTCAGGTATAGTAGCTTTGCTGTTAACTGCAAGTGGAATTTTCACTCCTTCAGAATAAGGAGTGTGCCCAGGTTTGTTACTTGAACTCTAGAATTTGGCAGCCTTCCTTTGGCACATCAGTATAGTCTCTCTTGTTTGAGCTTCTCTGCATGCATTGGTAACTGTAAGGAGCTGTTTAAGAATCACTTCTTGTTGTATCTCTTCCTTCAACCCAGAGACAAAACAATCTGCCAAAACATGGATGGCTAATGTCTTGCTCAGGTGACTGTATTTGATGAATTCCATATGGTAGTCATGAACAGATCTAGTTTGTATATGCTTGAGTAAGGTTCAGTAGGATTATGGAGCTGAGCAGGACCAAATTGCAGCTGCATCTCTCTTTTGAGAGCTTCCCAACACAGCCCACTGCCATACTTCGTCTTGAACTATCTCCATCACTTTAACGCATCATCTCTTAGGAAATAAACACAGAAATCTAATTGATGTCTCTCCTCAATCTTTTGAGTATCAAAATAGTGCTCCAAGTGAAAAAACCAATTGGTATTATCACCACTTCCATCAAAGATGGAGTTATACTTATCATACTCGTGCCCCTTGTTCTGATGATTTGGTGTTGGATCACGATGCTGCGTCGGTGGAGGTGAATGTTTCTTTATAGACCACTGGTCTTTCCTAGCCATTCACCACATCTCACTCAACCAACAACATCAACCTCTCTACAAGGGTTTGAATCTTATTGACCTGCGACTGCATAATGGTGATTTGCGCCTAAACTCTAGTAGTGAAGTCACCATCGAAAGCTCTACCGGTATCCATCCTATTTCCCAGATCAGTCAACTTGTGAGGATCAACACCCCCAGCGGTGGATCCTCGAGCTAATGGGCTCGGGGATCCGAGTCCAGAGTGAGATCCAGAATCAAAGATCAATGAGTGATTGATCGGTTCCTTCAGATATGCCGTATCACTTGGCTTTGATACCACTGATTTGGTACCAAATACAATTGTACCGACTCTTTTTCGTGAGTACTCCAAGTCGTCATCACCATTGCCGCTGATAATTAGGGCAATGGATTGAACAAGAAAAAAATGGAGAAAAAGATGAACAAGAAGAAAAATATCAATTCCAATTAATAAGAAAACAAAAGAAAATTACAATTTGTTCTTAAAGGGGATAAACTCTTGGTTTTCATCTACCAATAGGACGCTAACACCTAGCGCGCGCAACGCCCATTCTTACAAAAGAAAAGAAATGAAAGAAACCAACTACCTAACTACCCACATTGTAGATGGGACCCGCCTCCAATATACCCTCCATTCATAGACTGCCATGTGCATAGCCCATAATTATAGAGCCTTATTACAAAATGACTGGGTTATTTGTAGAAAAACCCCTGGAATAAAGAAAATCATCTAGGGACTGATATATGAACTAAAAGACTGATACACAGAGACTTTCACAGTTTAAGCTACAGCTTGCGAAGCTGTATCATGCTCTGACAACCTCTCCCTCTCTCATTTCTTTTTCCTTCCAAACCCAAACCCAACATCTCCACCTCGGTTTTATTGGGTTTCACCTCTTACCTATGGCTTTGGCGGCGGTGTTCGACGGTGAGGCTAGGGGTGTTGCTGGGGGTGGCCCTCCTAGTTCGTCCAACCTTCTCCTCTTCATCTCCTTTCCATCAACCACCTCCATGATCAAGAAATCCCATAAAACGAAGCTTAATCTTCAGGGGGTTTCCGATCAAGATGATCCCCATCGTTCAAATGCGACGAAGAGGCCCGATTTCATCATCCGCTTCCACTCCCATAGGTGGTCAACGACGAATTCAGTGGTTTGGAAAGAGAATCGAAAGTTAGGGTTTTCCAAACAGATTTTCCCATCAAATCAAAAATCCAAATTTGAATTTTAACAACTTTTTAATTCCAAAGATTCAAATAAAAATATGATAATTAGCAAAATTATCCCATATCAATTTTCAACAATTAATCTTCAAGAATTATGAGTTACTGATCTAGAATTTCAAATCGAAAGAATTTATTAAATTAAACATCTGATTTTAATTCTATAAAAGATCAAACAAATCATAGAAGTTTATTCGATCTACTTTCTACTCAATTTTTTAGGATTTCAAATTTCATTACTTAATCCAATTAAATAATCCAAGTATGAGCCTGATGCTCTAATACCAATGTTGGTCACATATTTTTCATTCAATGAATATACAAATATCACAGTCATGCATAAGGACACAAAAAAGATAAACCCTAGCATGATAGTACTAACAAGTTAATCTTACACTGGGTTGATGAAATAGTTGCGGAAACGCTGTCCTTTGTAGCCGTTGAAACTCCTCACGATTAGCTTCTCGTATGGTGGTGGATCCTACAGAATGAAGAACTCCACACATTGTTCACTTCTTCAAGACCTCGGATAACTCAAGTAGTGAATGGTAGAAAACTAGAAAGAGATCTCCTTTCTCTTTCAATACAAAAATGGGAGGAGATTGTAGGAGGATCAGTCTCTCTATTATATCGGTGGAATATTGCAGTACATGCATATGGCATACCTCAACCCTGGCTTCCACCCATCTATATATAGGAAGGCAAGATAAGGATCTAATCTAACGGTTGGATATATTCCAAATAGATCCAACGCCTCCCATTAATTCCATGAATAATATGGTGTATATATTCACAAGGAAAGACTGTCACCACGAATCTTTAGGAGATTCATGTCTTGGAGACCAAGCTACCGACCTCTCTTAGTGAGATGATGGACCCTAATGGCCCCATCCGACTAACATAGATTGTAGTGTCTGATATGGATGAGAGCACAAAGAGGAAAATCTTGACCATGGAATGTCCTTAAGCAAACTGAAAAGTTCCTATAAGTATTTCTCAATGAAATTCCAACAGAAAATGTGTTTAGCTTCTTCTGACATACATCAATCATATCTTTTCGAAAAATCTTATGGTTAACATGCACAATATAGCAGCCTAAATTTTCATCATCATCTCGTTACTCTGTTAGTAGTGAGATCATCTATTATGCCATGCCTTTCCAGATATAATGACCTTGAACATCCAATGCAAATACTAGTGTCGTATGCTATACTCGTTTACTTTCTATTTTGTGTAACATTTTTCTTGTGTTGAAATTTCCATGTTATAACAGATGAGGCAAAATTATATTGGCTCGGTGATTTACTATTATGGTAGGTAGGTAGCTATTTGGTTTGATGATCGTAAATTATATTCCCTCAAAAAGAAAAATATTTATGCATTTGTTAATTTATCTTTCAAATTTTCTGAGAAGTCCCTTTCCCACCTTATACTTTTTTCGAGCAAATGATGGATGTTGATTGCTTCATATCAATTCTTGAATTTCACTTGCTAAAATACAATTTTCATTAATTTTGTGGTTATTTACTAGTGTTTCTGCTGATATCTGTGTGGGAGAAAACATATATGTGAATTCTTTTAATGAAAACATCAAACATCTAACCTTTTACTTTCGCCCGTTGACCGTCTCAAACTGCTGCTAACTTTGAGATCTGATTGTCGGGGACAGAAGTGATCATTCCCGTGGACCTGCAAAATAGTATGAAATATCGGGGTTGGCCCCGACAACACCCAAGTCAGAAAACTCTAGAGATATGATGAGTTTTTAGAGAGAAATTTATAATTACCTGGTTTCTAAAGAGATCAGGAGGTATATAGGGGGGGGGGGGGCAATTTCAAGATATTGGATTTTTCTTTACTTTCTGGTGTTTTGATAAGGTTTGTTATCCTCTCTATGTGAAGAGATCAAGTCAGGACTCTTCTCTTGATGAAGACATAGAGTTTTCAAACTCTCCCCTATGAATGGAGAGATATAAGCAGTTACTCCCTAGAGATAGGGAGTTTAAACTAGGTTCTCCAGATGAACCTTGACTCATTTCCATTAGGGATGCTTTGGCAGCCCTTATTGCACGACGGATCAGGTTGATGAGCCTGAAAGTGGCCTAGGCCCCTTCCATTGGGGCTTGTATCTGCTGAAATTCACCGTTTTACCACTTAGAGCTTTAGATTCGTGCCCCAATTTGAACAGCCCCATTTTGTTCTATTTTTACCCACATCACAAACCCTCATATTTCTGAAGACTAAGTTTCACATCCTTCGAGGATTACTTTTCCTGTTCAAAGCAGTTTACAGAATTTATCGAAGCTTTCGGGGATTTAACAGAGTTATCCTGACTTTGCAGAGTATCTAGGATGACTCCCACAATTTTCTGAATTTTTTTTTTTTTCCAATTTTTAACTATTTTACAGAATTTTAATTAATTAACCCAAATTTATAATTAATTTCTGATATTTAAAATTAATTTTTCTAAAACTATAACTATTTTTAGAATTTAAAATAATTTTTCAAATTTACACTTATATTTTAGATTTTAAAAATATTTTTTAATTATTTTCTAGATTTTTAAATTATTTTTCTGAAATTTATAATTAATAAAAAGAATTTAATTAAAAAATCATACCAGCGCGAATATTGAAGCAATATGAGTCTTCAATCGCATTTGATGCGAATCGGGAGCAGATTCGACGACGGTGGGGCCCCAAAGCTCCTTACCTCCTCGAACGACAAAAATCAGTGCCAAGGAGGTTTTGCCCGCTGTCAGTGAGATAGCGGGTGCGGGTGGGTCCCAATCCACGTTCACCCATCTTTTATTTATTTTTCTATTTTTCTATTTGTTTACACGTGCTTTGCACATGTTACCAAGTGACGCGTCGATTAAAGAAATTTGGGTCGTCCATGACTCGTGGTGCGTAGTTTGAGGAGATCAGACTGGTGTCGAACACGTGAGGCAACGCACCTCCTCGGATGACAAAATTCTCGCCGAGGAGGTGGGGCCCCACATGTCAAAGTGGCAGAGTGAGATGGTGTAATACCCCGTAATTTCAAAGAGTATAATATATATATATATATATGATGTGGGTGGCAGTTTCGTAATTAAAAGTGAAATAGAATAGTAAGGGGGGGCCCACACGTGAAGCACAACCGGTGCTGTGTGCTTCTACCATCACCCTGTGACATGGAGGTGAGAGGAGGTAGGGGCCCACCCGGTTTGTGAGGGGGAAAAAGACAGAAGCGCTGTCTTTGGTTGAGGAATTGGTGACGTGTACATGGTAGGGGCCCACGGGCTTTACTATGGTACACGGGATTAGTAGAGAGAGGATTGTTGAGATTTGTCCCATATCGGGAATATTACTAGATTAATTAAGTATAAATATAATAGTCTATGATCAAGATTCACCTAATTGGTTAACCACCTTTTTTAAAGGCAGCCTGTGGTGGGCAATTGTACTATAAGTATTAATTTGTCTTCTAAAATTAATAAAAAATGTCTGAGTATTGGGGAGGGGCATTACAAATAGTATCAGAGCCGACTTTCGACCCCGGGTGTGGAAGAGGGCCTCAGTATGATCTGTGGTGTTGAGAGTCACTGATCTCCGGGATCAAGTATGATTTGCGGTGTTGAGAGTCACTGATCTCCGAGATCGAGGACGACGCCACATCGCTAGAAAGAAGGATCCTGCACTAGGTTGTGCATGCCCTGTACTCAGCGAGGATACTGATTTCTAAAGGAGGGGTGTATGTAATACCCCGTAATTTCAAAGAGTATAATATATATGTATAAAATGAGGTAGGTGGCAGTTTCGTAATTAAAAGTGAAGTAGAATAGTAAGGGGGGCTCACACGTGAAGCGCAGCCGGTGTTGTGTGCTGTTGCCGTCACCCTGTGACGTGGAGGTGAGAGGAGGTAGGGGCCCACCTGATTTTTTAGGGGGGAAAAGACAGAAGCGTTGTCTTTGGTTGAGGAATTGGTGACGTGTACATGGTAGGGGCCCACGGGCTTTACTATGGTACACGGGATTAGTAGAGAGAGGATTGTTGAGATTTGTTTCATGTCTAGAATATTACTAGATTATTTAAGTATAAATATAATTGCCTATGATCAAGAGTCACCTAATTGGTTAACCACCTTTTGAGAGGCAGCCTATGGTGGGCAGTTGTACTATAAGTATTAATTTGTCTTCTAAAAATAATAAAAAATTATCTGAGTATTGGGACGGGGCATCACAAATGGTGGGGTCCACATGCCACATCAGCCTGCCATGTTTGCATGGACAATGGTGAGGTGGTGCCCACCTTAGTGCCAAGTCAGCATGGGCCCATCTGCCACGTCCTCGACCATGTCATCGCCACGTCAGCATCGACTGAGGCGAGGTGGACCCGCCCGGGTGCCGACATCAGCGGTGCTGGCGTGATTGGTCACGCACTGCACACGTAAGCTAGTGAACCATGCCTTCACGCATTGCCCTACGCATTGCTTGATAGCACGTGGGGCCTACGCAGCAGCGTGTCTGACATGTTGCGACGCATGATTTTTCACACGCTGGTTGGGCTGTGCTTCGCATACGCATATTTTTATGTTGTATCGAGTATTTTAAATCGGTATCACATATTTTTATGTGTTTCGGTGTGTTTTTATGTATTTTACACGTTGTTTTGTTCAGTTTGCAGCCCCTCACAATTCACATCTTCTTGGCTCATTTCTCACACTTCATTATTCATCTTCACATCCAAGTCACCTTGCCTTCTCTAAATCCTTGTTCAAGCAGCGTTTTTCGTCGGTTTTCAATGATCATGTATTATTTAAGTTGTATTTCATTTTAGAGAGCCATGCATAGGACCGAGTTGGATATCTCCTTTTCTTCATCTTCTAGTAGAGGTGGGATATCTCCTTTTCAACTCCCATGTATCTCTTCGTTGTGGTCGTTCTCAACTGGTACAGGCTTAGTCCGATCCAGCTCATACCCAACTTTTGGAGGAATCTTACGAGCTTTGTCTTGCGGTGCCGGGAAGTTGGCACCAAACCGGAGACTGAGGTTATGGATGAGGCACTTTAGGCTCTATAAGCAACGGGCATGTGACAATTGGTACTACATCTCTCCTTGCCCCAAAAGAGGGTTGATTACCACTCCCAACTCCATCAAGCACTAGAAGTGTAAGAACGTTAATATTAGGAATTTCGAGCCGTGGGGATTTCCTACTAGATGGGGGAGTGGCGTACCGAAGAGGTTGACACTGGAGCCGAAAACTAACTGAAGAGGAGGAGAAGATTAACGATGCTATTCTTGTAGGTGAGGAAATGAAGTAAAGGGATGTTACAGAGGAGGTTCTTCATTCTAAACGAATGAGTCCGATGAACCCTAGTATGACATTTAATCATCAGATTTAGCTTTTGCATCTTAATTCCAACACTTTTAGCTTCTTGCTTTTTTGATATATCTCGTTCTATCACCTTTTTTTATTTTCTTCCTTGCAGAGATAATAGGTATGGACTTTTAGGCTCTCCTCACTACTCAGATCCCTTTCTACAACAAGGGCCCAAAGGATAAGAATAGGAAGAGGACATCGAGCAATCCTAGAATCCTGAAGGCTTCTTGGGGTTCTTCTGCTTCTATTCCAATGGGGGGGAGCATCTGTCAGTGGGGTCATTGATGATCTCTGTTGAGGGGAGCTCGTGTTTGGATGCTATCTTGGCTCTCCAGCAAGCTCCCCAAACCATTACAGCTAATGAGGTATTCACCGACGAGGAGAAGAAGGTATACTGTCCAGACTGGGGTGTGGAGCGGTGTGACGCTATCTTGGGGGACTTGGTTAAGTGCCTAAATGTGGTGCAGAATCTTCCTCCTCCTCCGGACCAGAAGGTTCTAGAGAGAAAGACGATTGAAGGTTCCATCATGGAGCTTTCCCGAGGTGCCATCTCAGTATGTTACTCTACTCTTAGTTCGTAAAATTCTCCTTTGAATTTCAAGCTTTTCTAAGCCTTTATTTATCTATGTAGATTGCTTGTTGGACTGAGAATTTCATTAAGCTCATTCGCGCTAAGGATAAATCTTGGAAGGATAAGGTCGTCAGGGTCGAAAGGCTAAGAAAGAAGGCCGTTCAGGAGCTAGAGGTAATGAAGGGCAAGGAGACTTCTCTTCTAGCTGGCTTCGAGGCAGAGCAAAGGGGGTGGAAGGAAGAGGCCGCGAAGGATCTGGCGGCCGCGGGTGCCGAAGCTGAGGCTAAGGCGCTGGTCCATTTTAACGATGTGGATCAGTCATATGTTAAGGCCATTGTTGATGTTATGGAGCACACTCCCACCTTTGATGGGAAAGGGTATTTCTCGGAGCTTCATCCTGGGATGGAGCATGTGATAGTGGCGGTCGACGAAGATAGGGGCTCGGGATGACTCACCAAGTGAAGAGGAGAGGGACAGAGTAACTGAGATTCCTACTCCTTTGGCTTCATCTGACGATGAGGAGCCTTAATCTTGTAGTTTAGTTTCTTTTACATTTACTTTAGCATGTTTTGTAGTAGCCTAATAGCGGACTGGCCACCGCTTATTGTATCTTCATATTTGAATGCATGACTTATAAATTTGGAAATCTTTGTGTCAAATGTGAGAAATCATGTACTTGTTTTTTTTGTGTTGAATGGTGAATTTTGTGTGTCTTGAATACTAGACTTTGTATGTCTTCCCCCGTGTTGGTTGTGATCGCTTGGAGCCAGTCCTAAGGGTAGCCTTGGGGAAGGGTTGCTAAATAGGCTTGTTTGTTGATTCAACAAGTTTTAGGAGTAGTTCAAGTGGTTGCTTCAAACTCTAGACCTGCATTTTTGGCATTACTGCAGTATAACGTACATTCCCAGTGATACAGAGGTCCGATTGGGGCATATAACATGTTTCTTTGATGGGAACTCGAAGTCCTACGAGTTCTGTTCAGAGGTCTATTAAAGATTCGTCTATATTTGGAGTTAAAACAGGCCCACAATGTCTCTGTCTTTGGGGAGCTTGAGAAGATGAACTTCGCCATTGGGGAGCAATAATGAGGAAGGTCCATGTGCAGAAATGAGTTGTAGGGAGTAGTTCTTATGAAGGTCTGGGTTTTGTCTCACATGTTGAAAGGTTTTAACGAATTTCAGGTGTAGTTCGAATGGTTGTATTGAGCCCCGAACTCACATGTTTGCGAGCTATGGGGGTAATTCTGAGCCATGATTGTGAACTTCGAACCTGTTTTTAAAGCTTTTTAACGAGTTGTAGGAGCAATTCCGAATGGTGAGATACTCTGCACTTGCTTGTTCGCAAGAGACTAAAGCGACATCGAACCTAGTGTTTGACTCCAAACTTTTTATTTGAGGGGGTTAACGAGTTGTAGGAGAAATTCTGAATGTTAAGCCGCTCCGCACTTACTTATTCGAAAGCGACTAAAGCGGAGTCAAAGTAAGTGTTGGACTCCAAACTTATTATTTAAGCCTTGTAATTTGTGGGAGTAGCCCTTGGGGCCAAGCTGGACTCCAAACTTGTTGGTTAGTGAGTCGTCGATGTGACTCAGTGGATAGTTATAAGGCTCATGCGATGATCTTTATAATAAAAAACTAAGTGTTATTGAAATAAAAACTAAATACCCTGTCTTGATGGTGATATCCTTTATTACATGCTTTGGCCGTATCGCAAGTTTTGACCTTAATGGAGATTTAAAAACCTACTTCTACCAGAGGGTGTTAAGCACCCTCATGGTACTTCATCAACTGTTTGGCATTTCAGGTCCTCGATATGCTCTTGCCCCTCAGATCTTCAAGTCCTGTACGCCCCTGGGCAGACTACCTTGGAGATTATGTATGGTCCCTCCCAGTTGAGAGCAAGATTGCCCTTCTTGCGAGGATCATAGATTTCTAGTTTTCGGAGGACTATGTCTCACACTTGTAGTTGGCCAGGCAGACATTCTTATTGTAGAACTTATTTACCCTTTGTTGATAAATGTGTCTCCTCAAGGCAGATTTCTCGTGGACTTCCTCGATGTGGTCGAGGTTGCCCCGGAGATCATTGGAGCTCTGTTCTTCGTTAAAGGAGAGCAGGGCGGGGAGAGGGTAGTTCGACTTCGTGGGGGATTAGCGCTTAGGAGCCGTAAGTGAGGTTGAAAGGGGATTCTCCTGTCGGGGTTCTCTTAGTGGTCCTGTAGGACCAGAGTATACTTGGGAGTGCTTCGAACCCATAACCCCTTAGGGGATCCAGCAAGTCTCTTCTTAAGGCTATCAAGGATCTACCTGTTTGCATTTTCTTCTTGGCCGTTGAATTGAGGATGGGAGATGGAAGAGAATCATTGTTGGATCCCTAGGTCAGTGCAGATTTTACAAATGATTTAGCGGCAAACTGAGTTTCATTATCTGTTACTAGGATCTGGGGGGAAACCGAACCGGTAGATGATGTTCTTCTAAAAGAATTGCTGAACTCTGTGCTCCATAATGGTTTCTAGTTGTTTGGCTTTGATCCACTTGGAAAAGTAATCAATGGCTACCACGAGGAAGCTTCTTTGCGCGGGTGCTAGGGGGAATGGTCTGAGTAAATCCATCCCCCCACATAGCGAAGGTGATTGGGCTCGACATGGAACTTAGTTCGGCCTGGGGCGTTCTCTTGATTGATGATAATCTTTGGTAGGAGGCACACCGACGGTGTACTCTTGTTCATCGTTGAGGAGTGTATGCTAGAAATATCCATGATTGAGAATCTTGCAAGCGAGGGATCTTGCTCCCATATGACCACCTCCGATCCCTTTCATATACTTCTTTCAGAGCATACTGGGCCTCCTCAAGGGAGAGGCATCGTATGTAAGGTCTTTCTTCTAGGATAGTGTAAGAGCATTTACACATGACTCATTCGACGAGTGTGTATCGCTCTACCAACACTTGGAATTTCTGGCCTCTTTGAGATCGCCAGGAGGATTCCTTTATCAAGGAAGTCTTACAAAGGTTTCATCCAACTGTTCTCAAGTACTGGAGGAGTGATTACCATGAGCTCAAAGGCTTCCCCTTTGATGCTGGGCATGAGTAGGACCTCAATAAGAACATTGTGGTCAAGCTCTTCGAAGAATGAAGAGGCTAGCTTGGAGAGAGCATCTGCTTGCCCTTTTTCTTTGCGGGGGATGTGATTGACCTCAGTCTCCTGGAACACGGGTAAGAAATTACTTATATATGCCAAATACTTGATCATACGGTTTTCCCTGGCTTCATAGTCTCCCTGGACCTGATTCATTAGCAGCTGAAAGTCACTAAACACTTTAACCCGCCTGGCTCCAGCTTTGCGAGCTAAGAGAAGATCGGCGATTAGTGCTTCATACTCTGCTTCATTTTTGGTGGCTCGGAAGTTGAGGCAAAGTGAATACTAGAGGGTGAACTTGTCCTGTCCCTGCCAACATGACTCCGACCCTGCTTCTCCCCCATGCATGAGAATCCATCAATGTAGACACTCTAGAATGGAGTATCTTCGCCTTCCTTAGGGGTGTCAGGGATGGTGCTTTCTACAATGAACTCAGCTATAGCCTGGGCTTTGTTGGCCATCCTCGATCTGTAGCTGATGTTGTATTGGTTTTGTTCAACAAACCATTTCATAAGTCGCCCATAGCTCTCTGATTTATGTTGTACCTACTTGAGGGCTTAGTCAGTGAAGACTACCACTGAGTGCACTTGGAAGTATGGGTAGAGCTTGCGAGCAGCCATGATCAGGGTGTAGGCCATATTCTCCATCTTTGAGTAATAAAGCTCGATATTTTGGAGGAGTTTACTTACATAGTAGATTGGCTTTTGGGTCATATCCTCTTCTCTCACCTGAGACGGCACTGGGAGTCTGATATGAAGTTACCAGGTAGAGACAGAGTGTCTCTCACGACTCGGGCTTACATAGGAGCGGGGGATTGACGAGATAAGCCTAGAGTTGCTCAAAGGCTCCTTGCTGTGCTTGTCCCCCACTCGATGCCCTTCGTTCTCCTGAGTGCCTTGAAGAATGGGAGATACTTCTCCTCGATTTGGAGAGGAAGCGTCTGATGGCGGCGAGGCTCCCTGTGAGTCTTTGGATTTCCTTAATGTTGGATGGGGGAGCCATGTCTAGTATGTATCAGACCTTCTCTAGATTGACTTCGATTCCTCTCTAGCTAACCATGGACTCCAGGAATTTTCCTGAGGACAACCCGAAAGCACAATTAGAGGGATTTATCCTCATATTGTGCTTATGAAGGACGTCAAGTCGACCACATGGTCTCTTTTGCTGAGGATATTCACCAACATGTCGTCTACATAGACTTCCATGTTCTTGCGGATTTGATGAGGCATTGATAAGTGGCTCTGGCGCTCTTCAGCTCGAAGGGCATGACCCGGTAGCAATAAAGGCCTTGGTCGGTGATGAAAGACTTCTTCAGAATGTCGGGAGGGAACATCCTGATCTGGTTATATCCTGAGAAGACATCCATGAAACTCAAGAGTTTGTGACCGGATGTGGCACCAATCAGGGAGTCAATGCTTGGGAGGGAAAGCATTTCCTTCGGGTACACTTTGTTCAGGTCAGTGAAGTCGATGCAAATTCTCCATTTTCCATTGGCTTTGTTTACCATCACCACGTTCTCTAGCCACTCAGGGTAGCTGACTTCTTAGATGAAGCAGGCGGCTGGCAGCTTGTCAACTTCTTCCTTGATGGCTTGATGTCTGTCAGTGGTGAACTTGCAGCATTTCTTCTGGATCAGCTTGGATTCGGGATTGACATTGAGACAGTGCAAGATTAATTCCTCCGAGATGCTAGGCATGTCAGGCAGCGGTTCAGAAGAATGAGTCTTGGTTCCCTCTGATGCACTCTATGATCTGTTCTTTGACTTTGTGAGGGAGAGATTTTCTTAGTCAAAAACTCTTGGTTGGATCTTTTTGGATAAGGGGTTCTCCTCAAGTTAATCAACTGGCTTAGAAACAACTTGACTACTCCCTTGGCGGAGTTCTAATGCCTCGAGTAGGAGGATTGAGCCCCCATTGTAGTTGTGTCGCACCTCTAAGCTGTCTCTGGGCTCCCTTTGGTCCTATTCCTGCTGGCATTAAAAAATTCATTTTCATATGAAAACTTGAGGATACAACATGAAGTGATGCTAAGCCGGGTCAGCCAAGGATGACGTTGTAAGCGGCCTTCATGTCAATGACCATGAAATCCATTGCCATGGTTTGGGTGGTTGAGGGCTTCCTTGTGGTTACATCAAGAGTGACTATTCCTTCGATTAGGACTGGGACCCTAGAAAACCCATGGAGAGTACACCCGGTGGGCTTGAGACAGTCCCGAGAGAGCTTAAGGCATTCGAAGGCTTCAAGAAAGAGAATGTTGACAGAACTGTCGTTGTCAACCAGGATGCGATGTACCTCATGGTTGGCCATATATAGACTGATTACAAGTACGTCGTAGTGGGATGTTTGAATGCCTTCTAGGTCCTAATCTAAAAATGTCATCAGGACTCCCAGGCTTTAGCAAGGGGGAAATTCTACACTGAATTCACTTCTCAGATGAAGGTCTTCCAGGAGGAGTTTGATTCCTCCCCCCAATAGGTCCTCCATGGATGGAGTGGAGAATCGCTCCTGGCTCCGAGTCTTGGGACGCAGTGGGCTTCTCTGCTCGCTTGTTAGCTCCTCGGGGTGGTGGAAGGATCGGGCTTGTCTTTCTGAATGAACATAGATAGGTGCCATCGCTGGATAAGCTCTTTGATTTCTTCCTTGAGAGCGCGACAATCAACTAGGTGGAACTTCTCGAAACGAGGAGGAGGGTTGCGATAACCATTGCTATCTTTCTTGAAAACTTTCTGGAGCTCCTTTTGAACACGAGATTAGAGATCCTCCTCAACCCAGATGTACTTCTCGCTCCTCAGCAGAGTCCTGAGAAGTCCTGAGCAGGCTTCTTGGTAAGGAACGCATTTAGATCGGCATAGTTGACGTTGTGTCTCAACGCGACGGTCGCTATTGCTGGGTCGAGGGAAATGATAGACCGAGATTCTATCATGAAGCGCTAGCTAAAATACCTAAGTCGTTTCCCTTCCCTTTGACCGAGGTCCAGTAAAGAGGCACTTGTCTTCTCGGTTCAGCGGTTGCTTACGAAGTGTGTGAGGAAGAGTTCCTAAAATTTGTCAAAGAAGAAGATGGAGCCTGGAGATAGGTGGGAGTACCACTCCCTTGCTGGCTCCTTCAGTGAGGCATGGGACGTCTCACAGAGAAGTGAGTCTGAGGCCTGGTGGATCATCATGAGGGTTTTGAAACTCTCAGTATGATTAGCCGGGTCAGATTCTCCATTATAAGACTCAAAGGAAGGTAGCTTGAAGGTCTCAGGGACATGGGACTCCATGATTGGCATGGAGAACGGAGGTCTACTAAGGTGGAAGCTTCTGGCTTGACGATCTTTCACTCGGTTGATTCTGTTGAGACAGTCCTCTATCTCTCGGAGGCGGCGGAGAATTGGGTCTTCCCTTATGTCAGATCTAGTCGACTTACTGGACTCTTCTTCATGTTTGGTTGTGAGGTGGTAATTGTTTGTTTGTCAGCCCTTGATTGGGGTGGCGTTGAGGGCTTGGAGGATATCTTCTATAAAATCTTCGAATTTTGCCTTAGTGAAGAGCGATGGTCCTGTGAACTGGACAACTTGCTGTAGTTTAGCTTCTTCGCTCTCGAGAGGGAGGAGACCTTCTTTGTCACCTCTGTCTTCAAAGCGGGGGTCCTCTTGCTTCCCTGGCACTTTGGACGGGGGACTTCGTCATAGGTTCGCATTTTGTTCAGGTGAACTCAGAGGTTAGACCCCTATTATCAGTTGATGATGACTGGATGAAGGTCTGACTGTGGCTTGGGTACCGTATAAGGGGTCGAGGTATGGACGTAACCTCTGTTTTTGACCACTTGCAGCATAGGGTGTTGTTCGGGACGACTTCGGTGGGAGCCCCCTAGTGCGGCTCCTTTGGAAGGAGGCTGAATTTGCTGGAGAGGGGGCTATTCTGGTTGAGGTTGTTGAAGGGGGGACCTCCGTATAAGGAGGAGGTGAAGGAAGAGGGTTAGCTCGCCGGCCAGTAGTCGCTTGCCTTCCCTTTTCCTTTCGGATGCATGGCTGAGATGGTAGTCTTTGACCGATGAAGTTTGATCAGAGATCTTTTTCTGTTTCCCACTGACGATGTCAATCTGTTTCTACTAATTTCTGTGTGTGAGCAAACAGATATGTGAATTCTTTTGATGAAAACAATAAAAATCTGACCTTTTACTTTCACCGATGTTGACCGTCTCAAACTACTGCTGACTCTGAGATCTGATAGTCGAAGACGGATGTGATCGCTCCTGTGGACCTACAAAATAGTCTGAAACACAAGGGCAGGCCCCGATGATAGACCCTCCGATGCCCAAGTCAGAAAACTCAGGAGAAATGAATTTTTTAGATCGAAATTTTCAATTACCTAGTTTCTGAAGATGCCAAGAGGTGTATATATAGTCATTGGGGGAGCAAGTTTCAAGATATTGGATTTATCTCCACTTTCCCATGTTTTGATAAAGTTGGTTATCCCTTTCCATGTGAAGAAATCGAGTCAGGACTTTTCTCCTCATGAAGAGATAGAGTTTTCAAACTCTCTTTTACGCATGAAGAGATAGAAGCAGTTATCCCCTAAAGATAAGGGGTTTAAACTGGGTTCTTCGGATGAACCTGCACTCCTTTACGTTAGGGCTGCTTTGGCAGCCCCCATTGCAGGTCAGATCAGATTCATGGGCCTGAAAGTGGCCCAACCCCTTCTCTTGGCCTGTATCTGTTGAAATTTACCGTTTTACATATGAGATCTTTAAGGGTCTGTTTGGTTCAAAAGAGAAAAGAGAGGAGGGGAGGGGAGGGGAGGGAAGGGGAGAGAGTTTAATCAAGACTCTGTTTGGTTCAAACGAGGGAAGGGGAGGGAAAATAGTTATCTTCTTGTTTGGTTCACAAGGGGAGCGAAGGGATTTTATAATAAAATTACTTTTATACCCTTTTACATTTTATAACAAACCCCAACCACAAAAAAATATAAAATGTCTCACGTAAACTAGAGCTAGGAAAATTAGACCTAATTAATGTATGCTACAGCTAGCAAATATTCAAAGAGCAGTGTAAAATGATGTCTCATTGTACAGAGGCATAATAATAAAAATCATTACTCCTATTACATTTGATAGTACAAATTAATGAAATAAGCTTTCAAGACACATAGTGTAGTTTTGATTATGAGGCAACCTTTCATATGCAGCAACCTTTCAAGAAGGGCCTCTGATGATGAGGCTACAGCAGCAACCGAACTTGAGACCTTATTTTAGTTTATCCTAGCTCTAGTTTATGTGAAAGGAAAGTTCATATGCAGCAACCTTTCATGAAGGGCCTCTGATGATGAGGCATTCCCTCGCCATTGATTGCTTTATATTGTCCTGAGTTATTAAAAAAAGAACCATAATCATCAATAAGAGTTTGCTAATATTGCAAGATCTGATTTTTATTTAGAGATCTGTTTTTTTATTAGATCTAATAAGGACAATTTTGTCCGCTCACTTAAAAAAATTATCCCTACTTTATTCCCCTCCAAATCCCCCAATATTGGAGGGGAGCCAAAAGTGGCTCAGGAGGGATTCTGCACCCCTCCATTTCCCTTCCCTCCCCTCCCAAAAATGAACCAAACAAGAAAAGTTTTTAAAAATCCCTCCCCTTCTCTCCCCTCCCCTCCCCTCCATTCCCCTCCAACCAAACACACCCTAAGATTCGTGCCCGATTTAAACAGTAAGACTTTGTTCTATTTTTGTCCACATCAGTAGGTTTTTCTTTGCCGAGTGATTCATACCTGAACTGTATTCTATTCGGAGTGAACAGGACATTGGCAGCTGTTGTTGTTATGAAGTCATTGGTAGAGTCATGTTGATGTCGATGTAATTTTTTTCTAAACCATAAGTTCAAAGATTTAGTTGAAAATCGAAATTTCTTTCAGGTTTTTAATGCCAGACTAATCGCCAATTTGATCGGTATCCCATGGCAGCTCATTATCATGCTATTCATTTCCTAAGTTAAATAAAATACTCGAAATATATATATATATATATATATATATATATATATATATAGTATTCGAAATTTAGTCAAAACTAGAACATATATATATATAGCATTCGAGACTTAGTCAAAACTAGAACCTGAAATCCTTTTAGGTCAAATTTTATCAATATGATAATAGCACAAACATTTGTCATCTTCTGATGGCTATTGAACTGACGATGGTCAAACTTTTTAGTTTATTTTATATGGATGGCATTTGCTGGCGCTCTAGAGTTGTAGTCGCCGCATCTCTTCTTTTTAACATGTTGTAATTTGAAATTGTCAAATGTCAAACTAGATTAATCGAAAATAGACAACAAGTCTAATATGCTCCTTAACTTCAAGAAAAAAAAAAAAAAAAAAAAAAAAAAAGGGTCTAATATTCTTCATAATGGTATTATAGGTTTTGAGTATTGGTGCAAAATTTAGAAAATAATTTTCATGCTGTATGGTCCATCAGTTGCTCTTGTTCTTTATATATCGATAAGTTGTTGCTCTTCTTTATGTTTATTTCCATCAGAGTTTAAAGGGGGTGTATTGGATTGGAATTTGAATAGAATTTAAAAGAATTGAGAATCCCAGTATTTTAAGGGATTTATGGAGAATTCACCAAAACTTTAACTGGAATTTATAAGGATTTTAAAATAGTTTGATGGAATTCTTATTATGAATTTGATGGAATTCGAAAGAATTCGATGACAATTGAACTTTCATAGACAAGATTGTCATTCTCATAAGAATAGTACGAATAAACATCAATCACAGCAATCGCACGTGCAATATACGTGCAATAAAATCCCAAAAGCAATACCAGCAAGAGTACACAGCAATCACAGCAAGAGAGAAGTCACTGAAAGAATTCTCTCTGCTCGGCAAAGTACTGAAGACCGATGGATCATGGATCATCATATACTTTACGACTGAGGCCTTTCATCAACAAACTAACTAAATAAAAAAAATTAAAAAAATCATCATATTCTTTAGATTTTTGATGGGTGATCTTTCAAACCGAGGTAGGGTTATGGTAGTTGTTCGGTAGCATTGTCATACCATTGATGAATGCAAAAGTGCGGCTGAATGCTTAGAGATTAGTCGACAGCAACAATGGCAAGGGTGACGGCCTGGTGGTCACTGGCGTAGCAGGCGGCGGGGCTCGTCAGTGGCGTCGAGGCGGCGACCCAGGGCAGGCGGCGGCAAAATGTACTCGGTATCTTCAGTGTACGAATTCCTTAACGATGGAGGGATCAGGAACGCAAATGCCAAGATCATCTGGAAGACTAAAGCACCACCTAAAGTCAAGACATTCCTCTGGCTGGTTCTTAACGACGGAATTCTATCCAAGACTAACCTAAAGAAACGAAACATTCTGCTCGACACTATGTGTCTACGATGTAATTTAGGAAAGGAAGATATCAGTCACATCTTTTTCGATTGCCCGAGAGCTAGGTTAGTTTGGGAGGTGATGGGTCTGAACTTTCACACCACCGCAATCCTGAGTCGCATCGACCACCTGTGGTGGGGGGAGATCAGCGCACATCAAAACATAGTATAGGGGACTATGGGATAGTACGGTTGGGGCAATTTTGTGAAGTTTATGGATAGATAGGAATGAATTTTGCTTCTGTAATTCTAGATGTTCATTTCTTATGTTAATCCATAAAATGTTATTTCTAATAGAAGCTTGGACAGGTCAAACAGATATCTAGAAGAAACCAAGACTGGAGGGTGCTTCATGTTGTAATTTCTTTTCAGCTATTGTGGATCTCTATTTTGTAATAGACCGGAGTTAGGTTATTTTGTATCAGTGGATCTTTTTGTTTCGTTAATCTATCATTAATGAAATGAAATAGGTGACCATATGGTCACTTTTATTTTAAAAAAAAAATAGTGAAATATAGTTTCACTCCCCGTAGGTTCTAGCAAAATTTTTCCTAAACTCTCTGTGATTCTTGTAAGTTCGTCTTGTAAGCCTGATTGTTGTTGTTTAGCTATTTGCTCACTTAGTTGGTCTAATTTGTTATGTAGCTGAATTAATAATCCAATCCAATCCACTGATAGTATTATTTTGTTTATTATAATAGTTTTATCTGATTGAGATGGAGCAATATAATTACTATATCCTCATAGGTTCTTGAAAAGTTTTGGTATTTCTATTGCTTCATTATACGGATCAGTCATTGAAGAACGTCTATTTGGGTGTTGATCTCACTCAGATCGAACAGCAATTTCAGCCCTATGCATTCAGCAATATACAATTTCTGTAGTTGGTGAATCTACACCTATTGCACTGCCGTCGATGGAAAGGGGTAGCAGCGTTGGGGTTTTTTCTGTGTTCTGGCGCCTTCAATGTCGAGGACAGGGAAATGGAGGAGGCAGGGGGTTTCGGGGAGGTGCTCTTGCGCCGTGGAGAGGCGGCGCCGACAAGGGGAGGTGGCGACGGGGAAGAGGTCGCCGGAGGGGGGTGAGCGCCGGGGAAGACGACGCTACAGTGGTTGGAGGATTTGGGTGGGGAAATCACAGCGAAAGAGATAGAACGGGAGGAGGGAGGAAAAAAAACAACCGGAGAGAATCACATATTTCTTGAAAGTTTCTACGAAGAATGTGAGAATTGTAAAGGTCTTTGATATTTATACCTCAAACCCAAGATTCCATCTAAATCCTCCAAATTCTCAATTCTACCATAATCAACAACTTTTTGAATACACCGAGAATTGAATGGGCTCATTTAAAATCTCAATTGAATACACCGAGAATTGAATAGAATCACTTAAAGTCTCAATTGAATACACTGTGACTTTTATAAACTACTTTAAAATCCTAATTGAATACACTAGGATTTTCACATTCTTTTAAATTCTTTTCAAATTCCAATCCAATACACCCCTGTAAGGTTGTTGCGAAACTTCTACTTCATAAGAAAATTTATATATTTGGGCTAACTGTGGTCGAATCACCCAATATTGTTATTAATAGTCCTTTTTTAATATATTTTAATTTTATGATTTAAAAAGGAAACAGAACTCTCTGGAAATTACACGAATCTACTTCTTAGTTTGAATTGAAAGAAACATGGAAGGACTGAATCCAACACTCAGAATGTTTCTATTGATTTGCGCAGGGGCGGAGGCAGTATAGGCCCAGGAAGAGCAGTCGCTCATCCTGAAATTTGGCAGCACTCTTGGTAAGCCCAAGTATTTAAGCCCATGCTCCCCCTCAACTAGGCTTGCACTCATCTTCTGGCCCAAATCGCTCCCTTCTTGGCCCAAACAAACCCCACTTCTTTCCAATTCCCCCAAATCCCGATCGCTATCCTCTTCCTTCTTCAATTTTTTTTTTCTCTCTCTGTGCTCCAAGCCTCCATTCGAAACCCTAGCGCCCGCCTCCACCGAAACCCTAGCTCTCTCTTCTCTCTTCTTTTCTTAGTTTCTTTCCGTGCTCCAACCTCCATAGAAAACCTAGCTCCTAACTCCTAAGTCCTAATCCATAGATCCAAGCTCTCAATTACAATTTCAAAACCTCCAAATCTTCAAGTGCACCTCCAGATCTGAATCTCTCCCCTCCCAACTTGACTTCACAACGTCGGTAAGCCATAAGCGTATACAATATGAGTTCTCTACTAGTTTGTTCTTTAATAAGATTTTAATTCTTCTCTTTTATGTTTTTTTGTGTCTTGTATGTAGCTCCTGAGATTTATGTTGTAAACCTTGTTTTTGTTGACTTAGTAGCCTCACTAAAGGAATTTAACCAATTGTTTACTCATGTAATCTAGCATATATCTCAATGAAATTGCATATAATCTGGCATGTTTGTTGCTTTCCATTATGTTTCTACTGGATACAATGCCACATGGTTTCTTTTCCCAAATTTATGAAATGTTCATAATCATAATACAAAGTTAATTTGTGTAGACTATTTAATAATGCACAAAAAATATTAGTTATGGTGAGGCCATGAGGGGATATGTCTGAAAATTTTAAGAAAAGGGGAGGGCATTTGGGCATCCCAAAAAGTCCAACCTCGGACGTTAGTATGCTACTCCACTTATAAATTATATATTACTAATAGATGTAGGATCCAAGAACAGCAAGAAAAATTAAGATACTAAAGATGTACAAAATAATTAGTCATGGAGTTCTCGGTAGAGTCTCAGTGACACTGGAAGATCAAAATAACATGAGAACAAGAGCACATTTTTATCTGGAATGCTTTCAGTTTTTTTATTATAGATATAATTCATTCTATTTAATGTATTTTTGCGCATGCAAGCTGATGCTAAGTATGTTAACAATATGCAAAATGGACAAAGATGATGTGAGAAGTTAAATAGTTTGCATATCATGTATAGTACAGTATCTGATACTCCAGTGATTTATTTTTTGCTAGCTTTTTAAATCTTTAACAGGAATTAATTTGTCACTTTTACACACCCTGTTTAATCTCTCTTGACTGCTAGCTGATTTTGACCATAACAAGTTTCCATTTTCATTGGATAATTTTTTTTAGATCTAAAGCAATTAACGATTCCACTTACCAATACACCAATTAGAACATATGACAAATTACCTTTGCTGTCCATGCCACTTCTATCGACTTGAAAGGAAAAGCATATGAGTAAGTTTTCATTTAGTACTATCGTTGATATGTATTTCATGTTGGTTTTGATTGTGTGAATGCTACACATCATTACTTACTTGCTCTAGCAATCTTTGATCTAGCAGTTGTTGGGGAAGAATAAGCATTCAAAATAATTAATCATGAATGAAGTTTACAATCTCCAGTTAAACTTTAATATTATCTTAGATACTTTTTCTTTGGATTTTGATCTAGTTTTTTGCACTCAGGCCTTATGTCCTTTCAAAAAAGACAAAAGACCCTTACCCTTTCCATCTATACTGCATTAGGCCTTATGTCCTCCAGGTGGCTGCTGAGCTTGATAGGCAAACTTTTTTGACAAATTCACTAAGATAAAGTATATATAGAAAGATATTAACTTGAAAGTTTAGTTAAAAAAAAGAAGAGATAGTGCCTTAATTGCATGCTAATGTCGTGACCTGACTATCTAAAGTGTTAGCTACGGAAAGGTAATTGAAAGGTATTCTACTTTTATTTCAAATGAAAATCGTAATAGCAAAATGAAACATTTTTGTATCCCTTGCCCTGTAGGAAAGATTTGGTATGCTTTGAATCATGTTAACAACTAAACATTTCATTTATGCTATGAATCATGATGACAAGCTTCCCTGAAGAGGGAGCGAAACCATCATTGGAATCATGATGATAAGACTTTGATAAATTTTTAGTTCCTGTAATTTCGCTTCCGGTGGATGAAAATCCTGGCTCCGCCACTGGATTTGTGGATGGGTCTTTTGAATCATTCTTTACCATCAGAATGGCTGTAATTTCTTTTACTTATCTAACTAAAAGTTTGCCAAAAGCAAGATTTTAGCAATTATCTTTTTCAGATTCTTCTTAGATTCCGTTTATTTGTTTTTTTGTTCACAATGAAGCTTAGAATGTTCAGTGTAAGAGCATCCACAGTGGTTTGCTAAACCTATTCTAACTTTAGAAATGAAAATTTAGCTTTTAACGAATGTCGCTGCAGTCGTTATTGCTAAATTTTAAAAAAGCATAGTATGAAATGGATCTTGTTCATCCGTCTAATAACTAAGCAAAAAAAAAATTGTGAAGAAGGATGAAGGTCATCCGTCTATTCCTTTTGTTTTAAAAAAAAAATTGTGAAGAAGGACGGGAAGGTCATCCTTCTATTGCTTTTGATTTTTTTTTTTTTTAAATAAAGTACAAAAAAAGTGTGAAGAAGGATGAAGGTCATCCGTCTATTCCTTTTGTTTTTAAAAAAAAATTGTGAAGAAGGATGAAGGTCATCCTTCTATTGCTTTTGATTTTTTTTTTTAAATAAAGTAAAAAAAAAATGTGAAGGTCATCCTTCTATTGCTTTTTAAATAACAAATTAAGAATGGACGGAACAACTTCATCCGTTTAAAACAATTTTTTTTTAATTATCGAATTGAGACGGATGATCTTCCTCCGTCTCAATGCTCAGACGGATTATGTTAATCCGTCTTCTATATTTAGCAATCGTCCATCCGGCCTCCTAACTTTAGCAAAGTACTGTACATTCCTATTCTAATTTTTGAGTTTTTAGCGAACCACTGCACGTCACTTTTCTAAATGGATTTCTAATTTTTGAGTATTTAGCAAACCACTGTGGATGCTCTAAGTACAAGAATGTTATTAGCGAGATAGCTAGTCGTGGAAGTTAAGTTTAATATTTTAGTACAGTTTGGTTTGAATTCTACATAACGACTTACCTGATCACCAATTCAGATGTCTGCTCCTATATTTTAGGTGATTATATGTCTTAATCATGACCTCATTGATTATGGATGCTCATAACTGTAACCGATGAAATTTTCCTGTTTTCTTCATATTTTTCCAGCGCCATCGCAATTACTTCAATGTTGATGTTCTTTTCCCTCGTGTTCAGTGCTCTGGTTAAAACGTTTTTGTTGTTGAAGGAAAGCCGTAGCTAGAAAGTTTTGGTCAATTGTAATGTACTTAATATGAATTTATTTTATGGCCCGTTCGGATGCAAAAAATTGAATGAAAACTGAAAAGAGCTCGATTGGCAAATATATTACTCTCTAAAAAAAATTAAAAAAAATAAAAAAAAACTCTGATACCTGGCCAGTTCAGTATGCCTCTAACAAAATTGATTTAACATATTTTTTTTGGATAAACGATAGAATATTATCACCCTGTTTCATTAATAAAGAATTAATAAAATAAATCCAAAATATCGGGCTCAATTATAAAAACTACAATGTAAAAAAATTGATTAACATGTTATCTTTGTACTACAAGACATAAGCACAGGGTCTATATAAAACACCTCTCTACTATTTTAATGGGAGAGTTGGGATTTGTAACAAACAAACCCAAACTTTGTAACTATACAAACAAGTATAATACACATTTAAACTATATCCAACAAATATAAATGTGCTGCATCACACATGCAGTACAATAAAAACATTCAAATATAAACTATTTTTATTCTTATTCAATATATATTTATTTAATTTGATGACTTTACTTTTTGTAGACATGCATCGCACGTACATTATATTAGTATTTATTAATTATTGGGTAAGCCTAGAAACTCTTTCTTCAAAAACAAAATTAGGAAACTCTGGGTCTATTGCTCATTTTCTCTAATTAGATGTGATTCGTGAATCGAGCATTTCGACCTTGTCCGCTTTCCTCTCTTTGACGTTGAACCCTGATCACAATGATTTTTTTCTGTACAAACCCACTTTTTCAAAACATTGATCAAACTGGTCCACTTTCAAAACTATTTACCCAACTGACCCGGGTTTGGACTCATTAACATAAAACGCTATTGGCAATAACGGCATTTATTATTTTGATGTCATTGTTGCCAATAGCGGCAGTTGAAAAATTCTTTTTTTTTGTTGCTATTATTGAGAATAACGACATCAGTATATCTCGCATTCACTTAGGAGTTCTCTGACGTGAGTAAAAAAATTGTAAGTAAAAATCGGTTATAACTGATATCGCTATTCCCAATAACGACATAATTAGTCTGATGCTGCTATTGCGATAACGGCATCAGCAGCGAATTCCAAAATTCGTGCATGTGCATCAACTTTAAGCCCAATTTCGACCTTGATACAGCCAATATTTTTCATAACTCAAAATATGAAAGTTGTAGATCATTTTCTTGCTGTTCTCCATAACATTTTGAATCATCTCAAACGGAGTTCAGAAGATAAAGTTATGCCCAGATTACATAGCGATGTCGAAACGGTCCAGAATTTTGGAGTACACTGTGGATTATATTGATGTCGTTATTTCTAATAGCGGCATTAGGCTATGTATGTCGTTATTGGGAAACACGACATCAGTTATAAACGATTTTCACTTACAATTTTTCCTGGACAGTTTCGACATTGCTTCATAATATGGGCATAATTTTTTCATTCGAACTATGATTAAGATAATTAAAAATGCTATGGAACACAAAGAAAAATATCTACAACTTTTATATTTTGAGTTTTGAGAGATATTGGCTGTATCAAGGTCAAAATCGGGCTTGAAGTTTATGCACCTGCACAAATTTCAGAGTTCATTGTCGATTATACTAATGCCGTTATTGCCAATAGCGGCATCAGGATAGCAGCATCATACTAATTATGTCATTATTGAGAATAACGACATCAGTTATAAGTGAATTTCACTTACAAATTTTATTACTAAAGTCAGAGAACTCCTAAGTGAATGCGAGATATACTGATGCTGTTACTTCCAACAGCGGCAATTTTTTTTACAGGTGCCGCTATTGACAACAAAGACATTAAAATAACATATGTCGTTATTGCCAATAGCGATTTACGCTGACATGTCCAAAATTGGATCAGTTGGGTAAATATTTTCAAACATAGGCCAGTTTGGTCAATATTTTTAAAAAGTGGGTCAGTATGGAAAAATTCAATCACAGCCTCCTCTTCTTTCTCGTCACATCAATCAATTCTAGAGTTGCTATTAGGTCCTTCACTACCCGAACCCGTTCCCGGTACCTCATGGATCCAAAAATTGGACCCGGACACGGGCTCGCTAGTAGCATTGGTATCGGGTCTGGTTAGGTCGGGTCCTTCAATACCTGGACCCGGACCCGGACCTTACGGGTCCAAAAATTGGATCCGGACCCGTGAGGACCGGGTCCGGGTCCTATTAAAATATTCCTACCCGTTCGGGTAGGAGCGGGAGTGTGAGCAGCAAGCGGAGATGGCAAGTGGAGGATTTAGAATAGAGGAAAAAAGAAAAATGTGAGTTTTGAGTTTGGAAGATGAATATTTAGAATTGAGGAGGAAGGAAGGGAGGGATGAGAATAGAATATTTATTTTTATGTTGATTTTCTGGGTTTTTTTTTAACGGATCCGGATCCGGTCTCTTTTGAGCGGACCCGGACCTAAAAGTACAACGGGTCCCATTTAGGACCCAGACTTGCATCCAGATATGCCGGGTCGGTTCCGGTGCAATGCTGGATCCGGGTTTCGGATATTTATACCAATGCTACTTCGCTAGCAGGGTTTGGGTCCTGGTCCAGTTCCGGGTCCTAGGTTAAAAAATCTAGCAGTCGGGTCCGGTAGCAGGGAATAAATATTTGCACTTAAGTATTTTTGCACCTGATACCCTACGGTTCCAACAATTTTTGCGCTTAAGTACATGAGTAAATATTATGTTTACGCATCTATCTTCAACAATTACTATTTGTATGTATATCCCTATGACCTTATTATTCAAATTTCATATTTTTTGGGGTATTTTTCAACGGGTCCTGGTTCGGGTACATGTCTGGGCCAGTTTTATTTTGAGCGGACCCGGACCCAGACCCGGACCTGGAAGTGCATCGGGTCTTATTTTAGGACCCGAATCCGAATCCGTATCCGTAGTTCGGGTCGGTTCTGGTCAAATGTCGGCTCTGGATCGGATCCGGATATTGGGTAAATGTGACAGTGCTAATCAAAACGTACTGATTGGTGAGATTAATATTAGTTTCTTTTATTGCTATAGTTAGCACAATCTTACTTCAGATCCTACTTGGAGTATTTAATTTTGGTGAAATTTGTGGAATTTTGGCTGAAAACATTGAAATAGGGTTTCAGATAGGAAAAGGAAAAATTAGAAAAAAAATGTTGGTGAGAAAAACAGACGATAAGGAGGAAAAGAGAATAAGGTTCAGGGTACGATGGTTAGTTTCGTATTTCAGAGTTCGGGACCAAAAGGGGTTACAGGTACTGCCTACCGTACTAGAAACAATCTAAGGAGGCTTTTTTTTAGGCAACCGCACTGTCACATTTACTCGATACCTGGACTCGATCTGGACGCGACCCAAACCCGACATCGAACCGGAACCAACCCAATCTATACAGGTCGGGATCCGGGTCCTAAAATAAGACCCGATACACTTTCGGGTCCGGATCCGGGTCCGCTCAAAATAGAACCAGCCCGGATCCGGACCCGGACCCGAACCCGTTAAAAAATACCCCCAAACATATAGATTTTGAATAATAGGATTATAGGAATATACATATAAAAGTAATTATTGAAGATAGATGTGCAAATATAATATTAATTCATGTACTTAAGTGAAAAAATTGTTAGAATTGTAAGGTATCGGGTGTAAAAATACTTCAGTGCAAATATTTATTCTCTACTACCGGACTCGACGGGTAATTTTTTTTAACTAGGACCCGGACCAGGTTCTTGCAAGTCCAGATTTGGGTCCAATTTTTGGACCCGTAAGGTACCGGATTCGGGTCCGGGTCCGGGTAGTGAATGACCTAGCCCGATAGGACCGATACCAGCTCTAGCTTTGAGAGAGTGTATGTTACTAACTGACCCACTTTCAATATTTATTTGTCAAACTAACCCACTTGCCAAAATAATTATCTAATGGACCCACTTCCAGAAAATATTATCTCCAACTGACCTAGTTAATATAAAATCCACAAAAACAAATTTTATATATAACCCTATTTTAGAAAGGGCAAAAGCCAAAGTACCCCCCCCTCCCCCCCCAACGTTTGGTTCGAGTATAAAATGCCCATACAACGTTTGAAAAAATACAATAAACTCATTCTTCCGTTAACTTAACCTTTTCCGTTAAGTTATAATTATTAAATTACTTTTTTACCCTTATCCTTTCATATTCAATCTCTTTCTTCCCTTTCTTCATTCTTTTTTTCTTCCTTAATTTTTTCTTGTTCTTCCCTTTATTCCTCTTTTGGACTATAATGCACTCAAATTAAATAATACATCCTTCCTCCCCTTCTTTCTTTCCCACGAGAAGCAGATAAATTGTAATTCTAATCCTTCATTATAGGGCATTAGGTAGTTGCAAAACTTGAAGTTCTTAGAATGTAGCAAATTCATGCTAGTTTATTTGAACATTTTAACAGTTTATTCTACTATACTAGACTACTAGCTAGTATTATGTACAGACTAGCCAAATTATCATGTTTTACAAACACGAAAACACGCATTGCACATATGCCATCATCTAAAAGATATATCTTGAAATCCCATTCTACACCAAGTGACGAGTACCCAAAACACTTATTTCTCCTCTTTCTTTCTACAAAATGCAGACAAATATTCATATCAAACGTATAGGGTTTATACTTTATAATCTACTCTATTTCCATAGAAAAATGCTTAGCTTGTGCAACTACTATAGAAGTATATATTAGAGTGCACTGATGGCTATTGGACAATGATCTTCCAAGGTTATTGGAATGACCAACAAGCCACTTCCCTTGCAATAGATCAGGAAGGATGGTTGCACATTGGGGACTTGTGTTTCATTGACTCTTCTGGACAAAGAATCAAGAGTTCCGTCTAATACAAAGGGTATCAAGTATCAGGTAAATGAACCGGTTTGATTTTATGAAAGAAGAAACCCTAGATTTTGGGGAAAAAGAAGAAAATTGAAAAGAGAGTTGAGATTCTTACCAATGCCGATCTTGCCGACCCCACCTTACCGAAATCTACCATTTTGTTGCCAAAGAAATCATGAATGGAAAAAAAAAGGAATAAAGGGAAGAACAAGAAAAAATTAAGGAAGAAAAAAGGAATGAAGAAAGGGAAGAAAGAGATTGAATATGAAAGGGTACGGGTAAAAAAGTAATTTAATAATTATAACTTAACGGAAAGGGTTAAGTTAATGGAAGAATGAGTTTATTGTAATTTTTCAAACGTTGTATGAGCATTTTGTACTCGGGTTAAACGTTGGGGGGGGGGGGTACTTTGGCTTTTGCCCTTTTAGAAACTATAAACTATAGCATCCCATAAGCTTTATTAAAACTGGATATTTCACTGAAAATAAAGAAACTAAAATTATAATGTCTTTCAAATTTAAAATAAGATACACTGATAGAAGATTAATAGAAAGAAAACATATAACTGATAGGAAAATATCAGGATATTTAGTAATAACAAATAGAGTAACTAAGAAAGTACCTAAAAAATACAAAAAGTAATAGTATACAAAGTATTAGATTATAGGAACGAAGAAGTAAGCTGGTATTACTAACACCTATTATCATATAAGATATTAAACTATATGAATTAAGTTAGGATGGATAATATTACAAAGACAGACCCATCAATACTCCCAGAAATTTATATGATAAATATTCAAGAGGTGAAAGAAGATTACAATGGTCCAAAATTTACAGGAACTATAAGAAAAAGATTTAAAATCATAAATTGGAACTTAAATGAATTAAGTAGATATATAGCAGAAGACACTGAAGAAGAACTAAGCATAACAGAAGAAAGAATGAAGGAGTTAAAAGCCATAACAAAATTTAATAGAAACATTTTACAAATAGAAGATTTAATGGCAAATCTCAATTCATAAAAAGTAGAGGGAGCCTTAAAAAATCTAGAAATAACGAATGAAGAAATAAACATGGATCAAGAAAAAGACAGGATTTTAACAAAACCTACAGAAAATCCAATTAATACATACAAAATCTTAAGACCATCACCTAACAAAATGCCTTATCACCTACCATAGAAATGACAAGATACAAAAAATAGTAATTTAGGGAAAGAAAAAAAAACCCCAAAATATAAACATGTAGAACACTACGAAAAATGAATAGTAGGACATAGAGAATGACTAGATCTGGACTGCGTAAAATATATAGATAGATCAATAGAAAAATGGGTAAAAGCTTCACTAATTGTAGGATTTAGGCAAAACCTATCAGGAAATACATTTGAAAAATTTATAGAAGTAACCTTTATAGGAGTAGTAGCAAAATGGTGGAATGAACTAAAGGAAGAAGAAAGAAATACTTCCAGAAATTAAAGACCAATTGATGATAAAGGAACACAGGAAACCTCGGCACAACGAACCTTAGGACAGAAAGAAATAATTACAAATTATGAGATAGCAATAAGAATAGAATTTAGTGTCAACGAAAAAGGAGAAAAACACATTATATATAAAAAGAACCAAGCAAGATGGAGATTAAGCAATTTAGAAATATGCGACATATGTTATTTTGACAATTATGCTTATTAATTCCGAGAATATTTTCTAGACAATTATTATACAAAAGAAGAAAAAAGTTCAATCTTGGACTCATTTTTTTTTTCTAAAACTATCAAATTCATGGAGTTTAAACATATATAGTGCATACATAAATGTGAAAGTAAAACCAGAAGTAGATACTTTAGGGTATAGAGCATAATTTATAAAAGATTTAGGGATAATGTGTGCCAAGAAGCTAAATGAACTATAAAATATTATAGAACATATAAACAAAGAATTTGTTGTGAAGAAGCAAGACCAAACCATTGGGGATGTAATAATGTCACACCCCGCTTTCCAAAAATACGGAACACAAGCACGTGACATTGGCCCAGCTGATGACTTGCGTCATCCATAAGCTGTTTACCTATTCAACTCAACAATATAAACAACACAAAGCAATTGCGCAGACAATAATATCAACCACATGAACAATAATATTTGAAATAAGATAATATGAAATATCCAAATACAATAATCTAACTTCTGGAAACAAATAACAATAACCGGTTCATAAGCCCAATACAATAATAAATCCAATCACAATAATAAGAAGTCTTAATACAATAAGTCCAATGCAATAATAATCAACTAGAAAGTAATAAATCTTTAGAAAGCTTGTTCTCTAATTTCTGTAGGTAATTCTCCATGATCACCTGTGAACACTTCATCTAAAAAGAGGAGAAATATTGTCCTTAGAGAAAGTCATGGACAACAAGTAGAGAAAGTAAAGAACAATAGAATAACGATATGACAATTAATTCAATGGATTAATAGGAATCAATAATATGGGACGATAGCAATAATCAATATCAATGATAGTCAATGCAATAGTTATAAACAATGATTCAATATTCGACGACAATGTTCAATGGTCGATGTCAATAACACTACAATGTTTGATATCAACAGAAACAATGATGTTCAATATGCAATGTCGATGTGGTGTCAATTCTTAAGTCTGTTAATCATTTTAATCCTAACTAATGCACGTACTACTGCATCCCATAACTATAGGTTCGATGCATACAATCAATTTCGCTTAGACTCTAGTGGTGAATTTTGTAGATCATGTGTCGGTACAATAATCGCTAATAGGATAACAATATTGTGCACAATACATTATAACGATTCACTGATACACTGATATGATATACGAAAGATTGGGGTACCGTAATCAGTGCTCCAACAATCAATCGATAAAACACTGGTCGACACAGTCACTATATCATTCACTACCCAAGTCAATCCCTTAAATCACGGCTTATTAATTATTTTATCAATGCAACAATACATTATGCAATTTAGAGACATTAGATGAACGATGGTAACAATAAAGAAACAATAGGATGATAAATTTGGATAGGACAATTAGAATAATGACAATAGGACATTAGAATCATGCAATGCAACATATCCACTTCAATTCGTGCAATACAATGATATACATATAATTATTTTAAGAAAACTGGAAAACAAATTTCTAGACAGCAAGATGTCACTGCACAAAAATTAGTTTTTCCGCTACTACAAAAATCGAAAACTGAAACCGTCAAAAATTTTGGAAACTAGAATTCCACAAGATTTCAACGCATATTTAAAATAAAAAATCCGACAAGAGTAGCTAGGTCAAATACATCATTCTTTACAGGTTACATGTTCAGACAGAAAAACGATATCATGTTATATCTTTAGAATCAGCGAAAACTCAATTATAAAATCATCAAAAATATTCTTTAGAATCTTAAGAATTTTAACTAATATTCTTTTAATTATCAAGGCATTTTTCTAACATTAATCTAGTTTTTTAATAGTTTAATCATGAAAACATACATGAATCTGAAATTGTGGAAATAAAACACAGCAGTAGTAAATTCATCATAACTTTTGCAATACAACTCGGAATTCAGAGATTTAAGATTTTCTGGAAACTAGAGAGATAGGGCTACAAATTTTATTCAGAAAGTTATTTATTTTGAGATCAAATACTGGGTCGAAAACGACAGGTAAAATCCAGACAACAAGTAAACATACAGATTTTTGATATTTTCCTAAAATAAAGCGATTAAACATGATGGGTATCAATTCCATAGTCGATAAATCATATAATCAGCATGATAGGTAGAATAGCATGGTAAGCAACATTAAGAATACACACATACACTAAATTAACCACACAATTCATCAATCAATCATTCAAGCAATCAACCTAGTATCTGATTCTATGATAGTATCTTTGTGTGATGATTCTATGAATAACTCCAATTTCCAATACTATATGAATGCACGAAAGATTCGATCTTTAGAGTCAATAAAAGGCACGAAGTCGAGAATATTTGGGTTAGCTCGTGTAAACCCTCAATATACTCAACGAAAGAGAAGAACAATGTATGATACAATGAACAATAGGATATACTTGCAAGAATTTCAATAAAAACTTAAATTTGATACAAGATTCAATTTAAGAGGAAGTGACTTGCCTTATAGACGATAAATTCGAATAACAAAGAATAACGAGATGAGAATCCCGGAGCAACGAACACATAAACAATTACGTGCACACTACGTGCACAAAGACACAAGACAGCAACAAGAGCAAAGAGCGGCAACAGTAACGGGCGGCAACAGCACGCAACAACGTTAGTGAGGGCTGACGTCGGTGGGTCTGGCGTCGAGCGGCATCGACGAGGAGCAACGGCGGCATGATTGGAGGCATCGAACGGCATCGGGGGGTCTGTTGTCGTCGAGAAAACAGAGGAGCAGCGGGGGAACTTTAGGTCTGGGCGGCGCTCGCTAGTGGCTGGGCATTGCGGATGGCGGCCGGGGTGAGGTCGCCGGAGATGGAGACGGGGTGGACACTGGAGGGTTGGGCTAAGGGTTTTGGCGGGAAAGTGGAGGCAGACGGGTTGACGATCGGGAGAGAGAGGAGAAAGGAGAGAGAGACGGCTAGGTTTAAAGTTTGTATTTTGTGTTTTTATGGTTTGCAACAGGATTGTATTTATAGAGTACAATTAGGTTGTTTGGTTAATGGGCTCAGATCCAATAGTAATGGATTTGGGTCTAGAAATAGTTGCAATTGGATTTTGGGTTCAATAAGAGATGGATTTAAAGACAATAGAATTCAAATAAAATACTCACAATAAAATAGAAATATGATCAACAAGAAGATAGCTCAACAAGAAGAACAAGAGCAATTCATGAACAAAATTTAATTAAGATGATCAAGGGAAAAAAATAAAGTATTTTATTCAATGCAAATAAAATATTACAATAAGAGGGAAAAAATGAAAAGAACGAAAACTGTAGTTACAATCCTACCCACCTTACAATAAAATTTCGTTCTCGAAATTTAAGCAAGTGGTAGTAGGGTAACCCTTGAGAAAAGTAAAGAACTACACAAAAGGATGGAGAAACTTCCTATGAATCTCTTCTTCAAGCTCTAAGTCGACTCACTTGGTGAGTGAGGATTCCAAGCAATATGAACCAATTTGATAACCTTATTCTTCAAACTTTTCTCCCGTCGGTCCACAATCGAAACCGGACGGATCTCACAGGACAAATCTGGTCGAACAGACAATTCTGAGTAGTCAAAAACATGATTATCATCCCGGACATACTTCCTGAGTTGGGAGACATGGAAGACATCATGCACTCCAGATAGAGTCAGCGGCAACGAGAGTCTATAGGCCACCTTGCCTACTCGCTCCACCATATCAAATGGACCAATGAATCTAGGGATTATCTTGCCCCCTCCTCTAAATCGAATAACACCTCTCCATGGTGATACCTTGAGAACACATGGTCACCCACTTCGAATTCCAACGGTCTCTTGTGAATGTCTGCCCATTTCCTCTGCGTGTCCTGAGCTGCCTGAAGATATCTCCTGATCCGAGCCACTATATCAACAGTCCTCGTGATCAACTCTCGCCCCAAAAGTTTTCTCTCACCAATGTCATCCCAGCACACTGGTGTTCTACACTTCCGACCATACAAAGCTTCATACAGAGTTTCCTTGAGACTTTCTTGGTATCTATTGTGTATAAAAACTCTACCAAGTGTAGTTGATCTTCCCAAGATCCTCCAAACTGAAGAACACAGGACCTCAACATATCCTCCAATGTTTGAATAGTCCTCTCCGATTGTCCATCTGTCTACGGATGGAATGCAGTACTGAATCTCAGCTTACTCCCGAGACTGTTCTGAAGACTCTCCTAGAATTAAGATCTGAATATAGTATCTCTGTCTGATATAATGCTGAAAGGGACCCCATGCAATCTCACAATCTCCTGCATGTACTTCATGTACTTCTCTGTAAGGTTCTCCGTAAACTGACCCACTCTGAAGGGAATAGAATGAGCACTCTTTGTCAAGCGATCCACAATCACCCAGATGGCATTGTGACCCTTGGAACTTCTAAGCAAAGCATTCATAGAATCCATAGTAATATTCTCCCACTTCCACTCCAGAATAGGAAGCAGTTAAAGAAGTCCATCAGCCCTCTGATGTTCTTCTTTCACTTGCTGAAAGACCAGACACTGCGAAACAAATCTTGCAACATCTCTCTTCATACCATGCCACCAGAAATGCAACTTCAAATCCCGATACATCTTTGTACCACCGGGGTGAATAGAATACGGCGAACGGTGAGCTTCTTCAAGTAACTTCTGCCTGACTTCCCCATTCGGAACATATAGAAGGGTCCCTAAAGCGGAGAGATCCATCCTCATGAATCACGATATCCTTCCTTGAACCAGCTTCGACTTTAGCTCGAAACTTATGCAACTGCACATCACCAGACTGTGCCTCCTTAATCTGATCCACCAGAGAAGACTGCAACTGAAGCACCATACAATTTGCTCGGAACCAGGCAAAATCACATCCAAATCTAACCTCCTCATGGCTTCAACAAGCTCATCCTGCTCAGTGAGAACCATGGCAACCAGTCTTCTGCTCAAAGCATCAGGCACCAAATTAATCTTACTAGGATGATACTGCAAACTAATATCATAATCTGCCATCAATTCCAACCATCGTCTCTGCCTCATATTCAGCTCCTTTTGAATGAATACATACTTGAGACTTTTGTGTTCAGTAAAGATCTCCACTCGATCTCCAAGTAAATAATGCCTCCAAAGCTTCAAGGCAAAGATCACAGCTGCAAGCTCCAAATCGTGTGTAGGATAATTCTTCTCATGCAGCCTCAATTGTCTAGATGCATATGCGACAACCTTGCCTCGTTACATCAAAACAGCACCCAAGCCTCTTCCTGAAGAATCACAGTGAATTACGAAACCTCCTGATCCATCCGATACAGTCAACACAGGTGATGATGTCAACTGATTCTTTAATTCAGCGAAGGCCTCATCACAGGACTCATCCCACACAATCTTCTGATCATTCCCAGTCAACTTGGTCAACGGCCCGACAATCTTCGAGAAATCCCGAACAAACTTCCTTTAGTACCCCGCTAGATCAAGAAAACTCCAAACTTCATATACTAATTTCGGCGTTGGCCAATCCTTAACTGCAGAGATCTTGGATGGATCGACAGAAACTCCATCACCAGAAAGGATATGGCCCAAGAATGCCACACGATCCAGTCAAAACTCACACTTGCTAAGCTTCCCATACAACTGATTCTCCCTCAATGTTTGCAAAACAATCTTCAAGTGCTCATCATGCTCATCACGGTTCCGAGAATAGACGAGAATATCATCAATGAACACCACAACAAACTTTTCCAAAAAGGGAGAGAATACCCGATTCATCAAGCTCATGAACACAGCTGGAGCATTAGTAACTTCGAAAGGCATCACCAAGAATTCATAGTGCCCATATCTTGTACGAAAAGCAATCTTCTATACATCATCGGCTTTCACCTTAACCTGATGGTAACCAGCTTGAAGATCCAGCTTTGAAAATACAGAAGCGCCTCCCAATTGATCAAATACTTCATGCATCAATCCTTGGCAACAGATACTGATTCTTCACTGTGACGTTATTAAGCTCACGGTAGTCAATACACAACTTGTGACTACCATTCTTCTTATTGACGAACAGTATCGGAGCTCCCCAAGGTGAAACACTAGGCCTGATAAAACCTCTATCCAGCAACTCCTGAATCTGCTCCTTTCACTCAGCCGACTCAAGAGGAGCCATTCAGTACGGACTCTTAGAGATCGGAGCTGTACCCGGCTGAACATCAATACTGAACACCACTTCACGATCTAGCAATAACTTCGACAATTCCTCAGGAAAAACATCCAAAAAGTCTCGCACAACCAATGGTGCAACATCACCATCAGCACACACATCTTCCATCACTCCAGCTTCTTGACTTGCCAGCATGAGTGACACCAAGCCAATCTATCCCCAAGATAACATCAAACCAGAATTGTTGATGACAATCAGATTGGTAACAAAATCAACACCAGCAATAACCAAATAACTATGCTCAAAGATCTGAGAACACACGACAACACCTCCACCTGTAGTAATATTCCAGGCTGCTGGTATAGCGCTGCTAGCCAAGTGATGCAGGTCAACGAAGCGGGAAGAAACAAAGGAATTAGTAGCACCAGAGTCAAAAAGAACATTAGTGGGAAAGGAGTGAACAAGGATAATGCCTAGTAAGAAGTCAAAGATGAGAATACAATATTCAGAAGCAAAATGCAAGAAACAGACATGAATGGAAGGATAACATGATAAGGCAACAGAATAGAATAACAAGATAACAAGGAATGATGAAAATAAAATACAAATGAACACAACTAAAGATATACCTGCAACAACGCCCAAAGCGGTTTCAGCATTCTGCGCAGTCAAGTTGTAGGCCTGACCACGACCTGCAGGAAGATTACCCCTAGGAACGGTTCTCCTCTAATAAAAAATCTGCCTCTGAGGTGGGAGTGGTGGTCTGCCATGACCATGAGCAAGTTCTCCCTATGGAGAGGGACCTCCAAATTGTGCAAGGGATCTAGACTTAGAGCAATCACGAACCATGTGATCATTGCCTCCACACAGAAGGCACAGACGATTCTCTATCCTGCAATCCTGGCACAAGTGCCCAGTCTTGTGACAGTACGAACAGATCAAGTGCGGCCTCTGAATAGCAGGTGGATATGGAAATTCTCTAACAGGAAGGGTCGGAACTGGCCTCCTTATAGGCCCTTAAGAAGGCCTAGCAGCAACAGGGTGCAGAACAGACTACTGAATGGCATGCTTCCTCGTACTAGTCTGCTCCTGAATTCTAGCAGCATCCAGGATATCAGCATAAGAACGAAGTAGCAAGTCAGCAAGACGATCTCGAATCTCAATATCTAATCCCAACAAGAAACGACGGCCCCTATCTTCGTCATTCGCCACCATAGAAGTAGCAAAATGACTTAGTCGGGTGAATCCCGCAGCGTACTCGTCCACGGTTTGAATTCCTTGCCCCTGATTCAAGATAGTGTTTAGTTTAACTTCGGTACTTTTATGAAATAACAACGAAAAAGTATGATTAAACACCATCTGATGAACATGAGTTAATGAGACAAACTGTCATTCCATTTCATTCTTGGTGGCATTAGGGAAGAACTTCGTAAGGAAGCTCTCAGTGAAGATGGCCCAATGGATGGGTCGGCCCTATCGTTCAACCACAGCTTGCCACCAGATATGGGCAAGATCAACAAGTTGGATGCTCACAATATCCACATGATCCATATCTGCTATCCGTGCTGCAGTCAATAGCTGCTCAATCCTAATAAGCTATTGCTCGGCTTTAAGCGGACCCTCAGTGCCCAAGAACTTATCTGGATGAAGCCTCATGAAATCTATCACATTACCAGGTCTCGGTGGCAGCAATCCGGGTGCCGGTACAACAGGTTCCCTGTTAGCAGCTTCAAAAGTCACCCTCATCAGTTCATTATGCTCCCGCTATACCCGCATCATCATTTCATTGTGCTCACATTGCATTTGCATCATCTGTGCAACAGTGGGCTCATCAGACTGATCATCCCCAGCTCGAAATATGAAGCACCTTTTCCTGCCATGGTCTGTAATAAAAATCAATTGGTTAGCATTCAGATCATAAGTTGGTTATCAATTGTCCATGTGATTCCTGTATTGCACATACTGTTGAGTCAAACCGGCAAAACCTAAATCTGAGTAATATATCAGTCAAAGCCAAACTTCTATATGTTAGTCATGTTTGACTGATATATTATCCAAACCCAGGCTCTTATACCACTAAAAATCAAGTCACGCCCCGCTTACCAAAAATACGAAACACAAGCACGTAACATTGGCCTAGCTGATTACTTAAGTCATCCATAAGCTGTTTACCCATTCAACTCAACAATATAAACAACACAAAATAATTGTGCAAGCAATAATATCAACCACTTGAACAATAATACTTGGAATAAGACAATATGAAATATCCAAATACAATAATCCAATATCTGAAAACAAATAATAATATCCGGGTCATAAGCCCAATACAATAATAAATCCTATCACAATAATAATAACTCTCAATACAATAAGTCCAATGCAATAATAATCAACTAGAAAGCAATAAATCTTTAGAAAGCTTGTTCTCCAATTCCTGCAGGTAATTCTCCATGATCACATGTGAATACTTCATTTAAAAGGAGGAGAAAAATTGTTCCTAGAGCAAGTCATGGACAGTAAGTAGAGAAAGCAAAGAACAATGGAATAACGATATGACAATTAATTCAATGGATCAATAGGAATCAATAACATGGGACGATAGCAATAATCAATATCAATGATAGTCAATGCAATAGTTCTAAACAATGGTTCAATATTCGACGACAATGTTCAATGGTCGATGTCAATAACACTTAGACAATATTTCATATCAACAGAAACAATGATGTTCAATATCCAATGTCGATGTGGTGTCAATTCTTAAGTCTATTAATCATTTTAATCCTAACTAATGCATGTACTAATGCATCCCATAACTACAGGTTCGATGCATACAATCAATTTCTCTTAGACTATAGTGGTGAATTCTATAGATCATGTGTTGGTACGATAATCACTGATACAATAACAATATTGTGCACGATACAGTATAGCAATTCACTGATTCACTGATAGACTGATACGATACACAAAATACTGGGGTGTCGTAATCAGCGCTCCAACAATCAATCGATAAAACATTGGTCGGCACAGTCACTATATCATTCACTGCCCAAGTCAATCTCTTAAACTCCGGCTTGTTAATTATTTTATCAATACAACAATATATTATGCAATTTAGAGACATTAGATGAACGATAGTAACAATAGAAAAACAATAGGATGATAAATTTGGATAGGACAATTAGAATGATGACAATAGGACATTATAATCATGCAATGCAACATATACACTTCAATTCATGCAATACAATGATATAGGTATAATTATTTTATGAAAACAGTAAAACGAATTTCTGGACAGCAACAGGTTACTGCACAAAATCAGTTTTTCCACTACTATAGAAACCGAAAACTGAAACCGTCAGAAATTCTGGAAACTAGACTTCCACACGATTCCAACGAATATTTAAAATAAAAAAATCCGACAAAAGTAGCTAGGTGAAACACATCATTCTTTACTGGTTACGTGTTCAGACAGATATAATACATCATGTTGTTATATCTTTAGAATCAGTGAAAACTCAATTATAAAATCATCAAAAATATTCTTTAGACTCCTAAGCATGTTAAATAACATTCTGGAAATTATCAAGGCAATATTCTAACATTAATCTAGCTTTTTAATAGTTTAAACATGAAAACATACATGAATCTGAAATTCTGGAAATAAAACACAGCAGTAGTAAAATTATCATAACTTTTGTAATACAACTCGGAATTCAGAGATTTATGATATTCTGGAAACTAGAGACATAGGGATAAAACTCTTATTCAGAAAGTTATTTATTCTGAGATCAAATACTGGTTCAAAAACGACAGGCAAAATCCAGACAGCAAGTAAACATACAGATTTTCGATATTTTCATGAAATAAAGCAATTAAACATGATGGGTATCAATTCCATAGTCGGTAAATTATATAATCAGCATGACAGGTAGAATAGCATGGTAAGTATCATTAAGAATACACACATACACTAAATTAACCACACAATTCATTAATCAATCATTCAAGCAATCAACCTAGTATCCGATTCTACGATAGTATCTTTGTGTGATGATTATATGAACAACTATTTCCAATACTATATGAATGCACGAAAGATTCGATCTTGAGAGTCAATAAAAGGCATGAAGTTGAGAATATTTGGGTTAGCTCGTGTAAACCCTCAATATACTCAACGAAAGAGAAGAACAATGTACGATACAATGAATAATCGGATATACTTGCAAGAATTTCAATAAAAACTTAAATTTGATACAAGATTCAATTTAAGAGGAAGTGACTTGCCTTATAGACGATAAATTAGAATACCAAAGAATAACGGGATGAGAATCTGGAGCAACGAACACACGAACAATTACGTGCACACTACGTGCATAAAGAAATAAGACAATAACAAGAGCAAAGAGCGGAAACAGTAACGGGTGGCAATAGCAAGTAGCAACGTCAGCGAGGGCTGATGTCGGCAGGTCTGGCGTCGAGCGGCGTCGACGAGGAGCGACGGCAGCGCAACTGGAGGCATTTAGCGGTGTTGGGGTGTCTGCTATCGTCCAGAAAATAGAGGAGCATCGGGGGAACTTCGGGTCTGGGCAGCGCTTGCTGGTGGTTGGGCATCGCGGATGGCGGCACAGGGTGAGGTCGCCGGACATAGAGACGGGGTGGACACCGGAGGGTTGGGCTGAGGGTTTTGGCAGGAAAGTTGAGGCAGACGGGTTTACAATTGGGAGAGAGAGAGAGAGGAGAGAGGAAGAGAGACGGCTAGGTTTAGGGTTTGTATTTTGTGTTTTTAAGATTTGCAATATGATTGTATTTATAGAGTGAAATTAGGTTGTTGGGTTAATGGGCTCGGATCCAATAATAATGGGTTTGGGTCTAGAAACAATTGCAAGTAGGTTTTGGGTTCAATAAGAGATAGATTTAAAGATAATAGGGTTCAAATAAAATACTCACAATAAAATAGAAATATGATCAACAAGAATACAGCTCAACAAGAAGAACAAGAGAAATTCATGAACAAAATTTAATTAAGATGATCACGGAAAAAGAAATATATTTTATTCATTGCAAATAAAATATTATACGAAGAGGAAAAAAAATGAAAAGAACGAAACCGGTAGTTACAAATAATAACAATAATTATATAAAAAGACGTAATCACAAATTCCAAAAAAATAAACCAAAATACAGAAAAACTTTTAAAAGATATGAAAAACCATATAAAAGATACTTCAAAAGAATAAATAAAAACAAACCTTATCACAAAAATCCTAAGAAATGTAATTGTTATATATGTAGAGAAGTAGGGCATATATCACCATACTGTCCTAAAAGAATGAAAAAATAAAAAATAAAATATGTAGAGGAAATTGAAGAAATTCACATAAACTATGAACCCATAGAATATGAAGAAGATTGGTCAGAAATAAGTGAAGATGAGAAAATAATGGTAATAGAAAAAGATAGTGAAAGTAGTGAAAATGAAATAGAAGAATATGAAATAAATATGATAACAAAAATAACAGAAATAGGAGAACCATTAGAAAGGGAAGAAAATAATGAAAAAGTAAAAGAAAGAATAAGTTTTGACATACAAAAATATGATAAAAAAAATAAGAGTAACCAAACTAGATATAAACCCAAAAGAGATATTTAAACTCCCAATATTTGAATGATAAAGAAATACCATAATAATAGCTATAAATAATGAACAACCTATAGATATTGAACAAGCTCAAGGTAAAAGTATAATTCCGTTAATAACAGAAAGAATAATAAGACACGAAATGGAAAAAAAAATAAGTGAGAAAACCAGAAAGTCGTTAAGTCATACATTTAGGAGTAGTACAAATAATAATAAAAGTTTATTTAAGCAAGGAATAGATACAAACTTAGAAATATACTTAATGGATGATAGAATAATATTAAGTACACAAGATGTCTTAATTTAAATAATACAAGGAAACTTAATGTACAAAAAAAAAATTTTACAATAAAACCTAACTTCTCTATAAGTTTAGTCATGTATCACAGATTATCGGAAATAGATTTGACAGGAAAGAGTAAGGTTGTGAGTATACAAATAAGAAATATTTATGGTTTTACTAGTAAGCATGAAGTAAAAAACAGGAATACTGATAACTTTAAAATAGAACCACTATTCTGAAAAATTATAAGATACAAATCAGTTAGAGAAAAATCATGAAATGATTGTACCAAATTATATAGAATTTGACTTTAATCAAGCAAAAAATATTACAACAGGAAAAGTACCACAAATAATGTTTGGTAGAAGACCACTATCAATAAGAAATAAACAACATGCATTAGAACTAATACCAATAATAAATACATTAGAGAATCAAAATAATAATCAATTTAAGATAGAAATAGAATATTATGACAATGGCGAATGGAACAAACAAATAGCCCTAGTAGATACTGGAGCTACTAATTCACATATTAAACAAACAAATATAAAAACAACAGAATTAATACCATTAGAAAATCCATATTACTATCTGGACTACTATAACAATAAATATCCAATTGTCCTTAAAATAGTATTACCACTAAGGATAAATTGTAGAAATGAAATGTTATTATATCTACATGTAGACAAAGAGCACAATGATAATGAAATGTTATTAGGAATTGACTTCCTCACATCAGTAAAACCATACTCAATACAAGAAAAAAAATAACGGTAAATAATGAAAGTATAACAATAAATATAATATTTTCCAAATGAACCAACTAAGATCAACAAAAAACACATTATACATGACAACTGAATTTGTATACGAAGGATACAAACCCATAAACTATCACAGCTTAATAGATACTAAAGCAGGAACAAGCTTATGCCGTGAAAATATACTATCTAAATGAAAACAAGATGGAACTAATAAAAAAGCAATCGCTAGATTAACAGGACATACTATTATACTTGGCAAGTATCAACAAAATGTTACAATAGAGATAGGATGTTATATCCTAAAAATACCAATAATATATCAATTTGATGACATAAATAATGATGTATTATTAAGGAAACAACTTCTACAACAATACTATCCTATGACTATATCACACAAAACGGTTATATTTACAACACCTTCAAAACAATAAACTATAGCAATTAGAATAACACAACCTATTCTAGAACATATTTACCACATATCCGAGTTTCTTCAGCCCAGTGTGGTGAATATCATTATTTACCAAACAAAACTAGAAGAGTTTTGTGGAGAAGACCCTATAGTAAAATGACACTTAAGTAAACCCACAGCACATATAAAGTTAATAAACAAAAAAAGTAATAAAAGTTAAACCTATATGACACACTCCAACAGATTTAGAAGAATTCAAAATACATATAAAAGAACTAACAGAAAACAATTACATAAGAAAATCACAAAGTCCACATTCATCACCAGCATTTATAGTAAGAATTCACTCAGAACAAAAAAGTCGTAAATCTAGAATGGTAGTAAACTATAAGGAATTAAATAAAAATACCAAGATATTTGGATATCTACTATCAGATATGCAGATACTAGTAAACACTATAAGGACACGAAAGATATATTCAAAATTTAATTATAAATTAGGATTTTACCACATAAAACTAACAGAAGAATCAAAACAGTTAACAACATTCAGTACGCCACAAGAATTTTATGAATGTAATGTATTACCATTTGGATATAAAAACAGTCATGGAGTATTTCAAGAATATATTGATAAGATATTTGAAAAATACAATAATTTTGTACTAGTATATGTAGATGATATTCTAATAAGATCTGAAAATGAAGAGCAACATAAAGAACATTTACTAAAATTCATAGAAATAGTAACGAATGCATGAATTATACTATCAAAAAAGAAAATGGAACTATTCAAAACAGAGATAGAATTCTTATGAACAAAATTATCAAATGAAGGAATAGAACTACAACCACATATAGCCAAAAAAATAAAGACATTTTCAAATATTTTAAAAGAAAAAAGAGAAGTACAAGCCATAATCAGACTACTAAATCAGACAAGAGGATATATACCAAATTTGTTAGCAAAAATAAATTGGCTACAACAAAAACTAGAAAAGTATAAGAAATGGGAATGGACCTCAGAGGATGAAGAAAAACTTAAAATATTACAACAACATACTTCAGAATTAAATAAACTAAGACCACCTGTTAAAGAATGTACATGGATAATAAAAACAGATGCTAGCGAAGATAATTGGGGAGCAGTATTGAAATTTATTGAAATAGGTAAAAAGAGGAAAGATTAGCTTGATATACTAGCAGATCATTCACACAGACTTAACAAAATTACCACATAAATGAAAAAGAACTATTAGCAATCTTAAAAGCCATAAAATGTTTGAATTATTCATAATATATACAAAATTCACGATAAGAACAGATAATACACAACCAAAAAGTTGGATTAATAAAATAATAAACCCAACTATAGAAAATAAAAGATTGATAAGATGACAAATAAAGTTAGCACATTATGAATTCACAATAGAAAACATAAAGGAAAAGACAACATTCCAGCAGATTTCTTATCAAGAAACTGATAATTTTGCTTTTACAAGATGTAAAATAGAGTCCAGCAAATAGAACAGAATATAGTCTTCCTAAAGGAGACTGTGGAGCAATTAAAAGGAACATTTCACCAATTACAGTTGCAAATTTGTAGTCTTTAGAGTATATTCTATCATTATATAAATGCAGAACATTGAGAAAATGAGTGAAAGGAGTGAACCTATTAACCCACAAAATACAAGTGAAATCACAAAAATAATCTCACAAGAGGGAAGCTCTACATCCATACAACCAACTACCTACAAAGAGAGTTTACTCTCAGATCCTCCAAAATATTTCAAGAATGATTTATTTTTACAATATATTGAGAAACTAAGCCAGACCACTCAGGTCAATCAATTTATCAAAACTATTTTGCATCAACACATGAACAAAGCGATTATACTACCAGGAGCAAATTCAAAGACCGTAAGAGTATTATTCGAGGGCTTATCCACTGCATATATCCATCAAGAGAATGCGATGAACTTAGCAAGCTACCAACATATGTATATAGATCTGCTAAAAGTTATTTTTGTCTTACAAAAGCTTCTAAAATATATGTTTAGAAGACGACAAAGAACTGTATGCTGAGCATCTTATAACGATAGGGATGACTACACAAGTCATGTTTGGAGCAACAAATATCATACCAGATAAAAATGAAGAATTTGAAAAACTAATCCCAGAAAGAAGAGCTATGAGATTCAGAATAATGTATTGTGAACTGAAAGACATACAAAATAGAGATAATAACATATGGATCTATGATAGCCCTGACCAACAAAAAGTAATGATTTATAGCATAGCAAAGATTAAATAACCACAGTCATAGAAAGAAGTCTTTGACAGCTAGTATCAAATTCTAGACAAAGGAGCCATGATAATGACAGAAGAGACATCTGTCCACTACTGTAGATTGACGAGGATGGAACCACAGCATAAATGCGGACAATGCAGAAAGGAACAGGACAGGGCTGATGAAGAGTTATTTTTGATGTGAAGCACAAGGAGATGCTGGACAGAAACGAATCTTTTCTAAAATAATGCATGCAGTGACGTATAAAAATCAATTATTTACCTATGATGTAAGCAGTGATGTAATCAGCTGAATAACTGTAACTGATGTAAATCCATCTATTCCTCTATAAAAGGGGAGGCTGATTAAGGAAGAATACAGAAAACATTCGGAGGAAAAAATTTCATTTAATCTTGTAAGGAGAGTTTCATCTGTAAGAAGTTTGCAGGAAATAAAAAAAGAAAAAGTTATCTTTTTATATGTTCCAGCATTTATCGGGTTCTAGTAGAATATAAGGTATGAATAACTGAATCTCTTTCCTTTAGGGAGATTTTTGTGAAACTCTGCCTGAAGGATCTTGCAAAAAGACTCATTTATAACCTTCTATAGTTAGGCTATACACCTAGTAGCAGAAAACAAGCTAGGTTGAGTACCGAAGTGCTACTAGTTGTTCCAGATGTATCTCTTGGATGAAGATCTCTTGAAGATCAAAGTAGTCCTAAGATGGGAGGAAAGTAAAAGGAGCACTGAAATCAGGGTGCATACCCAAGATATTTTATCCACTGGTAGTAACTGGTACAGAGCAGCTTAAAGAAGTTTAACTAAGTCGGAAGCATGATGAGCTATTTTGTTTTGATTTTTATAGTATCCTTGGAAATCCCTCCCTACTCCTGATTTCATACTTGTTGTTTTAAAGAAGAATGAATAATAATAGCTTTAGTCTTGCCTTAGAAATTTATGAATTAATGACTAACTATCAAGGAAGTGATATAATGTGGGTCTTTGATGTTTATTATCATCATAGAGTAACAAACATGTATGATTTTTATTAGTTCAAATTGTTTTTCTTAGTGTATAGCGAGTAATAATTATAACTATAAATCAAATTAATCCTGAAGAAACTAGTAACATAAGTGTTTAAATAATTGATGACTTAACTTTTTACGAAATTTTTTTATTATTTAATGAAAATGGAGAATTTGGTAGCTATATCGGAGTCTTATAACATCATCTAGACAATTTCTAGAAGAAAATGAATATATAGAAGAAGAAAATGAAAATACTGAGGAAGGAAATGAACATATGGAAGAACCCTAAGACCCCTCATATGATAGGGGCAATGAAGTATCATAAACAGAATCGGAAGCTATGAGAGATTTTGAACTTATGCTTGATTACTTTAATATTTTTGATATTGATAATGCACATTATTTCCAAAAATATTATTATACAGAAAACTAACATCTTTGAAGATTTTGATACTCTTTTGTTTCTCTTTACAGGTAATTACTATTATTTCGCGCTCCGCATCAAGTTGGTATCAGAGCTTGGTTGAAGAGTAAGTAATTCTTACTAAACTTCTACAATTTTTTACAAATTAAACAACTAATTTATAAGTTTTAGGATAAGAAACGAAATATTAATACAAAAATAAAAATTATCATAAAACCCAAAAACTATCAGGATTAAATTAAAGGTCACACATCCTATATAAAATACTATAGAAAGTGTTCTATAGGAATTTAATTGAAAACATGATCATCTTAGTAACTATTTTTCAAATTGTGTCATTTCGACAAATATTTTCAAAAAGTGTGCCAGGTGGATAATTAGCTCGCTTTGAGGTTGGTGGTTCGTTCTCTTCAATTTTACTAGTATAATGCACGTGCGATACACGTGGGGAAATGGGGAGGGGGAATGAAAAGGACAAAAAAACTACCAACACGTGCGCTGTACGTATTGACACACACACATTAAGGAATAAAAAATTGTTTATTTGTTTGAACCCCAACTCTCCCATTAATATAGTAGAGATCTTCACATTTTGTCTTTTTGTAATACAAATAAAAAAATTCAACAAAGTACAGAACTAGTGATGTTTCAAATTCAACCGTTACAACTATTTAAATAAAAAATCTCGTTTTGGCAAGGTTGCTCTATAATCCAATATACAGACGATACTCTTCTTTTTGGCAATGGCAACCTAGGGAAACTACCTTCTTCAAAGGAATTCTATATTGTTTTGAAGCCTGGTCTGGCCCCAGGGTTAACTTCCACACGAGTGCTCTCACCCCCATTGCCCTGACTCCGACAGAGGCTCTTGAACATGCCACAATCCTCAATTGCTCCACAAAAGTTTTCCCATTCAGTACCTTGGATTGCCACTAAGACCCGGAAAGCTAAAAAAAGGCGGACTGGATGCCAATTATTGACCGGGTTGAGAAATGGCTAGCAGGTTGGAAAGGCAAAGCCCTATCCTTAGGGAGGAGAGTCATGCTTATTAATGCAGTCCTCTCTAACCTCCCCACCTATTATCTATCCTTCTTTGAGATGTCGCGATGGGTAATCCAAAGAATTGACCGGACTCGGAAATGCTTCTTATGGAAAGGGGCTGACCCGGACCAAAGGGGTTATCATCTCATTAGGTGGGAGAAGGCGTGCATGAAAAATATTCATGGAGGCCTAGGTATAATTGACCTGTGAGATATGAATCTGGCGCTTCTGGACAGATGGTGGTGGAAAGTGTTCCACCCTAATGGAGAAGGGTGGCAGCAATTTGTTCAGGGTTATATGCATGGGAACAGAACGTGAAACCTGGGCTTCAGGATATGGTCATGGGTTTCCTGGTTCTAGAAAGGCATCACTAAGGCATACAAACCATTCTCTAGCTGTGTCAAGTCAGCTATCGGTAACGGCAGACTCACCAGGTTTTGGTGGGATAAGTGGTGTGCTGATCACACACTAAGAACCCTATTCCCCGACTTATACGAGCAGGCGACACAACCACACTGCACGGTGGCCGCAGCCTGGAAAAGAGGCACCTGGAACCCTTCGTTCAAACAACCGCTTGACATAGGCTCTCAGCTCAGACTTACGGAACTTCAGGCCTACATCTCCAACACTAGAATTGGCTGCTCCCAGAGCGCAGATAAAAAATCTTGGGGAGTGGAGAAGAATGGCAAGTTCATGGTTCGCTCCATGTACAAGTGCATCCATTTTAGGGGTTGAATCCCAAAGTGGGCTGCCGTCATCTGGAAAATGAAAGCTCCGCTAAAAATCAAAGCTTTCTTATGGTTGACACTAAATGATGCGATCCTGACTAGAGAAAATCTTGCTAAGCGCCAACCGAGTGTAGACTCCCAATGCGGATTCTGCAGCACCGCCCTCAAGACTAGAGACCATCTTTTTCTTCAGTGTCCTAGGAGTAAAGCGGTACTTGTAGAAGTACTCAGCACCCTAGGGACAACCCAATACCCTAGTATTTACGAGGACCTGTGGGTAGGCCCAAAGTTCGCAACGAAGAGGGGTGCTATGAGAGAAGCGTGGTATTTAGCTATCGCCGCAATGACCTGGGTTCTATGGCTAGATAGAAATAATCTTTATTTTCGTAGATCTTGCAATAGTATTTCTGGCAATTTGACTCACATTATGCATTTTATTTCTTTTTGGGCTAATGTGGCAGCAGTAGGTCCCAGGGGAAGGATTGCAAGTGTTTTCCAGATAGAGGAGTTTGATGATGAGGAGATCAAGATCGGGCCAAGAATCGACTGACGGCTACTAGGCTCCTTGATACCCATCGCCCCAGGGTTTATTGGGGGGATATGATGTATCTCTATGTGGCTACTCGATGTTTATTTTTGTTTATTTTGTCCCACCCCCCATGTTCGGGGTGGAGGTTATGTAATTTCGTTATGGTTGTAGAATGTTGTAGTTGGCTCAGTACTCTGAGTATGTTTTATTAATCTCTTATTAATGAAACATGGTGGCCAAATTCCACTTTTTCTTCAACAAAAAAAACTATTTAAATAAAAAACATTAAATCCTTGGGATTTGGTGGAAATGCAACTATGCAAGTATATCAATCTTCAAATGAGTATACAGTTTTTGACACCATATGATGGAAATATTCATGCACACATTCTCCTGGTTCTACATGACTAAACAGTATCATTTCTACCATGAAGTGTGAGATGTTTAATTAAAATGTCTACTATATCAATTTAGACAACTCTACCATGTAGGGGTGAATAATAGATGACCCAAGTTATATTTACTAGGTACATATACAAATCCAAACTAATTGAAATACTCAACCTCTATTTGAAAAATCTTTTAGTTGCCATAAACCCACAGCCAAACATGATATTTAAATGTCTAAGAAGAACACACAGTTGGGGTGATGAATGACTAAATATACATATTGAGCTCCAGGTTAATTTCCATGCACTTTAACAAAAAGATATTTATCAAGAACCAAAATAGACAACTCCTCTCCGTCAGCCCTCATCGTCCAGATCCACCTCCTCTGAGCCCATTTCTTCCTTTCTCCCTTCATTAAAGTTGTGCATCTCATCTGCTTCTACATACCCATCTCCCTTTTGTGCCCATCCTCTTCGTCACCCTCGTTCTCAGTTCTTTGCTGCTGTGGTTGCTGAGTCCCTGATCTGCCTGGTCTAGGGCAGATCTGTGCTCTTGTGGTTTCCTCACCTCAGATCTACCGAATCTGGAATCTTCTTACTTCCTCCAAGCTTCCCTTTTCTCCGGATCTGTTCTTCTTGCCTTTCGGGGTTGTAGCTTCTAGAGTTGCTTCGACTGCGGCTTCTCGATCAGAGAGTCGGTTGTTCTGCCAGTTGTCCAGTACCTTAGGAGATCCATCGTCCTGTCCGGCTCCATGGTTGTTTGGGTTTCACGCTTGCCCGCTCACTTTGCCATTTTTTTTCATTCACATTTTTTGTAAGTTCCCTTCTTTTTTGGAGGTTTTTGTTATTACTGCTCTTATTTGATTGCATGCCCTTGCCTTTTAGGGTTTCTATTTGTGAGACCGCTTTTCCTTCATCTTTTATGCTATTATTCTTTGGCATCCATTTCTTTTAATTGTGTGCTTGTTTTTAGCTACTATTCTTCTCCTACGAGCTCTAGAATAACAGTTATTGGTTGAATTAATCCATCTCTCATCACAGATTATTTTCTCCATTCCACTATCCTTTTCTTGCCATTCTTTAGGCGTGACATTTACTCTGCCTTCTTCTTGGAACAGTTTTCAATCCCTGCCCATGAGGAATGGGACAAACCAAAACTTGAGGAGTTTCTATTACTCTCCTCTCTCTTCTAAAACCTCTCTCTCTCTTTCATCTTCCATCTTCCATATTCCCCCTTCCTTTTCTAGATCTGACCCTCATCTGATTTTCATCTGATGCCTCCTTCCTAGGAATTTTAAACAGGAGTGTTTAAATAAAATGAAGTGTACCTTCTGTGACAAGTTTGTCACTCCCATAATCGATGTTTTTCTATTAAAAAACTCCTTGGGTTGCCTAGGGGTAAGGCCCTACTGGCCAAACTACTTTTGGCACGTTCAATTCCCGCTTTTCGAAGAAGCTAAGTAATAAGATTGGAACGGGAATCACTTCGCCTAAAGTTGTTCATGTTCTATCTCCTCCTCCTCCTTCCGCCTCTCATATTCTACTCTTGCTACTTTGTAACCTCCTAAATTATCTAATCTATTTATGGATAGAGCGATTTATACCAAGCACATTTCCTTTCTACGGTTGGTAGCCTCTTCTGCTCATCTCCATTCTAGGCCTTTGGTGCCATATGTGGGACTGATCATGGATAAGGTGAATATCTTCTTTACAGACTTCCACTTTATTCAGTCTACGTCTTAAGTTGGGATGGTAACCGATCATCGAGAGATAAAAATCAAAAGAAAAAAAGAGTGGGTTCATTTGTGGTGTTCTTGAAGAGGAGCAAGAACAAGGAGCAAGGAGGAAAGAGCAAGTCCTTCCTACATTTTTGGGTGGGGGTTTCTCTACTTTTATGCTTGTTTGTTTATTTTTGTTGTATGTTGTTAAGCAACTTAGACTCATTTCATGTGCATATGGTTATTATGGACTAGAATAGAATGTCATATGAATATTGAAGTAGTAGAACACAAATAACACACTAAAGATTCAATCTTATAGTTTAGATGGTTAGAATTAATTACTTGAGTTAAAGTTGGAATTTTGACTCCAAATTAATTTGAGAGCTTCTTGTATGTGTTAATACCATACTGTAATTTTTATAGACTTTTTGGGATTAATTTGATAGGTCAAACAAACGTTTTGCCCCCAAACAACGAGCTTTTAAGCAAAATGTTGTTTGGGTTAATTTTTGCATGTGTTCTAAGGGCTTGATTTTGAGTTTCTTACGGAATCTAAAAAGGTGTTCAACTAGAAAGTTGTAGTAGATATTTTTCCCTTTCAAAATGGCCAATTTTTCTAGATTCCGATAAGTATAGCAAAAGTTATAAGCTTTACAAGTTTCAGCTTTTGTTGTGCATTTTGTTGTTCTTGAGTTGTGTTCAAAGAGCTAGATTTTGAGCTCTATAAGGAATCTGTAAAGTGGTCAACTAGAAAGTTGTAGTAGATTTTCTTTCCTTTCCAAAATAGCCAATTTTACTAGATTCTGATAAGTATAGCAAAAGTTATAAGTTTTACAAGTTTCAACTTTTGCTGTGTCTTTTGTTGTTCTTGAGTTGTGTTCAAAGAACGGGGAATTAAGTTCCACAAGGAATCTGAGAAAGTCTTCAACTAGAAAGTTGTAGTAGATATTCTCACCTTTTCAGAAAGTATAATTTTGTTAGATTCCGACAAGTATAGCAAAAGTTGCGAGCTTTACAAGTTTCAGCTTTGTGATGTCTTTTGTTGTTCTTGAATTGTGTTCAAAGAGCGGGGAATTGAATTCTATTAGGAATCTGAGAAAGTTGTTAACTAGGAAGTTGTAGTAGATGTTCTCCCCTTTCCAAAAAGTATAATTTTGTTCGATTCCGACAAGTATAGCAAAAGTTACGAGTTTTACAAGTTTCAGCTTTGTACTGTCTTTTGTTGTTCTTGAATTGTGTTCAAAGAGCGGAAAATTGAATTCCATAAGGAATCTGCGAAAGTTGTTAACTAGGAAGTTGTAATAGATATTTTTCCTTTTTCAGAAAGTATAATTTTGTTAGATTCTAACAAGTATAGTAAAGGTTGCGAGCTTTACAAGTTTCAGCTTTGTACTGTCTTTCGTTGTTCTTGAATTGTGTTCAAATAGCGGAAATTGAATTCCATAATGAATCTGAGAAAGTTGTTAACTAGGAAGTTGTATTATATGTTTTATCCTTTCCAAAATGTCTATTTGGTTAGATTCCGATAAACGGAGTATGAGTTATGACATTTACAAAGTCATAAGCAGCAGGCCTTTTTGGCTGAAGCTCGCTGTTTAGGTTGTTCGAGGTTTTTCTACCTTTTATTGACTGAATTTGAGAAGGTTGTCAACTAGATAGCTGTAGTAGATGTTCTCACCTTTCTAAAAGGTCTAATTTCATTGAGTTCCGATAAGAGTAGCATGTTTAATTGCTTCTAGGTTGTTAGAAGGCTTTTTATGTTGCTTTTGTGTATAAAAGATCAAGTTTTTGTTAATAAGCTTATACACGAAATTCTAGTTCATGTTAACTAGAGTTGTCGTGAATTGTTAGTAGTTTGAATTATACACTTGATTATGAGTAATAGATATTCCTTGTGCTCATAAGTCATGTAATAAGTATTGGTCCGTCTAATACGTAGCTCACCTGGCTCGTATGTAGATTTTTGTTCATGCATAGCTCATTGGGCTCGTATGTAGTAATTATCTTGAATAGATAGGCGATGAGTGGATCCGATGAGATCTTGTGAAGTCTAGGTTGAAACTTGGTAGATTGTGTCAACAATTGTTACACTCTGTTGGAAAGGAACACGTACGGTGCTTTTTCATGATAAGTTGGAAGCACAGTGGCATGTCTCGCTTGTTTGAACCTTTTGGTGCCGTCTCATGGCAAGTTGCGAGTACGACTCTAGGTTGAGAGTACCTTGTAGCTCGTACGGCTCCATTTGATTGGTTAGGGTTAGTGACATCGTTAGGGTAGTAACTATTAACCATTTTTATCTATGAATTTTCGAAGGGTGAGAGTTGGTGTGAGGGGTGATACCTTATAATCCGACTTCTCCTATAGGCCGACACTAGGTGGTGTTATTGGGATGTATCCCCCTATCAAAGGGATACGGGCGGTACTTTTTCATGATTAGTTGAGAACACGGGATCCGTATCTCGGCTGCTAACTCCTGAAGTTTCATGATAAGAACGAGAGGTTTTCCTAGAGAAATAGATCCTATGATTTCGTCAGATTCTATGCCTTCTCATGATAAGTTGAGGGCACGGCTCAAGGTTGGCTAGTATCTTGCGGTTCGTGTTGGTTTTTGATTGAGGTCTGGTTCGCCGGGTAAATAGTGAAAAACATAGACACCACTATTGTACCGCAGTAGCGGAACTACACCGTATCTGCAACCTCACCAGTCACGTTGTATCTGTCAGGATCAGGATGGGTACAAGAGTAGAATTCATGATGCAGGTTCAAATCCTTATATATGAAGAAACGGCTTGATATGGGACATATGTAGTATGGGCTGCATACTGTTCCAGAGTCTTGCTTGCATTAGAATAAGAGCATCATTGCATTGGTTAATCATGCATTAGAGTCTAAGTCATAGCATATACTGACACATCAATTATATATATACACGTTTCTCTTTTTATCAATCTGTTTGTTTAAAGTTGAGAATCGCTGCTAGTCATCAGCCTTAAAGCATTAGTATATGTACTGTCGTCCCCACTTCAATAGGTACTGGATTGCAGAGCTATAGGTACAAGATTCAGGAGGACTCAAGGCAAAAAAGCAAAGTGTTGATTTTATTTCAATTGTAATATATGTTGTAATTTATTGATGTTGAGATGCATCCAAGTGAACGTACCAAGTGTTATATATTATTCATTGTACTCTGATGTAATTTTTATTGAAAGTTTGTACACTTGGGCTTGTGTGGCACTATTGTAACACTGATGTGATGTATTGCAGTTTTATAACATTCAGACTTGTAATACATTTGTGTTGAATAAAAAGTTTTAAATTTTTCTGTTTTTCTGTGTATTGTGACTAATTGAAGAAAAAGATTATGGCTTATGTCACGATTTCCCAATGTATGGAAATCAGGGCATTACAATTTCTTCCCCCAACTTTTCTACCTTCTCTTGTCAATTTTCTGGTTGCATTTTCTCAATTTATCACTTGTTAGGGGTTAGATCATGTTTGCACCGTATTCTCCTTGAGGTTATGAATAATCTTTATTCTAACCCTTTCAAGTCTTCTCTGATTACTGCCTTTTCCTCTCCCTCCAATTCTCTGATTGCTCTGCAGGATAGTATTTGTCATGTAAATTTTATTACGGTGTCGAACTCTAGTTCTTCCAATGTTCTATCTACAAATTCTTGCCTTTGCCAGGATGTTACTAGTTTGTCTGGCATTGTAGATATCTCTCTATCGTTCGATGAGATTGCCCTTTCACAAGCTAAGCGAAAATACAATAAAAAAATCTGTAGTGCACGGATATTAGCTAAGAAAATTGCTCTCAGTTCTTGAGGGCTTTTGTGTTTTCTTGTTTGCTTTGTAGTTTCTGTTGGGTGGTGTTGTGTGCAGGTTGCTATTGTTGGTTTTCGGCAGCCTTTTTGGTTACCGAGCTTGATGAGTTCTTTCTTTGTCTTTCTTGTGCTATGTAGGTGCTTGCTTTGTCTTATTGCCTTGTATATTCTCTTTGTGTGTTTTTCCCTATGTTTTAGTTGTTCCTATCTTTTTGATTTGTTGGGAGTTTCTTTGTATCTCCACTTCACCTTTTCTGCTGTCCCCATGCTTTAGTGCTTCTGTTTATGATGTATATCTGGAAGGTCTGTTGCTGACCTTTCCTTTGGCCTACTGTGTGTGCTGGTTTTGTTGGCCTTGTCTATGGTTATGCTGTCTTCTTTTGGCTGCTGTATTAGTCTACCATGGGGCTTGGTTGTGCCTTGCTATTTGGCTATGAGGCATTCGGGTTCTCTCTTTGCTTTTATACAGCTTGTGGACGCGCTGATTTGTTACCTCTATTCGTCTAGGCTTGTTCTTGTCATGGCATTAGTTTCTTCTGCTGAGTTTCGTGTTGCTTTAGACTGATTGCTGATCGGCTGTTATTTCGAAGTTCTTCTACAGTATCATCTGCTGCTGTCCGGCCCCTCTTGAGATCTTTCTTGTTTTGTACATTTTTCGGTCTTACATCTTGTAAACTAAGCTGTATTCTGTATTTTGTACTCTTCATTTTATATATATAATTAATATATTTATTGACTGGAGTCTGAGGACTCTATCCGTTTATAAAAATAAAAAAAAGAACACACAGTTGAGTAAAGAGAATGGTAGAATGACCTACATTTAAAAACTCTGCATCCACCTTAAAATCACAAAAAAAATTACCATACAAAACCCACATTTCATGATGGCAAATAAGTCTTTCTATTTTATTTCACATCATGTATCTAGTAATAGTATTTTTGGTAATTTAACTCACGTCATGCATCTTATTTCATTCTGGGCTACAACTGCATCGACAGGTCCTAGAGGCTACAACTGCATCGACAGGTCCTAGAGGAGTACGATGACGATGAGATCGAGATCGGTCCTATGCTTGACTGCGGGATGAGTCTTTACTGTACTGTTGTACTTTTGATAGATCCCCACCCATCAGGGCCTGTTAGGGGAATCTAGTTGATTGTTTGTACTTCTGATACATGTATGTTTCTATATTTGTCCTAGCCTCCCATGTTCAGGGGTGGCCTTATGTTTTATTTATGTATTGTAGGACTGAATTTTGCTGAGTACTCTGAGTTTATTTTATTAACCTCTTATTAATGAAACATGATGGTCATACTCCACCTTTTTCTTCAAAGAAAAAAAAAGTTTCCATTTTGTTTTATTGTGTCATAGGGCAAGGTTAGCATGGACAGTCGTGTGTCTAGGTTTCGGGAGTCTAGAGGTTTCTAGGCTCGAGTATAGATGTTTGGGGTCATTGAAGAGAAAATAAAGTTAGAAAGGATGATAGAGTGACATGGGATATCGTTGTAGCCGCAATCATGTTGAGTATTTCACTAGACCGTAATGAGTTGTGTTTCTGTAATACTAATTATAAATTTTCCGCTATGATGCATAAAAAAATTACGTCATTCACGCTTGTGCACGTCAAGCAGAGACAAAAAAAAAGAAAAAAAAAAGACTTCTTATGGAGGAGAGGAAATGTATCAGGAGGGCACGAATCAATGGAGGGATGAGTATACTAATATGTATCTGCTTTAGAGTTACTGATGTTTTAGCATGTGTTGTTGTTTTGATGTATGTTCGGACTTTGACTATGATTATAATATGTTCTACTTTTCGTTAATTTATTTTATTGTTATGAAGCGACCACGATATTATCTTATTTAAAATAAAAAAAATAAAAATAAAAAATAAAAAAAATCTTCTCATTCCAGTCAAATCTGTACCGCAAAACACAGCATAATAACTCGGGAACTCTTCTCATTCGATCCTACTTTAATTATATATTCATCTCTATACCCAATCAAAGTAAACGAACTCTCATTTTCTTTTATAAAATAGCAAGTCCATAATTTGACATCCCCCCAACAATCAACAAGCATGTTACATATAGGTAATATATATGGTTTTGGTTGGTAGACAAAGAAAATTTAGAGAGCCAGAGAGAGAGAGATGAGAGATGGAGATGGAGATGGAGAGTGGGTGTATCGAGAAAGGGTTGAGGTGTCTCGGAAGAGGATTCGACGTAACGTGTGACTTCAGAGCCAAATACTGCAAAGGGAAGGAGAGGCTCATTGAGATCAATGAGGAGGAGAGAGGGGAGCTTGTCGTACCGGGTTTTGGAGCTGTTTCGAATGTATCCGTTGATATCAAGTGCGATAAGGGTGATCGTTTGAGGTATAAGTCAGACGTCCTTGAATTCCACCAGGTACTGAATCCGTTACATCTTCATCACATATTTGTTTCTGCCGTTGATTAATTTGTTCAAATAATGGTGTCATTTTGAATTAAATTTTTCTGTGTTGGCCATTTACCTACTTTAGTTCTTAACTTTTTGTTCAATATTTTGTTTATTTGAGGAAATTCTTCAAGTTTTTGTTCTTCAGCATTTGCTGACTCATATTTAACTTTTTTTTTTTCTTTTCTTTTCAAAAGATAAAATATGATCACTCTATTTATTTTATTAATAAGACAAATTACTGATGCTACAAATATACAACCAGAGCTACAAACCGAAACAGGTTACAGAAATCAATCAAACACAACATAAGCCCATGCAATCCAAGAGTTTAGATGTAGGGTAACTCTATTAAAAAAGTTTCCTTGAATTAATTGATTAGGAACCAATGAATGTGAATCCTCCTTAACTTTATGCAGGAGGGAATTAAAGAGAAGCAAGCAAGAAATTAATTAAAGTCACAAGACTTGGTCTACCAAAGAAAATTATTGGTCTGCAAGAGTTGATTGGTGGTGTATATAGATGAATGTGAAATGAAGTCTCTACTACCTCATGCAAACTTTGATGTTTAATAAATTTTGTATTGGTACTAGTATTGAACAACTTTTCGTTTGGTAGCTGATCAAGACCCATTCAATGCCACAATTGTAGCCAATTGCTCTAACTGTCCTTTCAGTGATTTGATTTTGAGCTGCTAATGCCTCCCTATGTTCACATGGAGGATGGAGCAGATTTGACCTTCCAACCTTTTTGGCTATTAGAATTTGCAAAAACTCTGATAACAATTGTGAGAAATTTCGTGCTGGGTTTATGCAACACAATCACTACGAACAACCACCAAGTAAAATAATTGATACAATCAAACACACAAAAGTACACAATTTTGTCTCGGTGTGGGTGAAACTTAATCCGGGAGAGGAATAACCGAGATAATATTCAACTAGAGAAAGATACAAGAGATACAACCACTCTCACCACGACACCAGAAGATACTTTTTATTTATAATAGGAAAACCTCTCAAACTCTCTTCAATGAAGTACCCACTCTTACTCTTCTAGAAGCCGTTACAATGATATATATTGAGATCTACAGAAATCTTAGTTTGCTATTTTGATACAATAACCATCCGATGTATCTAAAGAGATAACCATACGATGAGAGTCGTATGACCTAATTTGGAAGGAAGTTGGGTTTCAAACGAATTACTAAGATCCGACCCATATGTTGTCCACTGCAGGTTGCAGTCGACTGCAAAGCCTCGACTTCAAACGGAGAGCACTTGCGGCGACTGTCCATATGACTATCGACTGTCAATTTGCCATCTCTACGTGTAGTTTTGCTGTTGCTCCCTTCTTGCTTCCAACATTCGCTTCGATCTCTTTACGCATCACCGTCTTCTCTTCTTCTCGGACATATCATACAAGATATAAACCCAACACTAGGCACGTGCATTGTATGTTCTGTAAGCCGAACCAAGTTTTTTATAGGAAAAAGCCGAACCAATGTAAAAGATATATAGCTCTTGCTGTAATTACAGCTACTACTACTACTGGCTAGTAAAAACCCACATAGTATGCTACCAAGATAGATTTTCATCCTCCAGAGAAAAATTGTTAGCAAGTGCATTTGTTCGTCTCATTTTAATGATAACTGTGTATTCGTATATATTTCCATAATCAAACTAGAAAATGCATGACAGTAATGAGATAAAACAATGCAGATGTCAGAACTGTTCAACCAGAGGAGTTCACTGTCAGGAAAGATCCCTTCTGGTCTCTTCAATTCTACATTCAGGTTCCATGGCAACTCATGGGCTAAAGACGCCTCCGACACCAAGTGTTTAGCCGTGGATGGTTACTTCATTTCCCTCTTCAACCTTCATATTGATCACCGACCCCTCACCCTTTCCGATCATGTGATTGGGGCCGTTCCCTCAAGATGGGACCCAGCTGCCTTAGCAAGGTACAATCTCTAAGGCCCTGTTTGAGAATCCAGTACTTATGTCGATATGAGGCACATATAAAAACTGATCAAACACACACACAGATCACACCGAATTTCATGTTGTTTACATTTATTTGTATTTTTGAAAAACAGGTTTATAGATAATTTTGGGACACATATAATAGTAGGGTTGAGCATGGGAGGGAAGGATGTGGTGTATGTGAAGCAAGACCACTCTTCCAACCTCTCTCAATCTGAAGTGAAGCAGCATTTGGATAAGCTAGGTGATCAGCTCTTTACAGGGAGCTGCACTCTACCTCCTCTTCACTGGAAATCTAAAGATCATAAGCTCAAGGTTTTAACTTAGCTACTTTATCGAAATATCATAAGCTCAATTTGGATATAAAGTCAGAGATTCTAATGCAAGTTGGTTTATAGGTTCCTGAGGCTTTCAACATCTTTGATCCACAGCCTATGCTAGTGGATGGCTTCACCACTGTATCCTGCAAAGATGTAAGTCGTTGAGGATACTTCAATATGTTATCAAAAAAATGAAACATGGAACTCTTTCTCATCGATTGGCTATAATTATCGACATCATTATCATCATCCCAAGTATTTTTCTATCCAAATGGAGTAGACTGCAGAGTTTAACTTCTCAACATGAGACAATAAGTCAAATAGATAAGGTATCCAAAAAAACATTAAAAATATATATAAAATATTTATTAAAAAATCAAAATCATTATACTGGAGGAAGTATGGGAAAGTAGAAAATCGGAGACTCCTGAGGTTAGTACATAAGAATGCAAAGCAATTTAGGATCGATGCTTGTTACTTCATCTAGTCAAATAATAGGTATAGAAGATAACAGATGATTGTTTTGTGAATGAGGAACAATTAATTCAAAGCTACACACAAGATAAGATAACTATTTGACATGATAATACTTTCTTCAATATCAATTTCTGAGACAAGCCATATAAATTGGTTCAGGATTATGATATGTAAATCAAGTTATGTAAGGATTCCAAGTAAATAATTTTTGTTTTTTTTTGGATATAAGTTGGTATTACTGAATATCAACTTCTAAACCTCCAGTCCCTCTTTACATCGAATATTCTCATCTTAATTAATCAACTAATGTCCTCTAAGTTCCATGACTCTACCTATAGAATTGACCTGATTACGGTCAATCCTACTGAACAAACCATGGTGCTACTCTGCATAAATGCAATGTTCCATATAGTTGGTGTTTCTTTCAAGAAAAATAATTGCATCTAAATCATTGACTTTCTGCATTCCCTTCAGAACCGAGCGTTTCAATCAAAATGGACCACTTCCAATCATAAAATTTAAGCTTTCTACCTTCAAATTGTCGACTCAATGACAAGCGATATTACGCTTAAAATATTTTGCAGGGAATTACAGTGATCAGCTCGAAGCGAGGAGGAGATGCAATGGCAAGCAGCCATTATGAGTGGCTTCTCACAGTTCCTTCAATGCCAGATGTTATCAATTTCATTTTTGTTCCTATCACTTCTCTCCTCAAGGGTGTCCCAGGCACTGGCTTCCTCACTCATGCCATTAATCTCTATCTCAGATGTATGTTTCTTCTTCTCCACAAATTATATTAGAAGAATACACAACTAGTATGATATTTACCCCTCGATCCAATTAGTGAGATCATACAAATGATATCAAGTTATCCTACTTTGGCTGCAGATAAGCCTACTATATCAGACTTAGAGTTCTTTTTAGACTTCCAATCTCACAAGACATGGGCTCCCACGCTGAATGACCTCCCTCTTGGCCCCAGCTCGAACCGGTCCCACCCAATTCCTTCCCTCCAATTCAATCTCATGGGACCCAAGCTCTATGTCAATACAGCTCAGGTATCCAACCACTTACACTACTTTCGATCATTGATTTTGTTAAATCATATACCAACTCTCTTAACTAAGAGAACTCTGATCTCAGGTTGTCGTTGGAAGGAGACCAGTCACTGGCATGCGACTCCACCTGGAAGGCAAAAAGAACAATCGGTTAGTGTAAACATTCTCGAATCTAATATCCTGAATTTTGCTTACTTCACATGCTACAACTTATAACTGCAGTTACTAATCCCATGTTTCTAATACATACATGTGAATTACGGATGACATGCTCCAACTAGGATGGATGCACTAGCAGCTGGATTCATAATCACCCAAATACATGATATTGAAATTCAATATAGAAACAAAATTAGTTTAGAGCTGAATAAAAAGGAACCGTCCGTCTACTCCTACCCTAGATATGAAAAGAAAATGCCTCTCAACATTGCAGTTCATAGTAAATTTTGAACTCGTAAACCCACGCTCGACTGTAGAATCTAGTCTATTCAAGAAAAATCGCAGCAATTCTCCAATCTTAACAAAGTCATTCCTCCACTATCCAATATTAACTAACATCATGCCTTACCTTGGCATCCTCTTTTTTTCTTCCAAACAAGGAAGTGCATCCGAAGAAGGCTAATACCAATATCTTTAATTGACATCATGTAGAACAAAGTTTATAAAACACATGCAGATGATGCAGAACGTAAGATAACAAACTTTTTAAGCTTGCTACTTGTTAGCTGTCTTGCTGACATGCTGTACTGTTTACATGAAATTATTAGATTAGCAGTCCATCTCCAGCATCTGTCAAATCCTCCAACATTCATCGACAACAGCAACGAAACATCCCCGCTCTTCTGGAGAGGTTCAGATACAATCGCTGACAAGAGATACCATGAGCCAGTTCACCGCAAAAAGTTCTCTCATATATGCACCATTCCTATAAAATACGATCCCCAGTGGTCCACCGCCAAAAATGGTACGTACAAATTCCTCCATTTCCACACAAAAAAAAAAAAAACCCAACTTTTTTCTAGATGATCAGAAATAGCCATTCTCTTACTTACCAATATACTCATAGGAACCACGGCTTTCATCGTTACTGGAGCCCAGTTCCATGTGGCCACTCATGATTCAACCAGTGTGTTACACCTGAGACTCTTATTCTCTGAGGTAAGAGGTTGTGTTGTCGGACAATCTAAGTGGGAGCGAGGAATCAAAGGCATATCAGAAAAGTCGAGTTTCTTTTCGTTCACTTCCGGAAGCACTGCAGTGAGGGAGAGAGAAAGGCAAGGACCAACTATCATAGTGGATTCGGGTGTGTTTCCAACAGGTCCACCAGTTCCGGTGCACGAACAGAAACTACTAAGGTTTGTTGATACTACTCAGAAATGCAAGGGCCCACAAGACAGTCCAGGGTATTGGGTGGTGACTGGAGCCAAGTTAGACTTGGAGAAAGGAAAGATTGGCCTCCATGTTAAGTTCTCTCTTCTAATATTGGTGTCCTAGACCTAGCACCTAGCATATGAGGCTGTATAGTGTAAGGCTAATTAGATAGACTATTTTGTTTCCCTTTCTCTTTGTGAATGCATGATAGGAGATTTTTATTTTATTTTATTTGAGAGTGAAATTGAGAACAAGAGTAATTGTGTAGGCCTGTAGGATAAACAATCTTTTGTTAACTTAATTTTGTACCATATATGAATTGTGTAATGTGATTAAACAAGCAGAGACTGTTTAATATAGAAAAGAATGTAAACTATTCATAGTATAAGAGTGTTTTAAGAGACTAACAACAGAAAATGTGGACTTCATATTTGATGTAAAATTTTCAGCTACATCCTTTAATATTTATATATAGTCAATTAATCAGTTGCCCCCTAAATAAATATACAAGTATAAAATCAGATAGAACTTTTACGTTCTATTTGCTTCACAACCAGCACAACTCCGCCGTTGTCTGTCCCAAGTCAGGAATCCGGCTACAAACCGGGTAAGGAGGAGGGTTGCTTTAGGCAGTTGACGGCCAGCACAAAACTTTGTCAAATCTTATGAACATGAATCCTAATAATATAAGCGCAAATACTATGGCATTCTCTGGAAGCGATGCGTTGTGCCTGCCTCCGGGTGCTTCGAAAAATGTGCAAGGGGCATCACACCGGCACCCGAGTGCAGTGAAAAATGGGCAAGAGTTCCTGTACCAATCTGGATGTGTGCGGGTAAAGAAGCTAGTCCAGGAAATTATGCTTAGGTTAGCGACTTGGAATATAAGAACATTGACAGGAAAATGTATAGAACTAATAGATACCATGATTAGAAGGATATTAATATAGCTTGTTTACAAGAAACAAAGTGGGTAGGGGAGAAAACTAAAGAAATAGATGGTTTAAATTATATTATACCTGTTAGAATTAGGAATAGGAAAATATTGCTTTTAATTGATTGATTAAACTGAGTACAATATGTCTCCTATGTATAGGAGAGAGGAGAATACTAAACCAATACATTTTTCAATGTGGGACTAAACTAATCTATCATCTAACACCCCCTCTCAAATTCAAGTTGGTTCAAACAACAAGAGTTTGAAATACTGACGATGTTGATGTGGAAGAAACAGCAAGCTGTGATAAAAAAAGGCGCTTGATGGCGCATGTGACAGAAACTGAGAAGTAGACTGATGGGATCTCAACCCTGACTTGAGATATAGTCGATGCTGGGATCTCACCCCTAAACTGAGAAATAGACTGATGGGATCTCACCCCTAACTTGAGACATAGTCGATGCTGGGATCTCACCCCTGACTTGAGACATAGTCGATGATGGGATATTCTCCCTGAAATGAGAACTGGATGCTAATAACACCCCCTCTCAAACTTACGATCGATCTACCGGAGTGAGTTGACGATCTGGATGTAGAAGCAAAAGAAACTTGCAATAAAGTCTTTTTTTTTCTTCTCAAAAACAGTCATTCAAACAATACATTGTGAAATCTACGGAGACACGGATGTTCGAAGGGTAAGCACACTCTCGACTTCTTTGGTTTCTGATGCTGCTGACCTCTCAGCAACAACCTTTGACATTCCAAACATCTTCCGAATGGTCTTCTGGAAGCAAGTCTTGTGTTCGTCCATAGAAGCATGAATGAACTCATCAATGTGATCCTTAAGATCAGCAATAAAAGTAGCCTCCTCTGACTTCTTCTTCCGACATGAAGTCATAGCTGGATCGATTTTGGGAGGTGGTTTTTGCCTATCAGAAGGTGCCTTTTGAGATTCCATCCACAGATTTGCGAGGTGACCTTGAAGAGCAAAGGTCGGCGAATTGGAAGAAGGGAGCTCGCAATTGAAAGAAAATTTTACAGATATGACATGGCTTGTTGAGCAAGGAGAGAGATCGCAGCGAGAGAGCTGATGAGTGCCATTTTTGTCTGAGAAAATTCTAGGGTTACAGTTTTGAGAAGAAGAAAAGGATGAAGAGGAGATTTGGGGGATTTTGAGTTGGAAGGGGGGGTGATTGATGAGGACTCGAACTCGAATTCGCCGGCGATGAACGGAGAAGGAGGGAGACCCGATAGATCTCGATTTTGGATGAGGAAGGAGATCTGGGATTTGAGAGATAGGAGATGACGGCTAGGTGTTTTTGGATCTTGTTGTTAGATGACGGCTAGGTTTTGGAGATTTAGGGTTTTGGGGGAGATTAGGATTTTGGGGATATTAGGGTTTTGGTATTTGATCGGGAACGGAAGAGAGATGTCGGGAGGTGGAGTGATTCCGATGAAGACGAGAACCACTCCACCTCGACGACGAGGATAAAATTAGTATAGGCCTTATAGAATGATAGGCTCTGATATCATGTTAGAATTAGGAATAGGAAAATATTTCTTTTTATTGACTGATTAAACTGAGTACAATATGTCTCATATATATAGGAGAGAGGAGAATACTAAACCAATACATTATTCAATATGGGACTAAACTAATCTATCATCTAACAATACCGGTAAAATTAAAAATAGAAATGGAGTAGGAATTTTAGTAGATAAGAAATTCAAAAGATATTGTAGTAGGTGTTAATAGGAAAGGGGATAGAATAATACAAATTAAGCTTGTAATAGGGGGAAACATAATTAATATCATTAGTGCTTATGCACCCCAAGTAGGATTAGATGCACAAATTTTGGGAAGATATGGATAAGATAATTTAAGGAGTACCCTTAGGTGAGAAACTATTTAAAGGTTGAGATTTCAATGGACATCTAAGATAAGATAACATGAGATATGAGAGGGTGCATGGAGGACATGAATTTGGAAATAAGAACGATGGTAGGGAGGCTCTATTAGATTTTACGGCTTTGTATGATCTTATACTAGCAAATATTTATTTTAGGAAGAGGGAGAAACATTGATAACCTTTAAAAGTGGGGCAAATAGGAGTCAGATTGGTTTTTTTTCATCAATAGAAAGGTGGATCGTTTGACATATAAAGATTGTAAAGTTATATTGGGAGAGTGTTTAACCTCACAATATAGATTAATGGTATTGGATGTTAAGATTGGGAAACACATATGTGCGAGGAAGGAGACCAGGAACCCAAGAATTAGGTGGTGGAACTTGAAGGGAGATAAACTAGAAGTTTTAGAGATAAAGTCCTTAAAGCAGCTTCATGGAATTAGGAAGGGAAGACAAATATAATGTTGACTAAAATAGCTACATACATAAGAGAAATTTTAAAGGAGGTACTTGGAGAATTTAAAGGTAGAGAATTGCTAAATAAAGAAACATGGTGGTGGCAAGAAGAAATCCAAAATATTCTAAGGAAAAAAGATCAACCTTCAAAATATGGCATAATAATAGAAATGAAGAGGATTTGGAGAGATATAAGACCGTTAGAAAAGAAGTTAAGGAAGCGGTAAGAGATACAAAAGAAAAAGCTTGTGATGATTTATACACAAAATTAGAAACAAAAGAAGGAGAAAATAATATTTATATGCTTGCTAAACAAGGAGATAGAAAAATAAAAGATCTGGATACAATTATGTATATTAAGAACGAGGATTGAAGAGTCTTAGTAAAAGATGAAGAAATTAAGGAGAGATTGCGCAATTACTTTGAGAAGTTATTAAATGAAAAGGTTGTGGGCAACTTAAATATAAATGACTCAAGGGATAGTCGAGAGCATATGTTTTTCGGTAGAATTAGGACCGCGGAGGTTCGAAATGCTCTAGGAAGGATGAAAATAGGAAAAGCTTTATGACCGGATGATATATCCATTGAAGTTTGGAAGTGTCTTTGGGATGCAGAAGTGGGGTTGCTAATACAATTATTTAATAAAATTTTAAGGACTAAGAAGATGTCCGATGAATGGAGAAAGAGTATTTTAGTACCTATATATAAAAATAAAGGAGATATACAAAGTTGCTCAAACTACCGAGGAATTAAATTAATGAGTCATACGACGAAAATTTGGGAAAAAGTGATCGAACATAGACAGAGACTAGAAACTACTGTTTCTAAAAATCGGTTTAGTTTTATGCCTGGGAGGTCAACAATGGAAACAATTTATATACTGAGGAGACTTGTGAAAAAATATAGGTAGAATAAGAAAGATCTACGTATGGTTTTAATTAATCTAGAAAAAATATATGATAAAGTCCTTAGAGCATCTGTAGTCGTTTGCCAAATATCGATAAAATGGATATTTGGCAAACGAACGTGCTGCACTCGTTTGCCAAATATCCATTTTATCGATAAATCGCTACAGTCGATTGCTATAAATGAGAATCGATATTGCTTTTATCGATAAGTGAGGGACGGCATTCGAAGTGCCGTCCCACGAAAAAAAATAATTTTTTATTCGTCGGACGGCACTTCAAGTGCCGTCCGTTTGAAAAAATGATCTAGCCATCCTGAAATCCTCGGACGGCACTTGAAGTGCCGTCCGGAGGTTTTTGTAGTTTTTAATTTTTTTTGCAATTTTTGAAAATATTTTTGCAATTTTTTAATTTTTTTTGCAACTTCTGAAATGTTTTCGTAATTTTTTGAATTTTTTTTGTAATTAATGAATTGTTTTTTGTAATTTACTAAAAATGGAAGATGACAAAAATAGCACATAGGCTTGGACGGCACTTCATGTGCCGTCCGTCCCAGTGCTTTGAAATTTTTTTTTTCTTTTTTCTTCGACAGCTCCGTTCCACTCCGACGGCACTTCATGTGCCGTCGCTTAATATTTTATTATAATTTGCTATAAAATAGCTTTGCACGAGTGCAGCAAAATTGAGAATCCTATTTCTATTTATCCATATATGGATATTTTGACAATAAACGACTACAGATGCTCTTAGAGACATAATATGGTGGGTGTTAAATAATAAAAGAGTAACTATTCAGTATATTGAGATAATTAAGGATATGTATGAAGGAGCAACGATCTCAATTAGAACAACCACATGAGAAACCGGTAATTTTCATATTACAGTAGGTTTACACTATGGTTCGGCTTTAAGTCCCTACATCTTTACTTTGGTTATGGATGAATTGATGCGAGGAATACAAGATGAGGTGTCTTGGTGTATGATTTTTGCCGATGACATCGTTTTAGTGGACGAGACTAGAGCAGGAGTCAATACTAAATTAGAATTGTGGAGAGAAACTTTGGAAAGTAGAGACTTCAGGATAAGCAGAACTAAAATAGAGTATATAGAATGTAATTTTAGTGATATTCGGAACACAACTGAGGAAGTAGTGAAGCTTGATGGCCAAGAGATACCTAAGAGAGACTGTTTCCGATATTTAGGCTCGATTATACAAAGAGATTGGGAGATCTGTGAAGATGTTATACATAGGATCCAAGCAGGGTGGCTTAAGTGGAGAAGTGTCAGTGGTGTTTTGTGTGACAAACGTATACCTTTAAATTTGAAGGGAAAATTTAAAAGACGGCTGTTAGACCAGCAATGATCTATGGAGCAGAGTGCTGGGCAACAAAGATACATGTCCAAAAAATGAGTGTAGTAGAGATGATGATGCTAAGATGAATATGTGGTAAGACAAGGAATGATGGAATTAGAAACGAGCATATACGAGACATGCTAGGTAGCTCAAATCCAAGATAAGTTAAGAAAGAATCGCCTCAGGTGGTTTGGACATGTCATACGTAGACCTAGTAGTGCCCCCGTTAGAAAGAGTGATTTGATAAGTATTGAGGGTAGAGTTAGGGGTAGAGGAAGACCTAAACTAACTTGAGTGGAAATGGTGAAAAAAGATATGATAGCGTGTGGCCTTACTTATATTGCGCTAAATCGAGCAGAATGGAAAACCATGATTCATGTAGCCGACCCCAACTAGTCGGGGAAAAGGCTTTGTTGTTGTTGTTGTTACTTCACAGCCAGACATAATCACTATTATTTTCACGGAGAGGAGAAAATTTTAAACCCCAAACCATTTTAAGAGAAGAAAAAATCATGCTAAAAGCTCAAACCAGTTACCACATATTTAAGCAGCTTAAAAATTTATCCTTAGATGCATAATCCAATTACGGTTTAGAAGGGAAATCAAGAGTAGGGGGAAGATTTTTTAGGATACCATGAAAAAAAATTTAAAAAATGGTCCAACATGATTCCGACCTGACTGAGCATCTTTGAGCTATTATATACCGGATACTACTAGCAGATAAAATATCATTAGTATGCACCCCGATTTCTGTGCTTCTTTTACGTTCCTCCTATCTCATGATTACTATGCTTTTCAGGAGAGTTTCCTTCAAGAGATACGTCTGGAACAACTGAGTAGCACTTCAGTACAGACAACTATAACCTCCGTCATTTTCTACCACTAGGTGTACAGCTCAACTTTGAAGGTTGCAAATTGGTCTTTTGCAAAATCTTTCAGGTAGAGCTAGTCTGATACCTATACCAACAACTGTTGATTAATATTAAAGCAACATGTTTATATTCAGTAATTCTCAATAAACTTGTTCATATTCGGTACGTAGGATGAATGTAATGTCATTCACTAGGAAAAAAATATAAAAGAAATGTAAGAAACAATAGCATCAAAAATCAAGAAAAATGTATGGCATCATACTGAATATATGAAAAGAATGTAATCAAATCAAAATGCGGAAATACACAGAGATAACTTAAGTTAGCTGTTAGATATTATGTTATATCTTTAGTCCATATTGGATTATGTTAGTTTAGTATTTTGTTTCCTCCTATATAAATAGGAGATATTGTACTCAATTATAATCAATCCAATAATCTTTTCCAATCTCTCTGTTACCCTTAACATGGTATTAATTTTAAATTTCTTTCTTTCTCAATAATCCCTAACCCTAACCATACAAATTTCTTTTCTTTTCTTGTTGTTATCATCAACAACAACAAGATCCACCATCACCCACAACAACTCCGGCAACTTCCTCCCGTCGCCTTATCATCAACAACTCAACTTTGAAATCCCCGAACTTCCCAACAACAGGAAGATTCGAAATCCTAATCATCATCATCAACACCACACCGGCGAAAGCAAGCTCTAACATCGCCTGCAATACACCGACGACGACACTCCAAACTAATCCGACTTTGACTACCCGAAGTCCACTCTGACTCCAGACTCCAGACTCTAGACTCCGACCCCGATTGCTCCCACTCCGACTCCAGCCGACCCAATCCTCACCAACCGAACCAACTGCCTCGACTGCCCCACCTGCTCTAACTCCCTACCCCGAAATCCACCTCTACTACAAACCATATCTGCCTATGTTATTTCTCTTATATGCCCATACCCACTATAAATCCAAACCCATACTTTTATCTCCAAAAAAAAGAAAAAAAAAGCATCTGAACCCGAATAACCTACCCTAAAACTAGATCCGACCTCCTAACCCTAAACCTACTCTAACCCTAACCTTACCTCTTCCTACTCTCACCTATCTGTTTCTGTTGCCACCGCCGATCGCCGCTGCCGTACAAAACAAAACTGGAAAATAAAACAAAAAAACAAAAAACCTAAAAAAAAACTATTTTGCAGGTACTTGTGTTTCTCCATGGAGACCCAATTTCGTCAGTATCTTCCAATCTCCACTGATTTCTCTAATTCCTCTGCTAAGGATTGGGACTAATTGGTCTGCCTCTATTGAGGCCACTCTTCTCAGACATTCTTTATGGGGTCACATTGATGCATCTACTCCTCGTCCCAAAGATCCTGCCAATACCGCTTCTGAAGAAGACAAGTAATTGTTACACACAACCCAGACCACTTGGGATAATCACGATCGTCGAATCATTGCCTTCATCATCTCCTACGCTGACCGCTCTCTCCATGATGATTTTTTTCGTGTTCATCTTGCTAAGGCTCTTTGGCTTCAATTGACTACTCAGTATGTTCAGGCTAGTGGAGCCCATCAGTATCAGCTCCTTGTTCAGTCTGTTCTTGATTGTCAGGGTGATCATAGCATTCAAGATCGTTACACAGCCATACGCAATATCTGGCATGAATTACAACAACTATAGGATAGTGATGTTTGTGTTACTCGTGAATGTCACCGGTTTATGTTCTTTATGATAAGTTTTCGACCAGAATATCAGTCCTTATGCAGTCAGTTGATTTACCAAGATCCAGTTCCCCCTCTTAAGGCTACTATTGCTGAACTTGTTGCTGAAGAAACCCGATTACACGCTCACCCAACCCATGCTTCTACCTCATCATCCTACAGTGAAAGTGTTCTAGCTGTCACCCATTGTCCCACCTCCCGCAAACCTCGCACTGTCCCCATGCCTAATCCTTCTGACCATCACAGTGTCCCTGATCGTCGTCTCTGTTTTTGCATCCACTGTTAACGGAATGGTTATATTGAGAGTGAGTGTTTTATCTTGCATCCACATCTCCTGGTTCAGGCACAACAGCGTAGGAAGCAACATGGTTTACCTCCTCTTAGTATTCCTTCTTGTACATCTCGTGCAATGACCGTTACTCCAGTCATGCATACTCCTTCTCCTTATGATATTCTTCAGCGACATCTCGCACAACTGGATCTTCAGAACTCGGGTCAGTGTATCAATGTTGGATCCCTTGCCCGTGTTTTCTCTGTTACTCCTGATATGAATTCTTCATGGCTTTTAGATTCTGGTGCATCATATCATCTTACTAGAAATTATACACTCCTTACCATTAGAATTGCACTTACCTCTCACCATCACTATACATAGCCAATGGCTCACTACTCCTCACTACACACTCAGGATCTATTAACACTCCCACTCTCACATTGCCTTTCGTACTTTATGCCCCTTATTTATCCATAAACCTTATTTTCATTAGTGCTTTATGTGGTAGTGGCCTTACCGTTACCTTTACTTCTTTGGGATGTACCATACAAGATCCTCAGACTGGTCACATGATTGGATGGGCTAGCCAATGTGGATGCCTATATCATCTAGATTTTCTTCATGCTCATGGTTCTAGTTCTAGTTTTGCTGGTGTCGTCAGTTATGATGTCGACTTGTGGCACAGATGCTTCGGTCATGTTAGTGAGTCTTGTTTGGTAAATTTAATCTGTAGTGGTGTTCTTGGAAATTTTAATTTTACTACATTGTCTGTAGAGCTGGTATCAGGTCCTATCAGGTCGGGTCCTCCATTACCCGGACCTGGTACCTCACGGGTCCAAAAATTGGACCCGGACCCGGATTTACAAGAATCGGGTCCAGGTCCGGGTTCGGGTCCGGGTCTGGGTCCTTGTTAAAAAAAACTACCCGTCGGATTCGGTAGCGGGGAATAAATATTTGCACTTAAGTATTTTTGCACCCGATACCCTACGATTCCTACAATTTTTACACTTATGTACATGAATAAATATTATATTCACACATCTATCTTCAACAATTACTATTTACATGTATATCCTTATAACCTATTAATCAAATTCCATGTTTTTGGGGTATTTTTTAACGGGTTCGGGTCCAGGTCAGGTCTATTTTGAGCGGATCCGAATTCGAACCCGAACTCGGACCCGAGTTCAGACCCGAAAGTGCATCAGGTCTTATTTTAGAACCCGAACTGGACTCGTATAGATCAGTTCGGGTCCGGTCCAATGCCCGGATCGGGTCCGGGTATCGGGTCATAGTAACAACTCTAGTTGTAAAGTAACGACTCTAGTTGTCTGTTTGTCAGGATTGTAAGTTGGCAAAACACTTACCCCTTCCTTTTAACAATGAAAGTATTTCTCAGTCCACTCATGCATTTCAACTTGTTCACTCTGAAATACGGGAACCATCTCCTACACCTTCTCACAAAGGCTATCTCTATTATGTTAGTTTCATCGATGACTTCACTCGATACACACGAGTGTTCCTTATGCACCACCGATTTGAGATCCCTACTATTTATCAGTTCTTTACGACCATGATTTCACACTCAGTTTGGTGTGCGCATGAAAACTTTTCGCTTAGACGGTGTTCGTGAGTACACTTTCACTACTATGAGATCAATCCTTCAGTCTCATGGCATACTTTTTCAACAGTCATGCGCACACACACATGAACAGAATGTTGTAGCTGAACGCAAGCATCGTCACATCCTTGAGACGGCTCGTGCTTTTTTACTCTCATATTTTTTTCCTCGTTCTTTCTGGGCTGAAGCTGTCATGAATTCTGTTAGCCTCATTAATGTCACTCCCTCATTTACTCTATCTTATACGATACCTTATGAGCCTCTTCATCACTCACCACCGGTCTACAATATGCTTTGTATTTTTTGGTGCACTTATTATGTCATTCTCCCTCCCACTGAGCGCATGAAGCTAACTACCCGCACTGCTAAATGCGCTCACCTAGATATCCGTTCAGAGCACAAATGATATTGTTGTTATGATCCTTCGGCGGGTCGTGTCTGTAACGCGCCGGATTTCCGTCATTGGACATCCGTGACACAACCAGAATTTTTGCCTTCAAATGCATCTCAATATAGTAAATAACATGAAAATTAACAAAAACCTGTATTGTCAAATAGAATTATTACATCAGTAATTACAACCCTTATCTTGTTCTTGAACAAGGAATACAAATTACATAACTCATTACAACTGATTACAAAATATTCAAACTCTTCTTGCAAAGCTATCAGCTATCTTCCATATCGAAATTCGATTGGTCACTGCCGAAATCCTGCTGAGTGGTCTATCTGTCTCCCTGGGACTTGTCCTTCGGCTTGAGCCTTTCAGCTGCTCAACTCTGATATTTCTGCACCCGCTTGAATGATAGGCATGTACACTACCACCCCACTTGGATGCCCTACTGGCCTGGCTCTCTTGCCCTCACGACCTGGTATCCGGTACCTAATTAAGTGGGCACGTCAGTAATTCTACTGATGCAATGCTGATAAGAAAACAACGATCTCCAACTATTACACCCAAAATTTATCTTGAATGAAAAAGAAACATGTATCCTGATTTCCTAGTGTTCATATATGCCAAGACTTGAAGTCTAATACAAAAATACAGAGTACAGAACAGATACCTTAATCTAATGTCAGCGAGATTCTGGACACACATGCATCTCATACTACATGTACCCCAAATTAAGCCGTTTCTCTAGTTTCAGGGATTCGAACCCTCGCCATGCAATGCGTTCTATTATTGTACACTTCCTGTTTCTAATAGTAGAGCATGGCTGAGGAGGTTGCAGATTAATCAGTCTCATCCATTCTGCAGTCACTTAGTGGTGTCTCGGTTTGCCACTAGTGCCCAGTACCCGGATCCCACTCAAAAGCCGTGACGAACCTACAAATACACTGCAACATATCCATTATGCAGAAGATCCAACATGATCCGTTCGTGTCCACTACATAGAACATGACGGCCTAGAAGGTCTAAAACCTCCTATCTGCCAGGAAATCGACATCCCATTCTTACCACGGTATTTCAGGAATCAACAGTGCAAGATACGCACCGTAGTACGTATCCCTAATGACAAGAAGAGACAATTCGATGGTCATCACCACCTAGTGCCAACTCTCAGAACAAATCGGATTATAGGGAATCACCCCTAACACCAATTCGGTCTTCAAGCAAAACAAAAATAAGGAAACCTAATTAATGCAGTTTACTGAAAATATGTGGTTACCCAAAATCATACATGGTGTTGAACAATCATTGTCGAGCCTAACTAGTCCGTCAAAATAACAATCATCATAGGAATCACATCCACTGATTCTCAATACCTTCACAGGTCAGCGACCAAATAATCCCGGCCTGTGACCCTCAGCGAGTAGTCCAATGGCACCCCAAGGATACAATATAATTCAAATAAAGGTAAGCACACAAATCATCAATTCCTGACCATTGACAGACTCAGGCATCGAGACACCAAACACAAACTAACCAAAGCTATATCCCAACTCACTCATGTCCACCATGAGTACTAAGTACAGGAACTAGTCTAAGTTCCAAATGAAATGCTAAAAACATCTTTAAAAATACGATAGCTCATGATCACCACACTGCGGTATGCAGAGGATTCCTTATTAATTGTCCGATGAAATAGTTCAAGAAATAGTACTAGCTATGACCCAAGCTATGCTCATCGAAATCCAACACAATAAGAATTTCTAGAAGGGTAGGGAGATCCACTGCAATCCCCTAGTGGACAACTCCCTCAAATTCTTTAAAGAACTCAAGTCCCCAAGTCAACTTAAGCTCGAAGTCAAGTAAACAACAAGTTGCTAAACTTGCAACGACCATAACTTCCAGCACACAATTCAGAATTGCTTAACATCCCCCATTCTGGAAAGATAAGATTCGATTCTACAACTCTCCAGTTAACCATTTCCTGAAATTCGATCATCTTGACACCATAAAAACCTCATACACTCTCAGCTTGTACATTCCTTTATGCACTCGCTGCACCTTTTCAACATCATAAAAACTTGCTCACTCATCGGAATTACTCGATTATGGGTTCTATAGAAAGGTGGGAGTGTCTACTACAAATTCTTAGTTGAATACATCCCCAGGTTCTATCACTAAAGTCCTCAAAAACCTAAAATATCATCGGGTGCACAGACAGGGAAAAATTTGGTTTTTCAATAAACATGACATCGACTAGACTAGATCTGCCATAGTCTTGGAAAATCATAACTCTCAACCTACAAGCTGAAATTACAAAATTCCAGATGGGTTATAAAGCTATGAATCCCACTACAAATATCTAGTTGGTCAATTTCCCAAATAATTCCAGTATTTTCCATCTTCCCAGACTAGTCGATTTGTACTCAACTAAACCCAGTCCACTTTGAAATTCAATAATAAATCAACCTTAAGTCCAATGCTCATGAAATTTGAGATTCTTAAACCACACATATACCAATCCATTGTGTCCAAAACTTGTATTAGATTCATATCACACAATGAGTTATGACTCCCTAAACAATGCACAAAATTTCAGCTGCTCTTTCCGTATGGTATTTACTATCCCATACTAAATAATTTTGAAACCTTATCAAATGACCTCTAAAAATTCTAAAATTTGAGAATCGTCTATTAGACTCATACCATAAGATATTCCCAAAATTTCATAGCAATATCATAAACACACAAGGAGTTATGACCTTTTGAATCTCAGTCCAAAAACAGTCAGCTTCAGCCACAACTTCCAGACCAGTTATATTCTACAATTTCTTTGAGGTATCAAACGACCTCGGAAAATTATGAAATTTAATACTATATCTATAGACACATATAAGAGTGTCCACAAAAAATTTCAGCTTATAATACCTAGTTCACACTGAGTTACAAAATCGGAAAGATACAGCAATTTCCACACAGCCAGCAGCATTTTCAGCTGCTTACTATCCGAGATTGGGTACTATGTTTGGTCTATCAAATTTCTTCAAAATATTATGAAAAAATTCAAGGATGCTCTAAACACATAGAAGAACAAATTTCCCAAATTTGAGCTTAAAATTCCTAACCGTTTGAAAGAAAGAAATTCTCAAACTCACCCTTACAAACATGCTCCTTAACAAAAGCTCAAGAAAATTTGTTCTTACCATACAATCATCATTTTCTTAGCATGTCACTATTATACATGATAATCAAAATTTCTCTAACTATTTCCACATGCTAAAATACGTATACATATCAAAAACTAAATTTGTAGAGTTAAGAGAAATCACCCACATGTAGTTGCAAAAAAAAAATTCTCCTTGTACCTTTAGCTTGTTAGCTTCCCCTTGCTCACTTGATCTTCTATAATCCAAGGTGTAGTTGTTGCTAGCTTTCTCTTCTCCTTCTCTACTTCACAGACCCCATCTTTCTACTCTCCCCCCTTTTCCTTTTTTTTGATATAAAAACAAGGTGAAGTAATGAAAAGAATGAGAGAGTGAGTGGAAATGGGGGTTTTATAGAAAAATGGGAGCTAGGGTTGGGAGGGTTGGCCGGATTTGGTGAAGGGCCAAGATGGGAGATCTTGAGTTAAGTGGAGATGGAGGGATAAGATGAGTGCCAACACACCTAATTAGAACTTCATAGAAGTTTCTTGGAAACTTCTTGGAAGCTTCTCACTCTCCAAAAGTCAAACCACATGGTGAAATATCTCCACCATTGGATCTTCATCAAGATCCAAGCCATGATATGATGCTAGAGTTCCTAACCCTAGGTTAGGACAAGGGACCCTAGGTCACCATACCCTAACCCTAACCCTAGTGCACCATTTCAATCCTTATTCAATTCAAACATCAACTTTAGTTTTAAAATGACCAATATATATATAATTTCAAACCTATAAAAGTATATGTTTTATAGAAATTATATTTTTCTCCCGAAAATTGTTTGGTCAAAACAATTGGGACAAATCCACAGTTTAATCGAGAAGATATCCCAAGTCTGTCTTATAAGATTCAGAACATCTCATATGTCTGAAATCTCTCAATTAAAACTGATAACTATTAGAAAAATATGTAATCGTATACAATACTCAGACGTGCATAGATTACTATGCAAAAATATTCATATGCTATTTTGTGAGGTATTACAGTGTCCGTATTTTCCGACATATCTCCTTTGTGGAAGACGCTCCTTACTACTCAACCTCTCCTGAGGATACTAGTTTTCTTGATCCACCAGTTACCTCCCCGAATACCTCTTCATGCATTCACTTTGATCCCACTCCTTTGGCTCATTTCCCATCTCATATAGACGTTATACTTATTATTCTTCCTACATAGACACCACCTGCATCACCACAACATCATGCACCCACACCTCCTGCATCCCCCCGTTACATGCACACACACCACCTCCCTCTCCCCCACACCCTGCCCTCCCACCACAAGTCTGTCTACACGTTCCACTTCGGGCATCCCCCCAAAACGTTATACACTTGTTGGCACTGGTCCTAACTTTAGGAGGTAAGGATGAATTGTGGAGAGTCCTAGGTTCAACAAGTAGCCAACACAGGCACTCCACAGAAGAATAAAGAGAAAGAAAAATAGTTCATTGAGACCTTCACCGAAGGGAAATTCTGGTGTTGTTACAATATGTCAGGTTTTTTAGTTAAAACATCAATGAAATAAGAAACATGCACTATTATTTTTTTATTATTTTAATGTTGCCATTACTATTGGTTTGCTAATATTCTTGAGAAGATCATTATACATGTTCGTGCATTACACGAGATATATGCTAGCCTTAAAAACATTTGATAAATTGTTTACAGTTTTTCATGTATAGGGAGAGAGTATTAGCCTAATGTATTTAAATTTGGGGATTAAATTGATTATGTCATTATAATTGAGGGACTAATATGCAAATATTATGATTTGTGACTAAATTGTAAATACTCATCAATTAATTGATAAAGTTACAAAAAAAACTAATTAAGTCGTTCTAGTTGGGGAACTAAAATGCAAATACTATCATTTCAAAGACTAAATCGTAAGTATATGTTAATAAAGGAACTAAATTGCACAAAATATTTATATTTAAAAATAGACATTTTTATCAAAACAATGGAGTAACTTGAGAAACTAAATGAGGTTTATAAAAAAAATAGCTAAAGGCGGTTGGAAAAAATGAGCAATAGTTGAGGAAGATTTTTTTCTAAATTTAGCCTTTTTTATGCACTGATATCTTTTAGGAATAGTAGATGAGTACAATTAAGAATGGTTTTTAAGGAAACGAGGAGGGAACAATGAGGTTCGGGTTGCTGTGTAAGTACTACGAAAAATTTCAAACCTTTTTTGGCAGAAGTGGTAGGAAAATAATATTTTGTCTCCTGATGAACACAATATTATTCACTTTCTAGAGCAATAATCTTGTTATAATTAGATATTTAAAAGCGCTATATGTGGTATTTAACTCTTATTTTCTCTTTTCCATAGGAAACAGCTTATAACAGAAAAACGAAGCAGATTTAGGACTTCAAGGATAATACACAGCAAACTGCAGAGGATCAGTCGTCTGGTTCCCCAACACAGGCGACTGGACAAGAGAAGCTGATTTTCCACAACTCTCGACACAGTCGACTCACTCCCAAAGGACAGTCGACTGGTCTGAACAATTATGAAACCTTCAGGAGTCTCGACTCAGTCGACTGGTTCGAAGATAAGTCGACTGGTCTGCGGCGGAGTAAACAGATAAGATATTCGAAGATTCACCTAAATCTAATTTCAAATCTATTTAAATCCAGATCTTATGCAACGAATCAAATCTAGAGACTGGAAATTGGCAAAAGCACGTGGTGAACAGATAAGGAAGGAAAGAAGAAAAGAGAAAGACATAAATCATCAAATCAAGAAGATTTTTCCCTTAAAAAGGGGAAACCCTAATTCTCAGCGGTACTCTATAAATATCAGAAAAGATCATCTGTAGCGGGAGACATCTATCTCTTGGACGCAACTTAATCTCAGAATTCCCAGCGATCAAGTCATCAACCAGTGCTTCATTCCATCATCATCGAAGAAAGGGAAGAGGAGAACCAGTACTCGAAGGCAGTCGACTGTGTGACAGCCAGTTGACTCTATTGCCGGAATCCATTAGTTTATTTCTTCTCTCTTTATTCTGTAATGTTGATCATGTATTTGAACTTGTTAAAGCAATAAAAGTATAATTATGTGGAACTAATTTTATAGTTGGGTAGATCGAAGCCGTAGTTATGTAGTGCTATGTTCTTTTGAATCCTTCTATTTTACTTATTGATTGAATCTAATTGAATTGATATAGAATGATAACAGTCAAACTTGTTCAGGAGTTATAAGTACAGTCGACTGAAGGTGAGAGCCAGTCGACTGCCATACAGAATCTGATATTATCAAGTTTGTGAGTTAGAAATCTGAATCTGTTATATGAGCATATTGAGACGATCCGTATCTCGTGCTCGTAACTTGTAACAAGGGAATCTTTAGGATTCTTGGTTCAATCAACTTAAAGGATCTAGATTTGATACCAAGTTCTAGAACTTTAAGTGTTTGTTCGTTTCCACTGTGCTTATGCTTTTGTTAAGTATAACTTAGTAGATACCATGCTAAAATACTTAGGGGAAGAAACGAATTAGAGTAGATACCATGCCTAATCTTGGCTTAGGGAAACAATACTTTAAGGAGTAGATACCATGCCCTTGAAGTGAACAAACATGAGTAATTAGAAGTGAATTCAGAGGGCAACTTAGCATTACTAACTATTGGTGGAGATCAACAACCCAACTATTCAAGAGATATTTGTGATTCAACACCTCTCATCTTAGTTTTAATCTTTTAGTTCTTTTAGAATATTATAAAAACTCTTATTCATTTTTATTATTAGTTTTATTGATTAGTAAGTTGAAGTCTACAATCTCTGTGGGATCGACCCTTGCTATTGCTACGCTTTGTCAAACGATTCGTGCACTTGCGAGGTTTTTATAATTTGTGTCTAGTTTTATCTATTTAATTAGGTATCTAGATTTTAGCACAACATCTCCCCTCATGAAGGAGAAGATTTTGAAAATTTTGAAAACAACAATGTGGTTCGGGTTGATATGAAGGAGAAGATTTATGATCTAACCGGTCAATGAAAAAAGGTTCGAAAACAATGAGGTTCAGGTTGATTGTGTGAAGGAGAAGATTTATGATCTCATACTTGATACTTCAAAAACTAGACATCGACATAAATAATATTAGGATGGTGATCTATTTAGTTGTGTAGCAGGAACAGTTAAAGGGTGTTTTTCCATTAAATCAAAAATATGGACGCATGAACCCCATAATTTTAGAACAAAAATACAACGCCCATCTTTACAAATGTTCTTGGATAGTCGAATCGATCTTCAGTTGAGCTTTATATCACATGCTAAAGATTAGGGGTTGGATTGGAGGTGGGTTTGATTGGAAGCAAGGGTTTGAATGGAGGTTGGGGATGTTGGCTATGGTTGAGGCAGGGCATGGGCTGTCGGGTATGGAGATAGAATTCGGCTTTGGGTTTGAATGGATTTTGGGCTGTTGTCTAAGGTTGTTTGGGCTCAGTTGAAGGCAGCAAGCAAGGGTGAGTAAGGCGGCAACAACAACGAGAGAATTTTGGGATTTGATTTGGAAGTATTTGGAGTTATTTGGGATTTTATTTTGGGATTAGGGAAGAGATTAGAGCTCTGATACCATATTAAGATAACAGAGTGATATGAAGGGAATAGATTAATTGATATTATTGGATTGATTATAATTGAGTACAATGTCTCTTATATATATAAGAGAAGCAAAGATTAAACTAACACATATTCCGATATGGGACTAAACTGAATAATATAAATCTAACATATTATATTATCTAATAGTTTCCATAGCTGATTCAACTATGTAGCATGAGTTAAGGACTGTCACTCAAAACAAGAAACAGAAACTATCGAATAGAAAAGATCATTAATTTACACACAAATTGATGTAACCAAACCTGAAGCAGTATAAATACTTTCAAGAGTCAAAGTATTATGGGTTGATGCTATTAGAATACGAGTGCAATTTTTTTCTCAATTCTTCTACAACTTTTAAGTTTAGTCACAGGAACGTTTACATGGTATCGATTCGAATCTTGCTAGGTGCATTTATTTATTTTGAAATTTAAATATAAAAAAAAGATGAATAGATTTTTTGGGCATATTATATAACACTTTGATCCTCAGATCATGCTGAATACTATTATAATTATAATTTCCTTTTTTTTCTTGCTTTTTAAATTTTAGGATTGATGTCTAAACAGGAGAAATCTTTGCCAAGAACTTGCCTAATCTAAATTTTCAAATTTCCTTGTTGTTAGGACCTAAAGGTCGGGAAGTTTTGGATTTGGCCATGGCGATTGCGATTTTAAGATTTTGGGTGGGAATCGAAATTTTGGAAAGAACATATCAACTAATTCCTTGCTTTATTCCTCTTAAATTCGGCATATTTACATTGAACAGGAAAGTAGTTAGAATTCACGTGAAAGCCACGTGCTAATTCCTCGCTCTTTTAAATGTTCAAACAAAAGAAAAGTGTGCTAAGCGCGTGCATTACAGAAATGGCACGAAAACGTGCACAAGCAAAGCAACATCAAAACAAAAGATACAAACAACTAACACGCATCATAATCTGCATCTCCATTACTAACATCCCTGACAACTCCCTCTTCCTTCAGAATGAGTTTGACCCAAGCTCAAAAGTAGCAAACCTCTGAAAAATCATCTATATCAACCCAAGTAGCATGAGTCTCATCCAACCCCTGCCATTGTATTAACAATTGAATACCCATCCTATTTTCCTTCTTGAAGAACTGACATTCCAAAATCACTGCGAGAAATAATTCAGTGTCTACTTCAACCCACCATTGAGGCAACTAATCAGAGATTGCAGGTAAATGCTGGCCATGACATTTCTTGAGCTTAGAGCTGTGAAAAAATGGATGAATGGTTGATGAAGGAGGCAGTTCAAGTCTGTAAGCCACCAAACTAATTCTTTCCAATATCCCATAAGGACCAAAGTATGCGATTGACAATTTATGAGGCATCACACCCTTAATTGAGGAATGTTTATAAGGCTAAAACCTGAGTAAAACCAAATCCCCTATAGAAAACTCTCTCTCAGTGAATCCCTTATCTGCAAAATGCTCCATCTGCTCTTGGGCAACTTTGATATTGTCTTTCAAGAGCTTAATAACTGCATCCCTACTCAGTAACTCATCTCCAGTTGCTGGACAAGCCGCAGTACCCTGCACATAGTTTTGAGGAGTTGGTGGAACTCTTCCATATATTGCTTGAAAAGGAGTAATACCACTGCTTGAGTGTAAATTGGTGTTATACCAAAACTCCGCCCAACTTAGCCATTGCACCCATTCCTTTTGCTTCAATCCACACATACAATGCAAATACATTTCGACTGCTTTGTTGACAATCTCTGTTTGGCCATCGATTTGGGAATGATAAGCCATAGAATGCAGTAACTTACTACCTTGTAATTTGAAGAACTCACGACAAAATTTACTCACAAAGATGGGGTCACGATCACTGATGATGCTGTGTGGCATTCCATGAAGTTTACTGATATGATCCACAAAATAGACTGGGCAGAATAAGGGTGAGATAAGCTTACAAAATGTGCATATTTTGTCAACCGATCTACCACAACCATGATGACTGATTTACCTATACTCCTTGGAAATCCATCAATAAAATTCATAGAGATATCTTCCCAAACTTTATCTGGTATAGGAAGGGGTTGAAGAAGCCCTGCAGGTGCAACTGTCTCCGACTTGTTCTTTTGGCAGATCAAACATTCCCTCACCAACAGTTTGTGTCCTTGCTAATACCCTGCCAAATAAAAGACCAATTGATAGCGTGTAGAGTCTTGTGAATCCCGGAATGACCCCCCATTACTGAAGCATGGTTCTCTAAAAAGATTAATTTCCTGATAGGAGATGTAGGACTCAACAGCATCTTTCCCCTATAATACCTGACTCCACCCATAACCTTGTATAAATCCCCTGACATTTCATGATTATCTAACTGCAGTTGTAATTTAATGAAGTACACATCTTGTTGGACGATAGCTTTCACCTCATCCAACCATTGAGGAATAATAGAAGTAATCTCCTTCAACTCAACATCAAAAGGAAACCTACGGGATAAAGCATCTGCTCCGACATTATCATTCCCCTTCTTATATTCTATTGTGAAATTGAACCCCAAGCAATTTCTACAAATCACTTCTCTTGCATCTCTGTGTTGATATGTTGCTCAAGAATAAATTTGATATTCTTTTGATCCGTCTTGATAACGAAAGATCTGCCAAGAAGATACTGTCGCCACTGTTTTACTACCTCCAAAATTGCCTACACTTCCTTCTCATTTGTAGATAGACTCAAAGCCTTCCCTTTAACACCTTTACTCATATAAGACAACAGGTGAAAATCTTGGATGAGAATAGCACCAATTCCATATTGAGAAGCATCTGTTTCCAAAACTACATCCTTTGAGAAATTGGGTAATTTGAGTACATGGATTGAAGTTAAGGCCAACTTAATCTTCTGGAAGAAATCTTTTGTAGCTACTGTCCAACGAAAAAACGAAAAGTATTCTTCTTAAGTAGTTGGGTAAGAGGCACAACTATACTGCCATAGTGTCTCACAAATTTGCGGTAGTAACCTGTTAATCCCAAGAATCCCCTCAACTCCTTTATAGTGGTTGGTTCAGGCAACTTTCGCACTGCTTCGACTTTAGCAGGATCAACTGCAATTCCCTCATCGCTTATAATGTTCCCCAGATAACCAACAGTCCTCTGCCCAAAACTACATTTGCTCACTTTAGCCACTAAGCTATGCTTACTTAACACTTGTAGAGCCATTTATAAATTTTGTAGATGGCTATCCCAAGACTTGCTGTATATGAGAATATCATCAAAGAAAACCAATATGAATTTCCTTAGAAGCTCTTGGAAGATTTCGTTCATAAGACATTGAAATGTTGCTGGGGAATTTGTCAAACCAAATGGCATCACCACAAATTCATAATGCTCCTGATGTGTACGAAATGCAGTTTTAGGGATGTCAGGTTCACTAACCCTTATTTGATGATACCCGGACTTGAGATCAATTTTTTAGAAGAATTTAGCTCCATTCAACTCATCCAATAACTCGTCAATGACGGGAATAGGAAATTTGGCCTTAATGGTTTGTGCATTGAGCTCCTGATAATCACACACAACCTCCAACTCCCATCTGCCTTCTTTACTAATATAATTGGAGAAGCGAAGGGGCTACTGCTAGTTCTTATTAAGCATGCATTCAGCATTTCCTTAATATGCTTTTCAATCTCATTTTTATGCAAAAATGGATGTCTGTGTGGCGTATACACACTGGTTTCTTCCCTTCAATGAGAGGTAGGTCTACTTGTGATCAATATCAATTTTGTGATCAAAATTTTGTGATCAATATTCCTTCTTGGAGGTAGGTCTACTTAATCAACAAATACCTCTGGATACTGCTGAAGTACCAACTGAATTTCATCACTAAATTGCCCTTCTTGTGTTGACTGCAAAAACTCATCTCTTCCAACAGACTTAAAGTCTTCTTGCTCAAGAATCTGTATCATAAACGATTGAGAGACATACCCCGTAGCCTTATACAACTCATAAACCTCCATCATATCAATGTGGGGAGTAGTAAGACCCTACAACCTTCTTAGAACCCCTGATACTAGAAAATCCATGGTCATCTGACTGATGTCCATGGTTACAAGACCCAATGATCTCAAGCAGTGTGCACCAAGTACCATCTGACCAGGTCCAAGTGGTAGTAATAGAAATTCAGCTCTTAATTTAACCCTTTGCACTGTGAAATTCACTGAGTCTACTTTCCCTTCACTATACATATTTTTCCCATTTGCAACAATTACTCTGAACCATGGTTCTTTATGAATCACTAACCCAGCTTTAATGGCCGTTTGAGGATCCAAATAATTATGAGTAGACCCCATATCATTTAAGATATAAATCTCTCTTCCATTTATTCTTCCTTTTACTCTCATGGTCTAGGGACACTTGCACCCACGTAAGTGCATGAAAAGAATCTCTGGATGAACAGCTGACTTCTTCATGGAAACAATAGGTCTGTCAATAGGGATAGCAAAATCCTCAACCTCCCCCACACTCTCCTCATCAGATTCCTCTTCATACATTTCTAAGAAATTGAGCTTTTCATCTATGCTCTTTTGTATATTTCTCATCACAATTGAAGTAAATGCCATTCTCCTTCCTTTCTCTCAATTCATGTGGGTGTAACAATTTGGGCACTGTAGACACTGGTAATTTATTCTCCGAGGCCTTGGCATTAGGTATGACTCCCACAACATTAGTTATTTGAGTTTTAGGATTATAAGTATGCTTAAAAACCTTTCGACTTAACATGCTAGCTTCTCTTCATATCCCCTTGCTAATCCAATAGCCTCATTCACATTCTTAGGCCTTTGAGACTTCACATCCCACTGGATTTTATCTCTTAATCCACTCACAAAAATGCTCAAAAAATGATTCTCGGTCCAATCTTTAACGAAGTTGGATAACCTATCAAATTCTTGCACATAAGTTTCTAAATTTCCTTTTTGTTGCAATTTTGACAACACCCCTCCATAATCTTGAAAAATTGTAAGGCTGAATCTAGTCATCATTTCTTCTACAAATTCAAACCAAGTAATCGAAGTGCACCTATGTCTGATATGTCTCCTATACCATTGTGCAGCTTTTCTTTTTAGATTTAATGCAGCAAACTTCAATTTTTGAGAATCTTCAATTTCATAAAGATCAAGGAATTGCTCTGCTCCGCACACCTATTCTGTAGGATCTCCCTCATGGAATATAGGAAACTCCATCTTAAACGAAGTTCTTTGATAACTCATAGAATCTAGCCGAACCTTAGGATTGGAAGAATTAGGGTTAGGATTCGATACCTCTCTGTTGGGCCTTGGAAGAATTGGAGTAGGAGCTACCAGAGTTTGAATAGAAGAAGATTCTTGGCCTTTCTTGCAAATGCTCCACCAAGTAATTCAGCTGCATTCAAACCACCGTCATTTGTCCTTCGAGAACCTCCACCTTGGAATCCACCGCCGTTGGGCTTCCTACATCCCGTTCATTTTCATTGGCAGCTGGCTCCGATACCACTGTGTAAGGACCTGGTGGTCGAGAAGTTTTGGATTTGGCGATGGCGATTGCGATTTTAGGGCTTTGGTTGGGAATCGAGATTTGGGGAAGAACAAATCAACTAATTGCTTGCTTTTTTCCTCATCAATTCAGCCTATTTATGGGCAGCTACACTGAACAGGAAGGCAGTTAGAATTCATGTGACAGTCACATGCTAACCCCCCGACCTTTCAAATGTGCACACAAAAGAAAATGCACTAAGTGCGTGCATTACCGAAATGGCATAGAAACATGCACAAGCACATCACAATCAAAACAACAGATACAAACAACTAACAAGCATCATAATCTGCATCTCCATTAATAACATCCCTGACACTTGTATCTTATAAGAACTTTTGTTGTTCTTGCTCCGATCCTCAGTCTTGCCAGTCTGAGAGTCAAACCCATCAACGTTCAAGCAGACCAATCTATTGCTAGTGTTCAAATCCTTAATCCTCTTCAGAGTCTCTTCACTACTCAATTTGCTAGGGACAGATTTCGGCCCAAGCAGCACAAGCAACTACTTTGGGCCCTCAATTTTATAGGGCCCCATATCTTTTAATATTTACAATGTTTAAAAAATTTAATTGTTATCAGATACAATTACATTGTATTATCTAACATTTGAAACAACAGTTTGCTCGTTAGCTCATCTGGTTAGAGCGTTATGCTAATAATGCGAAGGTCGCAGATTCAAAACCTGCGTGGGCTAATTAATTTTTCATTCATTTTTTATTTTTTAAACTAATTATTTTTCACATATACATATATGATATTTACCATTTTATGAATTTAATATTATTTTTCACTTAGCCCATGCATGTCACTCTATGATATTTTTCAATGTTCTATGGTATATCATATTTACCTGTTCATGATAAATTTCTAACCAATTCTGCAAGTGCATATGGTAAGTCTACATTTTAAGCTTCCATCTAATATTCTCATATACATATATTCATCATTACTTCATTCTGACGGTGTTCTCTAATATATCATATTTACCTATTTGCGATAATGTAATCTTCAAGTGTATATACATGTTTTCTTTGTTTGCTTCTTTTCCCTTTCTTGTAAATTTTGTATCTATTGATGAAAGGAATACTAGGGTTTCCTTCAAAAGGAAAAAAATATAAAGGGCATTTAAAATAGCATTATACATATACTTCAATCATGTCAGCTCAATATTTCAATATTTCCTCTTGATGTGCACACTCAATGTGTGTTTGCTTGTATGTTTTGAACATAATTTTTTTTTGTTCTATTCATCTTTAATTCTCTCATTCATCATTTTCATCCTCTCAGATAACATACAATTCTGAATAAAATCACTACCGCTTCTTCCTTAGAGTTTGTCTGAGTTTCTTTTTGCTATGATGTATTTCATGTAAAATGCGTACGTTATCAATTAAATTTTTTTTGGAAGCATATATATAAATTTGTTTTCAATTTTGTTCTTAAAGACTCCAAGTTTGTTTGCATTTAAATAATTGTCATTTTCATTTTGTCAACCTGCTTAGGGCTCTCTGAAACTCAAATACACTCCTGGTTGTAAGGGAAACAACATTGAGGTGAGGATAGTAAATTCTTTTATGTCTACACAGTGGAGAAGGAGGCATGTAACACATTAGAGGAAAAAGAAGACCAAAAAAAATAAGACACATTATTTTGGGAGAGAGATCTATCAAGAGTGACTGAAGAACGGACATGAACAACAGTTTGATAGAGAGAGGAGAGAAAGAACAAAGTTGTTTAAGTATCTAGCATTTTCTTATCCGCAGGGCATGAGTTCCCGGGGGCCTAAGGTGAAAAGCCCAAATAATTATTTTTGGCGGCCCCTAATTACAATATAATTTTTTTACGCGCAAAATACATGCCTATATTTATAAGGGGAATATAAATTTGAAGCCCCTAAATTTGTTAAAAAATCAGGGGCCAGAGGCAGCCGCCTCACCTGCCTCAAGGTGGGGGCCGGCCCTGCTTATCTCTCAATATTTTTGAACAAAAAAAAACAACTGATCTTAATCATGATCCAACCATTACATCTAGCTTTGTAAGAAGAAATTATCTCCTGCAAATATGACTCTCTCTCTCTCTCTCTCTCTCTCTCTCTCTCTCTCTCTCTCTCTCTCTCTCTCTATATATATATATATATATATATATATATATATATATATATAGAGAGAGAGAGAGAGAGAGAGAGAGAGAAGTCTTCCATTGTGCACCACCTATGGTGCACACGACGTGTGCACTCGGCCTTCCCGCCTTCATATCGACCATCCGAACCGTTCACATTGATCTACACATCTAAATTAGTCTAAATATGAAAAATCAAATCATTTGAAATTCATTTGCCCATCCATTCAAGTGTTACAAAATTATATGGCTAAAAATTATTGTTTTTTATAGTCACGTGATGGATGGGCAAATGAATTTCAAATAATTTAATTTTTCATATTTAGACTAATTTAGATGTGTAGATCAATGTGAACGGTTCGGATCGTCGATACGAAGGCGGAAAAGCCGAGTGCACACGAGTGCACACGGAGGGATGGTGCACAATGGAAGATTTTCCTATATATATATATATATATATATATATATATATATATATATATATATATATATATATATATAGTCCTCTTCCGTTGTGCACCACCCATGGTGCACACGACGTGTACACTCGACCTTCAGGCATTTATATCGATGATCTGAACCGTTCTCATTGATTACATATCTAAATTAGTCTACAAATGTAAAATCAAATCATTTTAAATTTAGTTACTCATGCGTTGAAGTGGAATTTTTTCCCAAACTGTCCCACTTTTTAAAAGTTTTTCCCAAACTGCCCTACTTTTTTTAATTCCCAAAACGCCCTACTCGCTTTTTGAAAAAGCGAGTTTGGATAAATCCTCCTCGCTTTTTCAGAAAGCAAGTCTTAGTTGTAGGATTTGCACATACCAAGACTCGCTTTCTCAAAAAGCGAGGGGATTTATCCCAAACTCGCTTTTTGAAAAAGCGAGTGTGGACGTTTTGCACCAGCTACACTCGCATTCTCAAAAAGCGATGGGATTTATCCCAAACTCGCTTTTTGAAAAAGCAAGTGTCGATTGGGTCTTAAACCCCCCATCTCGAAATCAGATCTCACTTTTCTTAAATTCTCTATCTTCTTCCTCCCCTTGTAACTCCGAAACCCTAACCCATCTCTCATCTCATTTTCGTCAAAGAACCACAAAAATTCGTCGATTAACCCATAAAATTTCTTTGAAAACCCTAAACCCATCTTCCGAAAGATCCAAATTTTGGAATTTTGATATACTTGAAGAGGAAAACTTCAACTCTTTTACCCAAATATCTACGGCCATATCCTTTCAAATAAGCCTGTGAAGGTATGATGCTTATTGGCCTATTACTTTGTTCATTTTCATAGGTTTTATTTTTGGATAGATAATAACTCGTATATTCGTAAAAATATACGTAGGTATGGATTACGAAATTTCTATTTGATTATACTTTGGTGGTGAAATAATTCGTGATCCAAAGATTGGTTGTTGTTATAGTGCGGTGGATCCTGAAATAGTTTGGGTACCTCGTACCATTACATTGGCAGAATTAGTTGAGAAAATTTATGAAGTTACTAATTGGGATAGGGATCAATGGAATGTGAAAATTTTAGCTCGATACGCAGCAGAAAAAGGAGATGGTCAGTATTTTATGACAGTGCCCGTATCTACTGATAATGCTATGAAGTCAATGATCGCTAGGACACTTGATCCCAATTGTACTTGGTCTGCATTAGACTTATATATTCAGCAAATTCAAATTTTGAATACTCAGCCACATGATATTCCTAGTTCAAGCTTCGTACGGGTAGTACCGACACAGCAGATGAGGTCTAACCCCGTTCAAACTTCATAACCAATCCCACTGTCCTCACAAGAAGACACCTTTACAAATATAACAAACCCGGATTCTACAGATGTTGAGTTGTCATGCCAACCTAGTCCGGTTCATGACTATGTTCCAAATGAAATTTTATTTGAATTATTTCAAAATGCTACCATTAACAACGACTTATTAGACGATGATGAAGAAGAGGAAGAAAAAGACGATGAAGTTGATGAGAGTGTAGAAAATGATGATGAGGACGAAGATGATGATGTAGCAAATTTAAATCCTACGAACAGCAGTTCTAATGAAGTAAGAGCTACTGATAACTATGCCAATGTTAACACTCATGTTACCGAGGAGATGACACAAGGTGCTAGAGTACATCAAGTTCCATAAGAGTCGTCTGGTTCATATCGTGCAATCGATCACAAGCCTTTTGTTGATAAATTTTACCTTGTCACTTCATTAGCACAAACATGGGCTCCCGTCTTTCATTCTACTCTAAATCCAGCATATTGGCCTACTTTTGATGGATCACGACTCGTACCTGATGCTAGTTTGCGACGTTCAAGGAAAGGCAGGCCTAGATTTACGAGAATTCGCAACGATATGGATGTGAGAGATAGGACTAGCAGGGGTACAGGGATGAAATGTTCAAAATGTGGGTTGCAGGGACACAATAAGCGGCGATGTATTAATAGTGGAACTCAAAACATTTAATCGTTGTATGTTTGTAATTGTACTATGTAATTTGGACTTTGTAATTGTACTAATTGTTATGAGTTTAATTTTGAAGAATGAGGTTCAATGTTTAATTTTGAAGAATTGTTATTCTCCATTTCTTATGTATGAGTGTGATTGTTGCGCGATGAGTATTATAAGCAAGTATGAAGATGTTATTTTCATAGTCTACACTTGCTTTTCCAAAAAGCGAGTCTGATAAAGATCTCCTCGCTTTCTGCGAAAGCGAATCTTCAGCCTGTATGTTTTTTACAAGCAGACCCATCAGAAAGCGAGTTTAGTAAAAAACCACTCGGTTTTTCGAATAGCGAGATTGGAGTTAAGTGTTATCCAGAGATCAAGCTGATCTCTGGATTTCACCTAGACTCCATAGTCGCTTTCCGAAAAAGTGTGGAAGTATTAACTAAGACTCGCTTTCTCAGAGTCTGCTTGTTAAAAACATACAAGTTCAGGACTCGTTTTCTGAGAAAGCGAGTCTAGTTAAAACCACCTCGCTTTCTCAGAAAGCGAGTGACAGTAGATTGTTTTCCAGAGGTCAAGCACTTCTCTGGAAAAGTAACTACTCCCCAGTCGCTTTCTGAGAAAACGAGGTGGTTACACCTACACTCGCTTTCTCAGAAAGCGAGTCTTAAGTAGATAGTTTTCCAGAACTGAGGGTCTTCTCTGAAAAACAAACTACTCCACAGTCGCTTTTCGAAAAAGCAATGTGGTTTCACCTAGACTGCCTTTCTGAGAAAGCGTGTTTAGGTGAAACCACCTCGCTTTTTCGAAAAGCGAGTGTGTAGTAGTAAGTTCCAGAGGAGAGCTTCAGCTCTGGAAAACGAACAGCTCAACACTCGCTTTATGAGAAAGCGATGTGTTCACGCGTAGACTCGCTTTCTCAGGGAGAAAGCGGGTCTTGGGTATGTATACATAAAACCACACCAGAACCTCTTCAGGTGGGGCATAAACCCAACTTTTCCTCTTCTTCTTGTGCTGAATCTCTTCTCCAAACTTAACCCAACTTCAACAATGCATACGAACAATTCAAATTCACCATTGTATAACACATACGAACATTTCAAATTCACCAATACATTAATTCCACCTCACACAAATTCAATGTGAACGCAACTGCACCCAAATTCAAAAATTCTAAACATTCCAAAATTTTCCAAACTAAACGCAACTCACACAAATCCAAACTGAACCCAACTTACACAAATCCACCAAATTAAACCATCACACACTCACACACCCCATACCAACATTTCATTCTTCATACATTCCAAATTTACATCGTGAGTACAATATCGAAAAAACATTACATAACATTAACAAATGAATAATACAAACAAGTTCAACAAAATACAAAGAAGCTTCACGGATCATGGGTGAAGAAGGTAGGAGGTCTCCTTTTCCGTTTACCCCGTGGTGGAGTGGCCTGTGTCACACCGGACATGGGAATCGAATCCTTTTCATCTTGTTGTTGTGTCCCCTCAACTTGTATCTCAGCCTCTTCATCTTCATCCTCTTCTTCATGCTCATTTCTAGGAAGACGTGGTGGTTTGCGGGCGACTTTCTTCATACGAGAAGCACGTGCACATAGCATCTAAGGTCGCCCCCTCTCCCACAACATCAGCTTGTGCACGACAAGACGTCAACATCTCGCATGCAAAGTCCTTAACCGCATCTGCGACGTTGCTCCTCAATACAGCAGCACATTTTTTGCCCATACTCCAAGTCTGGATCATCTACAAAACATGAGAAGTTGAAATATTAAATGCAGTGAATGTATATGTATACTAAAACACTATAATAACTTTGATCAATACAATAGAACTTAAACTTACAATTGTACTAAGAGCCGATGCCTTCGGTTGAAACATAGGCAAATTCATCGAATGCTGATTTGCTGGTTCGGCTGTCGGTCGACTAATCGGGACCACCACACCTGCAGGAGTCTGTCCTGTTGGAGATATATATCGTCTCGTCATCCTCCTGTACCAGCCCATGTAATTCTCATGCACCGTTCAGTTAAATGGAGGAATGTTACCAATGATTTCGTCTAACCGGTGTAGATTCCATCTCTCAACATATGTCGAAAAGCTGGCGGCCCAATTATGTCCTGATTGTCGAACCATTCCATTGATTGAATGCATATCGGCATTGAATAGTTTGACAACAAGAATCGTCTGATGTAGACCAAACTGACGTAGCATCACATAATAGAACTCAACTGAACCAAAGTTGATTAATGGTTCTTTGGTCAACCACAGATCACGTTTGTATAAGGAAATAGGCGGTAGTCGAGCAAGATGCGCCTTCGTGTAGGGCATCCACACTACGCAATCATCTGCCAACCTGTCCAACTCATCACGAAAGTAGGTCAGGCACCTGTTGGGGTTGGCAGTCCATGTAAGATTGCCGGACCAGTACACACCGAGTGGAGGTAACATGTGCTGGTCCTCAGGGAGATGGATCCAGTGGGTTGATTGCTTCCGCACTACAGGCCAACCTACATGAATACACTTCCAACTCCACACATGTAGTAATATCATTAGTCCATTCATCTGCATGGAACCAAGACTGCACAAGCACAAACTCCTGTGGAGGGACGATAACACGGCACTACCCCAACTGTACTGACTGACTCGTCCCATATCTGCAATCAATGGGAGGTACATCAAGGGGACAGAGTGTCTGGTGGGATTTAGGAATAACACGCCTCCAAACAGTGTAAGAATGTACGCCCTGCAGTAGCACTGAACCTCCTCATCAGTGGAATCATCATTCAATCGGTCCTTGAATTTGTCCTTCAACTACTTCAACCGAATTTGTTTTCCATTAACTGCTCCGGCCTCCACTTCGACACCGAGGTCACTGCCTGCCATCAACTGGAAGGTTAGTGAGTACAGAGACATCCTGCAGTGTCACTGTCATCTCCCCAACTATCAGGTGAAAGCTGTGTGTTTCAGGCCGCCATCTCTTAAGCAGTGCTGTAAGAAGAGGCCGATCACACTTGACAGAGCTCATCAGTGCAATACCATATAATCCGCAGTCTCTTAGGATCTCCTGAATGTGGGTGCATAGGTAGTGGATGACCTCCCTTAAATGTACATTCCTTCGATTCACCTTTCCACACATCCTTCGAACGGTGCTGCGACTGGAGAGTAAGGAGTATAGGGTCGAGGGGACCTGGACCTCCGAGAGGAATGTAAGATGATGAAAGGGTTGAAGAAGAAGTACCTGCTACATTTGGATTACTTGGGACCTATACAACAACAACAATATTTACATCAAAAGACCGTTATAATATTTAATTGTATGATAATGAAACAAATAGAATATAAACAATTATAAGTTTATATTAGTACGCACGGTACCACGACGACGACCACCACATCCACCGTGAGGAGGTGGGCCAAAAGCTATACGTGGTCCATCGCCACTATGAGGTTTACTACTAGATCCTTCCTCCACATTCCCCATCGTCCTTGCCATTTTTTGTAAAATAAAGTATCCTACAACTAAAAACAATCGTTATTAACTTTACCAAAATATATAACCTACAAATATATAACACATACGAACATACAATCGTTATTAACTATATCGATATTTATCCACATTTTATAACTACTACACCTCCACCGACACTATCCAAAATTTACCCCCATTTTACCCCCAAATTTTACCCTCATTTATCCACATTTCGACACTATCCAAAATTTACCCCCAATTTTATCAAGCAATTTCTAACTACATATATCTACATATATATACAACATTAAAAAATATAGAGTTTGATAAATATACCATAAGCTTTAGCCCAAATTCGAACCACTACACCTCCACCGCAAGCTTCACCCCCAAATTTGAAGAACTACACTGCAATTATCCCCAAAATCGAAGCAACCCCAAAAATCAAAGTGGCCAATTGAACGGAGATGAGATATTGAAGTATTTCGTGAATGATTCGACGAAATTTGATGCGTTAATGGCTGAAATCAGAGAACCAATATCTTGGGTTAGGGTTTTGTGACGAAGAGGAGAAGGAAAAAGAGAAGAATGAGATTTGTTTTCGAGGTTGGGGGTTTAAGACCTAAATGACACTCGCTTTTTCAAAAAGCGAGTTTGGGTTAAATCTCCTCGCTTTTTGAGAAAGCGAGTCTTGGTATGTGCAAATCCTAAACCTAAGACTCGCTTTCTGAAAAAGCGAGGAGGATTTATCCAAACTCACTTTTTAAAAAAACGAGTAGGGCATTTTGGGAATTAAAAAAAAGTAGGCCAGTTTGGGAAAAACTTTCAAAACGTGGGACAGTTTGGGAAAAAATTCGTTGAAGTGCTACAAAATTGTATGACTGAATTTCATTTTTTTTAATAATGACATGATGGATGAGCAAATGAATTTCAAATGAATTGATTTTATATATTTAGACTAATTTAGATTTGTAAATCAATGTGAATGGTTTAGATCGTCAATATGAATGCCCGAAGGCTGAGTACACACGCCGTGTGCACCACCCACAGCGAATATATATATATATATATATATATATATATATATATATATATATTGCAAAATAGGATTTTGCGAACTTAATTTTAAGATAAAGTTGATGTATTTGTTCAAAAATCAGAGAAAGGTTGTGGTATGGTAATTTCCTTGTACTTGAGTCATTAGCTTATCTATTAATATAATTACAATAATTTGTGCAGCATGCATATTTGTTAATTTTTCAGATTGACATATAAATTCAAATTTTGTGCAGATTATATAAAGCAAACCTGTATGTGGGGAGACATACCTGTCAAAATGTTGGCGGTACGCCTTCCAAAGTTTCTTAGACCATCTCCAACCACGCTAGCTATCTCTCAATTTTAGCCAAAATAGCTAGTTTAGAGATAAAAATCTGCTCCAACGGGACTCGCCAAAGCACTCGCCAAAATAGAAATATCACATTCACTCGCCAGATCTGGCGAGTTTGTATTGCTCGCTAAAGCACTCGCCAAACTCAAAAAAAAAAAAATCACGGAGGAAAAAATTCGCGATCTGGATTTCCATATTTATTTCGCGATCACGGAGGAAAAAATTCGCGATCTGGATTTCCATATTTATTTCGCGATCACGGAGGAAAAAGTTTCCATATAACGGAGGAATAAATTCGAGATCTGGATTTCCATATTTATTTCGCGATCACGGAGGAAAAAATTCGCGATCTGGATTTCCATATTTCCATATTTATTTCGCGATCTGGATTTCTATATTTATTTCCATATTTATCTGGATTTCCATATTTATTTTCATATTTATTTCCATATTTTGTTTGGGTTTGGTATTTTTTGGGCTTTAAAATATCTATAATTATCTAAAATAGCTAGTATGGATGGAGTGGAAATTTTTTAGGATAGCCAAATTATCCAATTGCTCTTCATTGTGACTATTCTAACCAGTTAAAATAGCTAGCATGGTTGGAGATGCTCTTAAGAGCAAATCCACCAGTTTACATGAAAATTAACACCGTTAAGAGGGTTGTAACTGAAAATAAATTATAAGGATGTGAACTGCTTAAGCTCAAATGCAAACGGGCTTTATAGAATAAGGTCAAAACCCAAGATATTAGTGAAATGTTATGTAGCCTTCATTTTTAGATGCATTTCTATTCTATTTTTTTTGGAATGAGATGCATTTCTATATTGATTGATAATATGTTAATATCAGGCCAAATTTGTATTTTTTTGAGAAAAGCCCAACTATGTAGACAATATATTCTCTTGGGGTCCATAGGCCTAAAGAAGAGGCCCAATACTGAACCGAGGAGCCTAAGGGACTGTTCTTTTTTTTGCCTCTTATAAGAGGTGACCTCTTATAAGAGATTTACAATAAGAGCCTCTTATAAGAGCCGCTTTTTGAGGTGTTCTTTTATCTAAAAATAACCTCTTATAAGTACCTCTTATAAGAGTTTTTTGTTCTTTTTTCACCTCTTACAAGAGCCTTTTTTTTACTTTTAGACATTTTTGCCCTTACTATATAATTTCTCTATCTATATAACCCGATGAAATGTTATCTTTTTAACAGGCATGGCAGGGATGTCAATTTTTTTTGTTAGGCATGGCAGGGATGAAATGTTGTTTAAATGATAAACTTTTGATTTGGTGATATCATCAGTTTTGATTCTTCTTGTTAAAACTTGATTAAAAGATTTGATTTAAATATTTGTGCCATGTATCCATCAAGTGTATCTTTTCCTCTGTGTATGCCACATTTGCATCGGCACTAGTCACCATCTCTCTTGGGGAACGCCGCTGTGTCTCAAAAGCTCCTAATAAGAAACACATCCCTCTGACTGTAGCTGCTAAATTGCCAATGAAGAAGTAGAAACAGCAAATAATAGAAGATGTGAGTATTGCCAGAAAATGTTTATAGCGAAAAAGCTGCATGCATCATGCAGATGCATCTGAGCAAAGGAGTAGTAAGTGATATGCAGCGAGAAGTGTTTCATCAAACAATTTTAGTGTGCACATATCGACCAAAACAAGAGTTAACAAACATATCTGAGCTGATATCTTAATAGGCAACAACAGAAAAGGATATTGCTAATTATAATGATCATTTAAAGTGTACAAAACCACCACATATTCAACGAAAATATGACAATGACGAGAATTTAATGACACAAAGAAGAAACAAATTAAATACACTGTGAAATGAACAACAAATTAATTTAGGGGTAGTGTAGTCATTTTAAGTTATAGAAGACTTTTAAGATTTTGAAAGAGGCTAGTAGAAGCCATTTTGGTTTAGAAGCAATTTTGGGAGAAATCTCTTATAAGAGGTAAAAAAAGAACACCCAAAAAGCTCTTGTACGAGGGGGACCACCTCTTACAAGAGGTAAATCACTTATAAGAGGAGAAAAAGAACACTACCTAAGTTTATCAACAGAGAAAAAAAAAAAATTACAATACCATCTATCTAATTAAAGATTTTTATGTACAGGTCACTTACAAATTTTAAAATTGTAGATTTCCCTACAAACACTATTTGCATATAAAGCACTTGTATGTGGTTTGTTCAAAAAAGTCACTCTGTTAGTTTCTCCAATTTTAACTATGGTTAGCTCTATATTCTCCTGTTAATAAATTATTAATATATATCTTTGATAATATAAAAAAAACATAAACTATAAAAGTAACAGAAATATATGGGAATGAAGAGGTGTGATTTGAGGCAGAAGATGCAACAGCTTTGGTGGTGTGAATATGGGGCGAATATATAGAAGAAAGTAAAAAAAAAACCATGGGAGTTACTAACAAAGGAGGATGACTATCAAAGTATTAACAGTCAAATAATTAGGTGTTAAAAGAAAGAGAAATAATCCACTTGTTTAGATACTTGATAACAATCAAGACCTTTTTTTTAAAAATGAACTATGAACTAGTTTGTTAGTGTAAATACAAAAGTAATTTACAGAGAAATAATTCACAATTTAGAAATTTGGTAGTGACCTCTGTGAAAAAAAATAGTTTAACTAAACATCTTCGGACTTTAACTAGAACCACTTATTAAAACAAAGTTTAGCTAATTATAATTTTAAGTTTTGTGTAGACATCAACTAAATGCAACTCTACAAAATAACTTTATATTTAATAAATTAAAGTTTCAACTTGAGATTTGGGCACGGGCGTACCCCATCAACAACAAATAATGGCGTCCACTCTGCCACTTTAAGAAGATGGTAAAGCTACTTTAAGGAGATGGTAAGCTAGCGCATTCTTAAAATGCAATGAGAACCACTAGCTTAGGCTTGAACATTTTTATCACCCAAATACCCCGTCCAAGTAAGTATGGAACTCGGTAAGATCACCCCAGATTTTATAGTCTTCTCGACCTCATCACTTCTCTCATCTAGCCGATGTGGGACTAACTTTTAGTCCTCTAATTCTATTTCCACATCTTTGAAACCATACCCTTCTATAGGAACCAAGATATAATTTGTTTTTTGTTTTATTGTTTTGAACAAGGCCATATCCACTCTGCCACTCTGATTTTTGTTCCCGTCATCCTAGTTTGAGGATTAATGGAAATACCTTGGATAGTACAACAATCTGTTCTATGTACAATAATGTGTTGAACTACTTCAACAAGTCTACATGTGAGATATCCATCATCTGATGTTCATACAACGATATCCACGACTCCTTTTCGAGCTCATGAATCAAGGTACTTTTTCTTGCATTGTATCGTTTGATCTACGTACTAGAATTGATAACATTCGAGATTATGCAGGATTATACACGAAATTTTCTATTTTGTCTCTCTCTTTAACCCTATGTCTTTTATACCTAGGAGGTCTTTGTCCACTAGCAGGTTTTTTAGGAAAACTCCATATATTCTGGTGTGTCAGACCCTTTACTTTGAATTACTATTTATTAAGAAAGGTTCTTTCCCATTGTTTCCCCGACCTGGTTAAGTAGTGGCCAGGCCATTCCTTTTTTTTTTTTGATGAATCATTCATTGATCAAACGGTCTAATCATTTTTGATTTGATATCAAATCAAAAATGCTTGTTATTGAAGCAACAATAACTACAATTTCCATCCTCATTCCTATGATAGAAGTATGCCTTTTTTAGTATATTATTAATACTATATCTATATCTATATCTATATCTATATCTATATCTATTAATACTATAATCTATATATTATTGTCTATATATTCAATTCTATAAGGTTTAAATCTCCGACATCTTGCTCACTAGCTAAGAAGCTTATCATTAGACCAATTGCAACATATAATTTGTTGGTCTATGCACAAAACCATTGGATTGTCCAGAATCCAATGGTAATAGATATAGGTTTTAAATAAACCATCAGCTATTTAATCATACTGTATCTTAATTTCTTAAAACCTTTCCCTTCTTCCTCTAATTTTTAATAGCATTCCCCTATACCTGTACATATTTATAGATTAGTTCTCAACCCTCAAAGTTATGAATTAAACAATGAGATCATGTTCATCTTATTCCGTTGGCAAAAAGGCCGGTCATCCCCACGGTCCAAGCCTCCATCGGGAAACCCGACTCACCACAAACAAAGCAGGTAAATATCACGTCCACCTGGTTCATAAGCCGAACTGGCCCAACCCTCTGTGTAGGAATCAAGAACATGCTTAATATTCCCACATATGGTTCTTCTTGGGATTTCTCAGCAGCCAAGTTACAATCCAAGCCCCAAACCTACCACTGATTTATACGTTGCAATCGTCTTGACAAAGGAGCTTATTCTCTTATATTGGCGAAATACGCTAGAGTTTTAGTGATATTGGGTCCAGTTCAATTGTGATGGTTATGATTAGTAGGATTGTGCAAGTGGTTACCGTGTATTTGTTTGAGAAAGGCTCTGTTTTACAATGAAGCTGAGGAGCATGATTTTTTCATTAGGTTTGGATGGCAGAGGAACGAGAGAATATTATGGATTTCTACCACCAAGATTATTAACTGATTGTCCAGTATATATGTCACGCCCCGCTTCCCAAAATACGGGAATACGGGCACATGACTAAGGCTCAGCGAATGATGCGAATACACCATTCATAAGTTGTACATGCAACTCAATAACAAGATAACAAAATAAACCACGCAGGCATATAAAATCACAATATGATAATGAAAGTTCATGACATAGTCCATAACATAACCAACAACTGAGAAATACAATAGTTACGGGTCAAACAAGTCCGGATTACAAAAGGAGTAACATGAATAAAATACGAACTAAAGCAACATGAAAAAATAAACAAAACTAAAACATTTGATCAGCAACACCTTCTGGTAACTCTCCATTCGGGCCTGCAAATACATTATTATAAAAAAAAGGGAAAAAACAAAAAGACGCCCGTTAATACAAGTCACGGGCCGCAAGTGGTACAAGCTAAGGGAACAAGTATAAAAACAAAACAAAAGCAGGAAAAGAGAGCAAGGAATCAAGAATTATGAAATAGGAGAAATGCAATATGTAAATATGATTATGAACAAGACATTATGGAACAAGTAGCATGTAAACAAGTAAGTGAGTAAACAAATATCAAGTCAACATGAATATGTAATATGGTAATTGGATCATGCAAGTGCACGTGTTAATCTTAAGTCTAATATTTGATTCTATCTAGGTAGCACTTCATGCATCCATACTTTTACTACATAGTTGCTACAAACAATCAGTTACGCTTAGGCCTAGTGGTGGAGTTTATAGGGCGGTGTACTCGAAAAAAACATGTCAATTGTATCTTGTTCGAGATACGTGCAAACTTGTAATGTGGAACATGTAGAGTGTAAACTTGTAGCATGAAACATGTAAACTTGTAATCAGGTAATGGATTCTAGAGGTGGCCCCCGTAGATTCTAAAGGTGGCCCCCGTCAACCCCTGACGTGGCACTTAGTTCTACGTGGCACTTAGTTCCATATATCTTGTAATCATGGGAAACATGGGTCCCCTTTCGAGTACACTTACCTACATTGTCCAATACTATGGTCCTTTCCTTAAACCCTGGCTTGTTACTTTTATTAATTTTAATCAACAATAACGAGATATCATGTTTAAACTACTAACACGGGTAAGACGATCATGCACATAATCATATATAGTCCTAAGAGTACATATGTGTGTATTAATCGTGCTCATCACATGCATATGGCAACAAAGTATCCACGGTCATATGTGAATACGGGATCGACAGATTAGGTATAGAAACAGATTTCAATTCGACTTATGAATGCGAATTAAAATCAAGGAATATACTTGCGGTATTTATGCAAAGAAGCTTGTACTAGAACAAACGAATTTGTACAACAAATACTTGCCTGATTTGACAACGATTGATATGAATACCAGAATAACGGGATCAGAATCCCGGACAGCGATGCACGTGCAAGATACGTGGCAGCAACTCCAAAATAGCAATCAAATAATTCAACAGCAACAAATAATCCAATCCCTTCTCCAAAACAGCAAACACACAAATCTCAATCCACTCCACAACACCAAACTCCAATAAACCAGTTGTAACAGCCTAGATTTGATTTATAAGATTGTTTGATTTTACGTGTTGTGCACGTATGATTTTGTTTGTAAAATTTCTCGTATATAGTAATTGTTCTCTTTATTTTTCTAAAATTATTCTCTTTAAAACTCTAATTTAAATCTAGGCCTAATTGTCTTTTTTAAGCCCACTATATTTATTAATTATTTAATTAATTTTGAGCCCATGGTTAGTTTGGCCCATTAGTGAGCCCATTTACTTTAATTCTCTTTTGAAATGATCTAACTTGTAGTATAGACTCATTTCATGGACAATTAAATTTATCACATGGACAATTAAATTTATCACATGAACAAATTTGTAAATAGGGGGCACTAGGTGGCACGTGCATGCAATGGAGGTGTGCATTGCACACCATTTCCCCTTGGCCGGATTGTGATGGAGAGAGTGGGAGAGATGGGGGTTGGTTACTCTCATCATGGGTAGTTTATATAACTCCATATTTCATCTAAGCCCTTAATCTCTAACCATTGGATTGGATCTAATCCTGGCCCTCCATTCACCCTAAGAATTTGTATAAATACCCCCCCCCCCCTTCATTAACTCTCATTACACCTAAAAGAAAAGAATAGAAAGAGAGAAAAAAAAAAATCAAGTTGTGAGACAAAAAAATTGAGGAGTTTTTGTGAGTTGAAAAGAGAAAGAGTTGTGTGGGTGCTTCACCTAGGAGAGGAGGCCGCATCTCAAGGACCAAGAAGGGTGTGCTCGGGTTCCAACATTTCAACAAGGAGAGGCACAACTTGGTGGTTGATCTAGGAGGAGAAGGCTTTGTTCATTTGTTGTAGGAGATTCTTTAGGAGTTCTTTCATTTTCTTTCCAAATAAGGTGGGCGTTTTTCATGCTTCTAATCTAATTACCATGCTAGGAATGAATTGCTACTAAGACAAAACTAAGTGATTTGGATTTATGGTTGTTTTTGAGATGAAATGATAAAATAGAGAATGATTGATAAATGATTGCTAAATTCAGAATCAAAGTGTTAGAAATTATCACCTTACCATGCTATATGTTTCTGAGTTATGCTTTATGGAGATTTTGTGCTTGTGAGACAAATAATTAATTAAATGCATCATGGATAATTGTTTGTTTGAATTTAAGTTATACTAATGTAGAAAAATTAGAATTGGTATCCTAAAAATGTTGTAGGTTGATTAATGAGTAAAAAAATAAAGAAATAAGTTGTCTTGTGAAAAATCTAATTCTTGAATTATGTAAAAATATAGATCGTTCTCAATGTCGAACTATGGACATAGAACATGAAATAAGACCAAAAATACATTTTTATAAGGCAAATAATGGTTTAAAAATTACTGGTTTACTGCAATTTCATATAGATTAAAATCTGAAAATTTTGAGTTCAAAAGAGAAGAAAAAGAAATAAAATCGTTTTGAGAAGTGGTAAAATTAGAAATGAACAGATAACTGAGTTATAAACGACCAAACTCAAATTGTGACAATCTTGCCACTTAGACCATTCTGTCGGAAGGTGTTTCAGTCGCTACAGTGCGGGGGTGGGCTGTCTATGGTCTCGGGTTCGATTCCGAGTAGGAACTTTAGTTTTTTTATTTTTTTGAAAAAAAATTCCGAACGCCAAAATTAATACACATAGGTTAAAACCCAGTACTTGACGCCTTTGTGGCTTGGCGCAGTGGTCTTGGGCGTTGCCCTTTGGGCCGCTGGTTGTAGGTTCAAATCCGGGTGTGGGCTTTGGTTTATAAAGTGGTTATTTTTTTAGGAATAATTAATATTTTGAGTTTTAAAGTTAATTTAAAATTTAGAAAAAAATATGGAAAAATTCCTATAATTATTTAGACTTTATGAAATAAATTTTTCTATAACTTTTGATGAAATGTGATTGAAAATTTGGGACTATTTTCAAGAAATGACTTGTTTAATTTTGAGAACGAAAATAAATAAGTTGTTTGAAGAAATTCGAAATGAGACTTGGAAATGAGAAATTGTGACTTGTGAAATAAAAGTATGGATTGATGGAATTAGTATGGTTTTTAAAATAAGATTAAGAGAATTATGTGGAGATCACAAAATGTTGAATGTGACTGGTTGGGAAAATTGAATTCATTTGGTTATGCATGATAGTGTACATGAAATTAAAAGTGAATGTTCGATAAGTTACGAAAGATATTACGAATACGAATGCATGAATTCTATGAACATGAAATGAGAATTTTGTTAATCATGAAAAAGAACTTATGAGTATGAAAGAACTCAATGTTGTGATTATGAGTTGAAATTAAGAACTAGGGGGTAGCTAAGCCTCATACCGGCAATAAAAGAAATATTGATATGATATTTGAGGTGAAAGACCAGGTTTGGGTCAAATGCATTGATTGATGGCTAAGACCGGTATAGAGGAAAGAGTTAACCCTAGAAATTGATTTTTGTTCATGATTCATACAATTAAGGACCAAACAATAGAGAAAACGTGATGAAAGTAAGAGAAAAATACAAGTATGAGGGCCTCGAGTCTACGGTGTGAGAGTGGTTCATAGGTTGCCTACTTAATGAGTCAAATCTTGACATGAACACTACTCCAGAATTATCGGGATCGTGGCGACGCTTGTGGGATGTTTGATTGACTACGAGTGGTGCCATGATTCATGGCGGAGTCTGAATTGACCATAGGCTCTGCATGATGCGTAATGTCACGACGTGGGATTCCCCTCCAGGTTGTCTGGACATGGGCTCGTAACTCATAGGACATCTAGGATACTTACCGTAGTTACAGTAGTAGATTAAGTCATGGCGAGATATTGAACCCTACAAGTTGAAGAACGATTAAGGGCTTGCCCTCGGACCTATGTAGTATGGGATGGATAGAATCCGAACAAGTGCACATTAGTGTCATCTAATAATAATAATAAATTGCATTAAGGACTAGGCACACAATCACAACATGACATCAATAGGATAGTCCCTTTAGCTTTGTTTGTGAACAAGTTTGTGGTTTGTTAAGCTTTGAGAATTGTTATACTGTTTCGGCATAGAGATGATGGTCGTGTATAATATCTCGTCAGTTGAATGAACTGACGTGCCCACAGTCTTTATGCAGGATAAAGGAATTGGCAAAGATTAAAGTATGCAAGCAGCTTAAAGAATGTTTCAAGTGTTGTACATTTATTTATATAAGTATTGTAAATTGCTTCTGCTGTTTAAGTTTTAATGTAAATGTAACTCTGATGTAAAGAAAATTTTAAATTAACTTGTAAAATTATACGAAGAGAAGTGTAAAGATCCTGTGGGACTCGAATTCAGTTGTATTTGAAATTCGGGGTGTTACACCAGTCCTTCTCCAAAACAGCAAAATACAGAAACAAACACCCACTTCACAAAATAGCAAGTCTACTTCTCCACAACAACAAACATCAATACAACCAATCCAATAAGATCCCTCTTCCAACAAACACCAAACTCAACAACACCTAGACAGCCAAATCAACAATCTCCAATACAAAAGCAAGCACCCAAAATGCACCCTGTGTTTCTTCTTCTTCTTCCAAATTACAACAGAGAGAGGGAGAGAGAGAGAGCGTGGGAGAATATCCAGCAGCGAGCGAATGTATGGTTGACGGCTGCAGCGAGGCGAGGCAGCTGATCGCTGGCGTCGGGAAGCGACGCCGCGACGAGGGACAACGGCGAACGGTGGAGGGGTGCAGAGCGCACGGTGCGGTGGTGGAAGGAGCTGCCGTAGGTGGCTGCGGGGAAGCGACAGGAGCACATGGGAGGTTCAGGGCGGCGCATCGGCACTGAGGTGGTGGTGCGACCAGGCGGAGGCCAGAGGGAGACGAGGGGTCGCGATGGCTGTGGAGCTCGAGGGAGGGCAATGGAGATGGGTTAGGAGGTGGTCACGGAGAGAGGGAGAACGGGAGAGGGGATAGCCAGAGAAGACGGGATGGTTGGTCGACGGGGGTCTCGAAGCGGAGACGAGGAGCAGGACGGCGGGGTGTCGCGCGAGGGCTAGGGAGGAGCGGCAATGGCGGAGGGGGAGAGGTCGAAGGTGAGGAGGTGAGGGGTGAAGGTTTTTGGGTTCTCTGTTCTTGGTTTTGAAACAGGGGAGGGGAAAAATGGAGGAAAGAGGAGGAGACGGGGAGAGAAAGTACGAGGTGGGATTTATGATATTAAAATAATAATGATATATAGTAATAAAGAGGTGAGAGATTATAGGGAGGAGGGGGTTACGGGAATCAATCAATAGGCTTATTATTGGGGGTTACGTGATTTAGGAGAGATTCTTGGGATTGATTGTTAGAGTAGAATTGATCTGGTTAACACACAAATAGGAGGGGAATTGGGTTATGGGTATTGGGTTTAGAGTAAGCTAGAATCGAATAAGAGACAGATACGGGTTTGGGTTAAAATCCAATTGGAGATGGGCTAAATTTTGGGTTTCAAATTAAATAGTTAATAATACAATGTAGATCAAATCAATGGGCTTTAATTTAAATAATTAGGTAATATAATATAGATCAAAACTGGGCTTTAACAAAAATAATAATAATAACATAATAATGAAAACACGAAAATTAATAATAATGGTAGTAACAATAATAGTACTAATAATAATAATAATAATAGTAATAATAATAATACTCACAATAATAATAATAATAATAGAAAAATAATAAAATGATGGCAATAAGGTTATAAAAAAATATAGGATTTTGAGTTAAAAAATTTATTAAAGTAAATCCGAATATTTTTTATTTGGCTAAAATATAAATAGTCGATCAATTATAAAATAGAAAGTAAAGTAAAATATATCCTTTATTCGAAATAACCATAATTCCCGATTAGAAATATTTTAAATAGAAAATTTAAAATGAATTTAACACAACTAAATTCATAAATAATTCGAAATACAAAAAATTATTCAGAAATTATATATTTAGGGGAACGGGGGTTACAATATACATCACAACTTGAGACCATTAGCCTCGATAAATTATACATATTGTTGCATAACCGAAAAAAAGACATAATTGATATATACTTGGCACCAGCAACTTAGGTCTTATATTCATCTCTGCTCCTTCACTACTATCACATTAATAAAAATACAGTGAGGAATGTAATCCCTCTTTCAAGTATATTTCCAGTAACCAAGTCGACAAGCAATTACAAACTTTTACCTCCTCTTCGGGGTGTTTGTAGCATTGGTACAATAAATAATACTACCTGGCCATAGTTAAAAATGTCCCAGACTTGGGAAATGAACACCTACAATAGCTTTTGTATACAGCTAACATTCAGATAAGTGAAGTAGACTGGGCAGCATATCTCAAGATCATGTTAGATACACTAAAAAGATAGTTCTTATCAATAATAATTATCCTCAACAATACCAGGGCCAGACCCCAAGTTCCCGAGGGACTGAGACGAACTTCTGAAATAGGGTTCTCCATACATTTTTTTTAAAAAAACCATGTATACAAAAAATATTTGCACATTTTTCAAGGCAAAATATGTAAAATATATATCATCGAATAACAAGTTTACTCATAAGCATCAATCAGATATACAAAATTGAGTGAAAATCATCAATCAATATGCATCCACATAAGCATCCACATGAGAAGCATACAAGAACATGCATAAAACTATTCACATATGCAAAACATATAATTGAGCCTCAACAATTGTAAATGGATAATCATATATGTTGTGAATTGTGAATTGTGAATTGAGGCTCAAAACATATAATCAAATATGTAAAATATGTCAATGGAAAGCTCTGATTTTACCTCATTTAATGCATGAAGCTGCCTCAACAATTCTCCTCCACCTCTGTATAGATGAAATGAAAATTATGAAACAGAAACACAGGAATAACACTTAAGTGAAAATGAAATGTTCATATTCATAAGACAAAACATTTCGTGCAACAAATTTATGAAATGAAAATGAAATAGAAACATAGCACTTAAGTGAAATGAAACAAAAACATAAGAGCGACAGATTCATAAAATTATGAAATGAAAAAGAAATAACACTTAAGCGAAGAGATGAAATATAAGAGAAATAAGAACATTAAGGAGTTATACCTGCATCAGTCATCATCTCAACGCATGACTTCTTCTCACATTCGGTGCAACAAACTCACTAATTAAATGTTCATAATCAAGCTTTCTTACCATCGCCTTCTCAATACATAGTAGACCTAATTCATTCAATCTCGCTTGAGACAAGGTTGATCGAATATAAGACTTGACAATTTTCAACTTTAAAAAACTTCTTTCTGCAGAAGCAATAGTTACTGGTCGTTGATTTTTAACTGCGGAATAACTCATCAACGAGATGCAAGAACGATAAAATTAAAAGAAAAAGAACAAAGAACAACCAAAATCAACACACAAAAATAAACGATATTTTTTCGAGGTTCACTCAATGTAATGACTACTTCTCCGTGCAGAGGCACTCCAGCGATTTCCACTAGAAATATGAAGAACAAGTTTACAAATCTCTCAAGAACCCACCACCAAGGTATAGGGTTTCTCTTTCTCTCTCTATTCTCTCTCTCTCTCTCTCTCTCTCCCTCTAACGGCTGATAGATCTTTCTTTTCTTTTCACCTTACCTAAAATCGTACACAATACAATATATATAGGTTTTCACAACTTGTAATCTCAACCGCTCATCAATCAGCACCGCGATGGTTGACCGCAACTCATAGACAGTCAACCGGTTCATGCCTCCGACTGTACAAGATCTAACAGAGAGTGGGTCGGTCGACTGCACGGTCGACCATTCATTCCTTCAAGTGTACAGGGTTGCAACAGAGAGCGAGACTGTCGACTGCGCGGTCGACTGTATTGTTGTCTGTACGTGTGCGGTCGATTGTACAAGTGCGGTCAACTGCAACTTGCCTGCAGCTATTGGCTGCTCTAAATTGCTTGCTCCATATTCGACTCTCCTTCTCGTCTGTCTTCTTTAACCCATTATCGTGTATTTGGATCCACAAACCCCAATAATCTCCCACTTTGAGATATATACACGAAGTCTCTAACCTGTACTTCATTCTTCCATTGGCCTAGTCTAGGCATGTGCCTCTGCGAGTCTCCTCATCAATTAACCTAGAGTCAATCCAATAGCAGTATAGCAGAATTGATGTTTCCTGCTATCTACTACCTTTGTGAGCATGTCCGTCGGATTCTTAGTGCCCAGAATCTTAGATAACTTCAACCATTTCTTCTCAACTGCCATTCTAATAAAATGATACCTCATTTGAATGTGCCAAGTCCTAGAATGATATACCGAGTTTCTCGCCAAGAAAACTGCACTTTGACTGTCACACCATAGCTCACTTATAGGTTGCTCTCTGCCCAATTATTTCATAAGCTCCGAAATCCATAACATGTCTTTCGTTGCTTCTATAAATGCCATATACTCTGACTCCGTGGTTGACTGTGCTATAACCTTTTGTAACTACGAAGCCCAACTTACAGTTGTTCCTCAAACTGTAAATACATATCCTGTAGTACTTCTGCAACCGTCACGATCACCCAAAATATTTGCATTCACATAACCATGTATATGCAAGGAATCTCTCCCAAAACAAAGAGAAAAATTTGAAGTACCTTCTAGATATCTAAGAATCCACTTTACTGCATCTCAATGCTGTTTACCTAGATTCTTCATGTAACGGCTAACAACTCCCACTACTTGTGCAATGTCTGGTCTTATAGACATTATCGCATACAACAAACTCCCAACGACTGAGACATAAGAAATAGCAGCCATCTCTGCCTCCGTTTTATGATACAAGTCCATCGATAGCTTAAAATGAGTAGCTAATGGACAAGTTACTAGCCTCGCACCATCCATATTGAATCTCTTCAACACCTTCTTCACATAGTCCGTTTGAGATAACCAAAGCTTCTTGCTTTTTCTGTCTCTACTAATCTTCATGCCGAGGATTTGCTTTACTTCACCCAAGTCCTTCATAGAAAACTTCCGAAGCTAGCATCTTCTTCACTTCCTTGATCTCTCCATACATGAACCTACTAACTTGTCGTCCACATACACTGCCAAGGTAACTATATCTTTATCCTCATATCTACGAACATACACACAATGATCTGTTTCACATCTATCGAAACCTTTTCATCTCATAATGCAATTAAACTTCAAGTACCATTGTCGTGGTACTTGTTTTAGCCCATAAAGACTCTTCTTTAGTCGGCACACTCATGTCTTCTTTCCCATTAGCTTCAAAACCTATGGTTGTTTCATGTACAGCTCTTCTTCGACATCACCATGAAAAAATATTGTTTTCACATCCAACTGCTCTAAGTGTAAGTTTTCAACTACCATAATACTAAGCAGAATCCTGATTGAAACCATCTTCACAACCGATGCAAAGATCTCACTGTAATCAACACATTCTCTTGGAGAGAATCCTTTTACAACAAGTCTCCCCTTGTACCTCTTACTTCCATCTGCATCATCCTTGACTCTAAAAATCTATTTGTTCATAAGAGCATGTTTCCCTTGCAGGTAATTTGGTCATATCCCAAGTTTTGTTTTGTTTTGTTCCAAGGTGTTCATCTCATACCTCATGGATAACTCCCACTGAATTTGAGCCTCATCCTTCAAAGCCTCTTCATGAGTCTCTGGCTCTCTTGAATCCGTGTACAGAATATGCTTGTGACAATACTAGCTGATGGATCACATATCTTAGTTGGCCTTCTCTTTCGTGTTGATTTCTTCAATGTGGGTACCAATTCACTGAACGATTCAGGTTTCCCAAACTACTCTATTTGTAATAGTTCGTCTTGGATAACCTGCTCATTCCCAATAGGCTCACCATGAGCCTCATGTACTGCTTGTGGTACTTGTACCTGATGTTGCACTATAGGGCCCCCACCACTTGGTCCACCTTCATAATCTGAATCTGAATCAGAGTCTGAACCACAATCTGACTCTGAACTAGTTGTATTGTCTTGTTCTGTGTGTCTGTCCTTATACAAGACCTCTTCATTGAATGCTACATTCCTGCTGCGAATGACCTTGTTATCCAAAAAGTCACAAAGTCTGTAACCTAACTAATCGCCAACGTAGGCAATGAATACACACTTTCTAGATTTAGAATCTAGTTTCTTCCTTTCTTCTCTGTGAATTAGTGAATATGCAATACAACAAAAAACTTTCAAATGCAAATAATTGACAGTTTTACCTGACCATAGTTCTTGCAGAATGGCCCCATCAAGGGCATTAGATGCGCAACGGTTAATCAAGTACACTGTTGTTGTTACCCCTGTTTCCTGTATTTGTATTTTCTGCTATATTTAATTTCCCTGTACTCTTTTATCAATCCAAGATCTGTATTTTTGTTCCAGTTCTAATAAAAATCATTTCTTTTGTTTCGACTCAATTTTGTGCCAATAGTTATTTCAATTGCATCGTTCTTATCAGCTCTGATTTGCTATTCTTCATGGAGAGTTGACTGTTTCACCTCATCTAATTCTTTTCCCCTAATTATAATGAATTTTGACTCAATCTCCTTTTAGATCCTACTCAAACCCACTATCCCAAAGCTATCCCGAAACCCAAAACCCTACTATATAAAACCTAACCTAATTAACCCTAACCCTAAACCTATACTGTTTAACCCCCTATCAGCCGCAACCCCTACCCCTTCTCCTCTTCACCTCCCGATCTCCCTGTGCCCTCGTCACCCACCTTCGACTCCACCCTTCCGCCTTCCCCGCTCGTCTTCAACCTCTCAACCACCACAACTCATCTCCTCATCTTCTACCCCTGTCTCCTTTGCCCCACCGTCTTCCCATGGTCGAGCCCCGTCGTCGCTCCATTCTTCGAAGCTCCGCTGACGCCAGCCTGTCGCGCCTCTATGACACAATGCCAGCAGCCGCCATTGCCCTCGCCGACGTCCACCTCCCGTCGCCTGCCACCCACGACAGCCAGAACCCCAAGCTCCCGCCATTGCCCTGCTTTTCTCACCAAGCCACGCCACTCCGCCGCCACCACCCGTTGCTGCCTTCGTTCGAACACCACCGCCGTCTTCCTGCGTTGAGCTTCCCTCGACGTCGCTGACGCCTGCCGCCGCCAAAGCCGCCGGAGACATTCTCCCTCTCTCTGTCGCTATGAAGAAGAGGGAGGGAAGAAGAAGGAGTTGATTGATTTAATCTGGGCCACACGATCTCATTAAGCTCGTGACCTGATCTGATCAGATCATCACCATCAGCATCAGCCAGATATGATCTCAACCGTCGATTCTTCTTCGATCTTGATCGTCATCAAGAACCGTGTCAGGATCTGTTCTCGTTATTCCTCTGTCGGATTCTTCGTCTACACCCCAAGACAAGTATCTTCTTGTACATTTCGTTTTCTAGTACAAGCTTTTTCTTGAAAATACTGCTAAGTAGATTGTAAATGTGACTCCTCTTTGTTTATCGTTGATAATCTCATGTTTTGCCTTATCTATCACATGATCTAAGAGTCACAACCCTTCGTTGATATACCTGTTCACAACTAGTATAATTATGATACATTTCATGCAAAAAGTGTCTTATTTAGTTTCTGTCTTGTCTTGGCTTGCTGTTTCGACCCCAATAACACTAGAATCTGAACTTGAGTCCTGAATATGAACAGTATCCCTGTATGTCTAGTTTACCACCCTTTCGATGGAATTGAATTTCGAGTTACAGTTTAGGAGATATCGCAGTTTTACTGCTGCTGTGTATGTAATCGCAGATTCATAAAAACTGCTGCACCACTTTGGTTTATAATTATTTTAACTATACTACCAGTAAGTAAATGACTTAAAATTTTGCAGGATGATACTGAAAACCCTAGAGAACATTCTCTAATTTTCTTAGAATTAATTAATGAAGTTTCAAACCTATTTCATATGTATAAACTCAGTTTTACAAGTTCTGGCTGAACACAAATCCTGTGTAGTTTACTATTTTGACACCTGATTCTATAACTTTGATGTGTCTTAATTATATGCATTGAAATCGGGCAGGAGTCTAGTTTTTAGTCCTTCTGACAGATCCATATTTGTTATCTTATAGCAACGGGAATCGCAGTTTTGGTGCAGCAACGTCATACTGTCCAGAATTGCAATTCTAGTAGTTCTTGATAATTTTAAAATGTGTTGACCCTCGAATATACCTTTTAATTATCTTAAACTTGTTCCACATTATTGATCATGTTTACTTGAACTGTTTAGCACACTTTCATGCGTGGTTAATAATAATAATAAATAACAAGCCGGGGTTTAAGAGAAGGACCACAGTAATGGACAATATAGGTAAGTGTACTCGGAAGGGGGCCTATGTTTCCCAATACTTGGTTCATGAACTTGTTATATCTTGGGTGTATTCATGAACCCATTACTTTTTTCATGAACTTTTTATGCATTCATGGACCCACGGTTGGTTCTTGAACTTGTTATTGCATTTACGAACTTGGTTCGTGAACTTGTTACATTATTTTTGTATTCATGAACCATGCTTGCTTGATACTTGATGCCTGAGTACACCGCCCTATAAAATTCACCACTAGGCCTAAACGTAACTGATTGTATGTAGCAACCATGTGGTAAGAGTAAGGATGCTTGAAGTGTAAGGATGCATGAAGTGCTACCCAGATAGAATTAAACATTAGACTTAAGATTAACTTGTTACTTGTACACACTTGATACCCTACTTGATGCTCGTTACTTGAGACTTGTTTACTTGAGACTTGTTACTTGTTACTTGACACTTGTACATGATACTTGTTACTTGATGCTTGATACCATTACATGTTCACTTGCCACTTGTTCTACTACTAGTATTTGTTACCCAATCTTGTCACTTGAGTTGTCTTTCTTGCTAGCTAGTTTCCTGAATCCTTCTACTTATTGCATCCGTATTATATTATGTTATACATTCTTGATTCCAAATCTTGTTCCATATTTCTTGCACTTGTTTTCATATCCTTTCTTGTACTACTTACAGCCCTAACTTGCATTAAGGGTGTTTGTCTTGTTTTCTCTATTTTTCCTTTTTTATATTTATATATACAGACTTTAGAGACAAATTGTCTATTAGAATTGGTGAGCAAACATTCTAGGCTTCGCTTGGAGAAAAGACTTGCTTTAAATATTTTGTTTTTGAGTTATTTATTTTTCTGTTGCTTGAATCTTGTAACGGACATATAGTCCCGAGTTTTTATCTTTTGATCCAGATTTAAAAACTATTTGGGATATTATTATTTTCTTTCAATTAATTTTTGTTGATTAATAAATTATTCATGCATGCGTGGTTGTGTATATCTTGTTATATTTCTTGTTATGATGCTGAGTCGATCCTACAGCTTATGAATAATGAAAATCATTCGCTGGGCTTCGTCACGCGCTCGTATTCTGTATTTTTGGAAAACGGAGCATGACAGTTGTATCCACTGTAGTAGACCAAAGATGGACCGAAAGACCTGCATGAAGTCTCATGCATCTCGCCTTTTCGATTATCGTGCGGTTTATTCTTTCTGCTACACCATTCTCCTGTGGAGTCTTAGAAACTGTGTCTGATTCCCTTGATACCTTCATTTTCCAGATAGTCAACAAACTCTTTACTTGTATACTCACCTCCATTGTAGGACTTTAATGCTTTCACTTTGCAACCCGTCTCATTCTTAACTCTGGCCTTCAAGCTTTGAATGCATCAAACACCTCTGATTTCTTGCGAATTGCATGAAACCAAACTTTTCTTGTAGCATCATTAATGAATGTAAGTAAGTATCTCTTACCACTATAAGAGAATTTTTTAGCTGAACCCCACACATCTGTATGTACCAACTCTAGCTTCCTAAGCTTCTTCTCACGCCCACTCAAGTGAAAGCTAACTGTCTTCTGTTTGCCCATCATGCAGTTCTCACAGAAGTTCATTTCAACCTTCTCAAGCCCCGGTAGAAGATTCCTAAAACAAAGCTGCTTGACACCCTTTTCACCAAGGTGCGCCAACTTGACATGCCATAGAATTGAAGAGGAACTACCAGCAGATGTTGTAGTAAAGATATCACCTGAATTACCTCCTCTAAGTAAGTACAACGTGTCACCATGCTTTCCTTTTGCCACCAACGTGGCACCTGTAGTCACCTTCCATTCTCCTTGCCCAAAAGTTGTTGTGTATCCTTTTTTGTCTAGTTTGCTAGTTGAGATTAAGTTCTTCTTCAAACTTGGAACATGTCTCGTGTCATTCAAGACCAATTTCTTACCATTGCGAGCCTACACTCTTACTATACCTTTACGTACAACTGGACATATTTGCCTATTACCAACTAAAACTGGATCATAATTACATGTCCTGTAATCCTCAAAATATCCCTTATGGGTGTACAATGATAAGAAGCACCTGAGTCTATACACAAATCATCTTGCATGATATTAAATCCAGTAGATAAACACAATTCATCTAGACAGGGTTCAATACTTACCACATTGGCTATGTGTGACCCTGCTTGTGCTTTCTATATTCCTCGCATTAGTCTCTCCTATGTCGCAGCTTCTTGCATTACCAACACTCACCTTTGCGATGTCCGGTTCTTGACTTGGACTTGTGATTCCTGCTTTACGACCTTCCTGTATTGTTACTTCTACCACAGTTTACAACTGTTAGCACGGCATTGCTAGGATATGATGCTAAAGTCTCTCCGTGTCTCTTCCTTCTTGCATCCTCATTCATGATGCTGCTTATTACATCCTTTAGAGTTGTAACTTTCTGCTCTACTCTGCCGTAACTATCGGGAAGACTGGATAGCAACAACAACGATTGTGCCCTTTCTTCGAACTTTAAACCCGACGATTCCATCTGATTGTAAACCATATAGAAATTATTGATGTGCTCTGCAACCAAACCCCTTTCCTACAACTTCAAGTTGACCAACTTCTTTAGGTGTAGGATCTGGTTCGCTGCATTCGGTTTCTCAAACATATCTGTCAAGATCTCCATTGCCTCCTTCGCGGTCTTTGCATTCTCAATGTGATATAGCGACTTCCTACTCAACGACAACTAAATTTGTCCAAGTATTTTCTGATCCAATCTATTCCAAGCCGTTAATGCAACCAGATCGACCTCCAACCCTTCTGGCTTCAAACCAAAAAATGGATCATCTAGTTCCTTCTATCGGAGATACGCAATCATTTGGATCTTCCACATTATGAAAACTGTTTCATCAAACTCCTTGATTATACTCCTGTCCCCCATATCAATCAACGCTACAACCTTGGTGCTCTGATACCACTTTGTTCAGTTTTAACTGCGGAATAACTCACCAACAAGATGCAAGAATAATAAAATCAAAAGCAAACGAACAAAGAACAATCAAAATCAACACACAAGAACACACTATATTTTTTCGAGGTTCACCCAATGCAATGACTACTTTTCCTCGCAGAGGCACTCCTGCGATTTTCACTAGAAATATGAAGAACAAGTTGACAAATCTCTTAAGAACTCACCACCAAGGTGTAGGGTTTCTCTCTATCTCTCTCTCTCTGTCAGATGGCTGATAAAACTTTCTTTTCTTTTCACCTTACCCTTAAATCGTACACAATACAATATATATAGGTTTTCACAACTTATAATCTCAGCCGCTCATCAATCGGCGCTTCGACGGTCTACCACAACTCATGGACGGTCGACCGGTTCATGCCTTCGACTGTACAGGATCTAACATAAAGTCGGTCGGTCGACTGCGTGGTCGACTGGTCATTCCTTCAAGTGTATAGGGTTGCAACAGAGAGCGAGACGGTCGACTGCCCAGTCGACCATACTGTTGCCTGTATGTGTGCGTCGACTGTACAAGTGCGGACGACCTGCAACTTGCCTACTGCTGTTGGCTGCTCTGAACTGCTTGCTCCATCTTCAACTCTCCTTCTCGTCTATCTTCTTCAACCCATTATCGTGTATTTGGATTCATAAACCCCAACACTGGTATGGTCAACAAAATCTTATATGCGATCCATGCATATGAAAATATATCATCCATCATTTACAAATAATTAAGCACATCAATTGATTTTTTTGCTTCTTATGGTAGAATTATTCTGAGGCGCTTTAACTCTAAAAACATATCATCCCTATTAATGTCATAATGAGAGTCATGATGTAGAAACTCTTCAAGAGTGGCACATCAAGCTTTCAACTCATCATTATGTAGGCCTCTCAATTTCTCCAAATCAAACAAAAAGCCAAAGATTTGTTCATATTTCACAAATTGTTCAAACATACTGTTGGGTAAAGAAATAGCTTGATCTACTATAGTTAAGAAGTAATGAATCATAAATTCTTCTTCAGGTTATTGTGCTATTTCTTCACTACCAATCATCAAATTTTCTCTTTATATGGGGAGTGTGGAGAATTACATTAGGGTTTGAAGTTTTATTTGAACATCAATTTAGATATTAAATCAAAACATATTTGCAGGTGGAGATTTAAATAATTTTTGAATTTCAATTTATATCTTTGAAATTCAAAACATATTTGCAGAGTGGAGAGAGGATTTTGGTTGCCATTTGAATTTCAAGTAAGATTTTTTTCTTTGAAATTCAAATTATGTTTGGGGAGCGATTGGCTTAACCGTGGGATCCCCAATGATGAGCTACCACCACAGCGGAAGTGTTCAACGACGGGGTAGTTCATAGGGAGCATCAGCTTTTCGGTTGAGAGCAATGGCTACTGCTGAGGGCTAGATTTGACGCAATCAGAAGATGGCATCACGGTGGGGTAGGATTGGTGAATTTATCTAGTGAAGAGGATGCATTCTACCAAGAGATGGTGCTTATGGTTGTTGCCAAGATAAACGTTTAGGGGGATGGTGGAGGGAGTCTTTGGGGTGGAGAGAAAGTTTAGATGGAATTCAAATTTCAAATTAGACTTTTTTGAAATTCGAAGTACATCTTGTAGGGAAGGGTGGGAGAGTAGGGTGCAAATGTTTTCATCTACAAGTTTAGCTAGGGGAGAGACTAGTTTATGTTGTAGGCTTAACTATGTAATTGTTCTTTGTTGTTCTGTTTTAGGAACATATAGATGTATATTATTTGTAATAATTGTTTCATTAATTATTTATTAAATAAGCGGTGATGCGGTCACCTTTTTCTCAACAACAAAAAAAATATTAACAGTCGAAATAATTAGGTGTTAAAAGAAAGAGTAATATTCCACTTGTTTAGATACTTGATAAGAGCATCCACTATCGTCTGCTAAAAACCTAAAATATGGATATTTTGACCAAAAATCCGCCACTATCGTTGGCCAAATACCTACTTTTTGGCAAAATCATGAACAATGCAATGCTATATACAGCAGAGTGAAATAGCAATTGCAAAATATAGAAGACGTAAGATGATCTTCCGTCTTTCAAATTTTTTCAATTATTTGCAATATTAAATTAAGACAGACGAAAGATCTTCTTCCGTCCTAAGAGTATGAATGGTCCAAAGTAGAGACACGAAAGAAGATCCTCCAACTGGGTATATATATATATATATATATATATATATATATATTAAATTCCCCAGACGGAAGATCATCATCCGTCCGGGTAGTTTTTTTTATTTTTTTAAATTAATCGCGCGACCAGATGTGTCATGCCCTGCTTCCCAAAAATATAGAATGCAAGCACGTGACATGACCCAGTGAATGACTTGCATCATTCATAGGCTGTCATCGATTCAACTCAACAATACAAATAGGAAGTAATACAACTACACATGCAATAAAAGAAGTAATCACAGGAATAACAATACTTGAAATTTAAGCATAAAATAACCAACGTAAAAATAATCCAACATCTGGAATTAACAAACAATATTCCTGGTCAAAGCCCACAATACAAAGAATTATCAATGTTCAATTATTAAAGTTCTCAAACAAAACAACATTTATTTAAGAGGCGCAGCAAAAATATTTCTTTCGCCATTGTTGCTCTCCTAGTCCGTCAGGTAAATCTCCTTGATTACCTGTAAGTTGTTAATCTAAAAGAGAGGGAAAATATCCTTAGAGCAAGTCGTGGACAGCAAGTAGAGAAACAGAGAACAATGACAATAACGGTATAACGATGAATACAATGGACGATGAAAACAACAGTATTGAACAGTGACAAGGCGATAATAGTACAATGTGCAATAACGATGATTTATAACAATAACAATAAGCAGTAACAATGACGGTAAACAATAACAATAACACTGTTCAATGAAGATGACGATATGCAATGACAATGCGATAAAGTCTTAAGTCAATTATTCATTTTTAATCCTAACCAATGCACGTACTACTGCATCTCATACTACAGGTTCCATGCGTACAATCAATTTCGTTTAGACTAAGGTGGTAGATTCTATAGGTCATGTACTCCGTACGATATAACATTTCAATAATGACACAATCATGTAATGGATTCTAGAGGTGGCCCCGTAGGTTCTAGATGTCACGTCCTGCTTCCCACTATACGGAAATACAGGCACACAACTGAGGCCCAACGAATGATATACATCATCCATAAGCTGTACAATTATAAGCTCAACAAGATCTTTATAACACATTCACGCAGGCAGAAATAATAATCACATGAGCTGAAAATAGAATAACCATCATTTGGATAATACATCAATATCGGGTCAAGCTGCCCGGGAGTACAAGGTGCCAAATTTAAAATAATATGATAAGCAGTTTGTTATAACAACTAGATAAAATAGCGACTGGAAGAAAAACAACATGAAGTAATAAGGAAGTAGCAATGATCGTCTAGAGAGTCTGCTCGTCGGGTCCATCAGTACCTGTATAATTATTAACTCAAAAAAATAGAAAAGTTCCCATTATAGCAAGTTTCGGGCAGCAAGTAGCAACAAGCAGTAAAAAGGGTAATATAACAAGATATAACATAGAAGAAACAAGAAGTAGAAGTACAAATACAATATGAAAGTAAGCAAGGAACTGGGACAATATGATCATGTAAGTAATAACTGTAACTAGTGTATTCTAGACTTCAAGATATAAGCAATTGATAACTTAGGTTCAGTTAATCGATAATCATGTAATCAAGGATCAAGAGTCATGTAATCAAGAGTCACGTAATCAAGAATCATGTAATCAAGAGTCTTGTAATCAAGAGTCATGTAATCAAGAATCATGTAATTAAGAATCAGGAGTCATGTAACGAAGAGTCATGTAATCAAGAATCATGCTTAGTGAAGATCTCGGGTTTATCTGTTTTATTAACTTATCTAATGCACACAATCCTGTGTCCCATACCACAAGTTCGGTGCATATCAATCATGTAACGTTTAGACTTAAGTAGTGAATTCTATAGGATTATGTACTCGGGTCTTCCAGTGATAGTATCAAGACATGTAATCATGAATCATGTAATCGAGAATTATGTAATCAAGAATTGTGTAATCAAGAATCAAGAATCAAGAATCAAGAATCATGAATCATGAATCATGAATCACTATTTCGGGAAACACGGGCCCCCTTCCGAGTATATTCCCCTATATTGTCCATAATTAAGTCGTACCCTTATAACCCCGGCTTGTTATTCTTTTATAATTAATTATGAACATGCAATTGGTACGACTAGTGGAACGGTGTAATCAAATAGTAAGGAAAATATCAAGGACAGTAATCATGAACATGAGACGTAAAACGAGTACATATATCGAGAGAAGTTATTATAGAATTATCAAGTGATAAAAAATGCATTCTATCAACCTATTATATCTATGCAAGTTATTATTACAAGAACAATAATACACTCAGTTCATTAAATATGAAAAGTAATGGGTTTATATGCAAAAACATAGAGATGAATTTTTAGACAACTTGACATATCTGCATTCAAATCTACTTTTCCGTTGTTACAGAAAAGCAAATCCAATTCCGTCAGATATTCTAGAAAGTAGACTCTCTTCCGGTTCCAACTCATATTCACACGATACATTCTAAAGACAGTAGCTATGTGTACAAATTCATTCTTTGCTGGTTTCGATGTTTCGCGCGCATTCTGAAAATTCGGAGTCACAATACTAAAACTATGATATCTCACAATCTATACATCCGATTGGGAATCGGTAGAATGTTTTGGATATCTAGACTCGAAGGGCTACGATTTTCAAGTAGAAAGTTTTTCGATCCGGTGTCAGGAACATGGTCAAATTCTCAGTACGAGAGACCGGTTAGTGATCCCGTGCAGGTTCAGAAATTCACAATATGACAGTACTAAAATCGCGATATCTCACAATCTATACATCCGATTGAGAAACCGTCAGATGTTCTGGATTCAGGACTCGATGGGCTACAATTTCCATATAGAAAATCTTCAATCCAGTATTGGAAACATAGTCAAATTCTCAGTGCAAGGTCAAGAAATATTAGAGATAGTAAGGTTGAATATTCGATATTCGATAACATGATTCGAAATGTATTAACGGTTCACTCTTGAGTTGATATAGCATAGAACCAGTGACTAGAACAGAGTTTGACAATAAAATATGATGATAACTAGACTACATGCCACGAGTCAAAGGAAAATGCTTGTACGAGAACAAAAATAGTGTACAATGTACTTGCCTTATAACGTGACGATTTCGGTGGTGGTATTAACCATGGAAAGAAGAAGCGATGTCGGCAACGGACGGCAGCACAACGACGGTAAAAATGGCTGCAAGACGGCAACGAGGTAGCAACGGTGAGTGACAACAACAACAAGGTGGCGTGGCGTTGGGTTGTTTTTCGGAGTTCACGGGATCGTAGAAGCGGAGTCGTTGGCTCGAAGGTGGAAGGTAAAGTGGAGTTTGGGTGTTGCTTGATCTCTCGGGTGTGAAGAAGACAGAGGGTGTGAAGAAGGGAGAGGAAGAGAAGAAGGGAAAATGAAGAATGGGATATAGAAATGAGGGGTTTATGTGTGTGGGTGTATATATAGAAAGAAAGAAAGAAAGAAGTGAGAGGCACATCATGCATGTATGCATGCATGTGTATTATGTTGGTTGTAGAAAAATGAAAGAGGAGATAATGACGGAAGAGAGGATTAGGAGTAGTAGGGTGGTGGAGGTGTAGAAAAATGCATCATAGGTTAGGAAAAAAAATGAGAAGTTAGGCGTAGAAGGAGAAAATGAGGGGGAGAAATTTGGGGTATGCAGAAGTGGAGAAGTAGGAAGGGAGAAAATGAAGCGTAGGGAGGAAGAAAATTGGATTAAGAATTAGGATTAGGATTAGGATTAATCAGGATTAAAGTTTGTATTTAAACTCTGATCGAAAAATCACAAAATTATAAAATTGATCAGAAAAATATTCTGGCTTTAGATAAAGAGTCCAAAGAGAAAAATAAAATTAATCTGAAAATTGAAGTAAAAAAATTCACGTAATAAAATACATATAACTGGGACAGGGAGTTACACTAGAGGTGGCCCCCGTCAATCCTTGACGTGCCACTTAGTTCTACGTGACACTTAGTTCTATATAACATTAATATATGGGAAATACGGGCCCCACACTCCCGAGTACAGTCATTATATCATCAACTACCCTAGTCAACCCTTAACCCCGACTTGATTAACATTCTTTATTCAATTATCATACGATAATGCAATTAATAAGAGACACTAGAAAGATGACAACACATCCTAAGATCATGCAATGTACTCTATACAATTAAATACACCAAATTCAACATTATAGATTCAGTTATATATTATTAAAACATGGAAACCCAATTCTGGACAGCAGTAGGTTGTTGTACCAAAATCAGAATTTCCTTTGCTACAGGATAGCAAATATGGATCCGTCAGAAGATCTAGAAACTAGACTCCAGCACGGTTCGAACGCATATAAATAAGGTACATAAAGGTTATGGAATCAGGTGTCAAAACAGTAAACTACATAGGATTTGTGTTCAGTCAGAACTTGTAAAATTTTGTTTATACATATGAAACAGGACTGAAACTCCATTAATTAATTCCAAGAAAATTAGGAAATGTTCTTTAGTTTGTCTAGTATCAGCATGAAAAATTTTAAGTTATTATCTTACGGGTAGCATGGTTAAATTAATTGTGAATCAGAGTATGACAGCAGTTTTTAGAATATTGTACGACACAGCAGCAATAAAACTGCTAATATCTCACAAACCCTAACTCGAAATTTAATTCCGTTAAAAGGATAGTAAACTAGACATCTGGGGCTATATTTCATATTCAGGAAGTTATTGATTTTGGTGACATTATCTAGGTCGAAACAACATGGTAATGTTCACGTCGGCGAAAATTTTCAAGATGTCAACATATTCTTTTTGAATAAAATAATTAAAATATTAAGAACGATGAGTTAGGATTAACAATCCTAAATCACAGCAAGCTATACCTATGTGAACATGGTATTAAGATGTATAATGTCCATAATCTTACCAATCACAATCAACTAACACACTAACATCAATCATATAAGCAATCAATACTAGTATACAATTTACAGTAGTTGCACAATATCATGACATGAAATACAATAGTAATCCCTATTCCTATATTCAATAATTAACTACATGTATGCATGCAAGATCTCTATACATTGGAGACAAAATACGGCACGAAGTCAAGACTACTACTTGGATTTGCTCGAGTAAATTCGTAGTATCTCAACGATAGATAACAATAACAATATACGATAATAAATAGGGATCTACTTGCAGGATTCAATAAAAAATTTTGAATACGATTCAATATAATTCGAAAGTGAGATAACTTGTCCTTAGAACGACGTTAGATCCAATATACGAAGAATAACGGGATCGGAATCCCGACGACACGGTGACGAGCAACGATCACGATAATCATGATCGAGCACGGATCTCGATGATCAAGATGGTGATTAAGATGAAGATCAAGTGAATCCAACGGCCGAGATCAAATATAAAATATATAAGAATTAGAAGAGTTGTAACACCCCACAAAATTGGAAATGATAATTTTGCCCTCGTGTGTTACGTGCGTGTATTTTATAACGTGTTTTCACCACGTATTTTGATTACCGACTATTTATGCATTTTTCCGCATTGATTTTACCCTATTTTGAGTCAACAAAAATATCAGATTTCAATCTCTGCATTTTACGTGCTCTTTACGTGTTTTGATGCATGCATCGGTTATGTATTTCCACCACTACGTGCAATATTTTTTATGCGTTAAATTATTTATTTTACGTATTCAAATCTATTTTTAAAAAATGAAAATTTATTTCTCGCATTTTGATATAAATACTTTTGTACGTATAATGCACGTGTTTTCTACGTACGTAGCAATTACATCGTAAAATTAATAAATATATTTTCTTATATTGTATTTTTATTATCTTTAATATTTTTAGTTGATAAAACTGAATTTCGTATTTTTATGTTACGTACGAAGTACGTGTTTTTCAGTGTGCATATTTAAGCATATTTGCTTTTAATAAATTTCATAGTGCGTGTGACACCTCGTAATTTTCAAAGAGTATAAAAATATATATAGTATAAATATATATGTATTATGTATAAACTAGGTTTGTCTATTGACACGTGCCTATGGCACGTCTTCGAAACGGTACACCTTGTTTGACTACAAAAAAAGTTTTGGAGGTCCAGCAAATTAATTGAAGTAGCAAACAGAGAGCAAAAAACATATTATATGTTTTTTTGATTTTTTGAATTATTTTTAATGTTTTTAAATTTTTAAAATTTTAAATTTTTTAATATTTTAAAATTTTTTAAAAATTATTTTCTTAATTTTTTTAATAGAAGAGGGAGGGAGAGAGAAAGAAAAAAAAATTAAATAAATAAAGGAGTTGTTTTGAGTGGGAGATTTGAATTTGAGTTTTGGGGAAAACTTTTGGGGGGAAAATATATTTTGTAAGGTTAGATCTGGGCTTTTAATTTTTGAGGGGATTGAAGGAGAGCCACTTGATAGCTTTCTTTCTGTTTTATTATATAGATGGTTAAATGTAGTTGATATATGTGTGTGTGTGTGTGTGTGTGTGTATGTGTGTGTGTGTGTGTGTGTGTGTGTGTGTGTGTAGTATAGCTGTTGTATTAAATATGATGTTGGATGGCATTTGTAGGGGGGCCACCCATGAAGAAATCAAACAGCAAAGGGTTGTTGTTGATTGACTTCGTCAAAAGGCTTTGACGTGGCTTTTACCCTGGGGGGGCCCACCGGTTGAATAGGAGACAGCACTGGGGTTTCTGTGCTGTTCTCTTGAAGTGCCGACGTGTCACAGAGGTGGAGTTTCGGTTTTGAGTAGTAGGGAGAGAGAGAGTTGGCAGTTTGGGTTTTGAAGAGGTGGACAAATGAAGAGTTGGGGGTTTTTAGGAGTTGAGAAAGTAGCACCCTCCTCCTTCTCATTCACACACCAAAAATAATCTAAACAAGTGAAAGAAAAAGAAAGAGAGTAGGAGAGTTCTTGTGCTTAGAGGAGTCCTTGCTAGGAGGAGAAGCTCTTGCTAGGAGGAGAAGTCTTTCTAGGAGCTAGGAGTTGTTCCAACCTTTTATTAATTCCAATCTTCAATTAAGGTGGGTGGTTTCATGCTTTCTAGTTGTAGAATACGCATGCTAAAAATATGAATATAAGTTAATGTGAATGAAAAAGATATAAATAAAATTCATGCTAGTGTATCATGCTATGAATGAGGATAATTTTTGTTGTGATTGTAGATACCATGCTGATTAAAAGAAGAATTCTTTTATAATATGAATCATGTTAGTATATTTGCAAAATTTTGTACTTGTTGAGTATGTGAAATTTGTTGAGGAAAGTTATATTTCAAATCATGCTTTGATAAATAAGAAAGAGGAAAGAAAACAAAATGAAATTAGTTAGTATGATGAGATGTGTTGACATATGTGTATTTTGCCATGTTATAATTGAAAATATAAACTATTGCATGAAAGAGTTTTTTTTGTGTGAAATTCTCATAATTAAGTGACATGCTAGTTTGTTATAATTGAAATTTGTGAAAGTAGGAACATAAACTAGTTTATGAACACTACTCATGTCTTATGCAAGTTTATGTGAAAAATGAGAAAAGAAAATTGTTTAAAGAAGCAGAAATGGAGTTTTAATGAATTCTAAAATTTGTTGTTTTACTATTTTAATTTCAATCTCAGTCAAGGAAATTTTATTTTTCAACTTCTTAGAAAGATTTGATCTTGGATAAACAAGTTGCATGAAAAAGAACCACTTTCTGAATAGTTTAAACAAAAGTACATTAGTACATTTTCTAAACAAAAAAAATACACTTGGACTTACTAGTTAGCTAGTGCAAAACAGAGCACTGTTGTAAGAGGTTTTGGGTTCAAAACTTGATACTCACATTCAATTTTGTTTTTTTTATATAAAATTCCGAAACTGAAAACTGGACTTAAGGGTATTTCGACATATAAATTTGACAAAAGTTCAAATGGACTTTATGGCTAGTGTGTTGGGGCCTGGGCGCTGACTGCTTGTGATCGGCAGGTCCTGGGTTCAAAACCCAAGCCTATCTTTTGTTATTTTTTTTAGTTTTTCTCACAAATTGTTTTTTTTAATATAAGAATAAAACTTTAGTATTAATATAAAATGATATGGAAATATTAAGAGGTAGTTTTCTTGTATATTTTTGAAGTATAAAAAAGGAAATGAAACTTTTGAGAATAGAATTTTGTGGTGAAGAAAAGAAAAATAGTAATTGCGAAGAAATCTTTTAAAGAGATTACACTTGTAGTTTGTTTAAGAAATATTTTATAGTGATTTGAGATATTGCGATAGCTTAGATTTGTTATAACACTTCATGTGATGAAATTGTATTCTTGAAAGTAATGTTTTGTTTATAAAGAATATGAATAAATAACTAGATCATGGATAGTGTCAAGACTAAGAAATGATTACTTTGTGGACAAGTGTTAAGACAAGATTTTGATCATTTGTGAATAAGTTGAAGATGAAAAATAACTAGGTTTAAGACATGTTTATTAAAGGGTATGTGTACCCATGATTTCTTGTACATGAAAAAGTTTGTGATTTAGAGTTACTGAGACCTCGGATACCGGCACTATTAAATTCAAAAGAGTTGAGATTATGTTCTGAGATATGGCCATGGAGCTATCTCGTATTTGTTGATAAAGTCTGGTAGGAGGTAAGACTAATTCTAGGCTTGAAAATTTATTCATGTCTTGAACTAAATAATTAGGCACATAAGTGAAGATGTAGTAAACTTGGGCAAACGTAAGTGTGTGCTTCTATATAGTCAGCGGTGGATCTCCGTGGCTATAGACCCAGTTAGCAGACTGTGGTTGCTCCGTGGGAGATGGACTTTTATTTCTAAATTCGGGACTTAGCGTAGTCAGACAGATATATACTATACTCCAATGTATATACGTATACCGGGGCTAGGGGGCACTTGCGGGATGGTTCGCACGATGAGGGATCTGTTATAATAGCCAGTGAGGCTAGCCAGCAAGGCCTGAATCCATATTCGTGGAATGATCTAAACCTTGATACTTTATTGTTCATTCAATTCTGTGATTTGTTAAAGTAATGAGATCGTTATATGTATGACATAGAGAGAATAGCCGAGTATAACATTTTCGTCAGTTGTAAGTGACTGATGTGCCCACAGCTTGATATGCAGGTTATGGTCCTTGCCATGAAGATGTTATGATGCAGTTGATGATTTACATTGTTATAGTTGTAGTTGTATTTTATTTCATTGTTGTATTCTTCCGCTGTGTAAACAAGATGTAAAGAACTTTGATGTTTGCTGAAAAGTTTTAATTTCCTTATAAAATTGTACGAAGTGAAGTGTAAAGATCCTGTGAAATCTCGAATTCGGTTTTATTTGGAATTCAGAGCGTTACAAGAGTACCAAAAGAGTAAATATACCATGATTGACAATTTGATGAATGAGAACAAAAGGTGGATCAAATGTTTAACTCGCCAAGTAGAAGACGAACGAGACGACCGAGACGATCAAAGGTCGAGATCAAGTGTGATCGGTCAATCGGGTGGTTGAGATTGAAGATCAAGATCGGATCAGATGGGGAGGAGAATCGAGCGGCCATGATTCAAACCATCAAGATCAAGATCACAATCATGATGAGGATCGGACGGCCAAGGATCCACTATGATCAAGACCCATGACCAAGCAGCAACCCACGGTGCTTCGGCTCGCAGCGGCATTGGGCAAGGCTGACGACGGGCAAGCAGCAGACGATGGCGGCAGGTGAACGGTGAACAGAAGACATCGTTGTTGTCCCGGCGCTGCTGAACAACGATGGCAACACTGCGCTGGGCTGAAGACGACAGGGGCACAGGGCGGCAGAAGGCGAAGAGGTGTGCACGGCGATGGCAGGGCATCAGGCTGAGGGCTGTCGACTGGCAATAGGTGACGCTGGCTTCACTGGCATCGAGGGTGAATATCCGAGGGGCTGCTGTATGGTGCCTGGTGGTCTGGTGGTGCTGCAGGCTGGCGCTGCCTCTATCGTCAGTCGGAGACAGGGCAGGGGACGACGATGCTACGACATCGCGACAGGGGGAGGGCACGACGGGAGCATAGGGACGAGGAGAGGGAATAGGTTTAGGCGGCTGTATAGTGAGAAGGCAGCTAGGAGTTTACGGGAGTTGATGAATAGGATTATGAGTATATATAGGGTTGAAAAATAGGGTTAGGTGCAAATGGGTTTGATATAAGGGGTTTGGGTGTTAACGGGTATAGGTATTAGGAACGTAAATAGGGTAGTGGCTTAATGGGTATTAGGTTGAGTATAATGGGTTTTAGGGTTAAATGGGTATTAGGATATTAAACAGGGTATTGGGTTATTAAATGGGTATTGGGCTTTTTTTTAAAAAATCCAATAAGGAAAAATAAATAGGATTTATAAAATACAAATTTCACAATTTCTCATAGGTTGCAAAACAATCTTTTACACGGTTTAATAAAATTAATTTGAAAACACAGTTAGATTAATATTTAACTTTTCACAACAATTAGGATAGTCACATACAAATAATAGGTTTGCTTTGTACTTCAAAATAATAATAATAATAATAATATTAAAAATAATACTGATAATAATTATAATAACACTTAGGATTTGTATTATAATATAAGAATCATTTGAAAAAAACAATAAATACAATTAATGAAAAGAACGGATTTTAACAGGAGATACAAAATATTTTTGAAATAAAAATGAATTTAAGAAAACGAAAATTTTTATAAAGAACCAAAACCCTGATAATACACAGAAAAAGAAAATACACCAAAATACAAGAAATGGGAAACAGGGGTTACAAGATGTCTTCTTCCGTCTGGCTCTAAAAAAAATTTAAATAATTATTGTCAAATGGAACATGATCTTCTGTCTATAAATTTTGGGTATTAAAAAATTTAATAATTTTACTAGACTGAGGAAGTTCTTCCGTCTGTATATTTTATTATTTTTTAACCCAAAATTTGGCTTTAACGATAGCAGCGCAACTCTTCTATTTCCATTTCCCTATTGCCAAATACCTTTAATATTGCAGCAATGATAGGGGATGCTCTAACAATCATGACTTTTGTTTTATAAATATACTATGAACTAGTTTGTTAGTAGTGTATATACAAAAGTTGTAACCCCTATTTCAGCAAATACGTATTTTTATGAGTATTTTTATGTATCTCGATATTTATAAATTGTTATTGTTAAAGTCGTTTTGAGTTCTTAGTTAAAACATTTTGTAAACAATAGTTATAATTATTTTGAATAAATCTTATCTATTTCTACTTGATCAACTATTCACATTAAACTCAAATATATATATATATATATATATATATATATATATATATATATATATATTATTATTATATATTATATATTATTATATATTATTACTGTTTGGGCTATTTCCACAAGTTCCTATTTTTATGCATTGATATTATTATTCTGACGATTGCTATTATTATTGATAGTCTTTTTATTCTTATTGATTGATTGATATTACTATTATTATTATTTTGTTGACATGGTTATTTTAGGGTACTTATGGTCATGGTGATTATTTACTATTATGATTGATTATTAAAAACAAATCCCTTCTTAATTAATATTTGTGTTCTAATTTGTTTCGAAATAAATTACATAATGCAAATTTTATCATATCAGATATCTTACTTCTTGTATTCGGATTTGTATTGATCAATTGTATTATATACAATGTATTTTATCTTATTGGATCTATACCCAAATACCCAATAGCCTAACATCCTATCTTTTTCCTATAAATACCCTAATCTCTATTAATAAACCCTAATCCTATTTTACTTAACCCTAGTCGTCATTAACCCCTAATCTATTTTTAATCCCCTATACTGTTCCCTAATTCCCTTGGCTCTCTCTCCTTCTCCCCGTTTCCATCTAAACCGAACCCATCACCGTTTGCCCATCCCCGTTTTCACTCCGACCAACATCGTCAACCCCTCACCCTCTCCTCGTCATCCCCATCACCTTCCAATCCATCATCGTCCCCATCTCCATCTCATTCCCGTCATCGCACCCAAGCCTGCACCCATCTTCGCCATCGCTCATTAACCCATTGCCTGCACCTCTCATCCGCCTCGTCACCACCGTCTTTGTCTCTCCATTCACCCCCGCAACCATCGCAGACCCCTTCGCCCTTGTCGTTGTCTTCATCGAGCACCCGAAGCCCCGCCTTCTCCGCTCCTCTGTTTTCAGCGCAAAACAGAGCTGCGCTCGTCCCCGCCGTCCCGTGATTGCGGTGTCGCTCCTTGACCGCAGCGCCTCCGTCGCCACCTTCGCAGCCCTCGTCGCAGCTGTCGCCAGCCGTCGCCGTGGCTGCCATCCTCACTCCCGCGCGCTCTCTCTCTTTGTCGAAGTGAGGAAGAAGAAGAGTAGGGATTGGCCGATTTCGGTGTTTGGTGTTTTGGGTGTACCAGATCCCGATCCCTATGTTACTATTTTGTGCTCTGGTTACTGTCTTGCCGATCTGCTGTTTGTTCGCTGTTTGTGTGCTTCGTGTTCGTTGTTTTGCACGTGACTCACACGCGTTTCGGATCGTCGCCCGAGATTCTTATTCTGTTATTCTTATTATTTGAATTTGCAAATTAACAGGCAAGTCTCTTCTTGAACTAGCATTTTATTCTGTTTAAGTTTATTTGATCTCCTGCAAGTAGATCCCGTCCATTTCGTTGTCATACTGCTTTTAACAATTCTATTAAGTTTATCGAGGGTTTACACGAGCTAACCCGACATACTCTTAACATCGTGCTATCTCTTTGATCTAAAATCTAGTCCCCATTGTTTCATGCATAAGCACATTTAAATAACTAGATTCATGCATCGGACTAATTGATAATTTCGACATGTTAAATTGTATGTGCTAGATGGAAGTTGATTGATGAATTGATACCATGCCTGTAATAATTGTATCTTAAACTTAGAAATTTGCATGTTGACACCTAGGATCACTTTGATTACTAATTTGCATGCTACATGTGATCGTATGATTTATTTGCTGCCCTTTTATGTTAAAATAATTTCTGGACTGCTAGTTGTTTCATTTTGAATCAGATTTTCAACTATGTAATGTCATAATTTGAAATAACTTGCTGAACGTAAATTGTAGCCCTGGATGTCTAGTTCACTTTCCCTTTTTGCCTATTTGAATTCTGATGTATAACCTGCTATATATCATCATTTTAGTACAACCATGTTAGTAATTCCAGATTTACAAATGCATGCGTAACCTGCTATTTCTTAATTTAATTGACCATGCTAAAAGTAAAAGAAAAATCTGAAATAAATCTAGTTGAACCCAGACACCTATAGGAATCACCCAGAATTTTTATAGATTTTATTAATGAGTTTTCTTATCTGAAATAATTAGTTGAACACAACTTACTGCATGCTGCCTGAACATAAAACCTGAATAGAATAGAGTTTTCACCCTAATTCCTGTATCTTTTATATGACTTAATTATATTCTCTGGAACCGTGTGGAAGTCTACTTTCTATACCTTCTGACAGATTCAGTTTTTCTATTTTTTAGTGGCTGTAATCAGTATTTTAATACAGCAAGGTCATGCTATCCTGATTGTGTGAATTGTGCTTATATGATGTGTTTGCTTCATGCTTTGTCTGTAACGCATAGAATTAGTCACACTTAGTATTATACAACATTGACACCCTCTTGTATGCTCACATAGGATGAAAATAAACTATTAACAAGCCGGGATATTATGGGTAGACTTGGTAGTAAACGATCGAAAAATGTACTCGGTAAGGCCTCATCGTTATATTGTATTGTCTTGGAAGGAGGAGTATTGATTGCAATGATTTATTGATGATTCATGATTGTAAATTATTATTATCAATGCCGAGTACACGATCCGTGAATTTACCATCAGTCTAAAACGATAATTGTGCTTGCGCCGAACCTGTGGAATGGGACGCAGTAGTACGTGCACTATATAGATTAATAAAATACTTAATAATGTGCATCTCATGCTTGATCTTGTCTTGACATCACTCAGTACATGTGTGATTATTGTAACCCTTTGATATTATTGCCTGCTTTTTGCTTTGCTCTTTGTCTTTGATGCTGTTCCTTTTTCTTTGATATACATGCTTTCTCTCATCCTCTATTTTTCTCTACTTACTGTCCACGACTTGCTCTAAGAGCACTCTTTTCTTTCTTTTTAGATCAAGATTTTAACTAGTACCGAAGGAGCAATCCCAAAAGGAATTGGTGAGCAAACTCTTTGAAGATCGGAGCTGGACTATTAGACTGCTTAGCTATCTTTTGTTATTTGCTTATTGTATTTCTTTTTATGACACTTTGTATTCTTGGACTTTATGACCCGAAGTTTATTTTATCCCAGGTGTTGGATTATTATTTGGTGAATTTATTTCATGATTATCTTTGAGTCTATTCATTGTTTATGTGATTATATTCTTTGCCTGCGTGGTTGTTTCTCTTGTATATTGTTGAGTTAGACTGGTATAACTTATGGATGATGCATAATTATTCGCTGCGCCTACGTTACTGCTCGTATTCCCGTATTTTGGGAGGCGGGGCGTGACAAAAGTAATTTCTAGGGGAATAATTCACAACTTAGAAATCTGTTAGTGACCTGTGTGCAAAAAATAGTTTAGTAAAGTAGGTGGTACAAACATGTAATAATAGTAGTTGTAATACTTAGCAAAATAGCATATGGCTATTTTTGCACAGTAATCCGTGCACAGTCAAGACTTGCACACGATTACATATTTTTCTAATAATTATCAGTTTTAATTGAGAGATTTCAGATATATGAGGTATTCTAAACCCGATAAGATAGACTCGAGATATCTTCTCAATTAAACTGTAGATTGTGCCGATTGTTTTGAGAAGACAATTTTCGGGAGAAAATAATAATTTCTATATACTTTTATAGATTTCAAATTAAATATATTGGTTATTTTAAATTGAGCTAGTACATGAATTGAATGTGGATTCTATTGTACACAAGGGTTAGAATTGGGGTATGGTGACCTAGGGTTCCTTGACCTGACCTAGGGTTAGGAACCCTAGCAACATGTGATCATGGCTTGGAACTTGATGAAGATCCAATGGTGGAAACAATTCACCATGTGTGGTTGACTTATGGAGAATGAGAAGTTTCCAAGGAGTTTCCAAGAAACTTTCAGGAAACTTCTACTTGATGTGTTGGCACCTCATCCTACCACACATCTCCCCTCACTCCACACTACTCCATCTCCACCCTCCATCCTCCATTGAGATTGGCCGGCCCATCGTCCAAGAAACCCTAACTCCCCATCTCCTATAAAACACCCACTCCATCCTCTTCTCATCCATTTTTTTCTTCTTGTCTTGTTTTTGCTCCAAAAATAATAAGTAGAGAAGAAGATAAAGGAGGAGTCTTTGAGTAGGGAAAGAGAAGAAGAGTAGTAGGGTGGGGCAAGTTCTACAAGCAAGGAGCAAAGGAAGGAGCAAGCAAAGCTACAAGGAGATTTTTGCAACTACATGTGGGTGATTCTCTTAACTAAAAAATTAGTCTTTTTATGAGTATGTGATATTTTAGCATGTTAAAGTAGTTGAAGAAATTTTTGTTATCATGTGTGATAGTGGCATGCTAAGAAGAGAGAATTGTATGGTAGGAACAACCCTTTCTTGAGCTTTTGCTAAGAAGTATGTTTGTGAGGGTGAGTTTGGGAATTTCTTGCTCTCAAACAGTTCGGAAGTTTGAGCTCAAATTTTGGAGGCTTGTTCTTCTATTTATCTAGAGCATACATGAATTTTTCACAATATTTGGAAGCAGTTTAGTAGTCCAAACAATTGGTTCAAATCCGGACAATGAGCAACTGAAAATGCTGCTGGCTGTAAAATTTTGTCTGTATCTTTCCGATTTTGTAACTCAGTGTATATAGGGTATTTTGAGCTGAAACTATTTTTGGACACTCTTGTATGTGTCTAAAACTATATTTATAAATTTCATAATTTTCTTAGGTCGTTTGATACCTCGAAGAAATTATAGAATGCGACTGGTCTGGTTAACAGAACAGAGCTGACTGTTTTTTTTAATGAAGTTCACATAACCATAACTCCTTGTGTATACATGAGATTGCTATGAAAATTTTGAAGTAGCTTTTGGTATGGGTCTATTTGATGATTCTTAAATTTTAAAATTTTTAGAGGTTATTTGATGGAGTTTCAAAAATAATTCGCATGTAATAGTAAAAACCATGTTGAAAGAGCAGGTGAAATATTATGCTATGTTTGAGGAGTCATAACTCATTGTGGGTTATGAATCTGAATGCAAGTTTTGGACACAATAGAGTGGTATATGTTTGGTTTAATAATCTCAAATTTCATGAGCATTCGACATAAGGTTGATTTGTTATTGAATTTCAAAGTGGACCAAGTTCAGCCTAAGTCAGATCGACTAGTCTGTAAAGATGTATAATTCTGGAATTATTTGTTAAGAATTTAGAAAATTGATCAACTAGATATTTATAGTAGGCAGTCATATCTTTCTAAGCCATGTGGAATTTTATAATTCCAGTTTGTAGGTTAAAAGTTATGATTTTCCAAAGTCTGTGGCAGATCCAGTCTTAGTTGAGTCATTGTTGGCTAATTGAATCAATTCTTCCCTGTTTGTACACCTGATGGAATTTGGTGTTTTTGGGGACTTTAATGATTGAATCTATGGATGTGTTCAACTAGAAAGTTGTAGTAGATCCCCCCACCTTTGCATGGAATCCAGAATCAAGTGATTCTGATGAGTGAGCAAATTTTTATGATATCGAAAAGGTGCAGCGAATGCATGAAGGAGCTACAGCTGTAAGTGTATGAGGCTTATATGGTGTCAAGATGATTGAACTTGAGGAAATGGTTAACTGGAGAGTTGTATCCTAAGGTCTTATCTTTCCAGAATGGGTAGTATCAAGCATTTCCGAATTATGTGCTGGAAGTTATGGACGTTGCAAGTTTAGCAACCTGTTGTTTAGATTAACCTCAAGCTTAAGTTAACTCGGGGACTTGAGTTCTTTTAAGAATTTGATTACAGTAGAGTCTCCTACCCTTCTAGAAAATCTGATTTTGTTGGATTTTGATGAGTGTAGCTTGGGTCGCAGCTACTGCTATTACTTGAATTACTTTTATTGGACAATTGATGAGAAATCTTCTGCATACTGCAGTGTGGTGATCATGAGCTATTGAGTTTCGAAAGATGTTTTTAGCATTTTATCTGGAACCTAGATAAGTTTCTGTGCTTAGTACTCATAGTAGGGCATGAGTGAGTTGGGAGATAGCTCCGGTCGATTGTGTTTGGTGTCTCGATACCTGAGTCTATCAATGGTCAGAAATTGGTGGTTATGTGTGTGCTTACCTTCATTCAAATTATATTGCATCTTTTTGGCACCGTTGGACTACTCGCTGAGGGTCACGAGCTGGGGTTATTGACCGATGACCTGTGAAGGTATTGGGAATCAGTGGATGTGATTCCCGTGATGATTGTTATTTTGATAGACCAGTAAGGCTCAACATTGTTTGATCGACACTGAGTGTGTTTGGATAACAATATGTTTTCAGTAAACTGCATTGATTGGATTTCCTTTATTGTTTCGCTTGAAGACCGAATTGGTGTTAGGAGTGATTATCTATAATCCGACGCATTCTGAGAGTTGACACTAGGTGGTGATAACCATGGTATTGTCTCTTCCTGTTATTAGGGATATGTGCTGTGGTGCGTATCTTGCACTGTTGATTCCTGAAGTACCGTGGTAAGAACGGGATGTCCGATTTCCTAGTGGATAGGGGGTTTTAGACCTTCGAGGCTGTCATATTCTATGATAGGTAGACACGAACGGATCAAAATGGATCTTCTACTTAATGGATATACTGCTGCATATCTGTTAGTCGTCACGGATTTTGAATGGGGTCCGGATGTTGGGCACTAGTGGCAAATCGAGACACCACTAAGTAACTGCAGAACGGATGAGACCGACTAATCTGCAACCTCCTCAGCCACGATCTATCTATCAGGAACAAGAAGTGTACAATAATAGAAAGCATTGCATGGCGAGAGTTCGAATCCCTGAAACTGGAAAAACGACTTGATCTGGGGCATATGTAGTATGGGATGCATGTGTGTCCTAGATTTTTGCTGACATTAAATTAAGTGCATCTGTTTTATACTCTACATTTTGTATTAGACTTCAGTTCTTGGCTTACACGAACACTAGGAAATCAGGATGCACGTTTGCTTTGTATTCAAGATGAATTGTGGGTGTGCTAGTTGGAGATCGTTGTTTTTTTATCAGCATTGCATCAGTAGAATTATTTACGTGCTCACTTAATTAGGTATTGGATATCGGGTCAAGAGGGCAGAAGAGCCAACCCAGCAGGGCATCCAAGTGGAGTGGCAGTATACAGGTCTACCATTTGAGCGGGTGCATAAATATCAGAGTAGTGTAGCAGAAGGCTCAAGTCGCGCGGCAAGTCCCAGGGAGGCAGATAGACCACTCCGCGGAATTTCGGCAAGACCAATCGATTGCCGATCTGGAAGACAGCTGATAGCTTCGTAAGAGGAGTTTGAATATTTTTGTAATCAAGTTGTAATGAGTTTATGTAATTTGTATTCCTTGTTCAAGGACAAAGTAATATTTGTAACTAATGATGTAATAACTCTCATGGCAATAAAAAGTTTATAAAATTTCTGTGTTATTTACTGTGTTGAGATGCATTTGAAGGCAAAGATTCTGGTTGTGTCACGGATGTCCGATAACGGGGATCCGAGGCGTTACAAGTGTGCCACCTAAGATAGTAAGGAAAACGTAGTAGATTTGGTAGTAGGTGTAGCATTACCCACTAACTAAACATGTTCGAATTTTAACTAGAAAAAATTGTTAAAAACAAAATTTAGCTAATTATAATTTAAAGCGTTAAGATTTGTGTAGACATCAACTAAACACAAATCAACAAAATAACTTTATATTTAATAAAGGGTAAATATTAAAAAAAGGACACAAACTTTTGGGCCAGTTTAAAAAAAGTACACTAAGATTTTTTTGTTTAAAAAAAGGACACAAAGTTTCAAAAAACTCCACTGGGTTAGTTAGGGTTAGGGTTGGGTTAGGGTAGTGTTTAAAAAAAACTACTTTTAATTTTCATTTGTGTTTAAAAAAACCACATTCATCTTTTATTTGTGTTTAAAAAAACATCACTTAACTAATCAGATGTTTAAATAACACCCCCCCTCCCCCCCCCCCCCCCCCCCCCCCCGGAACTAACCCTAACTAACCCAGTGGAGTTTTTTGAAACTTTGTATCCTTTTTTAAACAAAAAAACCTTAGCATACTTTTTTTAAACTGGACCAAAACTTTGTGTCCTTTTTTTTATATTTAGCCTTTAAGAGCATCCACAGTCATTTGCTTTTTTACCATTTTGCCATTTTTTGTGTACTGTAGCGCACACAGTCATTTGCTACGTTGCCATTTTTTTGCAATTCGTCTACAGTAGAAAGGAAGAAATAACATTCGAAATAGCAAAATGCATATTATAGTTGACGAAACATCATGTTTCGTCTGAATTATTTAATTATATTTTTAATTGATCGGACGATACAGAATTTAAAAAAATTAAAAACCAAATAAATTAACTGGTTAAATGAATTTAAGGGTGGGAATGAACATGATGTTTTGTCCCATGTAGGACGTCCCATGTGGGACGAAACATCCAATCCATTTTTTAAAAAAAAAATTAATTTTTAAAATTAATTTTGTAAATTTTTTAATTGTTTTTGCAATTGTTAAACTGTTTTTACAAATTTTTAAATTGTTTTTGCAAATATTTTTACAAACTATTTTTTAAAATTATTTTTGCAATTTTTATTTGCAAAAAAAACTTCCTTAAAACCCGGACGAAACATCCAGTTATTTTGAAATTTTTTTCTTCTTTGGAATGAAACACCCGTATTTTTTTTCTCTAAGTTTCGGCCAGTCTAAATTATTTTTTATTAACAGACAAAACATCATTGGACGACTGCAGCGTTTCTTCGAAATGCATTGTCAAAATATGCATTTTGCCATTTTTTCCATTGAACGACTGTGGATGCTCTAATAAATTAAAGTTTCAGCTTGAGATTTGGGCAGGGGCCACTCATTCACGTACCCCAGCAACAAATAATGACTGTCTACTCTCCCACTCTGGGCTGGGAGATGGTAAGCTAGAGCCCCTTCTTCCTCTTTAATAGCATTCCCTTCCACCTGTAAATATTTACTGATGATTAGCTCTCAACCCTCTCAGTTAAACAAATGAGATCATGTTCATCTTATTCCAGTTGGCAACAAGGCCAAGCCCCGCGAACGTCTACCAAACCAAAACCGACTCACCACCAACGAAGAGGTAAATATCAAGCATTCAAAAGCCGGACTGGCGGCCAACCCTATGTGTAGGAATCAAGAACATGCTTAATATTCCTCACATATATATGACTTTTCTTGGGATTTCTCAGCAGCCAAGTTATAATCCAAGCCCCACAATCCTGCCACTAATTTCTACGTTGCAATATCGTCTTGAAAAAGGAGCTTATTCTCTTATATTGGCAAATTAGGTTGGAGTTTTAGTGATATTGGGTCCAGTTCAACTGCGGATTTATGTATGGTTATGATTAGTAGCTAGGATTGTGCAAGTGTTTGTGTTAGATATTATATTAGATCAGATATTGGTTTAGTCCCATATTGATTATGTATCAGTTTAGTATTCCATTCTCTTCTATATATAGGAGTTAATTGTATTCAGTTTATTCAATCAATAAAAAGAATATTTTCCTATCCCTCATTCTAACATGGTATCAGAGCCTATCATCCAATAAGGCTTATACTAATTTAATCATCGTCGTCGAGGTGGGGTGGTTCTCATCTTCATCAGATCATTCCACCTCCCGACATTCCTCTCCCAATATAAGACGTCATCAATCAGCAAATCTCTAAAACCCTAGCTTTCATCAATCAACAAATCTCCAAAACCCTAACCCTAATCAATTCTTACTCTTTCTCTCAGCCGTTTCCCTCTCTCTTCCCTGTCTTTCTCTATCCCCGTCAACAACTTTCTCAAAATCAGAGCTCCGTGATCTCAAACGACGTCTCATGTCCGAGCTCGAACAAGTCCGTTCTGTTTCCACCCACATCGAAGCCAGATCCGCGAGTTATTCCACTTCTGGAATCTACTCAACTCGCCCGGAACTCACTTGCAACGTTTTCGCATCGCAATCTTCGAGAAAGATTCTGAATGGAATAATGAAAAAGTGCAGCCAGATTCTGTCGAAATTGATGAAGCACAAAGGTTCGATTTGGTTCAGTACGCCCGTCGATGTCGTCAGAATGGGGCTGCACGATTACCTTCACATTATCAAAACCTCGATGGATTTGGGAACAGTCAGATCAAAATTGTCAAAAGGGTTTTACCAGAATCCATCAGATTTCACAGACGACATCCGATTAACCTTTCAAAATGCCCTCGTTTACAACCCTCAAGGCCACGAAGTGCACCGGTTTGCGGACCAGCTCTTTAAGCATTTTGAAAGCATGTTCGGTCCCCCTTTCGCAGAATTTGAAAAGGATCAAAGGGCTCTCATTCCTATTCAGATTCTGGTTCCAATGGGCCCCGAACAGATTCCGATGAGGCCCAAATCGATCCTTTTAATTTCTTCTCCTTTGTCACCGCCGCCAATGGTTCAGATTCAGTCTCAGGCGAAGCCACAGCAGCAATTTGTGAGGGGGATGCCGAAGCCGAAGGCATGGGATGTGGATGCAAATTGTTCAGATCCAGTTGTTGTCTTGCTAGTGCTGCTGTTGATTACCTCATCATAAAAATAAATTTTAAAAAACAAAAATCCTGCAGGTTCTTGTGCTTCTACATTCAGATCGTCAACTCACTCTGGTTGATCGATCTTGATCATCAACTCACTCCGGTTGATCGATCGTTTCTTGTGCTTCTACATCCAGATCGTCAACTCACTCCAGTTGATCGTGAGTTTGAGAGGGGGTGTTATCAGTATCTAGTTCTAAGTTCAGGGATGAGACCCCAACATCGACAATTCTCAAGTCAGGGGTGAGATCCCATCAGTCTATTTCTCAGTTCAGGGGTAAGATCCCATCATCGACTATGTCTCAAGTCAGTGGTGAGATCCCATTACAGATCGGGATATGGAGATCCCGCCACTGTTCGGGGTGAGATCTCAACAGTGCGCCACCACTACTTCCTTCTGCAACACTCTACTTCTCAGTTCCGTCACATGCATCATCAAGCGCCATTTCTGCATCACAGTTTGTCGTTCCTTCCATATGAACATCGTCAGTATTCCAATCTCTTATTGTTTGAACCAACTTGAGTTTGAGAGGGGGTGTTAGATATTATATTAGATCAGATATTGGTTTAGTCCCATATTAGTTATGTATCAGTTTAGTATTCCATTCTCTCCTATATATAGGAGCCAATTGTATTTAGTTTATTCAATCAATAAAAAGAATATTTTTCTATCCCTAATTCTAACAGTTTGTTTAGCCATGTATTTGTTTGAGAAAGGTAGGCTCTGTTTTACAATGAAGCTGAGGAGCATGATTTTGTCATTAGGTTTGGAAGGTAGAGGAACGAGAAAAATATTTTGCCTTTCGGTGTGATATGTGTGAACTTGCAAAAAGTCACCGTGTCTCTTTTTCTCCAAGTCCAAGTAGAAGCTCCCTTCCATTTATGATGATTCATTCTGATGTTTAGGGTCCATCCAAAACTACTACATTTGGAGGAGCCAAATGGTTTGTGGCATTTATTGATGATTGTACCCGTATGACCAGGATTTGTTTGATGAAGTCGAAAAGTGAAGTTAGTGGCTTGTTTCAGAAATTTTACAAGCATGTTATGATTCAGTGTAAATCACAGATTCAAGTTCTTAGGAGTGATAATGGCGGAGAGTACCTGAGTTCGAATCTACAACAATATTTGGTGGAACACGAAATTGTTCACCAGACTATATGCTCATATACACCTCAACAGAATGAGATTGAAAAAAAAAAAATAGACACTTGCTCGAGGTGGTCCGTGCTTCTCTCATCCATGGAAATATGACACTCATTTATTGGGGGGAAGTCCTTACTTCTGCTGCATATTTAATCAACCGAGTTCCTTCTAGCATCCTAAACTTCCTCACACCATTTCAAGTATTAACTAAAGCTATGAATGCGCCAAAAGTCGTGAACTTGCCACCTCGTGTATTTGGGTGTATTGCATTTGTTCATCTTTATCAATATGAATGCAATAAGTTAACTCGTCGAGCTGTCCGTTGTGTTTTCGTGGGATATGCACAGAATAAGAAAGGGTATCGGTGTTATCATCCACCAAGTCAAAGGATGTTTGTGACTATGGATGTTGTGTTCCATGAAAATAAGATGTATTTTTCTCCTACAACTGAACTTTAGGGGGAGTACCGAAGTGAAGTTCAGACACTTGGGTATAACGAAGGGGTTAGTGAAATTCAGACTCTTGTGTATGATCAAGTAATTACGAGTCAGAACGAACAACTGAATACAAATAATGGCGAACACTTGAATGAAGACCTAGCAAGAGAGGAAGACCCTCATGAAGAAGACCCTCATGAATAAGACCCTCTTAAAGAATTGCAATCAGTACCAAATTTTAGTGAGAATGAACTGTCAGAACCCCAAAACCAATCGTCATCGCTGTCCAAAGTTCCTAGAAGAAAACTCCCGCACCGTACTAATAACGGTATTCCAAAATCCAATTATGAACCTGATCTCACTAGTAACGTCAAATATCCTATGAGTAATTATGTATCCACTTACCACTTGTTGAAATCAAATAAGTCATTTGTGAATCAATTATCTGCTGTATATATATATATATATATATATATATATATATATATATATATATATATATATATATATATATATATATATATATATATATATTATTTATATGCATGCATATGATTGCAATGTTTTGTTGAGTATATGAATATTGGAGTGAGTCCATGTTTGCGGGACGGTTTATGAGGGTGATTGCATTTTAGATGATGCACGAGAATGATGAGGACCGATACTGGTACAAACACTAGTTTTTGGTACGACGCCTATGCAAATATAATACTGTATGATCTACGGTGGGTATATCTTGCGTACACTCGATAAACCCCTCGTCTCGCATTCAAAGGAACCTATTTAAGAGTAAAATGGGCAGCTAACACAACCCACCACAAAACCATTGGCTAAGCCATAGTTTTGCTTCAAAACCACCCTACCACCCTACTCCTACCCCCTAGGGAAACCAGCCCATCTTCTCCCCCTCTTTCCTCACTCACTCCTCCATCAAAAACCCATCATTTCCATCTCCCTTTTTCTGAAATTTTGGAACTCGACTAAGAAAAAAAGAGAAGAGAAGAGAGAAAGAAGAGGGATTGAAGAAGGAGTTTGGGAGGGATTCTCAAGGAGGAAAAGCTCTAGGAAATCAACTACTCTACATCAACTTAGGGTGGGGAATTACTCTAAACCTTTCTTATTATTTCATAATTGATTTCTTGCATGCATGTGTGGTAGTAAGTGTTAGGATGTACATCTAAGAAGTTTGGAAGATGAAATCAGAAACTGGAACTAGAATCTTGATCTGTAGGCTAATTTCTAGATTTTCCCGAGAGCAAACCATATGTAATTAGATCATGAAATTTTTAGAGATTGTTCCTATATACGTGTAGATTGTTCATGATTTATTTCGAATATTTCTGGGAAAGTTTGATATTTTAATAAAATCTAATTGTAGAACTGTGTCGTAAGGCAGTAGTAGCAGTTGGTTAACAGGATGACTGATATTGTTGGAATTTTCATAATTTATTGGAGCATGTTCTTAACCTGAAAATTTTATCCTGTATTCCCATTTGTATCTAGATTCTACAGTAAAATCAGAGAAATGTTTGGATGAATTTACAGGCATGTGAAAAATTGATCTTTAAACAGTAGCTAGAGTTGAACTGAAGAACATGCTGATTTCTGTGCTTAATTGAAATAAGGAGAACTCAGTGTAGACTTAGAGTTTGGACATGAAACCTTTTGCATGTTGTTCATTATGATATCTAGTTCTATCACTGTAAATTTTGTGTCATTTGGATGAGTATAGAATTTATGATGATTTTATTAGCATGTACTATGCTGGTTTCAGCCAAATTTGATACCCTGTAGAGATTGCACATTTGAAGCTCCTTAAGCGCAAAATTGGAGGAACTGTTTCCTTAGAGGTTTGTAGTAGACATTAAGAACTTTCCAACAAGACCTATTTAAGGTATTTTGTCATGCTCCCCTTCCCAGAATACGGGAACACAGGCACGTAACTGAGGCCCAGCGAATGATGCGAGTACATCATTCATAAGCTGTATATTTAACTCAATAACAAGATAACAATATTAACCACGCATGCATGTAAAATCACAAGAGGATAATAAGTACATGACATATTACATGACATAATACAGGACATAACCAACAACTAGAAAAGAAACATAGTTACGGGTCAAACACGCTCGGATTATAATAAAGATTACATAAATAAAACATGAATTAAAATAACATGAAATTAAACAAACTGAAATCTCTGCTCAGCAAAACCTTCGGGTAATTCTCCATCTGGGCCTGCAAGTATATTATTACAAGGGAAGAAACAAAGAAGTACCCGTTAATGCAAGTCACGGGCCGCAAGTAGTACAAGCTAACGGAACAAATATAGAATAAAACAAAAGCAGGAAAGGAACATGGAATCAAGAATCATATAATAGAGCAAGTACAACATGCAACAGGATCAAGAACAAGACCTCATGGAACAAATAGCATGCATGTAAACAAGTAAATAATCCATAGGAACATGTAACATGTAAACAGGTAAGCAAGTAAACGTGTCAACATGAACGAGTAACATGTAAACAAGTAAACGAATCATCATAAACATGTACCATGTAAACGGATCATGCAAGTGTATGCGTTATTGTCATGTCTTTTACTAATCTAACTAGGTAGCACTTCATGTGTCCCATACCACATGGTTGCTACTCACAATCAAGTGAACATTTAGACTAGTAGTGGATTCTATAGGTCACGTACTCGGGAAACATATCAAGTCAAGTCAAGTATATCTTGTATCAAGATACGTGCAATGTGGACATAGTGTAACATAGCGTGAAACATAGAACGTAAAATTCGCAAATTTGCAATTTGCAACTTGCAATTTGCATCGGGGAACCATGAGACCCCGTCCGAGTACGCTCTTCTATATTGTCCACTACTAAATCTTTTTCCTTTATACCCCAGCCTGTTATCTTTTATTACAATTAAACATGAATAATAACTACATGCAACAAAAGGACGGGTAACATGATAAGAACGAGTGTCAAGACTTATGCAATGCAGGAAAACATATTTCAGGGTTTATTAAACATATGGATGCGACTAATGACATGCATAACACTTAATCAAGAATAAAAGATATTATAACAACATGCAACCTAGTAATAAGCAATTCATGCACAACATCTTATATAGTTCTAAGAGTATATATGTGTATTGTGTTCATGCAATTGCATAGGGTGACAAGTATTCGTGATCTTGTACGAATACGAGATCAATGGATTATATAAGATACAAATAGAGTCAAAATTATACTTGCGGTATTTTGCAAAGGAGCTTGTACTAGACCAACGAATTTGTACAAGGGGATACTTGCCTGTTAGTCGATGACGATGAATTAAAGACAGAATAACGAGATCAGTATTCCGGTCGATAGAACACGTGCAAGATATTTGGCAGCCACGCCAAAACAGCAACAGCAACTCCACAAAGCAAACTTCAAAATAGCAACTTCCAAAGCAGTGAACAGCAAGCACTCCACTCCAATCTTCTACTCCACAACAATCATATTCCAACACAACAGTAAACCCCCAACACCAAAGACAGCAACTTCACTACCAGACAGAGGTACACACCAACCCAACACCAAACAACAACAATAAGACCCCCAAATACCAATACAACAGCAACACCAATAACACACTATTATTCCCTTCTTCTTCTTCACCTTGTTCAACACAGAGTGAGAGAGAGAGAGAGAGCGGGAAATGGAGAACAGCGATGGGGTGGCGGGTCACGCTCGAGGCTGGCGACCAAGGCGGCGCGTTGACTGCGGATGTCAACAAAGGAGGGCACGAGCTCGACTGGTGGTGCTTCGAAGGTGGAAGACAGTGGTAATGGTGGAAGGCGACGACTTTGACTTCGGCAATGGTTCGAGCAGAAGGAGGGCAGAGCTTCGATGGCGAGGAGTGGCTGTCAACAAGGAGACGGTGCTGGCGATGGACGCGTCGACAGGGGAAAGGAGAAGAGCGGCACTGGTTCGGCAATGGTGGAGCTTCGGAGGAGGAAGACGACGCTGGTGGCTTTGGTGGGGTTGCAGTTGTTGACGAGCTCGAGGGGACAGCGGAGCGACGGCGAAACTGACGACGAGGGGGAAGTCGACTGTGGTGGATTCAAGTGGAGGAGGGGTACGGCGGAGTGAAGCGGCAATGGAGAACGATGACGGGGCGGCAGCGCAGGGGAAGCCTGCGGAGACGGAGCTCAAGCGGAGGCGACTTGCGGTTGTGTCGCCGAGGGTCTCGAAGGGGAAGAAACGGGAGGTCGACACGAGGCGGAGGTGGAACGGCAGTGGGGATGGCGATGAGGAATGGTGTGGGAGCTCTGCGATGGAGTCTTTTTGGGTAAAAGAAACAGAGAGGGAGAGATAGAGTGAACGGGATTGGGTTTTAATATAATAATATAATAAGAAGTAAAGTGGTAGGGGTAGTTACTAGGTTATGGGGAAGTGTGCAGTTACGGGATTAGAAAAGTGGGGAGTGAGAAGAATTTGTATACGGGTAGGGGGTCTGTACAATTATATAGGTTATGGTTTAGTGAATTTGGGCTTGGTTCATGGGCTCAAATATTTAAATGAAATAATTAGGGTATTGGGCTAATCAATTGGGCTCAGATTAAACATAATAATAAAATAAAATTAGAATATGGAATTGGGCTTAAAATAACAATTAAATAATTGGGCTCACATTAATAATTAATAAAATCAATAATGTAAACTTGGGCTTAGAATAAATAATTCGGTTTCAGAATAATAGTTTAAATAATAAAAATCAGTTAGGAAAAAATAGTTATAAGATACTGAGAATTTAAATACGGATAAATACTATTAAAAATATGTATTAATGAAAACAGGGGTTACATATTTCCAGTAAGTGGTTGCTTTATTGTGATTTTTGCAATACTAGACAGAGACCAGGAATTGAGCTGAGTGCTCTGATTGAGAAAGTCCTAGTGTGTGACTTGGTACATTTGTGAGAGATGTGTGAGTTAGGATGATCTATTGGCATATTTTGGACTTATGACCAACTAGAGAATTGTAGAGGACATCCACATCTTTCCATAGAACTTGGGTTTGTAGCATTTTGATGAGTGAGCAGTGTTTTATGCTACCGATATGGCGCAGCCCGTATACAGAAAATACACAGGCTGAGGCTTGAGAGACTATTTTGAGGACCTAGATGATGGAATTTGAGTTTATGAGCAACTAGGAAGTTGTAGCCTAGGTTCTTACCTTTCTGGATTGGGCTCGTAAACCCCAATCGAAGTTGTATCGAGGGAGTTATGACCTTTTTAAGTTTCAGGTAGAAACCCCGTAGATTGCTTAGTCTTGAGTGTTGACTAGGTATTGTGAAGACTTGTTCCTCTGTGTACTACGGTGTTGATAATTCTTGTTTGGGGATGTTTGGTATCTGTTGTTGGGTTTGTTAACTCCCATAGTGGGTGTCTACTCGAGTTAGTCACGAGGGTAAGGGATACCTTGCATCTATCGACCCTAAGTTATGAACCTCCGCCGAAGTGAAGGACATCCGAGCCGTGCCATTAATATGAGTTCATAGCCCGGATTAAGGGTGAACAGATACATTTGCAGCCGGGTTAGGGGTGAATGTAGCCCGTAGTGCTGGACAATTCCAAGCCGAGGAAGTGGCGAACCTGAACGGTATCGCCAGGGCCAGAGGTCGATAAGTAAAGTTTTGGAAGCAATCTCATCTTTTACCAAAGTGATTAGACTGAGGCTGGGATTAGAGTAACATATTAAGAGGTTGGGTAATTACATTAGTCTTAGCAGACCATAGTCAGTGTTGTACCTTCCTGTCGTAGGGATACATTTTCGGCACTCATGAATGAGTCCTCGGCTCCTATCTCGATCTATTAATTCCCAAAATTTTTCCAGAGTAAGGTACGGGAGGCTAGGCGGATTTGACCCCCGAGGCGCTCACGTTCCTATGCACGTGGGTTTTGTTATTTTTGTATACATAAGTTCATAGCCCGATTAGGGGTGAAAACGCATGTGTCAGTCCATAGCCCGGGTTAGGGGTGGACATGGGAATCACACGGTCTTGCGACCAGATTCAATGCGGCTTTCTGAAAAGGTCCGTATGCGGATACCGAGTGGCAAACACGATCACCACTTAGGCACTGCAGTGGAAGAACTAGACCGACCAGCTGCAACCTCCTTGGGCAACGGACAATCTATTGGGAACTGGTTGAGTACAAGGGTAGGATGCATGGAGAGGGGAGAACCCTACAATCAGGAGAGGCAAACTTTTTGGAATGTATGTAGTATGGGATGCATACGTTTCCATCGAAGTTGATTTTGGGAAAGTATGTAGTATGGGATGCATACATTCCCAAATGAATTGCATTAGAGTAGGTGCATCGTGTACATTCTTGTTTTCCACATTAGATTAGGCCGTACTTGGGTCTGGAATGCATGTAGTATGGAATGCATGCGGATTCAGATTTCCAAGTCTTGCTTGCTTTAGAATAAGCTTGTGATTGGTGCATTTAGTTGTTAGATCATGGCATACATGAGCACTACATAATTTAGGATGCACGTTTCTCTTTCTATTCAAGATGGTTTGTGGTTGCCAGTTTGGAGGATCGCTGTTATTATCGGTATTGCGTCAATCGAAGTACTGACGTTCCCCACCTTTTAGGTATCGATTCTACCCTTCGAGCAGGTGCAGAGATATCAGAGTCACGCAGCAGAAGACTCAAGCTAAGGAGCAAGCCCCGGGAATAGCAGATTGACCGTTCAGCGAAGTTCGGCAGTAATCCATTGACTACCATTCTGGGAGACAGCTGTTTACTTTACAAGAGGAGACGATATATATATGTAACAAGATGTAATGAGTTAATGTAATTTGTATTCTTGTTCAGGAACAAGACATTGGTTGTAATCAATGATGTAATGACTTTATTTGGCAATAAAATATTTTTAAATTTCCGTGTTATTACTGTGTTGAGATGCATTTGAAGGTAAAGATTCTGGTTGCGTCACGAATGTTCGGTAACAGAGATCCAGGGCGTTACACAAATAGACCAGTCCAACACAGTAATAAAGTGTTTCGGTTGAAGAAGGTGCTATATGATCTCAAACAGCCGCCAAGAGCTTGGTTTGGGAGGTTTACAAAATCAATGAGGACATTCGGATATTGTCAGAGTAATTCAGATCATACTTTATTCCTAAAAAGGAAAGAAGGTAAAATTACTGCTCTCATTATATATATGGATGACATGATAGCAACTGTGAATGATCCTGAGGAGAGAATAGCATTGAAGAGTTACTTGTCACAAGAATTCGAAATGAAGGATCTTGGCTATTTGAGATATTTCCTTGGTATTGAAGTTTTTATGCATGCACCTCAGGAACACCACATGGATACAGTGATGCGAATTCTGAAATATATTAATTCTGCTCCAGGAAAGGGGGTCCTATTTGCGAAATATGGTCACTTGAAGGTTGAGGTATATACTGATGCTGATTGGGCAGGATCTATAATTGATAGGCGCTCCACTTTAGGATATTTCACATTTGTTGGAGGAAATCTAGTTACATGGAAAAGTAAGAAGCAAAATATTGTTGCACGCTCTAGTGCAGAGGCTGAGTATCGCGGAGTAGCTCTATGTATAGCGGAAGCTTTATGCCTGAAACTCTTGTTGCAGGACTTAGGCTGTGGTCCGAATGAACCTATGAAGGTGTATTGTGACTATCAAAAAGCATGTGATATTGCCTCTAATTCAGTTCAACATGATAGAACGAAAAATTTAGAGGTGGATAGATTCTTCATCAAGGAGAAATTGGATGAGAAAGTCATTGAGATATCTAAAATGAAATCAGAAGATCAGCTTGCAGATATCCTGACCAAGGCAGTTTCGAGTCGGCTCTTCTTGAAATTTGTTGACAAGTTGGGCATGATCAATATATATGCACCAACTTGAGGGGGAGTGTTGAAATGTAGTAAGTACTAATATGTATATTCTGTTTCCTAATCTATAGAAAACAGATTCCCCAAATCTCTCGTTCCTCAATCTTCTCTCAATCTCCTTTCTTCTTCTCCAAGAATGTAATCCTTATATATAGATGTATACAATAAAGAATAAATATAACAAGAATAAGAATAATAATTATTTTTCCCATAAAAACTGTTCTCAACAGGTAGTACCCTTAGCAGCAGTCATCTAGTACTCTTCATCAGCGAGACGTTTCCAACCTCTACATCCAAAAAGGAAAACCATAAATGAGAGCATTATTCTAATCGATGCTCATATGTTACACGTCCATTCAAGCTGAGATTGATCATGCAAGATCTTGTGCAAGGTCAGCTGACTGATCAGCTTAATCACATATAAATCACAAATAGCAACAAAAATTCATAAATCTATGAAAGCATAGAACATGGATTTATCACTACAATGGGAGGAGAGGGATGTCTGTTGTTGGCCCTTTCCAGAGTGCACAGACGAATTAAGACTCGTGAACAAAACAATACTTCAAAATTTTAAATACACATACATTAATATATGATGATGATGAGGTGTCTCTCCCGCAGTGCATGGTGCTTCGCAGGGTGATGTTATTATTCTTGAGGATGATGATGAGGTGTTTGAGGGTAGTTCTGTGCATCACAGTCAGGATTCTGCTTCTTCTTTGCTATCTCTACCTGAGGCGGATTCAGTACCTCAGGAGGATATTATTGACCCTGTTAACTCTAATGTTCTGCCCCCTTCTGATGATGATGAGGATGTTTTAGTCTCCCAGACTCTGTCTTCTATTTCGGCTTTGTCTGCCCATCACCAAGAACTGGTTACTGGCATCCTACCGGTGCACAACTTGCAAGCAGCTCAAGAGGCTCAAGAGGCTCAAGAGGCTCCAGATACTTCTAGTTCGGACTCAGAAGACGACTTTTAATTCAGTGTTTTGTCTTGGATTAGCTTTCACTGTGTCTTTGGTTGTTAATCTTTTGCTAGTGTTTTGTTCCTCTTTGTTTGAGGCTGTTTTGCTACTATGCTTGGTGGAGTTTTGTTTCTCTGTTTGAGTTTTTTTTGCTTTTACTCCACTTCTATTTCTTCTTCGGAGTCTGTATGAACTCTTTTGTACTGGACCATTTTGTTTTGTTTGGCTGAAGCCCCTTAGGCTTTATTCCTTTAATTAATAAATAAAAACACATACATTAATATATGTTCAGTAGAAAAGGAGGGTTCAAAAGGTAACGAATACAATGGATTGTAAAAAAATATTTTGTGCACTTTTGACTAATGGAAAATTTTAAGTACATATATAATGCTGACATATAGATATGTACATACATGTATACTTGCACTGTACTTTTATCAATCTATATAATAAAACACAAAGAAAGCTATCAAGTGACTCTCCTTCAATCCCCCCAGAATCAAAGGTCCAGATTTAACCTCACAAAATATATTTTCCCCCTCAAAATTCAAATTCAAATCCCCCACCCAAAACAACTCCTTTATTTATTTAATTATTTCTCTATCTATCTCTCTCTCTCTCTCTCTTTTATTCAAATTTTTAAGAAAATAAAAATTTTAAAAATTTAAAAAATAAAAACAAAAAAAACAATAAAAATTTAAAAATAATTCAAAAAGAAGTAATAAAAAATTTAAAAATAATTTTTTAAAAATTTTTAAAAATTAAAATTTTTTTAAATTTTTTGAAATTTTAAAAATTTTGAAAATTAAAAAAAATAAAATTTTAAATTTTAAAATTTTAAAAATTCGAAAGAAATTTTGAAATTTTTGAAATTTTGAAATTTTGGAAATTTGAAAATCTCAAAGCAAATCTAATCCAATGTCGAACCCGAATCAAGAGGTCGTCGCCGATATCTGATCTGCTGCTGATTTCGTATCAGTGACTTCCCTCCACCAAATCGAGCTCAAATATCAAGCGACTCCGTATCGGCGACTTTCCCTCCACCGAATTGAGAGCCTCTATATGCGATGCGACGACTCTAATTTCATCTCATTAACCGAATTCTCATTCTAATTTTTAATTTTTTGTGTGCAGGGGATTACTCAGTTTTTTTTCTGACTCAAATTTTGTGTGTGCATGACATTTAAGTTCAGAGATGTATGATTGTTTTATTTTTAGATTTAAAAAATTTTAATTTGGTGATTTATTTGATGAGTTTTTTATTGGTTTTGATTTAAGGTGTACGCAAGTGAGAGATGGATTATTTGGTGGCCTTAATTTAGGCTTCCAAACCATAGCAGGACAGGTAAGTTGATTGACAACCTAAAATAACTTGGTAAATATGCAACATTAATTTCTTTACTACAAGAGAAAATAATATCGTAAAGTGTTCCCTTCAATGGTTATTAGAAACCATAGATAACATAACATATAAGAACTTTTAGTGTATGTTTGGATATATAGGATTAGGATGACTGGAGTTTACCAGTGAATGGTGCAAACTCTCCACTCAAGAAAGACAACTAAAGTAAATTTGTTATTTATCCATTTTGATTTTTGAGAACTTTATGTATTTCATTTTGGTTGAAGTAATAATAAGAAGTATTTCAATTGCAAACCGAGTCTCAGACAAACAAATATTTAGATTATTGGTATTGTAGATACCTTCACACATGCACTTGTGTTACCAATGTATTTAGACATGCACATAGTGGTTATGAGATTAAAGTAAGCTCTATAAAACCTATATGATAATGTCCTTGCATAACTATTACAAGTATCTAAAAGTGATGCTAAAGTTTAAAAATAAAAACTCTAAGCAGTGTTTCTAACAAATTATATGCATTCTAGATAAGTTCAAGCTAATGATTAAGAAGGCGATGGTTGAACTTAAAGGTAGATATACTGCTTTCTCATATAATATGTTTGCTACTTCAATTAATTTGCTGAACCTCCAAAACTATTTTATATAATCAAACCAGGTGCACTGTTCCAAAGACGTGTCGTAAGCACGTGTCAACGGGCAAACCTAGTACCACCATATAATGGGAGAAGGGATTGTTGTCATTGGCCTCCTTCCATTTTAATAACAGCCACTGTATGTGTACATGAAATTACACCTTCTTTTAGTATACCATATTTTTATCCTATGGGAAATACATTTATGTCATTTATTTTTTTATTTTTGGAGGTAACGCATTTAATTTTATTTAGAATTTAATTACACTACATTTTCTATTTTATATTTATATTGCATATACAAGTGCTAGAGAACGAAACACCATATTCACGTTGAATAAAAGAATATATATAAACCTTCTGCAATTATATATGAAACTAAATGAACTTTCAGTAACATATTATAAAACTTACTTGAAAAGGGTCAGCGCAAGCTGCGGAATTGGTTTTGATTTGTGCCTTTGCATACCTCTAACAACAATTCCAATTTTGGTATCCTAATGTCAAAAGTTCGCAATAATCCAATAAGAAACAATACAATGTATCTTCCCTAAAATTTATAAAAAAAAACAATACAATGTCTGACTAAATAAAGTCTTGGAATGAATCAACACCAAATCAGGGTGTGGAATATACATCGAGGATTTTTACCGACATCCTCATCACATGCAACCGCCTTAGCATCTTGGATAGAACCGTCCGACTTCAACAAACCAAGCATACACAGAAAGAAAGAAAAAAAAAGAAAAAAAAAAAATCAAATCTAGTATCACAATTAGACTCTAAAAACCAACCAGTTTCTAGTTACACCTAAAACAATAAAAATATCATGCATCATGGATCTCTAGGCTAAACCAACTTAACCAATAAAAGATTCAGACATCAAATCTCAAAGCTTTTTAAAAGGACATGCATAAACCTCCTCTTTCCAGTTATCGAGCACCCGCTTGATCCTATACACTTCACCAAACAATTGTTGTTGCTCGTCAATCTTGCCGATCAGAGAGTCAAACTCATCAACATTCAAGGGCTCCGAACTATTGCTAGTGCTCAAATCGTTACTCCCTTTCGGTGTCCCTTCACTACTCACTTTACCTCCATCCACACCACCTTCATGTGTTTCAGTTTTGGTCCGATGATTAGAACCTTGCATTTGCAAGCAAGTATGCATAACTTTGGCCGATCTCATCACGACGAGCCAAGAACTAATGAGGGCGATCTGATGAAGCAATGAGGATCGCGTACTTGATCACTTCGCAGATGTCAGTTTCAGAACATCTAAAAAACTTTCTCCAGTAATCCAATGACTTCGAAGAACAACACTTTTCTCCCATTGCTGCTCAATTAAAGAACTCACCGTAAGATTTTGAACGAAAATCCAATTGGGCATAAGGAATTTCTATTAAATTTCAACCAATAGTAATGATCACAACTTTTCCTAATAGGTATCTTTTTTTTTTTCTTCTACAAGAATTTCAGATGCTACACTAAATTCTGAAAACAACCCAAGGTGTAATTTTGATTGAGAATCCTAATGGTTAAATGGGGTTTCTTTAATTTTGATAGTTAAATTCCATTAGTAACATATTTGATTAATAACAAGGTCAAAGATGGGGACAATACTAACCAAACAGTAGATATAAAGGGAGTGATAATTTACAGAACCGATCTTAAAAAGTATTTTTCAGAGATTAGGAAAATAATTAGGGTTAGGGTTTTACATTTTTTTTAATAAAACAAGTAAAGTAGAAAACTTACTAAAATCTCAATGTCGGCAATCAAAGAGCAGATAGAGAGGGAGAAAGGTTATACAGATGCAAATAATAGATTACTACTTAAATCTGATAGATGTTAAATATATGAGGATAACTACACATATATGAGTTTTTATTCCAAACATACATTATAAATGCATTGGGGCCCACTTCTCACTAAACTTTAGTGAGAAGAGTTTAGTGAGAAGTGGGCCCAATGCATTTATAATGTATGTTTGAGATAAAAATGCATGTATGTCTAGCATTTTGCTAAATATATTATATATGTAAGGATTAGAGGGGAAGTTATGCAATTTAACGAAATCTCTGGGAGTATCTTATCTTATTATTATGATTTAAATAGGTTTTTTTTTCTTTTTTTTTCTTTTTTTTCTTTTGAAGGGAAAGCAATCGGTCCCTACTTTCTATTTTATTTATGATTACTATTGGATGTATCAAGATTTTTCATCACAATTTCTTTTTGAAGATGATAGATCATTATTGTACAATAAGATAATTAAACTTGTTTAATAAAACTTCTGGTTTATGGCTTGGAGGCTCTTGCAGTAAGTAACTAGAAGTGGTCAACTTCTTCAACTATGCCTCAACCTCTTTCCCTATCATCAATTATATAGGGATTCATTTATGCCGGTGCAAGTTGCACAAAGAATATTGGCTTCTGATTATTGAAAAAGTTGAATCTAGACTCAATGCTTGATCGGGTCGCCATATGTATCCCAGAGGTAGATTGATGCGCATTAACTCTATTTTTTCATCGATTCCCCTTTATATGATATCTTATTTATATGTTCCCTTTTGGATTATCAAGAGAATCAACAAGATTAAGAGGAATTTTTCTGATCTGTCTATTGGTAAATAACTTTGTAATTGAATAAAAAAAACTTTACAAATCTAAGAAAGAAGGCGATCTGGGTACTCTTGACCTAAGACATCGGAACCTAGTCCTTCTCGAGAAGTGGCTTTGGAGGGTTATTAAACATGATGACCTTTCGTGTATCATAAAAAATCTCTCGGAGTATCTTGTCTTATTATTATGATTTAAATCGGTTTTTTTTTTCTTTTCCGGCGGGGAGGGGGTGATTTTCATCACAATTTTACAAATCATAATCAGTGCGATAAGATAAACTTAAGTTATACATTATTGTCATTCATCACAATTTTACAAATCATAATCTGTACGATAAGATAAACTTAAGTTATACATTATTGTCACATATGGCAATTGATGTTTGGAGCCTTGGCATATCATAATAGTTATAATAATGTGGATTTGCTATATATATGTATATATATACATGATTGTCATTCATCACAATTTTACAAATCATAATCTGTACGATAAGATAAACTTAAGTAATACATTATTGTCACATAAGGCAATTGATGTTTGGAGTCTTGGCATATCATAATAGTTATAATAATGTGGATTTGCTATATATATGTATATATATACATTATTGTCATTCATCACAATTTTACAAATCATAATCTGTACGATAAGATAAACTTAAGTTATACATTATTGTCACATAAGGCAATTGATGTTTGGAGTCTTGGGATAACATAATAGTTATAATAATGTGGATTTGCTCTATATATATATATATATATATATATATATATATATATATATATATATATATATATATATATATATATATATATATATGCGCGCGCGTGTTTAGGATAAACACCACAAAGGGTTATTAGAATAATTGACATAAATTGTAATATATAGTTTTTTTTTAAATGTATTTATTTTTAAAATTTGAATTGCAAATTAGGGTTACATGGACTTATTTTTAAATTAGGATTGAAGTATTTATTCAAAAATCAGAGAAAGGTTAGATTTCCTGTAATTTAGCCTAGCTATATCTTGATTATTATGACTATAGCAATTTGTTACTATGGATATTGATTAATTTTTTAGATAGCTCAAAGTACCCCTTATCTTTATGAGACACTATTCAACAAAATAAAAAATTTAATACCTATATTTTTTCCCATTTTACCCAACACCATTACATTTTGCAATTCTGATGTTAAAAATGGATTGTGTAATGGCGATATATGACGCTTTTGTCCCCATATATATTTAAAATGGATCGGGGCTCTCTTTACCCATTCTCATTCTCATTTCTCCTTCCTCCTTTCTATCCGCCCCCTACTCCACCTCCTTCTCCACCCTAACGTTTGTGTTGCTGCTTATTTTGGTGTAGAAGCAAACAGACAGTGAGTTAATAATTAATGGAAACTACTAAAAATTTGACCTTTGACCTTGGTCGTTAAAAGCGGTCAGAGCTCCTGAGATTAAATCTGGATCGTTGATTGACCTCCGTGATTTAAATTCGGCGGTTGCTGATGCGGCCAATGGACCTGCAAAAAGCCGGAAACACCGGGGAGTGGCCTCGGCGACAGACCCTCGACGCTCAAGTTAGAACCAGAAAGAGATAGAGAGTATGAAAGAGAAAACTGATGAATTGTTGATTACCTTCTGGCTATAGAGGGGGAGGGGTGTTTATAGGCCTGAGAGACATTTCAAGAGATTGTTTTGTATTCGTTGGATCGTTTTGAATTCCTTATCTCTTCCATGTCTCCCCCCTTCAAGAGATAAGATCTTCTTGTTAGGGGATAAGAGATTTGACTCCTTGCATGGATGGGCTAGGTGTCTCTCCTAGTGGGTCTACTCTGTCACTTTTTATGGGCTTGAAAGAAGCTTATATCTTGGAGAATGCCCAGGCCTGTTAAAAAGGCCTGCGATGGTCGATCTGCCTGTGAAAGCTTTGAGATTAGTGCAAGAATCGCACGTCTCCAATTTACCATGATTTTTACCATCATCATAAGCCCCCCACCCCTGGAAGGCAATTTTCTTGGCTTTCGGAAAGTAGTACGTCTTATTTTTGGAATCTGGCATATAATCTTAGCAGGAAAAGTGTTCGGAGATACCTGGAACTGATCTGTGGCTCTGCAGGCAGTGAATATTTTTCTGGATTTTTCCATAGTTCTGCGGATTTTTTCGAATTTTCTGGAAATTTTTGGAATTTTTCCCAATTTTAAAATCACTTTTTTGGATTTTATAATTAATAAATTCAATTTTAATTATATTTTCGGATTTTTTAATTAACCTTTTGAATTAAAAAATGAGTTTAAGGGGTTTTTTGTAAATAAACCGACCTTGGCACGAATCTTGACGCGATCTGAGGCGTTGATCAAGGCGAACTCGCACGTTGAGTGGATCGAACGGCGGAGACCCGATAGTTGTGATGAGGGGGTGACGTGGCGTGATCTGGAGCGCTCATCAGAGGAGAGCTCGCCCGCTGAGCGAGATCAGACGGCCAGGGTTCCTCCACTGTGATGGAGGCTGACGTGGCCAGATCAGGGACGTCCACCAGGGATCGGCTCGCCTACTGAGTGAGATTGAACAGTGGAGGAGCTGAGCGACATAAGGGGGAAGACGATGAATGACGTCGACGCATCTGAGCCGCCCATCACACTCGAGCTCGATTTTTGGAGAGATCAGAGGGTCAAAAATTGACGCCAGGACCCCCTAGCTCGGCCGACCGTTTGGCCGAGCTATGACCATTTTTTCCAGTTTTGGGGGCTTCGCTGAGCTACGAGGAGTCCGTGTATCTTCGCAGAGCTATGAGCTTTCGTCTTCGTTGAGCTACCATGACATTGAACCGTCTCTTCATCGACATATCCCCTTCATCGAGCTATGGGGCTCCGTTTTGAGTGAGTTAAGGGTGGAGGTCCTATGAGTTTCGACGAGCTACGATGCCTCTGCCGTGCTATGGGAAATCGAAGCTTCGCCGAGCTACGGGGGCGCTTCACTAAGCTATGGAGATGGTCGTCTTGCTGAGCTAAGAATTTATTAGTCCTCCTCATTCTGTTTCAGTTGAGTTCTCGAGTAGGTCGAGCTCTGTTGAGCTCTACTTTGGTCGAGCGAAGGGTTGAGATCGTCGACGTGTTATAAGCTTTGGTGAGCGATGGAAACTCCACCAAGCTATGGGAAGTTTGAAGCTTCGTTGAGCTATGGAGATCTTCTAGCTCTCTCGCCGAGCTATAGTCATCCCGTTCTTGCCAAGTTACGGGCTTCCTTGATTTGGCCGAGCTATGAGCTATGCTCTGTTTTGGGTTTGAGCTCCGCCTAGCTATGGACTCGAGCTTTGTTTTTCGCCGAGCTTTGGAGGCTGTGGTTTTGACGAGGTGAAGGCTCAAAGTCGGCGATGCTTTTGACAAGGCTAGAGCTCAAAGTCAGAGTTGGAGTGATGAGGAGAGGGGCTTTCAGTCGAGTTCCATTTTTAGATTTTTTGGCAGGAAAACTTTTCGGAGAAGGAAGATGAAGGAGGAGAAGAAGGAGAAGTGTGTGGGTTTGGATTATCGGGTCTGGAATCCGCACCCGCAACCTTTTAATCCCATTGCTTTAGGATCCCTTTGATTTGGCTTTGCGGGTTCGGTTTGGAAACCCGACCTGAGTTGAGCCCGTTTCTTCTCTTCTTCTCCTATTACGTTTGTGAGCACATGTTTGGGAGTTCTTTGAAGTTTTTTGGACTTGGATTTGCATATATATATATGTGTGTGTGTGTGTGTGTGTGTGTGTGTGTGTGTGTGTGTGTACCAAGCTTTTTTACTTCATAGCCCTCGATTAGTGGATCTTGTGCATATATAGTTATCCTAGGAGAGCTGTTGCAGACTTGCTGTTTGTCCCCAGCAAGTTGTTGAGGCAGCTCCAGGACAGAGTTGAACGTTCAAACTTGCCTTTTGCGCCCGAAAGTTTAGAGAGACAACTCTTTGACTGAGTTGACGTAGATCTTGCTGTTTGATCCCAGCAAGTTTAGAGAGGAAACTCTTTGACTGAGTTGATGTAGAAACTACCATTTAACCTCGGCGAGTTTGGAGAGGCAACCCATAGTGGAGTTGGTGTAGAAACTACCGTTTGATCCCGGCGAGTTTGGAGAGGCAACCCGTAGTGGAGTTGGTGTAGAAACTGCTGTTTGATCCCGGCGAGTTCGGAGAAGAAACTTTTTGACTAAGTTGATGTAAAGCTTGTTGTTTGATCCCAGCAAGTTTAGAGACAACTCTAAGATTAAGTTGATATAAAAATTGACGTTTAACACCGACGGGTTTGGAGAGGCAACACGTAGTGGAGTTAGTGTAGAAACTGTCGTTTGATCTCAGCGAGTTTGGAGAGGCAACTCGTAGTGGAGTTGGTGTAGAAATTGCTGTTTGATCCCAACTAGTTTGGAGAGGCAACTCTTTGACTGAGTTGATGTAGAGCTTGCTGTTTGATCCCAGCAAGTTTAGGGACAACTCTGAGATTAATTGATGTAGAAACTGTCGTGTGACCCTGACGAGTTTGTAGAGGCAACTCGTAGTGGAGTTGGTGTAGAAACTATCGTTTGATCCCAACGAGTTTGTGGAGGCAACTCATAGTGGAGTTGGTGTAGAAACTATCGTTTGATCTCGGCGAGTTTGTAGAGGCAACTCGTAGTGGAGTTGGTGTAGAAACTGTCGTTTGATCCAGGTGAGTTTGGAGAGGCAACTCTTTGACTGAGTTGATGTAGAGCTTGTTGTTTGATCCCAGCAAGTTTAGGGACAACTCTGAGATTAACTTGATTTAGAAATTGTCGTGTGACCCCGAAGAGTTTGTAGAGGCAACTCGTAGTGGAGTTGGTGTAGAAACTGCTGTTTGAATCCAGCGAGTTTGTAGAGGCAACTCGTAGTGGAGTTGGTGTAGAAACTGTCGTTTGATCTCGGCGAGTTTTGTGAAGGCGACTCCATGATAGAGTTGTGAATAGAGCTTGCCATTTGTGCCCGACATGTTTAGAGAGAGCTCTGAAGTAAAGTTGAGCTTGAGCATGCCATTTGGTCCTGGCGAGTTTGGAGACAACTCTGAGATAGAGTTGATGTAGAGACTGCCGTTTGACCCTGGTGAGTTTGTAAAGGTTATAGTTTGCCGTTTTGATCATTGAACTTGTTGTTTGCACCCAACAAGTTTTATAGAGATAAACTCGAAGACGGAGCTGGAGACTTGTTGCACTTGTTGTTTGCGCTAAGCAAGTATTGTGGAGGAAATTTTAGGCCAGCGTTGGATGCCAAGACTATTGCCCGAATATGAGGGGTTGTTAGAAGGACTCGAGCAAGTAGCGGGGCGCTGTACTCGCTGTTTGGAGTCAACGAGTTGTTGTTGGAGCTCGAACTAAGTGCGGAGCATTTGAACGAGTTGTTGACAGGGCTCAAGTGGCAATCAGAGCGTAGAACTCATTGTTTGGAGCCAACGAGCTATTTGGTGGAGCTTGAGTGAAGACCAAGGCATTGAACTCGCTGTTTGGAGACAATGAGTATTTGACGGAACTCAAGTAGCAATCAGAGCGTAGAACTCGTTGTTTGGAGCCAACGAGCTATTTGGTTAAACTTGAGCGAAGACCAAGACGTTAAACTTGTTGTTCAGAGCCAACAAGTTATTGATGGAGCTCAGGCAACGAGCAGAGCATTGAAACCATTGTTTGGAGCCAACGAGTTGTAGATGGAGCTCATGCAGAAAGCAGAGCATTGAACTTGTTTTTTGGGGCCAACGAGTTGCAGATGGAGCTCATGCGGGGAGTAGAGAGTTTAACTCGTGGTTTGGAGCCAACAAGTTATTGATGGAGCTCAAGCAACGAGCAGAGCGTTGAACTCATTGTTTGGGGCCGACGAGTTGTTGAAGGAGCTTGAGCAAATACCAAGGTGTTGAACTCGTTGTTTGGAACCAACAAGTTATTGACGGGGCTCATGCGAAGAGCAGAGCATTGAACTCATTGTTTGGGGCCAACAAGTTGCAGATGGAGCTCGTGCGGAGAGCAGAGCGTTGAACCCGTTGTTTAAGGCCAACAAGCTATTGATGGAGCTCGTGCGGGGAGCAGAGCATTGAACTCATTGTTTGGAGCCAACAAGTTTTGGACAGAGCTCATGTGGAGAGCAGAGCATTGAACTCATTGTTCGGAGCCAACAAGTTGTAAACGGAGCTCATGCGGAGAGCAGAGCGTTGAACTCGTTGTTCGGAGCCAACAAGCATAGACAGAGCTCATGCGGAGATCAGAGCATTGAACTCATTATTTGGGACCAACAAGTTGTTGATGGAGCCTGAGTGAAGACCAAGGCATTGAACTCATTGTTCAGGGCCAACGAGTTGTTGATGGAGCCTAAGCGAAGACCAAGGTATTGAACTCGTTGTTCGGGGCCAATGAGTTGTTGATGGACTCGAGCAAAGACCAACGTGTCAAACTCATTGTTTAGGGCCAACGAGTTGTAGACGGAGCTTAAGCAGTGAGCAAAACATTGCACCCTTTGTTTGGATCCAACGAGTTGTTAGGTGAAGCTCGTGTGGAGAGCATGGTGTTGAACTCGTTGTTTAGAGCCAGTAAGTTGTTGATGGAGCTCAAGCGAAGACCACGATGTTAAGCTCGTTGTTCGAGATTGACGAGTTGTTGAATAAAGCTCCAGCGATGAGCAGAACATTGAACTCATTGTTTGGGGCCAACAAGTAGTGGATGGAGCTCAAGCAGTGAGAAGAGCATTGAACTCGTTATTTGGAGCCAACGGGTTATTCATGGAGCCCGAGCGAAGATCAGGGCATTGGACCCGTTGCTCGATGTTGATGAGTAGTTGGCCGGAGGAACTCAAGTGGCACACGTAGCACTGAACTCATTTTTTAGAGTGAATGAGTTGTGGGTATTCTGAATCTTCTTAATATTCAAGTAAAGTCACTTATGTTTGTTCAGCGTTGAGATAATTCCATTCTTCTCTTTGTTGATAAGTAGTTGTGTACATCGAACGAGGTCCTCGGGACATAGAGCTTGCTCTCCCTCGTGATACGTTGTTCTTGACAGAGTTAGGATTCTCCCGTTTGCATGGCGCTTTAAGCGAGACGGAGTTGGAGCTTGCTCAGGTGAAGGTGGTCGGATAAACCTGGAGCTTGCTTGCCTAAGGAAGACTTGTTTTGAACTTCATCATTAAGAGTTGAGGCGGCCTTATGGACCTGTTAGCCGGTGGGAGACTGGTGGAGAGGTTTGTTTCTCTTAGGTAGAGCATCTCTCCAGTATGTAGCTGGAAGAACAACTTGTATTATAGTTTGTTGTACACTGTTTGTAGGACTTTTAGTAGCGATTCATAGACATGAAACGTAGACTCATTGTAATTCTTCTGTTGTAATGAGACTTGTAGTTTGTGGGATAAGAAGTCTTCTATGTGCCAGTTCCTTGTCCTGTGGTTCATCGTCTTGGGGGTTGGCTAGTCGTATGAGCTGCTCTTGGGGAGAGTTAGACACTAAACTAGCCATTTTATATTTGTAGATATTTGTGGTGGTACTAGATCTGAACATATGAGTTTGCGATGGTTCTGTAATTTGAAGAATTCCTTTCATATGCTTGATCATTGCTGTCACGGTTGACGTGCCATCGACTGCATTCTTTGTAGCTAAATAACATGGCCTCAAGTCTGTTGTGTATAGCTAAAGGACTGTCGACGGTGTATGACGGAGTTTAGAACTTTTTCTTCTTGAACTCAGCTAGTTGTAGGAGCAACTATGAGGGAGATTTATTTTCCAAACTTGTTGTATGGGTCCTCTGACAAATTGTGAGAGTCACATCGAGTGGAGAGTTTAACTCTAAGTGTTGCTTTTTACAAGTGTTGCTAGAGTAACTACGATCCATGATTTTGGACCTCTTAATCTGTTTTTGAGGAATTTTAACTAGTTGCACGAACAGATCGAATGGGAAGTTGAACTCTGAACATGTGTAATTACAGGTTGCGAGAGTAACTCTGAACCATGGGTATGGATTCCGAACTTATTAGTTTAAGTATTAACTAGTTGTAGGAGAAGATCGAATGGCAAAGCGCACGCTGGACTTGCTTCTTTGCAAATTGACAGAGTCTCTTTTGAGCCATGGATATGGACTCCGAACCGGATGTGGATGCGCTAAAGGATTGCAGGAGCACATCGAATGGCAAAGTGCACCATGAACTTGCTTTATTGCAAATTGTTAGAGTCTCTTCGAGCCATGGGTATGGACTCCGAACCCGTCTTATGGGAAGACTTGTAATGATTTTTTGGTGCTGCTTATGTGTATAAGTTTGGTGCTCAACTCATTGTGTAAGTCTTCAAGGAATTTTAACTAGTTTCTGCAACAAATCAAATGACGAGTTGAACTCTGAACGTGTATATTTAAAGGTTGCGAGAGTAACTCTGAACAATGGATCTAGATTCCGAACTCGTTGTGTGGAAAGCTTGTAACGAGTGTTTAGCACCGCTCTAGGTGTAAGTTGGGCGTTTAGCTCATTGTTTGCTTTCGTTGGCTTGTACAATAGCTTTGCAAAAGTTCATACTATATTTTATTGGATAATAAAACTAAGAGAATGCTCTAGTAGCTGGCTGTTATTACAAATTGAGAAAATCTGCTATTACTATTAAGAAAGGTGGTTTCAGGCGCCCTCGTTCACCTACACAAGGTGTTCTACTTTCCAAATCCCTGTTGATATCCCCTTACTCCCCGGATCTTCAAGTTGATGAGCGGTCAGGCGAACAAATTGGTAGACCTTGCCTGAACTTGCCTGTTTTGGAGGGAGCCCCCCATTGTTTTGCATAGAGAGAGAAATCTTTTGATGCACCAATGTGTTTTAGCATGACTATTTGTCTCCGTTGAATGAGCAGAGTGGTTACGGGCGAGAGATTCAGGTTTATTATTGTGTCATGATGAGAACTAGTTTGGACCTGGTGAGAGATGATGTAGCAGGTTTGGAAGCTCTTGGTAGAGTTTTTTATGGCAGTGGCTTCAAACTTGTTTACAGTCTTGAAATTATTGAGACTGCTTTCTGGAGGTAGCTCTATGGCGTCGAGAGGGAGAACCGAGCCCCCCATTGTAGCGGTGTAGCATACTCATGCTGTCTGTTGGCTTCCTACAGCTTGGCCTCTGCCAGCTGTTGTTGGGAACTTCATTTCCAATAGGGAACTGCTTGGAAAGCCGCTAGGCCAGGATGACCGAATATAGTGTTATATGCAGCTTTGACATCGACTACCACAAATTCCAGTGCTTCCATTCGATTAGCGGGGGCTTCTCCTGCTTTCACATCCAGTGTGACGACTCCTTCTACTTGAACGGGGACACCGGAGAATCCGTGGAGTGTATAACTGGCTGGCGTCGGTCTCGGGAGAGCTTGAAAGGCTCGAATGTGGCCGTGAAGAGGATGTTTACTGAGCTGCCATTGTCCACCAGGTTGCACTGTACCTCATGATTTACCATGCAAATGTTTATGACCAATGCGGCGTAATGAGGTGTTCGGACGCCTTCTAAGTCCTTGTCGAAGAAAGATATCAGGACCCTGTGCTCTTGGCAGGTGTAATGTTATCTGTGGAGTTGACTTCCCTGATGAAAGCTTTGCGGGAGGGGTTGTAATCTCCCCCCATTGGGCCTCCATGAATGGAGTGGAGGATGGCCATGTGTACAGGGCCTTGCGATTCGTATGGCCTCTCCTGACTCTTATTAGCCACCCAGGGCGGAGGGTTTTCGATGCCGTTGTCTTTCTGAACGAAGTTTGAGAGATAGCCCCTACGAATCAGGGCTTTCAATTCTTCTTTAAGGGCTCAATAGTTTTTAGTAGTGTATCCATGATCTCTGTGAAATGTGCACCACTTATTTTTGTCTCTTCTCCTGCTAAACGTTGACATCTTCGGGGAGGGGGGGGGGGGAGAGGATTATTTTGTTCTTCTCAACTTCCATGAGAATGGCTGACACTCTTGCATTCAGATGAGTGAACTTGTCAAAGTATGGCGCTAGAGTTGGACGGATTGACCTGCGCCATTTTTCTGAAACTTTATGGGTTCTTCCTTGCTTGTATTCTTCCATTTGTCCATGTCACCTAGCCCATGCAGGCTATGAGTCAAATCTCTTATCCCCTAACAAGAAGATCTTATCTCTTTAGGGGTGGGACATGAAAGAGATAAGAAATTCAAAACGATCCAATGGACACAAATCAATCTCTTGAAATATCTCTCAGGCCTATAAATACCCCCCTCCTTTACAGCCAGAAGGTAATCAACAATTCGTCAGTTTTCTCTCTCTCTCTCTCTCTCTCTCTCTCTCTCTCTCTCTCTCTCTCTCTTTCTGGTTCTGACTTGAGCGTCGGAGGGTATGTCGCCGAGGCCACCCCCCAGTGTTTCAGGCTTTTTGTAGGTCCATCGGCCGCAACAACAACCGTCGGATTCAGATTGCGAAGGTCAGTCAACGATCCAGATTCAATTTCAGGAACTCTAACCGCTTTTAATGGACAAGGTCAAATGTTAGAATTTTTGTAGTTTCCATCAATTATTAACTCACTATCTATTTGCTCCCACACCAAAATAAGCAGCAACAGTTTGAAATCACACTGACTCTCTTAGGCTGATGCTCCTACTAAAAGTTTGTTTTTTATCTATCTTTACTCTAAATAGCAGGTAATTTACGGATTTCCAGTTCATATGAACTTAAATGAATTTCTTCAAACATTCGAGTTATTTTAGATGGTACCTACATTTAATTGTTGGATTAAGTTGATTGAATAATTTATCCCGGCCCAAAAAAAGGTTGGGTTTTCATAAGAAATTCCTTAAGAGCTAGGGTTTTGTTCTAAAATCTTTCCCTAACAAAGCTAGGGTTTTGATCTAAGACTTGGTTTGACGGGATATTCATTTAGTCAGCGACACCCTCTTTAGGGTTACTCATAAAGTTGAGTGGTATCCATGGGATATGTGGTTTGACGACATGATTTGAGTTCAATTTTACTCTAAGAACAAAAATCATGGGATAAAGGAACAATTTATAATAATGATTGATAAAAAATACATGAAATCTAGGGTTACCATATAATTAAGGTTTGTCGACATGGTTCGAGTACAAATGTAAGTGCATTTGTTTACAAGTACAGATTGCAAAATGATAAACAACTTCTATATGAAATTTTACATGCATGGTAGGAAAGACTACATGATCGTATATATTTGACTATTTTGGACATTACAATTTGGAAAGTTGGAAAAGAGGGGGGAAATTTTACAAATTTGTACATGTAAATATGTGCTTGTTTCTAAATTTTCCGTCAAATCCTGTTGCTATTGCTTGAACATATGTGTGATTATATGGAGTTTGAAAATGCCATTTTTTTTAAAATTCTTTCGTATAACTAAAAATAGTAAACTCGGAAATATAGCTTGTTAGGTTTGAGTATTGAGTTATGACTGTTATATACCAAATTAGACTAGGCATTTGGCAATATGTAGAGGTGGCAACCAGACCGAGCAAGCCTGTCTGGGTCGAGGCCCACTGGGCCCACCGCTATAGCGGTTCGGGTTAAGCTGCCTCTAGAAATGGGCCAGTTGAAAGATGGGGGAGGTCAGCCCGGACCGGTCCCCCATCCCGACCACCCGGGTCCCGGGCTGGGCTAACCTGGGAACTTTTGAAACTTTTGTGTTTTTTTTTATACAAGTAGCTTGTTTAATTTTATTTTGACACATTTATTCAGTTTTTCTGTGTGTGTATATATATATATATATATATATATATATATATATATATATATATATTTATATGATTGATGATTCTTGTATATATTGTAAGAAATTCGGATATACAAGAATCAGCAATCATATAAAAAAAATTATGTATTATTTTTCTTCATTTTACAACTATGGAATGATTTACAATAGTCAAAAAATTTTTGAAAAAAACATGTCATAATACATACAAGAAGATTAATTTGAAAATTAAATGATAAAAGTGGATTTAGAGTTTGAGATAGCATGGAGTTAGGTTGGAGTGAGGGTAGAGGACTACTCTTGTGAACCTCTATTTAACCAAAACCTAGGATTTCATCGCTCTAAATTCCCTGAAAAGCTTCTTACTACACAAATCTTCAATCTTTAGTCTTCTTCAATCTTCAGAATTTTGTTTTCATGTTTTGTCTTCTGAAGTGATGTTACCACTTGAGCCTTCTGTTTTTCCTTGAGTCATCTAACTCCTTCGCTTTCATCCAATTTTCACTGCACACTAACATCTCCAAAATTTTCGGTGTCATGCGATTCCTTATCTCGTTCAATAACCTGTCACCAAGAGAGAAAAACACTTTCTGATGCGACGATGGACACCAGAGGGGTTATTATATCTTTTTGCCATATGGGAAAGAATATGATATGATCCCGCTTGTTTTTTCACCAAAGGACCACATCAGTTTCTTGCTCAAATGGCAGTGGAGGTTGTACATTATACCAGTGAAGTTCATTAAGTGCATAAGTCCTAGATTTTTTTTAGTCTGAATAAAACTCCATATATTTGTATCATCAGTTGCAATACTCATACCTCTTGAAGAAGATGCAGTACTAAGTGTGTGTTGTTTGTGAGAAGTAGCCCCAAATTCTCTATCAAAACTATTGCATAAATTATTCAATATTACTTCAAAGATAATAACAAATTCATCAGAATCAAAAGTACTATCTTCTACCATAATATAAAATATATTAATCAAATTCTTCGTACCATCTAACTTAATACAATGATCCATTACACTAGAAACACAATAGAACATAGGAAGAGTGCAAAAATATTTAACAAATTAATTATAAGTAGGAACAACAGTAAGGCACATGTAAATATCATTCAACATTCATTTAAAAGATTACATCATCTTAAAAACTGTAACTAAAATACCGCTAGAAGTGGACTTGTAAGATTTTGAAAAGGTACAATTTTAAAAGGTTCTAAAAATGCACTGTCACGCCCTGCTTCCCAAAAGGAATACGGAAAATGGTACGTGACTAAGCCCAGCGGATAGTTTTCATCATCCATAAGCTGTACGGATCTACTTGATTCATCACAACATTAAATAGAACAATATACTCAACCAAGTATGCATAAACAATTATAAATCAATAGTATTTATTCACAACAATAATGAATATCCCAAACAAATATGAGATCTGAAACAAAATAATATTCTGGGACTACAAGCTCAATACAAGTCTCAATACAGAAATATGAATAAAATAGTTCTAAACAAAACATTAATCAAATTTTCCAATGCGCAGCACAAAACTTTTGCTTACCAACTCAAGTAGGCAAGCGATCACCAAAACCTGTTCATATAGCAATTACAGGGAAAATAAGAAGACAGGAAAATATAATGCCCGTTAGATGCAAGTTCCGTGCCGCAAGTAGTACAAGCAGAAAAATGAAAAGGGGAAGAATAAAACCAAACAGGATGTACTGACATGGAGATAAGCAATAAAGGATGACAGTCTACAGATAACAGTAAACAATGGATGAACAGTGTAAATAACAGTAACAGTAACAATAAGGATAACAGTAACAGTAACAGGCTGTGACAGTGAAACAGTTTTTCTTATGTCTAATTTTCATTACTATCTAGGTAACACTTTATGTGTCCAAATTATACCATATGGTTGCTACATCAAACCGTTTCATTTTAAGATTTCGTAGTGGAACCTATAGGGCCGTATATTCAGACAAACAGTAACAGTAACAGTAATAGAAAACAGTAACGATGTCATGGATCATGCCCTCATGCATCCATAGATAAACAGTGGGTTCCACAGTAACAGTGGGGAAAACGAGTTTCTTTCTGAATACACATTTCTATATTGTCCAAAACTAGATATTTTCCCTTAAAAACCCAAGCTTGATTAGTTTTCATTATTATTAAACAGGTGTGAATGCACACAAACAGGGCTAAAAGACATGGCAAGAAAAAAGGACAAATCTAAGATAAATAGGAAACACAAACGGGTGACAAAGCAACTTTTAACAGTCAAAATAATGAAACTTTCAGTTCTGGACAGCAAGACACTACTGTACCAAATCTGATATTCCTGTTGCTACAGAACTGCAAATCTAGATCTGTCAGAAATCTGAAAACTAGACTCTCTTCCGAATCCAGTGCATATATACAAGTCATACATCAGCCACAGAAACAGGGTTGAAAATAACGTTTAATACAGAAGTTATGTTCAGCCAGAAAATGCAAAATTTTGTTTAGAAGCATGAAAAGGATTTGAAAACATCATAATTAATTATGAGAAAAATCTTGAAGATTCCCTAGCATATCTAGTCTCATCATATAAAATATCATGAAATTATATTACAGATAGTACAGTCAACAAAATTGGGGAAACAAAGTAATGCAACAAAATCTCAATTTTGAAAGTTCAGACACAGCAGTACCAAAACAGAGATAATTCACAAAATACTATTCAAAATCCAAATCTGTCAAAAGGGTGATAAAATTGATAAATCAGGGTACAGTTTATCTTGACAAAGTTTCCATAAAAAATGAATAGAATCCGGTTGAAAACATAATTCTTTACCTGACGGCATGCAGTTTGGAAATATCGATTGGTTTCATAAGCATGAAATGAGATACAAAAGTCATTAATTTATTCCACAAAAATTGGGATTGATCCCAGTCATGTCTAAACATACCCAGCAAAATATAGAGTTCAAATTTCACTTTTAATATCAGTTTTAAAATAATAATTCATACAGCAATCACATAGTTCAGAATCTGGAATATACGATATGACTGTAGTAAAACAGCAATAACTCTTGCATCGAAAATCGGAATTCAGATCCGTCGAAAGTTCTGAAAACTAGAAAACAAAGCCTCCAAATAATGTTCACAAATTTATTTATTTACTGATGTTAACAGGGTTGAAATTATTGTACAAAAATAGGGCAGCAGTGAAACAAAAGTTCTTTTATGCATTTTATCAAATAGTTTAATTACAAACGATCCAATCTAAGATGGCATACAAAGCATGGTATATAGGCAACTCAAATCAGCTTGGCATGTGAATAAACAATCTATAATAAGATAGTACATCATACAAATATTCATGAAGCAATCATCTACAACATACGATATGTCACAACAAGCATATACATCAAGATGTCCATCTAATCTAAATTGTTTCATGCAACGGGTGACAACTACTGTGAAATAATCATGATCAAGAGATGAAGGAACGGATCATCTAACAAAGTATGATTTCATCAAGAGAGGGACAACAACGCATGCAATACTATTTACGGTATTTAACTTGTATGACAAAAATTACATACAAGCTACTTGCCTGAAAATGACGACGGATATGAAGAACAAAATAACGGGAATGGATCCCGAACAACAAACACAACACCGAACAGCATGAACAAGGGAAAGAATCAACACCCACGATAATACGACGGTGCACGTGCTCACATGCACACACAAGGCAACAGCAAATAGCAAGAGTGGTGACAACAGCACGGGTGGAAGACTACGACAGCAGCGACACAGCAAGGCAGCAGCGAGAGCAAGGGGGGCGACGGCGGCAGAGCACAGTCACGGTGCTAGGGCTAGCGGGGATAGGGAGCACGGGATCGGCTAGGGGATAAGGAGAGGGGAAGCACGGGGGTGCAGCGGTGAGGGAAAGAGGAGAGGACTGTCGTCAGGGGGCTAGGACGACGACGGCGCAAGGAGGGATCGGGAGAGAGATGGAGATCGGGGTAGGGTAGGTGACAGGCTAGGAGAGAGAGATAGAGATGTATTCAGGTTTGGTAATTAGGATTAGGGTGCTATTAGGATGGTTATATAGAGTCAAAACGGGTTTGGGTGAACTGGGTAGCATCGAATAGGAAGAAAAGAGTCTAATATGAGACAATTAGGCCATGAATTAGGTTTAGACAATAAACAAGGTCAAGAACAATATGTAGATCAATCAATTAAGAATATAAAGGTTGAATCAAAACAAAAATGAATTATAAGGGGAACAACAACATACAATTCAAAAGGGACGAAAAGAGATACAATCAGAAATAAGATAAAATAACCAGGAATTTAATTAAATACAAATAAAAATACAATAATGAGTCACAGGAGTTACATGCACACTAACTTTGAATATAAGTCCAGGTGTAATCTCGCATTTGAAAATTTTCTATGTTTTTTGCAATACAAATTCATTCATAATATATTTGTATTCTAAAACAAAAACAAGTAGATAGTAGAATTCCAATGGTGTTTCACATCTTTAGGAAATTTTCTAAAACTCATTTCCTACACCATTGTTTGAATGCATGAAGATTAGTACCATTGAAGTCAATGAAATGCACACAATCTGTTAGTGCACTCAAAGATGTTTCGGCAATCTTCAATGCATCTTGCACACACAAATTTAGAATATGACATGCACATCGAATATGAAAAATTTCAGGCTCTATAGATGAATGCTTCCTTCAATGCAGAAATTACCCTTATATTATTTGATGCATTATCATAGCCAAATGCAAGAATTTTGTCAGTAATAAAAAATTTAGTGCATGCTTATTTGACATGAGATGTGACAGCCTGTGCATTATGAGGGTACATAATATATCCAAAATATGTGATCCTCTTTTAGATGATCCAATCATTATCATTTAAAGGATATGTTATGCACATCATTGAAATATCATTAATACATTTTCAACAATCGGAGTTTAACGAAATCCTACTGGTTAAACTAATCAAAGTAGTAAGTAAAAAATCATTAAGGATTTGAAAAACTTTAAAACAATTGAATTAAATGAAATTTCTAGGAATTCTCTTAAAATTGGGGTTTTTTAAGCAGTCTGGTTAAAGACTTCTAGGTTCCTACTTTCGGAATAAGGTAATGACAACTAGTCCTTAATAACAAGTTTTTTTCCCGTTTCACTACGAACAAGATCATGATCATAACTAAAACTATCTGTACGACTGGTCTTAAGGTTGATATTTTTTTGGATAAGCTCTTTTTTCAGTTCGAGGTGTTTATTGGTTAAATCATGTGCAAGTGTAGCCATCCAGATACCATTTACCCACCTATAAGCTGTTCCACAATACTTGCATCTTTATTTTCCCCTTTTCTAATTGGGGCCATCTTCTTCTCATATATAATAATGGTGGACATCAGAAGTAGATTCCCTATGATTTTTCGAAGAAGGTTGGTTTTCAGTGTTATGGATTTCGGTATCTTCTACAAGGATTTTAATCGAATTGTGTTTGTGGATTAGCAGATTCGGAAAACTCGGGATAGCTCTCTTCTTCTTTAATACTATCGAAATCTAATTGTGGAATATAAGCGGTGCGAGATATGGATTCTTGTGCACTTTTCTGGCTACTTTTACGTGAACATGTTGATGCCATTTATTGTATGAAGAAAAAAAAAGAATTGATATGAAAAATATATAGATAAGAAATAACAAGCAAACAATTTTAAAACTAACAAATATTCAGTAATAAAAATGATATTGTGTTTGAAGTATTCCAAAAGAAAATTGAGAAGAGAGTGCTTCTTGTTGCAAGAGTGGTAGTTAGATAGTTGAGAGAGAGTAATAGATTCTTATTGAAGAACTTTTCAAAAAATGCAAGAGTAGTAGCTTAAGAGTTGAAAGAGAGTAGTAGCTTCAAATCTTCAAAATTTGGAAATGTGGTAACTTGAGTGTTGAGAGAGAAGTAGTAGCTTGTCGAACGTTTCTTCAATTCTTCATGTTGAAACTTGATTTTGGAAAATATGGGAAACTTGAGAGAACTGTATGGAATAAACTGAGAGGGTTGAGATAATTATTTGGAGATTTTTGAGTAAAGAAAATGGTGTGGAATGTATGGGTATTTATAGATTTTAATGGAAGTTGCAATCTTGTAAATAAATAGAATCATAAAAAAATCAAAAATCAAAAAATCAAACCAACCATTGTCAACGGTTGTCCCGGGCCAGGTAGATCGTTGAGCCCAGGCGGACCTGGGCCTCTATATGGTCCTGGCCCACCCAGGTTTTTTTGGAATTATTTGGACCAGGCCCGACCTGCCTATTTTAAGTAGGCCAGGCCAGGTGGGTTGCGGGCTAACCTGGCCCGGTTGTCATCCCTACCTAAACTCCTACAACATGCTGAAATGTTGATGACTAAATAATTGTCTGTATTCTTTTCTCATTTTAGGTTAAACTAGGCAAATGCATGTGCCTTGCATGTGGGTGAATATATGTTAATAATAATAAAAAGGCATTGTACAAATTTAAAGTATTAACAAGTAGAAAACTAAAAATGTCAATGTGGTTAACTGCCTTTTTTCTGGTGATCAAGATGTCAGAAGTTTATATCCCGCTTGCACAAAAAATCTTCAATTAAAATAATACTTGCAATGAAAATCTTCAATTAAAATAATACAAGCAATGTGCATGTGTGATGCACGTCCTTTTTTCTTGAGCTCATACTTTTTAATTTTTTTTAAAAGTAAAGATGACAATGTAGTCTGACCTCAAACCGGAGACCTCCATTTACCCACTGCAACTCAGTGGTTACTCATTACAAATTACCCATAGTGGCACAAAATTTTATCTTTTATGAATGACACTTTCGTAAATAATTATGTCGTAAATAAATCTGAACTTTGAGGATATTATGGTAACTGATAAGAACTGAGTAAAATAGATGGTTAATATAAATCACACTTTAAAAGGTGTGGTTCAGAATAGATCAATCAAGTTGTTTTATATACAAATTACACAACCCTAACTCCCCCAATATATAGTATTAGAATAGATATTTGAGATATGTATGAAATATCTAGCGGTAAGCCTTTTCGCTAGTGAGCAAGAGGTAGGTGTTCATAATTCCCCAAATATGAGATGAGAATGAGAGTGTGTGTGGCATGATCTTGTTATAATAATAAAAATTTCAAAAAGTCACAAACTTCTACAAGTTGAACCAAGATATTTGAAGATACATGATCAATCTAATGCTTACTATATATAAAAGTGAAGATGACCTTATCAACTGAAGGTGACCTTGATAATAGGATAAATTTCAATTAACCGTACTGTACTTTACTCTCTTGGCTAATTACCTTACCCAACTTTTTTTTTGGCATTAAACACCGTCGTCAGCTTTTTTGGCATTTTAGCATACTCCATCTGTTTTGAGCCTATGCCATGGTTTCACATTCCAATAACAAAATTATCCTTATTATTATTATTATTATTATTATTATTATTATTATTATTATTATTATTTAATTAGATAATAAATACCATAATTTGATGAAATTGAGGAATTTAGGGGAGGAGAAAGAGAGGGTGGTGGTGGTGGTGGTGTTTCGGGGGGGGTTCAAGGGAGGTGGTGGTGGTGTTGGTGATTGTCCGAATTGGAGGAGAAGAAGGTGAGGGAGGAGAAGGGGGTAAGAGATTTAACGTAGGTAAGTTAAGCGATGGTGGTAGTTGTTGGTCGGAGGTGGGGGGAGGTGAGGTATTTGAGAAACAATAATGAGGGGGTGATGGTGGTTAGTCGGATTTGGGTGGAAGGTGAGAGATTCGAGAGAAGATGAGGATGTGGTGGGGGGAGGTAAGGTATTTGAGGAAGGAGAAGGAGGGGGTGGTGGTAGTTGGTCGGATTTGGGTGGGAGGTGAGAGAATCGAGGGAGGAGGATGAGAAGGTGGTGGTGGTGGTAATTGATTGGATTTAAAATTTTAATGATTAGCTAAGTGGTGGTGGTGGTTGGTCGGGGGGAGGGGGGTGAGGGATTTGAGGAAGGAGAATGAAGGGGTGGTGGTAGTCGGATTTGGGTGGGAGGTGAGGGGGGCTAGGGAATTTGAGGGAGGAGAAGGAGGGGGGCAGTGGTGGTTGGTCAGATTCGGGTGGGAGGTGAGGAATTCGAGGGAGGAGGAGGAGGATGTGGTGGTGGTGGTGGTGGTTGTTGGAGTGAATATTAGTGAAGTAGTGATAGAATTAAAAGTAATCTAATTATAAAATTAAGATTAATGATGAAATTAAAATTTAAATTAATGATGTGATTAAAACTAATTATGGGATTAAAATTAATGAAAGTGAATGAAGGAGAAAAAGAAGAAGATGATGATGGACGGTGATGATGAACATGATAATTTAGTAATTAATCTGAGCCGGTAGGGGTATTTTAGGCCATAATGCCAAAAAACCTGACGACAGTAGGGTTTAATGCCAAAAAGAAAATTTGGGTAGGATAAAGTGTCAAGGATGTAAAGTACATAATGCTTAAGTCAATTTTATCATTAATAATATTAATTTAATTCATTCAAGTTCACATGTTTTTTATCTCAAATCAACACTGGCCAATACTTTTCTAAATTAATTGTACAAGCAAAAAAAAAAAAGATAATCATCATCATTATCATCATTATCATCGTACAAGCTCTATTTTCTCTCCCCAAAACTTTCCTAAAATAACGGGAAAAAGAAAACTAAAGAAAAAGAGTCATTTAAGAGCATCCACACTCGTTTTGCCGAATTTGACAATTTGGCAAAATGAGAAATGGTAAAATTGTATTTCGTTTGCAATCGTTGTTTGCTATAATATGGCAAAAAAATAAGAAAAAAAATGGCTAATGGGACATGTTTTGTTTGAGCTATAAAAAAATTTAGAGAGACGGTACATCATGTACCGTTCGTTTTCGTAATTTTTAGGGTTTTAGTCATTAGTGATAAAATAGTCATTAGTTATTAAATTATGGCTAACTTTATATATAAAAAAAACCCTAAACTATGTCATTTCTGCAAAAAATCTCCTTAAACATTTTTTTGCGCTAAAACCCCCCCTCAAATATGTTTTCAAAAAACCCATTTCGACTCCGTCAGGTTTCTACTAACTTTTTATCACGTGCTTTGCACGTAATCTGAAAAATGAACAATTTTGCCCCTGACTAAATTAAACCACTCTTTTCTTAAAAACCTCTTTCTTCCCCAAATCTAACCCTAATACCAAATCAATCCCCAAACCGATCCTTTCCACCTTCTTCCACAATCCCGACGCCATCCCTCCCACCTTCTTCCATAATCCTAACACAATCCAAATGAAATCACCAAATCAACCTCAAATCGATTCTGATCTGATTCCATTCCCCATTTAAAAGCTCCAATGTCAGGTGATTTCTTCACTCCGAATTCATTTCCTCTTATATTTGTCACATTTCTTATACTGATGTATGAATACATGTACGTGCATATTTGACAACCTTCAAAGCTTTAAGGAGGAGCTTGCATAGCAGCTGTGATGAAGATGGAACCCTAATGTGTTATCACAAGGATCCTGCAGTCGTCAAGCTAGCCAGTACAGCTGCAAATGATGGAAAATACTTTGCTGGCTGTCCAAATTGGCAAACTGACAAATGCTAATTTTTTCGGTGGGTTGAACTTGTGGGGGGAGCTGAGAAGAGGGAAAAAGCATACTCATAATTGACGATGGAAATTGATAAGTTGAATTTGGTAGTTGATGAAGCAAGTAGGATAAAAATTAAAGTTGGTGCCACTATCTTAGATCTTAAGAATCAGAAGCATGAGTTGGAAGCAGAGTGTCATCATTGAGAAAGAAGGTGGTGGAGCTGAAAGTTAGAGCGGGAACCATGAAGGGATTTACAGGGTGCTTGCTTTTTGCTTTTTTGGTTGTTTTCTTGGTATATTACGAAGTAGCAATGTAAACGACAGAATTGTGAAACATGTATTAACTCTCAAGAATGGATTTGCTAGTTTGGGTATTGTTGTAGTTGAGATTGAGTGTTCGCAATATAGTTTCGTCACTATGTTATCTCTTTGAAAACTATCGTATGTTGTGAACTTATCTTTTTGAATATTGTCGTATGTCGTTCACTTTTCTATGAAGTTAATAATAGTTCCTTATTGAGCTTTGAAAGTTGGTTTAGAAAACATCATCTAACTTTTTAGCTTGTATTAGCTAACCACATTCAGCTTTCGAAGTTGGTTCATAAAACATCATCCATCTTTCTCACCATTGATAAAAAACCTCAGTCAACTATCATGTTCTGTAACAAAAACATCATTAAATTTAGGCGTATATTCAGAAACCTCAAACAGTCAGGTTATTATTAGATCACATTCTCACTACCTGACATCAAAGTGAGATCAACATTATCATAAAACATATCAAGAGTTCTTATTTTTATTAAGATAAAAAGACCAATTCCAAATACTTGATATTCAAAATTAAAACTGAAAGTAATGTTGATTGGTTGATATGCTCCACATTCAACTGTTGATTGGTTGATCTGCTCCACTATAACAACATCAAAATTACCAACCTAGCACATAGCAAATGAATTAAGTATGTGTAGTTGATATTCAGAGATTTCATATAGATAAAAACAAAATACACTCAAATTTGAAACTTTACCCTCAAATCATTTGTTGCAGAATTTCGCCTCTACCATCACCAGGTCTATCATTAGAGGTATTGACCTACATCAAGCCAAAAATGATGAATAGACACAGAGGTTTTAGTAAACTAAATTGAAAATTCTTAACAATTTACCTTTGGCTTCTTACAATTAACCCCCCCCCCCCATATATGGACCTTTCTCCTTTCCTTTCCTCCCACATTTTGTACTTCTTTTCTCAAATCCAAGGGCTTCCTCTTCATTGGAACTAAGTACTATTCTATGGATACCCCTCCCTCTACCACCACCTCTCCCCCTTTGAAGCTTACCTAAAGTTTGCTTCACGCTTCTCACAACTTCATCAGTTATGTTCCCCTTTGGCTTCCACATTTGTTGGTTGACCATTCTTGTGGTGGAGATGGTTCGTTCTGGTACTTTCTGATGTTGTGCCCAGGTTGGTGACACCTCGTGCACTTCACAATTGCACCCATTTTGCTAGCTCTTTGCAAATTTGACATGTCAATGGGGACCTTACACTTATTCTCACTGGGATCCTTCTTTCTAGCCTTAGATGGTCTTCCAGGAGTTCTTCTCAAATGTGGGGGAATGATCCTTGCAAAGTCCATTTTTTCTAGAGTGATGAATTTGGAACTGGTTCTATGATTCATGTATTATGACACAATTTTAATAAGACAAGTTTCAAAGAAATGATCCAAAGTGTAGATTAAACAATGTACCTTCATAGATTTTCTTGTATGTGGCCTTAGTGTAGTTGGTATCACAGTAGACCACTATTGATACTTGTCACTCTCTACAATCACAGGTTCTGTCACTCAAGTTCACTCTGTAGTTAATCTCATGCTCCATTATCTCATACTTTGTATCTTTAGATTTTCAAATAATATAATATCTAGACTTGTCATAGTTCTTCTTCAATTTCATTTGAATTTTGGGGGGTGACAATTCTAGTAACCTACAAATCATCTCTCTTCCTTCGCAATCTCACCATTGCCATTCTCCTAATCATCTCCAACATTGTTATGATTGCACGATCCCCTGCTTGCAATATATATTTGTTTCAAGCTTCACATATATTATTTCATAGCAAATCACACTTGGTTGTCTCATCAAAGTGTGATCTTGACCACTTATCATGGCCAATATCCATCCACCATTGTGCAGCTTCCTTTGAGATAGCCTTCATTCTATCCATTGATGACTCCCACCATTGATGAGTATATGCAGTTGCTGCCCCCCAAACTTCTCCTTGCAAGTCTAGACCTTTGAACTTCTTGTTAAAGTTCGCGTACAATTGTTTCACACACTATCTTACATGAGCTTCGGATATAAGCTCTTTAAATGTCTCCAAAAACCCATGTAATAAGTTAAATATGAACTAATAGTTTACTTACATATATATGACTTGAAGTATTAGTCAAAAAAATTGTGAAGGAAATTGAAAAAAAAACTAATTAATGTGATATTTAAGCATGAGATGATTTGGTACCTTTTGTCTGTCTGAAATGAAAGTACAACCTTTCAAATTTGTTACACCAATTGCCTCAATCAAAAGAGTTAAGAACCAATTCCATGTTTCTTTATATTCAACTCCTACAACTGCCCATACTATTGGCCACATTTGGTTGTTTGGGTCCCTCAACATGCAGTCAGCAATACACCCCTAGCAGTTGTCTTCAAATGACACACATCCATGTCAATAATCTTCCTACAACCATTCAATATATACCCTTCACTAGTGGACCAAAACATACAAACATACTATAGAATCTCGTCGTCAAAACCATCTATATTTTGGGTCTTGATAAAAACAATAGTATCTGGCATTTTCTTCAGCATGGCATTTGCATAGTTCCATAATTGACTATATTGCTCCGCATGCTTCCCATCAACATCATCTTGTGCCATCCTTCTAGCTCTGTAAGCCAAACTTTTGCAAGCCACCACCCCAAAATCCCTGTTAACTGGAGAAATAAATGCAGCCACACTCCAATTAGGCTCATCTCTAAAATGTTCAAGGTACTTGGCTGCCAACCAACTTACCGTAACCTAACTGTTTTCCACAGCCCTCTCACATGTGTGTTCTAATCGGAGTGGTACAATTCTAAATACTCTTTATTTTCTTTCCATGAACGCCCAACATAGAAAGGACAATCAACATCTGACATACACTCAACTATGCACCTCTTTGCATCATTCCTCCTTAAAAAAAGGTCATACCCATTCCTAATAGCCCACTCTCTTAAACAAGTTCTAAATTCAGTTACATGTGATAACTTCTTTCCTATTACAATAATTGGTTCCTCACTGTGTTTATCCCTGTTGTACTATATATTCGTTTGAACTCCTTCCTTATCTGATCCTGAAAGTAGTCCCAATACATCACTGTCTTCATACCCTGAATCAACCATTTCTACATCACAGTCACCCCTACACAAATTTTTAGGTTACCTCCTATTGGCTCTTGGCCTACCACCCAAATTATTGTTGTTACTGTATCCATAAACTCACCATCAATTGGAACTGTCATCTCTTGTTTTACTACCACAAACTCATCCCCATCACCTTTAACTATCTCCTCCTTTTCTTTTTCACCATCCTCACCAACCTCTACTTCGGCTTCATAGCCAACCCCATCACTTTCACTTTCATGTACTATCTCAGAATTTATTGGAATGTATTCCCCAACTCAATCAGAGTCTTCATCGGAGTCTCCAAACAATACTTTATCATCTTTTAATTGTGATCGTGTGACTATTTGATTGAATTCTCCCACTTCTGATTGAATCACTTGTGACTGTGTACCTATTTGATCAAGAACTTGAGACATAAGCTCATTTGGGATCTCATCTGCATCCAAAATCAAAGCAATGTATTATAATCAAAGCAATGTATCATATTAAAAATGTAAAACATGTTATTGATATGGCTAAAAATGGGATTAAATCAGGACCATTCAAATCGGGCACAGATCTTGAAGCTCACAGGGACAAAACGGTAACTTCACCTACAAACGGGTCCGAAATGGGAACTGGGTCTCTTCTTCACGGCCCAACAACCCATAAATGGATCTGCCCTATTGGATACAGGTCCCAACCCATTACAAGCAAGTTTAGGGGGATAGGGAGAAATCTAGATTTATTCTCATCCCTAGGTGGTGGCTTTAACCACTTCTATCCATCCACACCGGGAAGTAGAGATTTGTTCTTATCTCGAAACGGATCCCTACGACGACTATAAATACCCCCTACCCCCTACCGTTACAAGGTAATGAATCTTTGCCAACCTAAAGCTCTTTTATAATCTTTTCTGATTACTGACAAGAGCATCAGAGGATTCGTCGCCGGGATCCATCCTGGTGTTTCGAACTTTGTGCAGGTCAATGGCAGTAGTTAGAAACCAATCAAACGCCGGTGAAAGTGTTCAGGTTTGACCCATTCGATTCCCTACGAACCCACAAATTCATCTGTTTGCTCCCACACCAAAATCAGCAGCAACAGATTGGTGTCGTCTGTGGGAAAGCGAATAGCAATCTGACCCTACTCCGTCAGTAAAAGCGGTTCTTAGCAATGCCTCCAAAGAAAGGAAAGTCCATAGTCTCCAACCGTAGAACAACTCCCATTCCTCCTCCTCCAGAGGCTCTCCCTCCGCCCGTCCAGCCGGTCCAGTCCCCGGCCCAGTAACTCGGGCAACCAATCCTCAACCTTTTCAGTAACCTGGGCAGCCTCTTCCTCAACAGCCTCACCACCAACCGGCCCCTCAAGGGCCTCAAGGGGCTATTGGAGGACCCTCTCGCCGAAGTCGCCCCCTTCATCAGGACCATGTCTCCGTACACTACCCTTCCTCCGATTCCATGGCCGTCCATAGCCCTCCAACACCGAAAGATCTACGTGATGTTCTTATCAACAGACAGAACGAGACAGATCTTCGGACCCGCTTGGATGAGAGGCGGACCCGTGATAGGATCCCCATCGGCAGCATCAGAGGGACCGATCCCCTCGTAGGCCCAACTGCCAAAGGTCGAACTCTCCCAGGAGACGGAGGGACTCCCCCCAACGCCGCCAGAGGAGTCGTTCTCCGATCGGCCGTCTAGCCCCAGGAGGCCAACGAGATCAAGAGGCGCCAGTCACGAAGGCAGAGTTCCAGGACTTTCAGGAGGTGGTCCTACGGGCCCTCAATGACGCCCCCAATAACAACCAATGGGCCCCCAGTCCTCGGCCGGCTCCGAACCATTGCCGCCGCACTCCTAGTCCTCGGCTAGCTCCGAGCCATCGCCGTTGCACTCCCAGTCCTCGGCCGGGTCCTAGCTATCGTCGTCGCACGCCCAATCCTCGACCTACTCCATGCTATCACCACCGCAGCCCCAGCCCTTTTCTGCATGACGATGAGTCCCGGGGCTCAGCGAGACATGACCGAAGGGAGGTCTCGGTCTACCGTTGTCTCCAAGAGATGGAGAGGTTCCTCGGCCAACTCGACAGAGAAGAGGAACAACGGGCGAGGAACCTCCACCTAAGTAGACCCCCGTTCTCCCAGACCATCATGGAGGCCCCCGTCCCGGATAACTTCAAGCCTCCGCATTTTGAGTCATATACCAAGGAATCGGACCCCGCTGATCACATCGAGAGTTTTAATACTCTCATGATGACCCACCATGCCTCTGATGCCCTTCTCTGCAAAACCTTCCCAGCCACGCTCAAGGAGCCCGCTCGGGAGTGGTATTCCATACTTGCTCAAGCCTCCATTTTCTCCTTTGACCAATTCGAAGGTCTCTTCCTCACCCACTTCGTGAGCAGTCACTGCTATGAAAAGACAAGCACCTCTTTGCTCTTTCTCAGTCAAAGGACAGGCGAGCTGCTAAGGGACTACGTCAAGCGGTTTACCACGGAGGCCAGATCTATCGCCTCTCTGGATCAGTCTGTAGCCTCGGCTGCTTTCCAGTCCAACGTCATTAATGCTGATCTCAGGGCGTCCCTCGCTAAGAAGTCTCCTTGGGACTTTTCAGAACTCCTGCTCAGGAGTGAGAAGTACATCCGAGCTGAAGAAGCTCTCAACCACCCCACTCTTGAAGGATCATCTTCCAGAAATAAGCAGAAAACTGCTGAAGATGAAGGAGCTAAGAAGCTCTAGAAAGATAACGGAGGCTAGCGTCGCCCTACTCCCCGCTTCGAGAGGTTCACTCCTCTTAATGCTAGTGTCTCGGCCATTCTGATGGAGGTCAGGAAGGAGGGAATCTTTCCCCCTCCTCCAAAAATGAATACCCCGAGAAAGAAGAGAAATAGGGAGAAGTGGTGCTGCTATCACCGGGATCATGGCCACGACACGGATGACTGTCGGGCCCTCAAGGACGAGATAGAAACCCTCATCCAGAGGGGGCAACTCTCCAGGTTTGTCAGGAAAAACAGAGCAGATCAACCTCCGCCCCCAGGGGGGCTAAGAAGCGAACAGAACAACGTGCAGGGACCCCGAACTTCGAAGCCAAAGCCGTCCTGCACCTCATACACAGAGGTCCAATGGAGGGAGATTCCAACTCCTCCTGAAAAGCCTTCGTCCAATAAATGAATGCCATACAGAACCATCCTCCCCCCAGATGCCTTGGGGTTCCTGTTACATTTTCTGATAGGGTCTTGGAGGGCGTCCAGATGCCCCATTGTGATGCCCTTGTTATAAACCTCCGCATGGCCAATTTTGACGTACGCCGGGACCTAGTTGACAACGACAGTTCGGTGAATATTCTCTTCTTGGAGGCATTCCAGGGCCTCCAGCTGTCAAGAGATCGACTCAAGCTAGCTGCATACACTCTTCACAGATTCACTGGGGTGCCGGTGATGATCGAGGGAGTTATAACCCTCGACGTGACCGCTGGCAAAACCCCGGTCGCCCGAACTGAGCCGATGGACTTCATGGTGGTAGACGTAAAATCTACCTACAACGTCATATTGGGTCGACCGGGTCTGGCCGCTCTCCAGGCCATACCATCAGCCTATCATATGAAAATGAAGTTTCCCACCTCGGCAGGAGTGGGGGAAGTAAGAGGGAGCCAGGAGGTAGCTTGTAAATGTTACATGACCTCGGTGGGAGGGCCGGCCCTCTCCCTTGAAGCCCTCGAACTCCTACAGGGAAGTAGCCAGACCATCTCCGAGCCAGTCGACGAGCTGGAAAAAGTTGCCTTCTCAAAAGGAGATGCTACTAAGACATTTCATATCAGCAAGGCCCTTCCTCCCACAATCAAAGAAGACATCTCCCAATATATAAAGGAGAACTGCGATCTTTTTGCCTGGACCGTAACTGATATGCCCGAAATCTCAGAAGAACTCCTGATGCATCACCTCAGCGTGGCTCCGGGAATTTAACCTATCCAGTAGAAGCAATGTAAATTCGCTCTCGAGCGCCAGCAAGCTATCAAAGAAGAGGTCAAGAAGCTCGTGAACGCTCGGTTCATCCACGAAGTAAATTACCCCGAATGGCTATCCAATGTGGTGATGGTTAAAAAGGCGAACGGGAGCTAGAGAATATGTATCGACTTCACTGACCTCAACAAAGCGTGTCCGAAGGACCCATTCCCCCTCCCGAGCATTGATGCTCTAATCGATGCGACCTCCAGCCACGAACTCCTCAGCTTCATGGATTCCTTCTCGGGTATAACCAGATCTGAATGTTCCCTCCTAACATTCCGAAGACCTCGTTCGTAACCGACCAAGGCCTGTACTGCTACCGGGTCATGCCCCTAAAGAATGCCGGAGTTACATACCAGTGCCTTGTTAACAAGGTCTTCAGAGACCAGATAGGCCGTAACATGAAATTCTATGTGGACGACATGTTGGTCAAAAGCGTCAGTGGGCAAGATCATGTCTGTGACCTCCAGGAAGCTTTCGGGGTATTAAGAAGGCACAACATGAGATTGAATCCAAGCAAGTGCGCATTGGGCATCTCGTCCGATAAATTCCTCGGATTCATGGTCAGCAAGAGGGGCATAGAGGCCAACCCTGAGAACATCCAAACCATACTCAATATGGCTCCCCCCTCTAATGTTAAAGAAGTGCAGAGGCTCACGGGACGCCTCGCAGCTATAGGGCATTTCCTCTCCAAATCAGGGGAGAAATGCCTCCCGTTCTTCAAAGCCCTGAGGGGAGCGAAGAGCTTTGAGTGGGGGCAAAAACACAAGAGTCCTTCGATCAACTGAAAGCCTACCTGGTAAACCCTCCACTCTTGAGCAAGCCAAAGCCTAGTGAAATCCTCTATATATACTTGGCAACTTCGGAGCAGAACCTCACTACTGTCCTGGTTAGAGAGGAGGATAAGATACAACGGCCAATCTACTACGTGAGTAAGGTCCTTAGGGACGCGAAACTCCACTACCCAAAGTAGAAAAGATGACCTACGCATTGGTCATGGCGGCTCAGAAACTTCGTCCCTATTTCTAGTCCCACTCAGTGGTCGTTCTAACCGACCAGCTGCTAAAGCAAGTTCGCCATAAGCCCGAGACATCGGGACATCTAATGAAATGGTCCATAGTGCTCAGCCAACACGACATCAGCTACCAACCCCAAACCGCTATCAAGGCACAAGCCCTAGCTGAGTTCATAGTGGAGAGCACCATCCCCGACCCCTGTGAGTCGGTTGAGGAACCCCCGGTCTAGATTGTGTTTGTTGACGGGTCCTCGTGCACCGACAGAAGTGGGGATGGGGTCATCCTGACCCGTCCCGACGATTTCGTTCTATAATAATCCCTCCGTATAAGCTTCCACGCGTCGAACAATGAGGCTGAATACGAGGCCCTTATAGAGAGACTTTGTATGGCTCGCAAAGCTGCGGCCAAACGTGTCAAGATTTTCAATGATTCATAGCTAGTCATGAACCAAGTATCTGGGGAGTACGAAGCGAGAGACGATCGCATGGCCAAGTACTTGGCGAAGGTCAAAGGGCTGTTGGCTTTGTTTGAAGATGCTCAACTCCAGCGAGTCCCCCGAGAAGAAAATGCACAGGCGGATGCCCTTTCAAAGCTCGCTTCCTCCTCCCTCCAGGGTTTGGAGCGGACCGTCTTGATAGAGGTCCTCCTAAGACCCAGTATCGAAGGAAGACAGCCCAGAACCAATGGAAACCCTGCCCCTAACACTTGGAGAAAATTGGATGAAGCCTCTGCTCAAATATCTCAGAGACAGAATTCTTCCAAAGGACCCAAGAGAAGCTAGAAGAGTCAAGACCAGAGCCGAGCGGTACACACTCATTGAAGGAGTCATGTAAAAATGCTCCTTTACTCAAATAGATGGCAGACCCTAAGTGAGATGTCTCTCCCCCGAAGAAGCACACTATGCCCTGAAGGAGGCTCATGAAGGAATGTGTGGTGTGCACTTGGGAGCAAGATCCCTAGCCCGTAAAATTTTAAATTACAATTACTTCTAGCCCACACTTCTTAACGACTCTGAACAATACATCCGCCAATGCGGCCCCTGCCAAAAATTTTCTCCAATTCGTCGCTTACCACAAGCCCAGATCTCCTTCTTAGCTAGTCTGATCCCTTTTGCAATGTGGGGAATGGACTTGCTCGGACTGTTCCCCTTAGCGCCTGGCCAACTGAAGTTCCTCGTCGTGGCAATAGATTATTTCTCCAAGTGGATCGAGGCCAAGCCCTTTGCAACGATTACAGAGAACAAGGTCCAAAGGTTCTTCTGGAAGAACATCGTTCGTAGGTTTGGCGTACCCTGTATCCTAGTAACCAACAATGGAACTCAGTTCGCAGGGGCTACTTTTCACAACTTCTGCACCGACCTCGGCATCCAGCAGCAGTTCACCTCAATATCCCACCCACAATCCAGCGGTTAAGCAGAGAATGCTAATCGACAAATACTCTCCAGCCTGAAGAAGAGACTCGATAAATCCACGAAGGAATTATGGGTCGATCAGCTTCCCAACATGCTATGGAGCTATCGCACCACGAAGAGAGCCCCGACAGGAGAGTCCCCCTTCAGTCTTACTTATGGCTCCGAAGCCATCATCCCCCTAGAGGTCGGCCTACTTTCACCTTGTTTGATCGCCTACAATGAAGAGCAGAATGCAAACCAGCTTCGCAGCAACTTGGACCTCCTCGATGAAATCCGCTTAAGATCCGCCATCCGACAATAAACTTACCGACGTAGGATAACACAGTTCTACAATAAGAAAGTCCACCCCGCTAATCTTAAAGAAGGAGATCTGGTGCTCGGAAGCTGTCAATCTCTTTTCCAAGAAAGAAGGGCAAGTTGGCACCCAACTGGGAAGGTTCATATAGGGTCTCCAAAGTTATTCGCCCTGGCACGTATGAACTCGAAGATCCGGGGGACAAGAGAATACCGAGGACTTGGAATGCTGACCACTTGTTGAAGTACCAAGAGGGTGTTGGAACACCGCTCCAAGCAACTTCAAACAACTTCTAAGTCAAGCAATTTCTATTTGGTTTTTTATTTTTCTGCCTTGTTAACTTTTTCAAAATGTAAAAGTGGCTTGCAACCTAGAAGCAACCACTTCCTCATCTTTAATAAAGGCATGTTATTTCCTAGGAATTTTGTCTAAAATAATCTGGTTGGTTCGCTTTGAGGTGTATGATATTCTCTAAACGACAAGTTCGGAGTCCAACACTTGGTTCAATGCGACTTCTGCTACTTGCGAACGAGCGAGTACGAAGTAGCTCACCATTCGGAATTGCTCCCACAACTGTTGATATTCTCTAAACGACAAGTTCGGAGTCCAACACTTGGTTCGATTCTGCTTTAACTACTTGCTTATATGCGAGTAATAAGTGGTTCACCATTCAGAATTGCTCCCACAACTGTTGAAAAACTCTAAAAATGACAAGTTCGGAGTCCAACACTTGGTTCGATTCCGCTTTAACTACTTGCTTATAAGCGAGTATGAAGTGGTTCACCGTTCGGAATTGCTCCCACAACTGTTGAAACACTCTAAAAATGACAAGTTCGGAGTCCAACACTTGGTTTGATTCTGCTTTAACTACTTGCTTATAAACGAGTACGAAGCGAGTTACCATTCAGAATTGCTCCTGCAACTGTTGATACACTTGCAAACACTAGCAAAATGCAAACTCTCATAAGAACCTCGAGAAGTATGTATATTATTTCATCAAAATTTGAGGTACAAGTCTAATTCTAGACCAAAAACCCATTGGGATACAACTCACATGAAACAAAGACTACAAGATTAAAAACTCTGCCCTAATCCCTCCTAGGGAGTGGGATGCTTCTATTAAGCAATAAACGTGGCCGGCGAGCACCGTGCTGTAATCGCCCCGTCCCCGTAGATGTCTCTAAGCCAACGAGTCAAGTTGCATCATCGCCACCCAACCTAACAGTGTCCCTGACAGACGTTCCGCTCGACAAACCGGCAACACTGCTTTGTGCATCCCCAGGGTGTCTCATGACGGGGGGCGAGCGTAGTGCCAACTCGTGGAATCACCTTCTTTGTGCATACTCACCTCGGGAGCAGGAAGTGCTCCTGACGTTACTCCCCTCGAAAAGCCATCGCAGGCGATGGTTCTTCGCCTATCGCTCCACGAACCGTTCTTTCACTGATTCATCTGTCACTCTGATCTTCAGGAGAGGCATCCGGCTCGAGCTGCCCCTGTGAGAAGCCTCAGAGATAGCCCTTCGAAGGTGCGCCGCCTCCAAGCTCTTCTCGAGCACTACATTCTTCAGCCCGTCTCTCACAGCCCTGACATCGAATAGAGATTGGCGAAGGAACTTGAGTCTCAAGCCTTGGCTGAAGGCCATTGAATGACATGTCGCCTCCCCTTTAGGGGGCGCTTCACAAGGCATTTTAACTCAGAGTCTCGATGGGCCAGCGTCAGCTTTAGATGGTTCAACTCTTACTCAGCTTTATAAAGCCTCTCTCGAGTTTGAGCGAGGCCCAATTTTGCGACCCCTAGACCGGATCGAAGGCGCGACACTTCAGCGATCTGGAAAAGTCAAGAAGAATATAAATTCCCAAGTCAGCTACTACGAGGCAACTCAAAAGCAAGACGAACACTCGATCGTTTCACAAATCAAACCAACACTTGCTCAAAGAGATATTTCATTAAAAACTTCAAGCACAAAGAGCGGTGGCCTGTCCGATATAAGACAATACAAAAGCAAAACATAAAAAATCAGAGAAGGACGAGTAGACTCAGGGTCAAGGAGCCACCTTGGGGGGCTGCTCCATGATCTCCCTCGGCACCTCCACAATCACTGTCTCCGGGTTCACCACCACCACATCTTCTTCTTCTTCTCCGCCTCCTGCTTCTTCGTCTTCTCCTTCAGTTTCGGCTTCTGCTACGACCACCACCTCCTCGCCTTCAATAGGGTCATACAAGCTATACCCCGAGCTATCGAAGTCGGGAATGCGAGCCTCTACGTGCTTGAAGGCTCGGGCATAGGACTGCTCCATGTTTGCGTCCATGTGTGCCTCCGCCTCGACCTGGAATGCCGCCGCAGCCGTGGCCACTGCTGCCTCCCACTCCCTCTGCATCTCCTTGGAGGCCTTCATGGCCTTCTCCCTTTCCTGCTTAGCCCTTGCCTTCTCCTCGTCTGCCCTCGCCGCTTCCGTTACGACATGCTCATTCGCCTTAGCCAAGGCTACCTCGAGGAGATCGATCTAAATAGCTCGGGACTCCGAGAGACGCTGCTCCGCCTCGTACTACTTCAAGACCTTAGCTATCTCGGCCTGATCCCTATCGCACGTTGCCTTAAGCTCCCATTCCTGCTCGACAAACTTCTCTAGCAAGTGGCTGAAGTGACACGTGATCTAAAAGTCGAAAGTGAAAAGACTTGAGTGTCGAGCACAACCGAATTTCAAAATTCCGAGGGTACAACAGAGGCACTTACTGACATCATGGCCCTGGCGATCTCGAGCACATGATCGCCTACGGTCCCCGCCTTCAAGGCCGCCCTGTCCTTCGGGGTCGGTAGGTGACGTAAAGCCTGCATGCTCATGGCGGCATCGGCAAGGAAGCCGTCGTGTCTTATCACCCTCCAATCGAGGACGAAGAGCTTCTTGTGCTCCTCGGTAAGGATGGCTTCTACCTCGGCGGTAAGAGGCAGCGCTTCAAGTGATAGTGCAGCTCCGACGGAGAAGGCCTCGTCAGAGGGGTCAGAAGGCGTGGTTTGGGGAAGGGTCGCTTGTGGAGCGGAAGGAGAGGCGGAGACCAAGTCCACTACTGGCATCGCCAACGATGGAGTCTTGATAGCCCGGCCGGACGAGGGTCCCGTCGTCGTCCTCTTCCTCTTCTTGTTGTCTGATCCCTTTTCGGCACCTGCACCTCGCTTAAGTAACATGGCTCGGAAATAACCATACAGGGGGCCTCTGAAAAAAAAAAGAAAACCGAAGAAGTTAGCATGAGAAGAGAACAGTATTCAGAATAAAAGAAGGACAATAAACGAAGCATGCTAGGGTCGAATCAGACTGAGACCCCCACCGAAGAGAACCCCCTCGGTTATATCTTTCCAACTCAGGGTCGGAAGACTAAGGATCTTCGACACGGCCTCTTCGTCCACTTTAGTCAGCACCGGCTCGGCCTTCGCCCACTTCGAAACGTCTTCCTTCCATCTCGTCAGGAAACCCCATGGCTGGAGACCTTGGATAAGAAAGTACTTCTCTTTCCAATGCTTGATGGAGTCCAGATTCTCAGTCAGCTTGACGCCCTTCCGCGGTGATAGGTAATATTGGTACTCCATCTTGCTCATTCGATTGATCCGATAAAGACTATGGAGCAAGACAAGCCAAGGCTCGACTCCTACCGCCTAGCATTAGAGGATGAAGCCGATGACGTGCCACCACATATTGGCATGAACTGGACCGGGCTTAATCCGTACCATTGCAGCACCTCGATCACGAAGGGTGGCAAGGGCAGTCGAAGGCCGGCATCGAGTGCATCGTACAGGAAGATGCATGTGACAGGCAAAGTCTCTGAACATGCTCGGAATCCCAGTCCGGGGAGGAGCAGAGTATATTCCCTCAGAATCCGGAATCCCTTCCTGATGCGCTGCATATCCCCCTCCGTCAGAACCGAGGGGATGTCATCGACCTCGGAGTGTTCCCTCGGATTATTCTCCTAGTAGGTGGCCGACCTCCCGTGTACCACCTTGGATAGAAGGTCGTCGAAGTAATCCCTCACCTTCCCGAGGCTTGATAGCATGGACGGTAGCCTGCCCAACTCGCCAGCTCTCCTCATGCCCTCCACGATCATCTCCACGATCGCTGACCCTGACACTTCCTTCCCCTTGTCCACCACCGAGGAGACCACCAATGGTCGGCCGCTCTCTTGGTCCGAGGTGGAGGCCTCACTCCCCGACGACACTCTAGACATCTTGTAAGATATAAAATAAACTATATAATTACCTTGACGTGACAGCTACGGTCGGAATAGTTCGTCAGGAAAATTGATCGCTTGGCCACGACTGCTAGCAGAGCCACCCAAGAGCAAAAACAAACTGCGAGAGTGAAAAGTGAAGAATGCGTAAGTGGGGACAGAGGGTAGAGTCTTATAGTAAAAAAGGAGATTCGCATGAGCTTTCAAAAGTTTTGGGCCCCCGCAGAGTCTGCGAATTGGCGAAAACAACCGCCTTACAATTCGCGCCAGATCTTCATCAAGCGGCTCAGATCCTGCCACGTACTCTAGATCTACAATCCGAGCTACCGAGGTACCAACTACGTGTTGGCGAAAAACAACTAATCCCTCGTGATTCGCGCTAGATCTTCATCAAACGGCTCAGATCTTGCCACGTACTTCCGATCTACAATCCGAGCTACCGAGGTACCAAGCTGCGTATTGGCAAAAAATAACTAATTCCACATGATTCGCGCCAGATCTTCGTCAAACGGCTCAGATCTTGCCACGTACTCTGGATCTACAATTCAAGCTACTGAGGAACCAAGCTGCATATTGGCGAAAAACAACTAATCCCTCGTGATTCGCGCCAGATTTTCATCAAACGGCTCAGATCTTGCCACGTACTCCAGATCTACAATCCGAGCTACCGAGGTACCGAGCTACGTATTGGCAAAAAATAACTAATCCGTCATGATTCGCGCCTGATCTTCATCAAGCAGCTCAGATCTTGCCACGTACTCCGGATCTACAATCCGAGCTACTGAGGTACCGAGCTGCGTATTGGCAAAAAACAACTAATCCGTCGTGATTCGTGCCAGATCTTCTTCAAGCGGCTCTGATCTTGCCACATACTCCGGATCTACAATCCAAGCTACCGAGGTACCGAGCTGCGTATTGGCGAAAAACAACTAATCCATCGTGATTCGTGCTGGATCTTACATCAAGCGGCTCAGACCTTGCCACGTACTCCGGATCTACAGTCCGAGCTACCGAGGTACCGAGCTGTGTATTGGCAAAAAAACAACTAATCGGTCATGATTCGCGCCAGATCTTCATCAGGCGGCTCAGATCTTGCCACGTAGCTCGAATATGAAATTCGAGCTACCGAGGCACCGAGCTGCGAATTAACGAAAACAATCGCCTCACAATTCGTGCCTGATCATGATCAACCGCCCTGATTGTGCCACGTAGCTCGGATCTAAAATCCGAGCTACCGAGGCACCGAGCAGCGAATTGGAGAAAACAACCACCTCACAGTTCGTGCCTGATCGTGATCAGCTGCCCTGATTATGCCACATAGCTTGGATCTGATATCCGAGCTACCGAGCTACCGACCTGCTTATGGGAGAAAAACACCTAAGTGCTAAAGGAGCCGTCCGATGGCTCAGAAATTCACGCCGAAGGCTGATGATCGTCCCAGATTTGGCCACATCGATATTCCCGTGATTAAATCCTTTTTCATATATATTAATTCGAATTAATTATTTAAAAATTGCAAAAAATGATTAAAAATTCAGGAAAATTAATTTAAAAATCTAAAAAATAATTATAAATTCACGAAAATATTTTTGAGCTCCTGGATAAATAACTATTAATTAGAACGATTAATTAGTACTCTTTGAAAATAGATCACCACTTTGCAAAATTAAATAAATGATTCGAAAAATAGTTTAAAAATCGGGAAAAATCACCAAAAATCCAGAAGAGCAAAAGAATAATTTTAGGCATGTTGTCAGCTCAGAAAAACACCATCACTCCTCAAACAAGATCCGAACTCCCTTTAAGAACTCCGATAAAGTTCCGTACGCCATTGAAACACTAAAACTACTCCCCGAAGGCTGTAACACACAGTCTTTAGGATTGTGAGCTTGTAATATGGCTAAAAATAGGATTAAATCAGGACCATTCAAATTGGGAACAGATCTTGAAGCTCACATGGGTAAAATGGTAACTTCACCTACAAACGGGTCAGAAATGGGAACTGTGTCTCTTCTTCAGGGCCCAACAACCCATAAACGGATTTGCCCTATTGGATACGAGTTCCAACCCGTTACAAGCCAGTTCAGGGGGATAGGAGTAATCCAGATTCGTCCTCATCCCTAGGGCGTGGTTTTAACCACTTCTATCCATCCACACCGGGAAGTAGAGATTTGTTCTTATCTCGAAACGGATCCCTACGGTGACTATAAATACTCCCCTACCCCCTACCGTTACAAGGTAATGAATCTTTGCCAACCTAAAGCTCTTTCATAATCTTTTCTGATTACTGACAAGAGCGTCGGAGGGTTTGTCGCCCGGTGTTTCAAACTTTGTGCAGGTCAACGGTAGCAGCGAAAAACCAGTCAAACACCGGTGGAAGTGTTCAGGTTTGACCCATTCGATTCCCTACGAATCCACAAATTCATCTGTTTGCTCCCACACCGAAATCAGCTGCAACAGTTATCATAGCAAAATATGTTATCATAGCATAGACAAAAAATTACCATCTATTGATGTCTCCTCAACTTTTAGATGCTCCTTGGATAAGAGATTGAATTTTTAATCCAGTGTACTCATACTCTGCATTTAGCCCCTTGGCTACACCACTGCCCCCACAATCTTGGCAACATCACTATCCCCACATGACCCATCCACCCCCTTCGTTGTATCACTGTCCCACAAAGCCCTTCCACCCCCATGGTTCCATCAATGTACATAGCTCCATTTTCTCTCCCAACCAGTGCTACAAATACTTAATTCTCAATAGAATGACAAGCCATTGAGATTCATTGTCCATCTCATTCAAATAAATATATAATTGTTCATAATATTTTCGAAAGAAATATAGGTTTTTTATTAAGCAAGACAGAGCAAATAAAGCATAACAAAACAAAAATAAATACTACAGTGGCTGAAGTTGTAAACTGCATTCTCGTCATTCACTAACCCATCACTTGATTCGGAACACTTGAAAGTCCATCAACTAACCCTGCACATACGCCGCAACCTAAAGTGCAACTTTGCTGCATTCCCTTTGAGATAATTGAATAATTGATGAACTGAATTCCGGAGACAAATTATATCGCCTCACATCGTGAAGAGTAGTAAGAATGGTTGAGGATCCATCCAGTTAAGTTGTTCAACCACCTCCATGCCATCAGCCTCTCCAAAATTAATGTAACGGAATGAACTACTTCTTGCACTATCCAGTTTCTGCACGTAATATGTTACAAGTACTCATTCCAATAGGTAAAGGAGAAGAATGCACATCAGATCTCTCCTTCCAGCATCTGGAATGTATATAGCAAAGGAAAAGGCTAAATATGATCATCATATCTGAACCCGTACGTTGTATACCAAAACCAATAACACATACGGCCTATATTGACTCAAAAACACATACAGCATATCAAAGAGTTTCACACACACAAAATAGACATGCGCAAGTCAATGCCAGAGCATTTTAAACATTGATGTTATTTTCTTTTCTCTTTTTGATCAGTAGTAGTATTGATGTTATGTGTTGGTCAGATGACGTGGCCCTTCCTGGGCCACGGGATCCTCTCAAGGAGCGTTCACCGCCGGATCATCCGGATCAGCCACGTCAGCCTGGAAACCACCCAGGCCTCCACCACGTCAGTCCCTAAACCGCCCCGAGCCCGTGCCACGTCAGCCCTATACCGACTTGGGCTTCTGCCACTCCAGGCCCACGGGCAACCGGGTCCAGACCCGGCCCCAAACGGGTCCAGATCCGGTTGGCCTCTTCTATAAATACCAGACCATCTACCCCTTCACCAGGTTATCAATCTTTCCCCCCTCAAATCCTAGTTACTATTACTCTCTTTCAGTAGCTGATTAGATCGTCGAGGGTCTGCCATCAGGACCAACCCCGGTGTTCCTAGACCGAGTGCAGGTACACGAGACCTCAGGATCCGAGCCTCCGTATCCGAGCCGAGCCTCCAGATCCGAGCCGAGCCACCCATCTCCACCTCACTCCCGCCTACTACCGAGCCGTTCCCCCGGCTGAGGGTCGAGGCCACCATCCGCACCAAAGCTTCCGCAAAAAATACAAATCGAGAAGAACTCACACCTGGTGCATCCACACCCCCAAAAACAAACCGCATCAGGTTGGCGCCGTCTGTGGGAATCTTAGTGCAGACGCCGGCCCGAGCTCAGCCATCAACGGTATCCCGTCCATCCGAGCTCACATGGCACCCAAGGCCAGGAGAGCTGTCACCTCTGCACGTCGCCGGGACATCCCTCCTCAGGACGTCCCCGCCGATGCTCATGGATTCAACAATCTGGGGATCAGCCGCGGACACGAGTCGGGTGCCTCCCGTTCGGTCGTACCCGACCTACGCAGGGTCATCCAGAATCGACAAGCAAGCCGGACTAGGGGAAGGGGCTGCTTCCAACTCGGTCCCGAACCATTCCAGACCTCCGCCCCAAGGGCGGGAGCCAGCATTCAACCGCATCGGCCGGAGGCCGCCGGCCCAACGTAGCCAGACTGAACGAGCTCCAGTCACCCACCAGGAGTTCCAAGACTTCCGGAAAGAGATCATGGAGGCTATCCGGAGAACCCCCGTCGATGAGACGGTCTGCCACTCTCACTCACGTTCAGATGCCGAGGCCAGCGTGTCCCGCAGGCCCGACAGTCCCACCGGAGTACGATGATGACATTTTGAAACGCCTCCAAGAAATGGAAGACCGCCTCGACCACTTCGGCGATGGCGGTCCGAGGCCGGCCCAGGGCCACAGGCCCACCCGACCTCCTTTCTCCACCGCCATCTTGTAGGCGGAAATACCCTGAATTTCTGCCCCCCACAATTCAAGATTTATGACGGCGAGGGTGATCCTGCTGATCACATGGAGGGCTTCAAGACCCTCATGATGATTCACAGCGCATCAGATCCCCTTCTGTGCCGTGCCTTCCCCGCCACCCTCCGGGGTCCGGCTCGGGAATGGTTCTCTAAGCTCACCCCCGGCTCCATCTACTCCTTCGACCAACTGGAGGGAAACTTCCTCGCCCACTTCGTGACCAGCCAAAAGGTCGAAAGGACGAGTGCATCCCTACTGGGCCTCCGACAGAAGGAAGGGGAGTCGCTCCGGCTGTTCGTCCGAAGGCTCACCACTGAGGCGAGGTCGGTCTCCTCCCTCGACCCAGGTGTCGCCTCGGCAGCATTTCGACACAACGTCTGGCACGGTCAGCTGAAGGCTTTCCCTGGCGAAGAGGCCTCCGATAGATTTTCCTAACCTCCTCAATCGGGTCGAAAAGTACATCCGGACCGAGGAGGCCCTGAATCCAGAGGACCCCAAAGAAATACACGAAAAAGGGAAACGCAAGGCCGACGAGGCAGAGCTAGCAAAGAAGGTCCCGAAAGACGGGGGCATCACGAAAAGGGTGCCCTTCGATCCCCCGCTTTGAGAGGTACACTCCGCTGACACAGAACGTATCATCTATCCTCTTAGCAATCGAAGATAGGGACCTTGTGCAATTCCCTCCTCGACCGACCAACAACAAGAAGAGGGATCAGCAGTTCTACTGCCGCTTCCACCGGGATAACGAGGATGACACGGACCATTGTCGCACCGTGAAGGACGAGATCGATGCCCTCATCCAACGAGGGTACCTCCAGAAGTTCAAACAGGAAGACGCTCGGGACCAGAGGGACACGAGGAACAGGAGGCCTTCCCTTCCTCGAGCACTCCGACAGCATCCCGAGCGGGACCCCGAGCATGAAGAACCCGACGGTCAAGCCATCTTGCATTGCGTCCATGGAGGGCCCATAGGAGGGAAGTTCAACACTTCCTGCAAGGCATTCGTCCGAGGGGTCAACGCCGTCCAGGGCCCCCTCTTCCCCCAGGTCCAGCAACTCCCTATCTCCTTCTCTGGGGAAGACCTGGAGGGAGTTCAGGCTCCCGCACTGCGATGCGCTCGTCATCAGCCTCAGCATGGTGAACTTTGAGGCCCGACGCATCCTTGTGACAATGGGAGCTCGGTAAACATCCTCTTACTGTAGGCATTCGAGAACCTAAAGCTCTCCCAGGATAAGCTGAAGCCAGCCGGGTACACATTGCACGAATTATCCAGCGTCCCGGTGCCAATCGAGGGGATCGTGACCTTGGACGTCACCGCCAGTACGACCCCTCACAGGCGAACCGAGTCGATTGACTTCATGGTTGTAAACGTCAAGGTAGCCTACAACACCATCCCTGGCCGTCCTGGGCTCTGCTCCCTCCAGGCAGTTCCCTCGGCCTACCACCAAAAGCTGAAATTCCTCACCAGGTCAGGTGTTGGAGTTGTCGAGGAAACCAAGAAGCGGCACGATTGTGCTATATAACGGCGATCGGGGGTGGTGTGTTCCCCTTGGATGCCGTCGAGCTACAGCCCGAAAGAACCTAGCCATAACCTGAGCCGGCAGACGAGTTAGAAGAAGTCTCGTTCGAGATGGGGGACGCATCCAGGTATTTCCGAGTGAGCTGCTCCCTCACTCCCAACCTCAAATCAGCTCTGATCGACAGTATTCACCGCAACGTCGACCTCTTCGCTTAGAAGCCCTCCGATATGCCTGGTATCTCTGAGGACCTCATCATGCACAAACTCGACGTGACCCCCGGCTCAAAGCCGATCGTCCAGAAGCGACATAAGTTCGCCCCGGAACGACAGCAGGCTGTAAAAGCGGAGGTGAACAAACTCTTGTCTGCTCGTTTCATACAGGAGGTCAGCTACCCTAAGTGGCTGGCGAACGTGGGCTGGAGGATCTGCATAGACTTCACAGACCTCAACAAGGCGTGCCCCAAAAATCCGTTCCCTCTCCCCTGCATCGACCTTTGATCGACGCTACATCGGATCACGAGCTCCTTTTCTTCATGGATGCATTCTCGGGCTATAACCAGATCCGAATGTTCTCTTCCGATATAGCCAAGACGTCTTTTGTCATGGACCAAGGTCTTTACTGCTACCGGGTTATGACCTTCGGACTGAAGAATGCCGGCGCTACTTATCAGAGGCTCATTAACCGAGTCTTCAAGGATCAAATTGGGCACAACATGGACGTGTACGTCGATGACATGCTCGTCAAGAGCCAGCAGGGATCGGATCATGTCCCCGGCCTGGAAGAGGCCTTTAAGGTCCTTCGAACCCACAACATGAGACTCAATCCGGCGAAGTGTGCGTTCGGAGTCTCAGCTGGAAAAATTCTTGGGTTCATCGTCAGCCAGCGAGGCATCGAGGCGAACTCCGAAAAAATCCAGGCCATAATAGACATGGTCCCTCCTAGAAACATCAAAGAAGTCCAGAGGCTCACGGAAGACTGGCGGCCGTCAGCCGTTTTCTCTCCAAGTTCGGAGAGAAGTCCCTCCCATTCTTCAAGGCTCTGTGCGGAACCGGAGGCTTCGAGTGAGGTACTCATCAGCAAAAGGTGTTCGCCCAATTGAAAGAGTACCTCGCCAACCCTCCTCTCCTCAGTAAGCCCGAACCAGGCGAGCCCCTTTGGCTTTACCTTTCGACTTCGGAAAACGTGCTCAGCGCTGTCCTCGTTCGAGAAGAGGAAGGAGTCCAAAAGCCTCTGTACTATGTGAGCAAGGTTCTGCTCGCCTTGGTCATGGCTGTGCGGAAGCTCCATCCCTATTTTCAAGCGCATTCAGTCCAGGTGCTCACGGACCAGCCTCTGAAGGCCGTGCTCTATAAGCCCTAGAGCTTCAGACGATTAGTCAAATGATCGATCGAGCTCAGTCAATACGACATCGGCTATCAGCCAAGGACGGCCATCAAAGGGCAGGCCCTCGCAGAGTTCATCACGAAATGCACCATCTCCGAGCAACCCGAAAGTAAGGAGGCCGACCAGACGTGGGAAGTTTACGTCGACGGTTCCTCCTGCAAAGCGGGGAGTGGTGCGGGCAGTGGAGCGGGCATCATTCTGTGGAGTCACGATGGTTTCCTCCTTCAATATTGCCTCCGCCTCAACTTTTCGGCCTCTAACAACGAGGCTGAGTACGAGGCCATGATCACCGGGCTCACCCTGGCACATCAGGTCGGCACCAGACAGATCAGGGCCTTCAGCGACTCTTAGCTCGTGGTCAACCAAATCACTGGAGAATATGAGTCCCGTGACGATCGGATGATCAAGTACCTGGCCATGGTCCAACGGCTACTGACGTCCTTCGACGAGTCGGCGGTCTTAAGGATCCCTAGGGAGCAGAATGCCTAGGCCGATGCTTTGTCGAAGTTAGCTTCCTCGTCCTTCAAAGGTCTCAGTCGCACCGTCCTGATCAAAGTACTCCTAAAGCCGAGTACTGACTTCCCCGAGACTCTCTACATTGAAGACGGAGTTCTTCCTACCGACTGGACCACTCATATTAAGAAATTTCTAATCAAGGGAGAGCTCCCCGAAGACCGAGCTGAAGCGAGGAGGGTCAGGGTCCGTTCAGAAAGGTTCGTCGTGATCAACACGACCCTCTTCAAAAGGTCATACAGAACGATGGACGGAAGACCCTACCTCCGCTGTCTAACACCCGATGAAGCAAAGTATGCCCTCAAGGAGCTACATGAGGGAATCGGTGGGTGCCATATAGGAAGCCGCTCACTCGCACGAAAGACTTTGAACCACGGGTACTACTGGCCCACGATGCTGCAAGACGTCCTCACCCTAGTGAAGAAGTGTGGCCCCTGTCAATGGTTCTCCCCCGTGAAAAGGGCTCCGCAAGCGAACCTCCATTCCATGGCCAGTCCGACCCCCTTTGCAATGTGGGGGATGGATCTGGTAGGCCCATTTCCGAAGGCAACGGGCCAACGAAGGTTTCTCATAGTGGCAATCGATTACTTCACGAAGTGGATCGAGGCCGAGCCATTAGCCACGATCACCGAGCAGCAGACCCAATAGTTTTTCTAGAAACACATCGTCTACCGGTTCGGGATCCCATAGGTGCTCATTACAAACAGTGGGATTCAGTTCGCAGGTAAACATTTCCGAAGGTTCTGCGAAGATCTCGGGATCCAGCAGTGTTTTTCTTCAATATGCCACCCGTAGTCAAATGGTCATGCCGAAAATGCGAACCGCCAAATTCTTGACGGTCTCAAGAAGCGACTCGATAACTCTTCCAAGGGGTTATGGGTCGATGATCTTCCGAGCGTTCTCTGGGCCCACCGAACCACAAAGAGAATCCTCACGGGAGAGTCTCCATTCAATCTGACATACAACACGGAGGCCATCATTCCCTTGGAGATTGGGATCCCTTCGCCCCGGATCATGGCTTTCGATGAAGCAAGCAACTCTGCACAGCTGCGAGCCAACCTGGACCTCATAGACGAGGTCAGGGAGAAGTCCGCCATTAGAAGGAACACCTACCAACGAAGGATCGAAAGGTTATACAACAAACAGGTGCGTCCTACCGATATCAAGCTCGGAGGCATCGTCCTCCGAAAGCTGGCGGTATCCAACCCCGGCCAAAAGAGAAAACTGGCCCCAAACTGGGAGGGCCTATACAAGGTATCTGGGCTCGTGCGCCCAGGGACGTACCGCCTAACCAACCCAGAGGGCAAGGCTGTCAAGAGGCCCTAGAACGCAGAGCACCTTATCAAATTTCTAGAAGGGGAGGGTTAGCCTCCACAACCCATGTAAATTATGAAGGATGTAATCGGCACGTTGTGCCTTATTTTTATAAAGTTCAAATATGTTGTAATTGCGCCAGCTTTCTTAAAACAAATTTTGGCTTCGTATTAGTTCTCATTAAAAACAAGCTTAATGCTCGGCACTAGGAAGAAACCACGAGCCACAAAAGCTTCCCTTACAAGCTTAGGGCTCGGCACTCGGATAGCACCACGAGCCACAAAAGCTTTCCTTACAAGCTTAATGCTCGGCACTCGGATAGCACCGCGAGCCACAAGAGCTTCCCTTACAAGCTTAGGTCCCGACACTCAGAAGAAACCGCGAGCCACAAAAGCTTTCCTTACAATCTTAGGGCTCGGCACTCGGATAGCACCGCGAGCCACAAATGCTTTCCTTACAAGCTTAATACTCGGCACTCGGATAGCACTGCGAGCCACAAGAGCTTCCCTAAAAAGCTTAGGGCTCGGCACTATGATAGCAAGGCGGCAACCGCCAGCTACACCCGTACCGTCTTCCTGAAAATAAGTGTGGGGACTAGTCGTCGACCCCGAGGAAGGCCGTGGCTTTCTTCAGAGCCACTCGGCCGATACGCTCGGCGATGACCTTCAGCTACGCCCACTACTGGCTTTCTCCCCGGTGTGGGGGCTCGGCATCTCCCCTAGCATGGTTTGGGCTTCTTCAAGCCCATCAACCTATGCGTACGGCGGCAACCGCCAGCTACACTCGTACCGTCTTTCTGAGAACAAGTGTGAGGGCTCGTCATCGACCCCGAGCAAGGTCGTGGCTTTCTTCAGAGCCACTCGGCCGATACGCTTGGCGACAACCTTCAGCTACGCCCACTACTGGCTTTCTCCCCGATGTGGGGGCTCGGCATCTGCCCCTAGCATGGTTTGAGCTTCTTCAAGCCCATCAACCTATGTGCATAGCGGCAACCGCCAGCAACACCTGTACCGTCTTCCTGAGAACAAGTATAGGGGCTCGTCGTCGACCCCGAGCAAGGCCATGGCTTTCTTCAGAGCCATTTGGCTGATACGCTTGGCGACACCTTCAGCTACGCCCACTACTGGTTTTCTCCCCGATGTGGGGGCTCGGCATCTGCCCCTAGCATGGTTTGAGCTTCTTCAAGCCCATCGACCTATGCACATGGCGGCAACCGCCAACTACACCCGTACCGTCATCCTGAGAACAAGTCTGGGGGCTCGTCGTCGACCCCAAGCAAGGCCATGTCTTTCTTCAGAGCCACTCGGCCGATATGCTCGGTGACGACCTTCAGCTACGCCCACTACTAGCTTTCTCCCCGGTGTGGAGTTTCGGCATCTGCCCCTAGCATGATTTGGGCTTCTTCAAGCCCATCAACCGGTGTAGCTGGCAGCAACCGCCAGCTACACCCATACCGTCTTCCTGAGAACAAGTATGGGAGCTCGTCGTCGACCCCGAGCAAGGCCGTGGCTTTCTTCAGAGCCACTCGGCCGATACGCTCGGTGACGACCTTCAGCTACGCCCACTACTGGCTTTCTCCCTAGTGTGGGGGTTCGGCATCTGCCACTAGCATGGTTTGGGCTTCTTCAAGCCCATCAACCTATGCATACGGCGGCAACCGCCAGCTACACCCATACCGTCTTCCTGAGAACAAGTGTGGGCGCTCGTCGTCGACCCCGAGCAAGGTCATTGCTTTCTTCAAAGCCACTCGACCGTCATGCTCGGCGACGACCCTTCGCCACGACTACTTTAGAAAAGTTTTCATTAAGATTTAGGGCGCCCGCCTTCGGCAAATGCCCTGAGCTTCGAGTCATTGGTCGACCCTCCTCTCACCCGTGAGCAACTCTGGGTTTGCAGCTTTCAAAAGCCAAAACCCCGAATTGTTCGAGGGCGGCAGGAGAGCCACCGACCCAGGGCTCTCTCCGAGCTTCCGAACCAATTGATCGGCCTACCACTCACCAACGAACAACCTGGGGTTTCACGTCCTCCAAGGCCAAAACCCTGAATTGTTCGAGGGTGATTGGTGCGCCACCAATCCGGAATCGTCGGGTTAAAAGTTCTAATTCTAGGGCGCCCGCCTTCGGTAGGGACCCGAATCGTATGGCCGATAAGCCAACCCCAATCACTGACAACCAACAAGGGGGGGAGGGGGATTATATAGCCCCCCACAGTAGTGCAGTTTTTGCATCTGCGAAGCCCAAACGACGGAAGGCGAAACATCACCATTAATGCTTATTGAAAGGCGAAACGTCGCCATTAATGCTTATCGAGAGGCAACATGCCACGGATTATGCGTTGCCTGCGCAAAGTCACCGTGTGGTCTTTCCACCTCGGCGGTGACCCCTTTCAAGGCCGAGCACGGCAACAATCCCTACTCAATAAAATTGTCAAGGTTAAAGAAGTTGGGATTCTTTTTTATTATTACTCATCGCGCGCCCGTAACGGCGGCACAAATACAATGAAAAGCTTACAAATCACTTACACTCGGCTTAAAACTCAAATTCAGCACTTCCTTCGGGCTCCCTCTTACGCTCGGCCGGCCCAACCGGGGAAGGCTCTCTGGCAACTGAGCTTTCCACATCATCAGGCAGGGCCCCCTCCAACAAAAAGGTCGGAGATGTTCCTAATACCGAATTGCTCGCCTCCTCGATCAAACCGGCGCCTAGCACCAGCTTCAACCTACGGATCTCCAACTCTTTATCAACAACGGCCTCACAAATAAAAGACTCCGAAGCCAACCGCCCGCTAGAGGCATCCGAGATCGACCAGTTCGTCTCGATTACCCACCAGTCCCGGTCGGCTATGGCTTTCCTCAGACAAGCGACCTCCAAGTCGAGCTCCCTCGACATGTTCATGAAGTAATTCACTGCGGCCACTCGGTCCCGAGCCTGCTTTCGTTGGCAAACCAGAGCCGCCTCCATGGCCTCCGGCCTAGCTCTGGCCTTGGTAGAAATATGGTCTGCACCGAGGACCTCATGCGTCTATCAAAAAGACGAGAAAAACGACAAGTCACAAAAGAGACTAAAGAAGCACAAGTCATGGAGCATCAGGCAAAAAAATTATCTTTCATTAAGTTCGAAATTTTTGTGCTACAAAAGGCGGTGGCCAGTCCTCACAAGGCATTTACAAAATTAAAAAGAAAAACCTAAACTATGCTTGGGGGGGGAGGGGGGTGGAACCTCTTTGTCAGTAGGGTCGCCCCCGACCTCCTCTTGGTGGGGATCCCCCATCTCCTCGCCATCGGGTGTTATCGGATGCTCGGGCTGCCAGTTGTAGTGGAGGTGGTCAACCCTTTTGTCCAGATAGATCAACCGGAAGTGCTCCTTAGCCTTATCATAGGCCTCATCCTGCGCAAGGATTCGGGTATCCGCCATGGTGATCTCCACCTCCTCCATGGCCTTCCGCGCCTTCTCAGCTTCCTCCCGGGCCTTCTCCTTGAGACGATCCATGTCCTTCTTATGGTAATCGACTATCGAGGCCATCTGGGCCTCGTGGACGGCCTCTATGCTCCGAGCCTCCTTTAGCTCATCTGTTGCCTTGTTCAATTTGCGGAAATACTTCTCTGCATTCCTCCTTCTTCAAGCACTTCTGAAAGTGCTGCCTATGAAGCATCGCTTGTCCGAGGAAGAAAAAGTTAGAAGAAATCCTAAGATCTAAGGTCAAAGTAAGAGTACAAGCACTCACCGAGAGCTGCGCCTGAGACCACCGCATGAAGGCCATCTCAGACGTCTGCACCGCCAGCGCCATGCGATCTCGCTGGGTGGCGAGGTTCCTAACCACCCCAATCACTAGTAGAAAATGCTACAGTCGCAATAGAAATTTTTCTTGTAGAAGAGTACAATTCCATGGTTAGTGTACATTTGTAAGGGATTTTTCTTCATTCCCTTGTAATTGTGCTGTTGCAAAATCTCTCCTGGTTAATGTGCACATTCGCAACGGAATTTTAACTATCCCTTGCGAATATTAGCCACAATAGAATATCTGCAATGGAAGTTGTACCTTGCTATCCCCATACATAAGAGAATATCTACAACAAATTCGTTTCTTGCAAGTATGTTTTAAAAGGGATTTTTCTCATTGCTGATGAACTATTGCTACAGAGATCTGCAAGATACTGATTCCCTTGCAATTGCTACCTCGCGAATGCAATTGCACACATTTTTTCTTCATTATTGATTATATTTGAATGGCTTAACTAAATTTACAAATTAAAACAATGTATTTTTACAATGAAGAACATATAATTATTTCACATATTGATTCACACAATTATATAAAGAAAACACAATAATGCAAAATGAGTTTGAATATTATATAATTCAAAACCATCTCATTACAAAATTTTTTGTTTGTTTCATAGAGCCAAAATAACAATACATTCTAGAAGAAAAGATAAGTTGTGAAACTCCAAGAAACAAAATAAAATGTTTTCAAAATAACTTTTAACCCGCTATTGCTTCCATGTATCCCCAACTTCACTTTTCATGTAAGGTCTTCTGCATGTTCCTCATTACCCAAGGTCAAGCTTGGAACAGAATCAAAGAAAGCGCTCTTCTTATCAGCTTCATATATACTTTCAGTGCTTGGAAATTCAGTCCTCATGGGATTAAGATTGAAGTCTCCAGCTCCGAAGAAGGAATCGTGTTGGTATTTGTCATGATCATTGTCCTAAAACATAGTTCGAAAATCAGGTGGTGGTTGTGCAAATGAATGGACATAATCATCCATCAGAATCAATTCATGTATTCAATGTGGGAAAGCTGAGAATAAATCTTTGTAAAGGAAGAACCACAAAAGCTAAGGAATCATACTCTACATCAATGCAGGTAAAGTAATACACCATCAGAAGTGAATTATGCTCCAAGGGAAATTAGACCAGGTTACCATGATGCCCGACTGTTAAACTATTCAACATAAATTATTAAAACTGCACTCATGGTTTTATTTCAATGCTCAAAATTTGGCTCATATAAACATTTGAAATTTTATTTTAATTAGCATAGTAGTTACTATTTTCTAATGTTTGTTACTTCTATTGTTCTCTAGCTTTGTGGAGTGAGAGGTGGTGTCAATCACTTTTCTGGCAAGCTAGGGGAGGAATCTCCTTCACACTTGCTTTCGAGTCAATCCGAGCAATACCCAATCATCTATGTCGAAATATAAAAAGATGTTGATTGTTTTGCTTTTACCGTAGGTCCATCAGATCAGGTTTGTGGTCTTTGTGATGTTCTAGGAAGATATTATGGTCAAGTTATATAATCTTAAAACAAACTGCTCTTGGAAGCCTTAAGTACTTAATTCTAAATGAAGCACTATAAAAGAAAAAGGACATCTAGCACCATTTTTTCAATGGAAGTTCATATTTCTAACTTTTTTTCCCAGTGATATATGCATGTATGATATGCCATTTTTGTGTGTGAAGAATATATAAATAAATAAATAATCCACTTGTATTGTGATTGGTTTGTGCAGTAAGTAAATCCGCTAATGATGTTAGCAGAGACCAACCAACTGCTCCCATAGTGTCTGGTTCTACTACCACCAGTAATGCAGAAAGTAGTTCATCTACAAGCAAAATAGGCGAGGAACTGAAAATTGCATCTCAACTTAGGAAGTTTGGCTTCAGTGAGCTTAAGCCAGCCACTAGAAACTTCAGACTAGAGTCTTCTTGGTGAAGGAGGTTTTGGTTGTGTCTCTAAAGGTTGGATTGAAGAAAATTGAACTGCTACTATGAAACCTGGTACAGGGCTAACTGTAGCTGTCAATACCCTAAATCATGATGGACTTCAAGGGCATAAAGAGTGGTTCGTTAGCAATTTTCTGTGTTGTATAGGTTGACTCACACTGGGTTTTTTTTTTTTTTTTTAAATTTCAATTTTATTGTACTTCTATAATTGAATGATAACAATTTGTGTATCTGCAGGCCGAAGTAAATTTTCTCGGTGATCTTCTTCATCCAAATTTAGTGAAGTTGATTGGATATTGCATTGAAGATGATCAACGGTTGCTTGTTTACGAGTTTATGCCTCGTGGTAGTTTGGAAGCAAAGCATTTTGGTTTTAACCATATTGTGTTGGCAGACTATGCTTGCTGGACCAGACGATCGCTCTGCAGCGGGGACGTAAATAGATCAATTTTAGCGCAGCTTTTACTTCTTCAAGCTATTGTAAGTTAAAGAAAAAGCAAAAAAGGAAAGGGTTCAGAGAAGGGGGTATTAATCTGTAAGGTTTTGTTCAGTGTAGTATTGTAGCTAAGGCTTGAACTTTCCTTTCATTTTTCTTTTTCCCCTCCCGTTTTGTTCAGATTATCAAGGAATCCTTTTATTTGCCTTCATAGTTCTGAAATTGTAACTTATTGAGCTATATGTTTTCTTCGATCTTTTCTGTTGGGTAGAAGTCAATGTACATTTGCTGATACAGATAGAAAGTACTGCATTTCAGGGCAATTGCATATGTTGTATGATGGACCTATTGATAAATTGAAAAACGTTCTGTTGTTACTAACACAAATTTACACAACTCTGATGATGTTATGTGTTGTTGAGTCAAACCAAATCAGTGATACAGAAGAACAAAAGAAGATAGAATTTTGCACTTAAATACATATTTTGTAGAAAGTTTCAATCAATTCTAGCTATCAACCCAACCGAATCAATTCTAGCTATCAACCCAATAGGCAGAAACAAAACTCTATAGTATTTATAGCGTTTTCAAAACGCTATAATTACGATAGCGTTTTTACAAAACGCTATCAAATTTATAGCGTTTCCAAAACGCCATAAATTCGACAGCATTTCTCCGAAATGCTATGGACTTTCTACAGCGGGGGCAACAACAGCGTTTGCGAAATGTTGTCGTAGGTCTTTGATAGCATTTACAAAATGCTATCAAATGGCATATTTGTTGTAGGGGTGTGTGTGAATATATAGGAAAATATCATATATGTGATCATCAATGTATACAGTTAATGATGCAAAGTCAAGTGTGTGCGAAAAAACATGGTAAATCCAAGTAGCAATATACATACCAAGTGTATCGTACAAGGGAACACAATAAACACCATGAGCATTGCAAGCCTGCAAAGATCATTAATATGCATAAGAACACGATTACAGTAACAGTTTAAATGTGATGTTGTCAATCAAAACAACAGGCGGGTAAAATAAATTAAGACTAAACCAAAAACTCAAGACAGAAACACATCTTAAAGGTTAGCTATACCTCCATACTCATGTCATACACTTCCTTGTAAGTCAACCACACATATTTACCAGCCTACTCAGAAAAATCAAAAAAAATCAAATAAAAAAAATTATAAAAAAGAAATTTAAACAACAACTAGTTAACATAATTACCCTATAAAAAAAATTCAAAATTCGAATCGCTAAAAGTTAAACCTTTCCATCAACAATTTCGCGACGGCCGGGCATTGGATTCCCAGGGTTCCTCTCGACTGACAATCTAACCTCCCTCAAATACCAAAACACGATTAGTGAACTAATAAACCTAATTAATCAAAGAGACTGCACAAATCATGACGAGATCGAGATCGGTACCGGAAAATATCCCAGCAGCTCTCGAGGCCGGGGATCGGCGGCGGGAAACCGTCCTTGGAGAAGGCGGAGCGGTAGGTACGGCCCACCGACGGCCGGCTGTCGGCAGCTTCCTTTCCCACCTCCCCAAAGCCCAGTCTCCCTAAAGCAGTTGAAGGCCTCCCCAAGGCTGCCGAACTCCCCAAAGCCCAGTCTCCATTCGCCGAAGGTGAGGGCGGAAGCACGAGCGACGCCGACAGTGAGGGCAGAAGTCTAAGATTAAAGGGGAGAAGAGATTCAGAGTATTTGGGGATTTAGGGTTTTGAGAGACAGATCTTTTGTTGGTTAAAGGAGGAGATGAATGGTTTTATTTTAGAAAAGTAATTTTACGTGTCTAATACGTGTTTAATATTAAAGATTAAAAAACTATTAGTAATGGAATATATTATATTACAATTGTTCTCTTGCAATTGTTGCAATTGCAACAGATTAATGGAATCTCTTGCGGATGTTAAAAACATTCACAACGAAAAGGTTTGTTGTGATTAATCCGTTGTAGATGGTAACACTAACAAGAGAATTTTGGTACTCGTAAATGATTCGTTGTTATTGCAAGGTTTTCTACTAGTGAATGGCCACGGGACCCTTAAGCAGGGAGTCCCCTACCAGAAACGACCAATCAGGGGCATGTGGCCTAATCCCCTGCTATCCGACCATTTGCTCGGCTGTGGGCCGAGGTGCGGGAAGCCTCTGCTCCGGGACCTCGAAAGTTCTCTTGCTACCCGAGCTTCACCCGCCTCCCTAGACGCCCTCGGCATGTGGTGATGCTTCTTGGATCGGCTCCACGGCCTCCGAGGTCGGTCCCTTGCTGGACCCCGCGCCCTGAGCAGTCGTCGCATCCTGCTTTGCCTTCTTCTCCTTCTCCGCCCTCCTCTGGGCGGCAACAGCCAACAAGGCCTGCCTACTATCGAGCTACTTGGCCGTCATCTCTGCAAAATAGAAGAAGAGAGGCTAACATTAACACGAAGGCAGAAAGATAGGAAAATTCAGAACAAAAATATACTAGGGTCGGCTGGGCACAGTCCGGCTCGGGCCAGATGCATCTCCGTCACTCGAGGCCACCCTATGCTGTGCCCCCCGACGATCTTCTCCACCTCCGCCCACTCTTTCTCCGTCAGCTCGCTACGCTTTGGAGGCTTATGGTTCGGCTTGAAAAAGCTCCAAGCGGTTAGAATCCCCAAGTCTTCTCGCTCCGAACTATAAAATACTTCTCTTTCCACCCTTTGATAGAGTCCGGATGGCCGTGCATCACCTTCTTATGAGGCCTAGGCGAGAAGTAGAAGAATCCCTCCGCATCGCCCAACGAGCTAATCCCTAAGATAGCGCGGAAGTATGTCAGCCTCGGCTTGACCCCCTTCTCTTGGCACTTCAAGATAAAGCAGACCAGGTGCTTCCAAGAGTTGGGGCCATACTGCATAGGGCTTAACTTCGCCCAATTCAAGACCCTCTTAAAGAAGGGGTGCAGCGGCAGCCCAAATCCCGAGATAAAGGCATCCTCGGGAAAAATACAGTAACCCGATGCGAGAGCAGTAGTTGGACGAATACCGGGGCTCGAAATCAGAAGTTCGAACTCCGTGGGAATAAAATAGGCTGCCCTCAAGATGTGGAGGTAGTTCGCCTCCAAGACGCATTGAATGCCATCCATCCTAATCTTCACCTGACTCTCGTCACTCGGCACGGAAGGGAGAGGATCGAGATCGGTAACGTCGTCAGGATACATCCTAATCGACCCCGAATTTTTGAAGGTGACCAGGGCAAACTCGAACCCCGATCTAGGAGCATATTTATCTGGTGGAGAGGGGCTATTCGGAAGGCTCAACTTTCTCTTCCTCCTACGAGGACGAGCCTTCCTCTCAGGAGACGGTGTCGACAAAGGTGGCGGAGGGGGGAGATCACCCTCGCCCTCGGCTACCCCTCCTGCGGTACCTTCCCCTGCATCTACTCGAGCATCGTCCTCCCCGGTGCCCCGATCGGGCTCCCTCTGATTCCCCTCGGAGTCCTCCTCATCCTCAATGGCACCCTCTCCCTTGAGATCCCGCTCCTCCTCATCCCCCTCCTCGTCCTCAACGTCCCCCTTTCCCTCGGGATCATGCTCTTCCTCATCGTCCTCCTCTTCCTCCTCCCCCTCGCCCTCATCTACGGGCTCCTTCCCCGGCCTACGAGATCTCAATGGTTGCACGACGAAGACCACATCATCCCTGTCATCCGACCCTAGATCGGACAGAACCTCCTCTTTAATCCCATAGTCGCCCAAGGATCAAGACGTCTCTAGGAACTCTACTTCCTTCTTGGAATGGCCTGACGAGCTTGCCTCGGAGCCAGACTAAGAGCGCTTACGGGTAGATCACCAAAAAAAGGTCACCGACGGCAAGTGAGAAAAACCATGTTCTTGAAAATTGGAAAACAAGTAAGGAAATGAATGAAAGAAAAAGGGTGAGGAGGGGGGAGAACAAGACTCCTCGATTTTGGCGAAAAGGTCTGGCCATTAGATCTTAATCATCAAGATCCAACGGCTGCTAAGATCTAAAGTCGCTTCGATTCTTGCACCCGTGATGCCAGCAGTTGACACAAAATTACCCCAATGCCCCTAGGCTTTTCCAACAAGTCAGGAGGGTCGGAGCTTGGATGGCACTGCAAGCCCCAAAATCCTCCTCTAATTCGATAGGAGGCTCGGCGCTCGGATTCTATACCCTAAGCATCAAATGAAACAAAATCATTAGATTTCATTCGACCGCCATTACCAATACTCCATCCCACCGACACCAAACCGCCAAAACTTTTCCAACAAGTTTTAGGGGCTCGGCGCTCGGGTTTCACCCCGAGCCACAAAGGCTTCTCCTACAAACCTGAGGCTCGGTGCTCGGATAGCACCGCGAGCCACAAAAGCTTCTCCCTTAAGCTTGAGGCTCGGCGCTCGGATGTCACCGCGAGCCACAATAGCTTCTCCTACAAGCTTGAGGATCGGCACTCGGATAGCACCGCGAGCCACAAAAGCTTCTCCTACAAGCATGAGGCTCGGCACTCGGATCGAACCACAAGCCACAAAAACTTCTCCTATAAGCTTGAGGCTCGGTGCTCAGATAGCACCGCGAGCCACAAAAGCTTCTCTTACAAGCTTGAGGCTCGGCGCTCGGAATCGTCTCCAACAAGCTTGAGGCTTGGTGCTCGGATAGCACCGCGAGCCACAAAAGCTTCTCCTACAAGCTTGAGGCTCGGCGCTCAGATAGCACCGCGAGCCACAAAAGCTTCTCCTACAAGCTTGAGGCTCGGCGCTCGGATAGCACCGCGAGCCACAAAAGCTTCTCTTACAAGCTTGAGGCTCGGCGCTCACAAAAGCTTCTCTTACAAGCTTGAGGCTCGGCGCTCAGATAGCACCGCGAGCCACAAAAGCTTTTCCTACAAGCTTGAGGCTCGGCGCTCGGATAGCACCGCGAGCCACAAAAGCTTCTCGACGTCCCCTTGCTTTTCCAACAAGTGAGGGGCTCGCTTACCGACCCTCGATGCTCAGTAAGAAGACCCCCTTCTCTACAGATCTCGGTGTCCCCTCGCTTTTTCCAACAAGTGAGGGCTCGCCTACCGACCCTCTACGCTCGGCAAGAAGACCCCCTACTCAGCAGATCGCAGCGTCCTCTTACTTTTCCAACAAGTGAGGGGCTCGCTTACCGACCCTCGATGCTCGGCGAGAAGACCCCCTACTCAACAGATCTCGGAGTCCCCTTGCTTTTCCAACAAGTGAGGGGCTCGCTTACCGACCCTCGACGCTCGGCAAGAAGACCCCCTACTCAACAGATCTCGGCGTCCCCTTGCTTTTCCAACAAGTGAGGGGGCTCGTCTACCGACCCTCGACGCTCGGCAAGAAGACCCCCTACTCAGCAGATTGTGGCATCCTCTTGCTTTTCCAACAAGTGAAGGGCTCGCTTACCGACCCTCTACGCTCGGCAAGAAGACCCCCTACTCAATAGATCTCGATATCCCCTTGCTTTTTCCAACAAGTGAGGGCTCGCCTACCGACCCTCTACGCTCGGCAAGAAGAGCCCCCACTAAGCAGATCGCGGCGTCCTCTTGCTTTTCCAACATGTAAGGGGCTCGCTTACCGACCCTCGACGCTCGGCAAGAAGACCCCCTACTCAACAGATCTCAGCATCCCCTTGCTTTTCCAACAAGTGAGGAGGCTCGTCTACCGACCCTCGATGCTCGGCAAGAAGACCCCCTACTCAATAGATCTCGGCATCCCCTTACTTTTCCAACAAGTGAGGAGCTCGCCAACGACCCTCGACACTCGGCTAACCGAGCTCCGACTCTTCTACGCCCGGCACTTTGCATGATTCCAGTAGGGGATCCATTCACCTTACCCCTCTGACCTCTTCTGGAAGATACAGATCCCATTCCTCGCCGTACACACCACCCTGCTCTTCCCACAGAGGTAAAGAACCACTCCTACACGACTGGGCCACCCAGCCCTCCAGGAGTGAGGGGCTCCTGATATGGGTCAGATGACATGGCCCCTCCTGGGCCATGGGATCCCTTCATGGAGCGTTCACTGCCGGATCATCCGGGTCTGCCACATCAGCCTGGAAACCACCCATGCCTCTGCTACGTCAGCCCTAAACCGCTCCGAGCCCATGCCACGTCAGCCCTATACTGCTTGGGCTTCTGCCACTCCAGGCCCACGAGCAACCGGGTCCAGACCCAGCCCCAAATGGGTCCAGACCCGGTTTGCTTCTTCTATAAATACCAGACCCTCTATCCCTTCACCAGGTAATCAATCTTTCCCTCCTTAAACCCTAGTTACTGTTACTCTCTTTTAGTAGCTGACTAGATCGTCGGAGGGTCTGCCACCGGGACCAACCCCGGTGTTCCTAGACCGAGTGCACGTACACGAGACCTCAGGATCCGAGCCGAGCCTCCCATTTCCACCTCACTCCCGCCTACGACCGAGCTGTTCCCCCGGCTGAAGGTTGGGGCCACCATCTGCACCAAAGCTTCCTTAAAAATACAAATCGAGAAGAACTCACGCCTGGTGCATCCACACCCCCCAAAAACAAACCGCATCATGTTCTAAAATGCAAATGGTTCCTTTGAAGGATAACTGTTATGGGTCAGATGATGTGGCCTCTCCTGGGCCACCAGATCCCCTCAAACCCCACTCTCCCCTGATCATCAGACCAGCCAAGAGACTCATGGGCTTTTGCCGCATTAGGCCCACGAGCAAACGGGTCCAAACCCAGCCCAGCAGGATCTCAGACCCGTTTGCTCTGCTTATAAATACCAGAACCCCTCCCCCACTGGCCAGGTAATCAATCTTTCTCCTAAAAAATCCTAGCTCCTGTTGCTTTCCAGTGACTGAGTAGATCATCGGAGGGCCTATCGTCGGGATCTCTCCCGGTGTTTCTAGGCAAAGTGCAGGTACCCAAAACCGAGCCAAGCCCCGAAGATCCAATCTAAGTTACTGGATCCGAGCCGAGCATCCGTCCTCCACCTCACTCCCGCTACTCCCGAACCGATCCCCCAACCGAGGGTCGAACATATAGCCTGTACCGCAGCTTTCACTATACAAATTACAAGAACTCACACATATTGTAGCCACACCCCAAAAACAAACTGCATCAGGTTGGCACCGTCTATGGGAACCCTCGGTACTGACCTTGAGTCCAACCCCAGCTAGGAACGTCATCCCCTCAATCCGAGCTCTCACATGGCCCCCAGGGCCCGAAGAGCTGTCACTTCTGGACGTAGTCTAGACCCTCCTCTCCAGGACAGCCATGCTGATGCTTAGGGATCCAACCATTCAAGGGTCAATGGTGAACCCGGGCCGGGCACTTCTCGCTCGGTCACGACCGACCTACGTCGGGTCATCGAGAACTGGCAAGCCAGCCGAACTAGGGGAGGGGCCGCTTCCAACTCGGCCCCAAACCATCCCAGGAACCCATCCCAAGAGTGGGAGCCAGAGCTTAGTCGCACGGACCGAAGGCCGCCACCCCAACGCGAACCGGCCGGACAAGCTCCGGTCACACGCCGTGAGTTCCAAAACTTTCTGAACGAGATCCTGGAGGCCATCTTAGGGACCCCCAGGAATGAGACACTCCACCGCTCTCACTTGCGGTCGGATGTCGGAGCTAGCGAGTCTCGCGGCTTAACCCGCTCTCCAGAATGGGATGAGGGCATCCTACGATGCCTACAAGAAATGGAGAACCGCCTCAACCATTTTGGCGAGGGTGGCCCGAGGCCGGCTCAGGGTCATAGGCCGACCCGAACTCCTTTCTTCGCTCAATCTTACAAGCAGAGATATCCAGGAACCTTTGGCCTCCTCAGTTCGAGACCTACGATGGCGAGGGTAACCCTACTGATCACATGGAGGAGTTCAAGACCCTCATGATGATTCACAGTGCTTTGGATCCCTTCCTATGTCGTTCCTTCCCCGCCACCCTCCGGGGTCTGGCTCGGGAATGGTTCTCTAAGCTCGTCCCGAACTCGATCTACTTGTTCGATCAGCTGGAGGCCAACTTTCTTGCCCACTTCGTGACCAGCAGGAAGGCCGAGAAGAAAAATGCGTCCCTACTGGACCTCCGACAGAAGGAAGGGGAATCACTCCGTCAGTTTGTCTGGAGGTACACTGCAGAGGTGAGGTCTATCTCCTCCCTCAATGCTGGGGTCGCCTCGGCAGCATTCCGACACAACGTCCGACACGGCCAGCTAAAGGTGTCCTTGGCCAAGAAGCCTCCCCTCGATTTCCCTGACCTGCTCAATCAGGTCGAGAAGTACATTTAGGCGGAGGAGGCCCTAAATTTCGAGGATGCCAAAGAAGTCCCGAGGAAGGGGAAGCGCAAAGCCGATGAGGCAGAGCCAGCCAAGAAGGTTCCAAAAGACGGGACCGGCATGAAGTGGGTCCCTCCGATCCTGCATTTCGAGAGATACATGCCACTGACACAAAATGTTTCGGCCATCCTATTAGAGATCGAGGACAAGGACCTCATCTAGATGCCCCCTTGACCAACCAGCAACAAGAAACAGGACCAGCGATTCTACTGCTACTTCCATCGGGACAACGGGTACGACACAGACTACTGTCGAGCCCTTAAGGACATAATCGAGGCCCTCATCCTATGAGGGTACCTCCGAGAATTCACCCGGGAAGATGCCCGGGACCGAAGGGATATGAGGAACTGAAGGCCTTCTCCTCTTCCTCGCGCACCCAAATAGCATCCCGAGCGGGGCCCGGAGCCTGAAGAGACCGGAGGCCAAGCCATTCTACACTACGTTCATGGGGAGCCAATGGGAGGGAATTCTAATACTTCCCGTAAGGCGTTCGTCCGAGAGGTGAACGCCGTCCGAGACCTCCCTTCCCCCCAGGTCCAGCAGCTCCTTATCTCCTTCTCGGGGGAAGACCTGGAGGGGGTCCGGCTCCCACACTGCGATGCGCTTATCATCAGCCTCGTCATGGCGAACTAAGAAATCCGTCGGATCTTCATGGACAACGGGAGCTTGGTGAACATCCTCTTTCTGGAAGCGTTCGAGAACCTCAAGCTCCCCCGAGATAAGCTAAAACCAGGCGGGTACACCCTCCACGGGTTCTCTGGCATCCCAGTGCGGATAGAGGGGATCGTGACCTTAGATATTACTGCTGGTATGACCCCCTCAAACAAACCAAGTCAATGGACTTCAAGGTTGTGAACGTCAAAGCGGCATACAACGCTATCCTCGGCTGACCAGGGCTCTGCTCTCTCCAGGCTGTTCCCTCAGCCTACCATCTGAAACTGAAGTTTCCTACTAAGTCAGGTGTCGGGGTCGTTCGAGTGAACCAAGAGGCTGCACGATCGTGCTATATGACGGCGGTCGGAGGTGGTGTGTTTCCCCTGGACGTCGTCGAACTGCAACCCGAAAGGAGCCAACTAGAGCCCGAACCTGCAGACAAATTGGAAGAAGTCTCGTTTGAGACAGAAGACAAGTCAAAGTGGTTCCGCATGAGCTACTCCCTCGCGCCCGACCTGAAGTCCGACCTAATCAACTGCATTCGCCGCAACGTCGACCTCTTCGCTTGGAAGCCATCCGATATGCCCGGAATCTCTGAAGACCTGATCATGCATAGACTAAGCGTGGTCCCTGGCTCGAAGCCGATCATCCAAAAGCGACGTAAGTTCGCCCCAGAGAGGCAGCAAGCTATAAAAACAGAGGTAGACAAACTATTGTCTGCCCAGTTCTGCCAAGAGGTAAGCTACCCCGAGTGGCTGGTGAACGCCGTAATGGTGAGAAAGGCCAGTGGTAGCTGGAGGATCTGCATAGATTTTACGGATCTCAATAAGGCGTGCCCCAAAGATCCTTTCCCTCTCCCCTAGCATCGACGCTCTGATTGACGCAACGTCAGGTCACGAGCTCCTGTCCTTCATGGATGCCTTCTCAGGCTACAATCAGATCTGAAAGTTCCCCCCTGATATAGCCAAGACATCCTTCGTCACCGACCAAGGTCTCTACTGCTACCGGGTTATGCCCTTTGGACTGAAGAATGCCGTTGCTACCTATCAGACGCTCATCAACCAAGTCTTCAAGGACAAGATCAGTCGTAACATGGAAGTGTACGTTGATGACATGCTCGTCAAAAGCCAACAAGGACAGGACCATGTCGCCGACCTGGAATAAGCCTTTGGCGTCCTTCGGACCCACAATATGAGGCTCAATCCGGCCAAGGGTGCGTTCGGCATCTCCTCGGGCAAATTTCTTGGGTTCGTTGTCAGCCAGTGCAACATCGAGGCGAACCCCGAGAAGATCCGAGCCATAATAGACATGGCCCCTCCGAGAAAAATCAAGAAAGTCCATCGGCGCACAGGAAGACTGGCAGCCATCGTCCGTTTCCTCTCTAAGTCCGGGGAGAAGTCACTCCCGTTCTTCAAGGCCCTGTGCGGAACTGGGGGCTTCGAATGGGGCACTCAGCAGCAGGAGGCGTTCACCCAATTAAAAGAGTACCTCACTAATCCTCCGCTCCTTAGCAAACCTGAGTCAGGCGAGCCTCTTTTGTAATACCCCGATTTTCATTTATGAAAATTATTTATTTAATTTTGCACGTAGTGTGCACGTACAATTTTTGTAGTATGAAATCTAATAATTATTTTTCATTATGGATGATGTGTGTATATGAGTTCTTTAATTACTTTTTATAACGGCCCATTTTTCTTCAAATAAACATAAACCTTTCTCCCTAGCCCAAATCTAATTTATTTATCTTCTTTTATAAAAACTATTATTTTGGCCATTAATTAAAGCCCATGAGTTATTCTTATTTTAATTACAACTTGTAATGTAGCACATATTTTAAGGATTATTTTTATTAAAAATATAATGTACAACTTTTGTTGAATGGAGACAAATGCATGCACGTGCATTGCACATACACGTGCAAATGCACCACATATAGGTCGGTTTTTACATGGAGGGAAACAGAAAATAATAATGGAGTCATGGGTGGTGGTTGCTTGATCATGGTTGGTTATTGTAACTCCTCCTTGAATCCTAGCCTTTTGTTTCTAACTCCTAGTTTGATCCTAGCCTTCCATTTACTCAAATTTTTAGTATAAATACCCCCCCTCCTCCCCTAGCCTAGTTATTTTTGTACTCTTTAATTCTCCAAAACCTATAGTATAAAATACATTATTAGTAGTATAGTAAGTGAGTTAAAAGATTGAGAGTTGTGTGTGAAGAGTTGTGTTGCACCAAGAAGGGAAGGCCGGCATCTTTGGAGCTCGGGTTGGCATCTTGAAGGCTCGTGTGCACATCGAGGAGGAGGAGGATCGCTCTCTTGGCAAGGACTTTTGTTTAGGAGGTATTGCAAATTGTATTTCTCTCCAATTAAGGTGGGTTATTTTCCATGTTTCTAATTAGAAAGCATGCTAGAATTGAATTGAAATATTAATGCATGAAAAAGATTAATAAGAGTACATTTTAATTGGAAAAATGGTTTATTAGTTGATTGGAATATTGCTAAATAGAGTGTATGTGATTCCATCATCAAACTTAAGTTGTGTGCTATGGATTGCTTGAAGTAAAATTCGTTATTAGCATCAAAATTAAATGCAAATGTTAGTAGATGAAAGTGTTGTCTTATGTGCTTAGATAGACTTTTGTGATAATGTTTATAATGAATGACTAAAAATATAATTTGTGGGTTTGTGAAATGAATATAAACAGGGAATTGATATAGAGATTATTGATGTTAAAGTTAGATAAGTCGAAAAAGAAATGTAGTAGTAGTAGCATACAATTTAACCAATTGTATGCAAAATATGTGTTTAATTATTAGAAAAATTATTTTTAAATTACTGGAGTATTAATTATTATGGGAATAATTAATCTGAAAATTTACAGTAAGTTTAGTAAAAGTAAAACTCAAATGAGAGCTTTTGAAACATCGAAATGTGCTATTAGACAGAGAGTTGATTTAATTAAAATGCAAGTTGTATTTGAGACAACTTGAGCCTATAGCTCAAGTGGTCGGGAGGCTTCTAATCGCTACAGCGTGCGGTTGGGTTCTCACAGGTCGATGGTTCGATTCTTGTTAGCACCATATATTTTATTGTGCATTTAAAAAATTAATTAACTTCAGCCGAGAGCATTTAAAGCTCTTAACCCCTTTCTATACCAATCGGCGCGACTGGCCTAGTGGTCAGAGTGGGCGGCTTGTTTCCCTGTGGTTGCTGGTTCGAAACCTGGTCTCGGCCAGTGTTTAACTTGTGGAAAAAATATTTTTTTGGGTGGATTTTGATAATTAAAAATTATGAAAAAAATATTATTATTATTCTAAACTTATGTGGGACTTATGAAAAATAAATTGGGATTTATTAAAATGAAATAGAGTATATTTTTGAGAACCAAGGTATAAATAGAACTATGGTTCTACACTTATATTTTGTGAAAGTTATAATTCGCAAAAGAACTTGAAATAAAGTGCTAGAAAAGAATTATAAATAAGAACGAAAACATATGAAGTGAAGTGGTATGAATTATTCTTATTGAAGAATAGCGTGACAATTATGAGTTATGAATACTCATTTTGACCATATAATTAGTGATGTGATTTTAATGTGGAAATGATATTTGATGAATTACTTGATGAATAATTGAATTCCATGTATGGTTATGGACTCATGAATAATTTAGAAATCATGTGATTGGAAAAGTAAAATGTTATTGAGTACGAAAACTCAAACATGTGAATTTATGAATTGAAATTGAAAATTAAGGTGTAGCCGAAACTCACACCGGCAAGTGAAAAGTGATGAATTATGATTATTGATATTGAAAAGACCAGTTTGGGTCATTGTGAAATGAAAGAAATAAGACCGGTAGTAGAGAGAGGGCTAACTCTAAAAGATTGATTTTGTTCATGATTTCATTAAACTAAGGATTAGTTACATAGTAAAGATGTGATGAAAGTAAGAGAAAAACTTTAAGTATGAGGGTCATTGGATTGGCGGCGAGAGAGTATCCCAGGATGTCCCATGATGAGTCATAATAGGGCGTGGATACTGCTCCAGAGTACCGTCCCGGTGGCGAAGCTCGTAGGGTGTTGGACGATTGCGGGTGGTATCATGTCTATGGTAGGAGCTGAATTACCACAGGATGCCTGCATGATGAGTCATGTGTCAGTGCATTGGGATTCCCTCCAGGGCGCCTAGACATGAGTTCGTATGTCAGAAAACATCTAGGATACTTACCGTAGTTACAGTAGTAGATTAAGACATGACGAGGGATTGAATCCTACAAGATGAAGAACGATTAAGGGCTTGCCCTCGGACCTATGTAGTATGGGATGCATAGAATCCGAACAAGTGCGCATTAGTGTCATGTAATATAAATAACTGCATTAAGGACTAAGTACACATTCACAACACGACATCAATAGGGTATTCCCTTTAGTTTGATATGTGACAAGTTTGTGTTTGATAAATATGGAAAATCAGTTATACTATTTCCGGCATAGAGAGGATGGCCGTATATAATGTTCGTCGGTTGAATAAACTGACGTACCCACAGTTTTGTATGCAGGATAAATGACATGATAAAGATTAAAGAGGCACAGATGCTTAGAGATTATTCAAATGTTGTTGTACATTTATTTAAATGTTGTAAATCTGCTTCCGCTGTAAAAATGTAAAGTGTAAAGTTTTCATGTAACTCTGATGTAAAGTGAAAAGTTTTAATTTCCTAGTAAAATTGTACGAAAGAAGTGTAAAGATCATGTGGAATCTCGAATTCAGTGTATTTTTGGAATTCGGGGCGTTACAGAGTGGTATCAGAGCCACGCTTCACACTAGTACAAATTTATAAGGAACGACACCCTAGAAGTGTACATTAGAGTGTGTGTTTGAGTCTAGAGATTTAAATGTAAGTTACTTACATTTGTGTTGCTCTATCACTTATGCTTCTTCCTCCCTATTTCTAAGATGGCTGATCACTTCGACCCTGCTGGAGACGACAATTGGCATATCATCGAGGAAGATTATTATCCTGGACAAGCAGATTCCAAGGAAGAGTACTACCCAGGGCAAGCAGACTCTGACGGAGAAGAATGGCCTGAATCCCGAGAGATCACCCCACCTCCGGATTTATCTGATGACTCTTCTGACGAAGATGAAGAACCAGTTCCAAATAGTCTGGTGATATCTCTTCAGAGGCAGGTAGAAACACTGCGGCAGAGAGTCGGATTATTGGAGGCTCAATTGGCAAAGTGCAAGGACGACTTTGCAGTTCTCAGTCATCGTGTATGGGAATTCGAGAAGAGAAAGAATATGACCGATGTGCTGAAGGAAGAAGTTGATGAACTACGGGGAGAACTTCGAGAAGCGAAGAGGAACCGTAGGAGTTAGACTGTTGTAGCTTCTACTGTTTTCATTCTGATGTCAAGAAATGTTTTCAATTCGAATGTATAAAGTTTGAAGTTCAATGAAATGCAAAGTTGATTTAAAATTCATGTGTTATACTTCAAATTTAATGGATATTTTGCATCAGAATATGGCTAGTTGAGGAGCTAGAAACGGGAAAGGTCTGGATTTGGAAACGGAACTCGCGAGGGTCTATCAGACACTCAACGTTGTGGCCATGAATCAGAACCAGGGAAGGGTACCTGCAAATCCGGTGCCCGAAGCAATCAAACTCGTGGAATCGTTCAAACGGATGAAACAACCTGTATTCGAAGGGAAGCCAGACCCTGATGCGGCTGACAACTGGATTCGTCAGGTAGAGATGATCTTCGAAGTGCTGGAGACCCTTAAAGGCAGCAAGGTGAAGTTGGCACTCTGCAACTTGAGAAGGATGCGGCTGTGTGGTGGCAATCGATGAAGCGGACAATGGGAGGCACAGTTCTTCGCTAAGAGAAACTTTTGGAAGAATTCCGCAGTCACTATTTCCCCTCCGACGTCCAAGAGAAGAAGGCTATGGAGTTTCTATCACTACAGCAAGGTGGCATGTCAGTTAGGGAGTATGAGACTAAATTTACTCAGCTCTCTAGGTATGCTCCTGAATTAGTGATGGATGAGGCGAAGAAGGCTCATAAGTTCGAGCATGGATTGAGGCCGAGCTTGAGGTCCCGGATGATACCTCTTGGTATCAGAAGATTTGACAAGTTGGACAAGCGCGCGGCAGCTACGGAAGCAGAAATGGAGCAGTTTCATGTTGTTCAGAATCGGAGGAACAACTGGCAGTCTGGAAAGAGGCCCGCCAATTTTGGGAATTTCAAGGGTCAACCATCGGCACAAAGGTTCAAACCGACAGGTGCGAACGCTGTTCAAGTGGCAGGAAGACCTGGGAATACTTGGGCGAGACCTCCAGTGACTTGTTTCAACTATGGAGAGATAGGCCACTACAGGTCTCATTGCCCCAAACTGCAGGATGTTGTCCGCAATGGACCAACTCAGCAGGCCGGAAAGACGACGTACCAACCAGGGCGAGTATTTGCCTTGACGGAAGTTGATGCCGATGAGGTGGATCATGTCATCACTGGTACGAGGGCGGATATTTAGAGGTTTATGTTGTTTCTTTTTCCCGTTTATTTAGTGAACTGTTACGTAATGAGTGTGTATTATGTAATATGGGAACTTTATTTGAATGGAATGAAAGCTGTTGTGTTGTTTGATATTGGATCCTCTCATACTTTTGTGTCTCTTAAATTTGCTAAAGTGTTGGGAGTTGAACGGAAGATTTTTCCAGGCAAGATCTTAGCAGTAGCTACTCCATCAGGGAAAACTTTAACCACTGATCGGTATTATGCGGATTGCGAGATTGTGATTGGGGACAGAATCTTTGGGATTGATCTAATCGAGCTGACTATCTTGGAAGTCGATGTTATCATTGGCATTGATTGGATGTCGGTGTACAGTGCAAGCATCGAGTGTAAGACCAAGACGGTAACAATGAAGGCTCCAGGTAGACTTGAAGTCACTTTCCAAGGAAAGAAGAAATGTTCTAGGCTAGTGGCAGCTATCTGCAAGGAAGAGATTCATGTGGAAGTGCAAAGGATTCCTGTGGTTCGGGACTATCTGACTGTGTTCTTGGATGATTTGCCAGGGTTACCCCCACAACGTGATGTAGAGTTCAGCATCACCCTTCAACCGGGAAGTGCACCCATTTCTAAGGCACCGTATAGGATGGCTCCAGTGGAACAGGATGAGGTGAAACGGCAGATTGAGAAACTGTTGGAGAAAGGCTTTATTCAACCTAGTGCGTCACCTTTGGGAGCACCAGTGCTTTTGGTAAAGAAGAAGGACGGTTCGATGAGATTGTGTATCGATTACCGAGAGCTGAATAAGGTCACTGTTCAGAATAAGTATCCTATTCTCCGAATTGATGACTTGTTCGATCGTCTACAAAGAGCAACTGTTTTCTCCAAAATAGATCTTCAATCAGGATATCACCAAGTTCGAGTGAAAGCTGAAGATGTGCACAAAACTGCATTTAGAACTAGACATGGGAATTACGAATTCTTAGTTATGCCATTTGGAGTGACGAATGCACCCGCAATCTTCATGGATTTGATGAACAGACTTCTGAGGCCGTTCATTGATTCTTTCGTCGTGGTGTTTATCGACGATATTCTCGTGTACTCCAAGTCAGAAGAGGAGCACACCGAACATCTGTCAGCAGTTTTGAAGAAGTTGGAAGAGCAGGAGTTGTATGCCAAGCTGTCTAAGTGTGATTTCTGGAAATCTGAAGTGGCATTCCTAGGTCACATCCTTTCTAAGGAGGGAGTGGCAACTGATCCTCAGAAAATAGAGGCAGTGAGAGATTGGGCTAGGCCTACTACAGTAAAGAAAGTCAGAAGTTTTCTTGGAATGACTGGATATTACAGGAGATTCATTCAAGGTTATGCTCAGTTAGCTATACCGCTTACTCGTTTGACCAAGAAGAATGTGAACTTCAAGTGAACTGAGCAATGTGAGGCGAGCTTTCAGGAGTTGAAAGAGAAGCTGACTACTACACCTATTTTAGCTTTGCCTAGAGCAGATGTTGAGTATGATGTTTACAGCGATGCTTCACATCGTGGGCTTGGTTGTGTCTTAATGCAAGAAGGAAGAGTAATCGCTTATGGGTCTAGGCAACTAAGACCGCATGAGAAGAATTACCCGACTCATGATCTGGAGTTGGCTGCGATTATCTTTGCCCTGAAGCAATGGAGGCACTACGTGTACGGTAAAAAATTGAACATGTACATGGACCGCAAGAGTTTGAAGTACATATATCAGCAGAAGGATCTGAATTTGAGGCAGCGGAGATGGTTGGAAGTGCTTGAGGATATGCGACCTGAGATCAAATATCATCCTGGAAAAGCTAATGTTGTTGCTGATGCACTTAGTCGCAAGAGCAGTTTATCCAGTTTGATTACAACTCAGAAGCATCTGATGGAGGAATTGGATCGAGCAGGTATTGAAGTTGTCTTGTAAGGATTGGGAGCATCTTTAGCTCAGTTGAGGCTTCAGCCTACACTGAATGGAAGGATCATTGCAAGTCAGGAGGTTGATGCTGATATCTTGGAGATGAAGGAGCAGGTTGGTGCGAGCAGGTTGCCCGGATTTCAAATCAGGAATGGAGTGTTGTGGTTCGGAGATAGACTATGTGTTCCAAATCAGGCGGACCTGAAAGAGAGTATTCTTCAGGAGGCACATGCTAATCTTATGTTGGTACATCCTGGAAGTACTAAGATGTATAGAGACATCAAACCGCATTTCTGGTGGTCAGGTTTGAAGCGGGATGTGGCTGAATTTGTGGCAAAGTGTGAGGTTTGTCAGCAAGTCAAAGCCGTGAATCAGAGACCCGGAGGTCTATTACAACCGTTACCTATTCCGGAATGGAAGTGGGATAACATCAGTATGGATTTCATTACGGGATTGCCCAAGAGTCCTAAAGGCAATGATGTAGTTTGAGTGATAGTCGATCGACTAACCAATTTCGCTCACTTCTTGGCGATGAAACTCACTGCTTCGATGGACAAGTTAGCTGAGTTGTATGTTGGCGAGATCGTCAGGCTTCATGGTGTTCCGTTAACTATTGTGTCTGATCGAGATGGGCAGTTTACTTCGCATTTCTGGAGGAGTCTTCAGACAGCTTTGGGTACCAAGACAGATTTCAGCACTACTTTTCATCCGCAAACCGATGGGCAGACCGAGAGAGTCAACCGTATTCTTGAGGATATGCTTCGGTATTGTGTACTAGACTTTAGAGGCAGTTGGGAAAGGCATTTACATTTGGTAGAGTTTGCCTACAACAACAGTTTTCAGACTAGCATCAGGATGGCGCTGTACGAAGCTCTGTATGGTAGGAAGTGCAGGACACCTATTTGTTGGTTTGAAGTTGGGGAGCATCAATTGTTTGGGCCTGAGCTTGTGCAACAAACCTCTGAGAAGATTGATCTGATCAGGAAAAGGTTGGTAGAAGCTCTGAGTAGGCAGAAAAGCTATGCAGACAACCGGAGAAGGGACCTTGAGTTTGAGGAAGGTGACTTCGTCTTTCTGAAAGTATCGCCCAGTAAAGGTGTGATTCGATTTGGCAAAGGCGGGAAGTTAGCCCCGAGGTTTATAGGCCCGTACAAGATATTAAAAAGGATCGGGAAAACTGCTTACCAGCTTGAATTACCGGAAGAGTTATCTCAGGTGCACAATGTCTTTCATGTGTCTATGCTGAGAGGTTATATTCCAGATCCGAGTCATCATTTGCCTGAAGTGCCGGAAGGTTTGCAGTTGGATCTCAATTACATCGAGTCTCCTGTCGAGATTGTTGATCGTTGAGAGAAAGTCTTGAGGAATAAGACAATACCGATGGTCAAGGTAGTTTGGAGAAACCATTTGGTTGAAGAGGCTACTTGGGAGTCTGAGGAGAAGATGTTGAAGGATTATCCTGAGCTTTTTGCTTGATTTGTGTGTTTTGTATTTTTCTTGTGCTTGTTGTGAGTGTTTTGTTTCTCGCTCTTGACTGTAGTTCCGGGGACGGAACTATTCTAAGGAGGGAGTGTTGTAATACCCTGATTTTCATTTATGAAAATTATTTATTTAATTTTGCACGTAGTGTGCACGTGCAATTTTTGGAGTATGAAATCTTATAATTATTTTTCATTATGGATGATGTGTGTATATGTGTTCTTTAATTACTTTTTATAACGGCCCATTTTTCTTCAAATAAACATAAACCTTTCTTTCTAGCCCAAATCTAATTTATTTATCTTCTTTTATAAAAACTAATATTTTGGCTCATTAATTAAAGCCCATGAGTTATTCTTATTTTAATTACAACTTGTAATGTAGCACATATTTTAAGGATTATTTTTATTGAAAATATAATGTACAACTTTTGTTAAATGGAGGCAAATGCATGCACGTGCATTGCACGTACACGTGCAAATGCACCACATGTAGGTCGGTTTTTACATGGAGGGCAAAAGAAAAAAATAATGGAGTCATAGGTGGTGGTTGCTTGATCATGGTTGGTTATTGTAACTCCTCCTTGAATCCTAGCCTTTTGTTTCTAACTCCTAGTTTGATCCTAGCCTTCCATTTACTCAAATTTTTAGTATAAATACCCCCCCCCCCTAGCCTAGTTATTTTTGTACTCTTTAATTCTCCAAAACCTATAGTATAAAATACATTATTAGTAGTATAGTAAGTGAGTTAAAAGATTGAGAGTTGTGTGTGAAGAGTTGTGTTGCACCAAGAAGGGAAGGCCGGCATCTTTGGAGCTCGGGTTGGCATCTTGAAGGCTCGTGTGCACATCGAGGAGGAGGAGGATCGCTCTCTTGGCAAGGACTTTTGTTTAGGAGGTGTTGCAAATTGTATTTCTCTCCAATTAAGGTGGGTTATTTTCCATGTTTCTAATTAGAAAGCATGCTAGAATTGAATTGAAATATTAATGCATGAAAAAGATTAATAAGAGTACATTTTAATTGGAAAAATGATTTATTAGTTGATTGGAATATTGCTAAATAGAGTGTATGTGATTCCATCATCAAACTTAAGTTGTGTGCTATGGATTGCTTGAAGTAAAATTCGTTATTAGCATCAAAATTAAATGCAAATGTTAGTAGATGAAAGTGTTGTCTTATGTGCTTAGATGGACTTTTGTGATAATGTTTATAATGAATGACTAAAAATATAATTTGTGGGTTTGTGAAATGAATATAAACAGGGAATTGATATAGAGATTATTGATGTTAAAGTTAGATAAGTCGAAAAAGAAATGTAGTAGTAGTAGCATACAATTTAACCAATTGTATGCAAAATATGTGTTTAATTATTAGAAAAATTATTTTTAAATTACTGGAGTATTAATTATTATGGGAATAATTAATCTGGAAATTTACAGTAAGTTTAGTAAAAGTAAAACTCAAATGAGAGCTTTTGAAACATCGAAATGTGCTATTAGACAGAGAGTTGATTTAATTAAAATGCAAGTTGTATTTGAGACAACTTGAGCCTATAGCTCAAGTGGTCGGGAGGCTTCTAATCGCTACAGCGTGCGGTTGGGTTCTCACAGGTCGATGGTTCGATTCTTGTTAGCACCATATATTTTATTGTGCATTTAAAAAATTAATTAACTTCAGCCGAGAGCATTTAAAGCTCTTAACCCCTTTCTATACCAATCGGCGCGACTGGCCTAGTGGTCAGAGTGGGCGGCTTGTTTCCCTGTGGTTGCTGGTTCGAAACCTGGTCTCGGCCAGTGTTTAACTTGTGGAAAAAATATTTTTTAGGGTGGATTTTGATAATTAAAAATTATGAAAAAAATATTATTCTTATTCTAAAATTATGTGGGACTTATGAAAAATAAATTGGGATTTATTAAAATGAAATAGAGTATATTTTTGAGAACCAAGGTATAAATAGAACTATGGTTCTACACTTATATTTTGTGAAAGTTATAATTCGCAAAAGAACTTGAAATAAAGTGCTAGAAAAGAATTATAAATAAGAACGAAAACATATGAAGTGAAGTGGTATGAATTATTCTTATTGAAGAATAGCGTGACAATTATGAGTTATGAATACTCATTTTGACCATATAATTAGTGATGTGATTTTAATGTGGAAATGATATTTGATGAATTACTTGATGAATAATTGAATTCCATGTATGGTTATGGACTCATGAATAATTTAGAAATCATGTGATTGGAAAAGTAAAATGTTATTGAGTACGAAAACTCAAACATGTGAATTTATGAATTGAAATTGAAAATTATGGTGTAGCCAAAACTCACACCGGCAAGTGAAAAGTGATGAATTATGATTATTGATATTGAAAAGACCAGTTTGGGTCATTGTGAAATGAAAGAAATAAGACCGGTAGTAGTGAGAGGACTAACTCTTAAAGATTAATTTTGTTCATGATTTCATTAAACTAAGGATTAGTTACATAGTGAAGATGTGATGAAAGTAAGAGAAAAACTTTAAGTATGAGGGTCATTGGATTGGCGGCAAGAGAGTATCCCAGGATGTCCCATGATGAGTCATGATAGGGCGTGGATACTGCTCCAGAGTACCGTCCCGGTGGCGAAGCTCGTAGGGTGTTGGACGACTGCGGGTGGTGTCATGTCTATGGTAGGAGCTGAATTACCACAGGATGCCTGCATGATGAGTCATGTGTCAGTGCGTTGGGATTCCCTCCAGGGCGCCTAGACATGAGTTCGTATGTCAGAAAACATCTAGGATACTTACCGTAGTTACAGTAGTAGATTAAGACATGACGAGGGATTGAATCCTACAAGATGAAGAACGATTAAGGGCTTGCCCTCGGACCTATGTAGTATGGGATGCATAGAATCCGAACAAGTGCGCATTAGTGTCGTGTAATATAAATAACTGCATTAAGGACTAAGTGCACATTCACAACACGACATCAATAGGGTATTCCCTTTAGTTTGATATGTGACAAGTTTGTGTTTGATAAATATGGAAAATCAGTTATACTATTTCCGGCATAGAGAGGATGGCCGTGTATAATGTTCGTCGGTTGAATAAACTGACGTACCCACAGTTTTGTATGCAGGATAAATGACATGATAAAGATTAAAGAGGCACAGATGCTTAGAGATTATTCAAATGTTGTTGTACATTTATTTAAATGTTGTAAATCTGCTTTCGCTATAAAAATGTAAAGTGTAAAGTTTTTCATGTAACTCTGATGTAAAGTGAAAAGTTTTAATTTTCTTGTAAAATTGTACGAAAGAAGTGTAAAGATCCTGTGGAATCTCGAATTCAGTGTATTTTTGGAATTCGGGGCATTACATCTCTGGCTTTATCTTTCGACCTCGTAAAGCGTACTCAGTGTTGTTCTCATTCGAGAGAAAGACGGAGTCCAAAAGCCATTGTACTATGTAAGCAAAGTCCTGCTCTCGGCCGACTCCAGATATGCAAAAATGGAGAAGGTGGCATATGCCCTGGTCATGGCCCCGCAGAAGCTCCGCCCTTATTTCCAGGCGCACTCGATTCAGGTCCTCACGGACCAGTCTCTGAAGGCCGTCCCCCACAAGCCCGAGAGCTCTGACCGCTTGTTCAAGTAGTCGATCGAGCTAAATCAATACGACATCAGCTATCAACCAAGGACAGCAATCAAGGGACAGGCCTTCACCAAATTCATCACGGAATGCACCATCTCCGAGTAACCCGAAAGTGGGGAGGCCGAGCAGACGTGGGAAAGTTTACGTCGATGGCTCCTCCTGCGAAGCGGAGAGTGGCGCAGGCATCATTTTGCGAGGACCTGACAACTTCCTTCTCCAATATTTCCTCTGCCTCAACTTTTCGGCCTCTAACAACGACGGTAAAATATGAAGCTATGATCGTGAGGCTCACCCTAGCACACCAGGTAGGCGCCAGACAGATCAGGGCCTTCACTGACTCTCAGCTCGTGATCAATCAGATCACCAGAGAGTACGAGGCCCGTGACGATCGGATGATCCGGTATTTGACCTATGGTCTAGTGGTTTTTGACATCCTTTGATGATGTCCGCAGTCTTAAGGATCTCAAGAGAGCAGAATGCCTAGGCCGATGCTCTGTCGAAGTTAGCCTCCTCGTCCTTTGACGGCCTCGATCGCACCGTTCAGATCAAAGTGCTCCTAAAGTAGAGTATCGACCTCCCCGAGACCCTCTGTATAGACGACGGAGCTTAGCCGAATGATTGGACCATTCTCATCCGAAAGTTTCTGATCGAAGGAAAGCTCCCCCAAGACCGAGCCGAAGCAAGGCAGATCAGGGACTGCTCGGAAAGGTTCGTTGTGATCAATGAAACCCTCTTCAAACGCTCATATACAACGACGGACGGAAAACCCTAACTCCACTGCTTAGCCCCTGACGAGGCCAAGAATTCTCTCAAGAAGCTCCACGTAGGAATTTGCGGGTGCCACATGGGAAGTCGATCGCTTGCCCGAAAGGCTCTGAACCACGGGTATTACTGGCCCACAACCCTGGTCAAAAAGTGCAGTCCTTGTCAAAGATTTTCCACGGTAAGAAGGATTCCACAAGCAAGCCTCCGTTCCCTGGCCTGTAGCGCCCCGAATTTGTAACATAGGAACTCGTGACACTCTCCAAGATCTTCCTTCAAATGAGTCACAACACAACAAAAATCACAAAAAAATAAAAACTTTTATTACATCAAATTGTTATTACAAAATCCAATGATTACAACAATTACAAATAATTGGAACAAACATGAATATATAATAAAAATTTGGACGATAACTTCCACTTGGATGCTTCCCCCTGCTTCTGCTTTCCCGTGCTCCCAACTCGACAGTCCTGCACTGGTAACTGTGGGCACGTAGTTGATTACAACTGACGAAATGCTATACCCGGCTATTCTCTCTATGCCATAGTATAACGATTCCAACCTCAAAAACCACAAATAATATTTGATGCAAAGAAAAATGTAATGTTAAACGAGTGTCGGTGTATGCCATAGCCTAATCTAATGCACACTATGCACTCATGCTCCTAAAGCTAATGCACGCTTGGTTGAAAGATAAGCATCCCATACAACACACCCCCCAATCAAATGACGTTCTTTAATTTAATGGGGCTCGATCCCCCGCTATGCATTCCAACCTTGTGCTCTCTCCTGTTTCTGATTCCAGTAATGGTGAGGCTGCAGGCCCCTGGGTGACTTCCAGTCACTGCTGTTAATAATGGTGTCCAATCCTCTTAGTTTTATCCATTATGCCCAAGATCCCAGCCGCAGGCTTACCCTGTGACTGTAATTAAATCGGCTTACCCGATATGTTGTTGTATCTACTTCTCCTCGGACCTCACCAAAAGCCGATATATGGGCACAAGGGCTCCATTACTGAGTGATTAGAGCAACTCCCGATAGAGATAGAGTCCTAACTCTCTAGGACATCGTCTAATTCATCTGTCCACATTGATCGACGAAGGACCTGACGGATATAGGGTTTCCCCAACTCTGCTACGCTCATCCTTACACTAGAATAGAACTTACAGTCGAGACGACATCAACACTTCAAACCTCCTCAAAGATTGTTACGGATCATAAAAGGCAGAGCCCCCAACATAGTTGTCACCACTCCCAGGGCAGCTCGGGGTCCCTATCCGCATTAAACGAACCTAGGATTCGGTCGAGGGCGATGACGCCATGCGTCCCCCTGACAGGCGAACACCCTCGCTAGTGCCTGTCCTTACATTCCAACAAGACTCGATCTAGTCCTACCAAAGTATCCATGCTACACCTTTTCCTTAGTTAGGTGATCTATCTACCATAACCAATCCCTATCTCGATAATCAACTTGCTTGCCATGATCAACTAGTTCAATTCGTTTAGTAGACTCTACCTAGTCAGTCACCTTTATCCAAAAATAGATCTCAACCCATTTCACACTATGGCTCAACTAGCCCTCTAGTCCGGCCCAAGAGTTGACACGCCTCGGCCCACACTTGGCACGAACCACGACGAACCGACTCCGTCGAACGCCGCAATCGTCATCTATGCTTGGAGTTCAATCGCAACCTCAGCCCGACCACCACGTAGCTCCTGCTAAACTTAACGCTCCACGGTCCTCGACAAGTGGTAGCTCCAATCACAAACCATGGAATCCATCCATGCACGGTGAGTACGTTGGTGCACGAGTCATCTCCTCCAACGCATTCGATGTACATTCCACCCGTCTAGATTTATCAACAAGACTAATTCTTAGGGCCTCAACTTAACCAATGTATCCCAACAAGGTGCACTACACTAGGAGTAAGTCTTGACCCACGAATACTCAAAAAGGGGTTCTAAGAGTCCTAAAAACAACAATTTAAGTTTCCAAATAGCAAACACACACTTGGCGTTCATGCCAAAATGGAGTTGTTCCCGGTCCCGGTCCCTTGAGGAATCGCGATCGGTCGCTCCCCATGCTTCTACTCAGAGTAGACAGCAATTACAAGCACACAATGGGCATGAATCTCATTCCAAAGTGGTCTACAATAATACCCCAACGTCCAATACAATTTCTACTTCAAACATTGAACACCGATGTCTATATTGGGGTCTACAAGCAACTATGGGCTACTCTTAGCAAGAAGCTTTAGATCACTTAAGTCCTAACTCATACTCACATCCATGACATGTTTTTTGACCTCAAACAACAACTCTAATCTAGTGAAGTACAAGTTCAAACTCATTTCTATGAACATGGTGCAAACCAGTGAGCTCTATGTTTCACTGTGTTTCTGTCATTACTTGCCAAAATCATATAAAATCGAATACTTGGCCAAATCAGGATTTATTGGTCATTCCAGAAAGGTCTAAGTGTCTACTAAAAGTTCCTAGTTATAAGGCTCTTCAGATAAGGTCGTTTAGACACTCTTACCGGTCCATCTTTAACAAGTGTACAGACTTCCAGAACAACATATCAGATCAACACAGTCATGGGATAAAATCTAATTAAAATATCATATGGTGTCAGACCATCATGAAATTTTAGAATCTAGTTCCTGACACATGACGTGACAACACTTCCAAAAATCAAGTGACTCTATCAAGTAGATTTTCAGTTATGTCCTTTTGAATGTCATCCAAAAATAGGGCAGTAACAACAGCAATTCTGTTTACTAAAATTTCTAGTTAAGTTTGCATAATTTTATTGACATAACTATAGTGGTCCAAATCTCACGAAATTTGAAACGTAGGTCTTAGATACACGTAACAAAGACATACTAAAATTTCAGATCATTCCCATAAGCATGCAGTGAGATACAAGTCATTCTTTCCACAACAGTAACCATAAAAACTGCTTCTTCCTATTCTGACCAACATGCAAGTTCGTAATTTATTTTAATAGCAGAAAAAATCATAAAAATCCGTAAAGATTACTGAAGGTGTATGACACCTATATGACCATCCTCTAAAAATTTCAGATCAAAATTCCAAGTGGTGTTCATGCAATGAGCTACGGACTGACAACAAAAATTCAGTCCTTTAACAGGATTTTCTGGTTTGGTCTACTTAGCACAAAACGAGTTGTTAAAGTTCATTCCTAGGGCATGCATGTCACTTTTTCAGTCATCAAACACCATTAAACCATCCAAAAACAAAACAAGAGATTGGAAACACCCACCTTATTAGTAGCTTGTTCTTGCTTGAAGGCCCTCCATCTTGACTCTTCTAGCTCCTTGCTTCCTTTCCTTTGCTTTGGGCTTCTTGTTCTCCTTCTCCTTAGCTTCCCTTCTTTTTCTCTCCCCAAATCAGTAGCTAAGTGTATTAGGAATGGGGTTTGGAGGTATAGGAAGAGAGTAAGAGTAGTAGGAGAGAATGGTAGAAGGGATGGGGTTTTAAAACAAAAGAGAAGAGAGGGAGAAAGGGGGTGGCCGAATTTCATGGGCATGGAGAAGAAGGAGAACATCCCATCATGCAAGGGGTTGGCTTGTTTGGGTGGTGATGTGATGGGCTCTTACAAAAACTCATCATGGTATTTTTTTGGGTGTTCAAAACCCTAATCCTAACCTCATTTTCCCTCCTTTGTTTCCCTCCAAGACTAGGCCGACCTCATCTATGGGCTTGACCAATTTGGCTTGTTCAAGTGTAGCTTGGTTCACTTGTTTCATTTGGGTTCACAAGTCCAACTCAAAAACATATATATATATATATATATATATATATATATATATATATATAGGTTATTAGTAAGGAAATTAGTTTCTTTAACAAAAAATATAATTTTCATAACTTGTAGTACTTAGTTCGTTTACAAGACGCATTCGTCAAAAGTAGGGTTGTTACATCACTCCCTCCTTAGAATAGTTCTGTCCTCAGAACTACGCTTAGTGGGAGAAAACAAAAATGGAAAAGAAAGAAAATTTTCACATAAATAATTCCGGGTAGGTCTCCGGCATTCGGCTCTCTGGCTCCCAAGTTGCTTCTTGGATGAATTGATTCCTCCAGAGAACCTTTACCATCGGAATGACCTTGTTTCTCAGCACCTTCTTTTGACGATCCACTATCTACACAAGTCGTTCCTTGTAGGAGAGATCCACTTGCAAGTCTTCTGGTATTTCGGGTAGTTGATGACTCGGGTCTGGCATGTACTTCCTCAGCATGGAGACGTGGAAAACATTATGCACCTGGGCTAACTCAGGGGGTAGTTCCAACCTGTACGCGGCCTTCCCATTCCTTTTCAAGATTTTGTAGGGTCCAATGTATCTCGGGGCCAGCTTGCCACCCCTTATAAATCTAACTACACCTTTGGTTGGCGAGACCTTCAAGAATACGGAATCTCCTTCCTCAAATTCTAGCTCTCTACGGCGGGTGTCGGCATAGCTCTTCTGCCTACTTTGCACGATCTGTAGCCTCTTTCTTATCAACTCAATCTTCTCCGAAGTCTGCTGTATAATTTCTGGTCTAAACACCTGCCTCTCACCCACTTCATACCAACATACGGGTGTCCTACACTTCCTCCCGTGCAGTACTTCGAATGGAGCCATCTCGATACTGGCCTAGTAGCTGTTGTTGTAAGAAGATTCAACCAGCGCTAGGTGCTTCAAGATGCATGCTCAGAGCATATCCTCCAAAATTCTGTTCACCCTTTCTGTTTGTCCATCGGTTTGGGGGGAAAAAGCAGTGCTGAAATCTGTCCTCGTCCCCAATGCTGCCTGTAGACTCTTCCAAAATCTTGAGGTAAACCTCGCGTATCTGTCGGAAACTATAGATACTGGCACACCGTGTAGTTTCACGATTTCCTGAATGTAGACTTCTGCCAACTTCTTCTTAGACCAGGTTGTCTTCACCGGTATAAAATGCGCTGATTTCGTTAACCGGTCCACGATCACCCAAATGGAATCATTCCCCCTGGGACTCCTTGGTAATCCTGTAACGAAATCCATACTAATGTCCTCCCACTTCCATACTGGAATAGGCAAGGGCTGTAGTAACCCTCCGGGCTTCTAATTTTCTGTCTTTATCCTCTGACAAGTGAGACATCTGGCCACAAACTCCGCTATATCTTGCTTCATCCCGGCCCACCAATAGAACGGATTCACGCCTCGATGCATCTTCTTGCTCCCTGGATGAACTGCCAGTAAAGTGGTGTGTGCTTCCTTCATTATCTCCTCCCTAAGATTCTCCGCCTTTTACACACACAACCGATCTCCAAACCATAGCACTCCTCCTTTAACAATGAACTCGGGAAGTTTCCCTTCGTTCACTTGCTCCTTGAGTGCCTGTGTCTCTGGATCGCCATCTTGACTCTTCATCATTCGGTCCTTCAGACTTGGTTGAAGTTCTAATCGAGCTAACATAGCACTCAACCCTTGAGAAACCATTTCGATACCTGCCTCTCCTTATCTCTTCTTCTAACTCCTTCCTCATAGTCATTAGCATGAAAATGCTCCTCTTCCTGCTGAGTGCATCTGCCACAACGTTGGCCTTCCCTGGATGGTACAAAATCTCCGGTCTGATATCTTCCAACACTTCCAACCATCGCCTCTTCCTCAGATTTAAGCTTCTGCTGATATATATACTTTAAGCTCTTGAGGTCTGTGTACATCTCCACCTTTTCTCCGTAGATATAATGTCACTATATCTTCAAGGCAAAGATGATAGCAGCTAGCTCTAAGTCATGAGTTGAATAGTTTTTCTCATGTGGTCGGAGCTGCCTTGACCCATAGGCAATGACCTTCCCTTCTTGCATCAGAACACATCTGAAACCCAAGTGAGATGCATCGCTGTAGATCACATACCCTTTATCTGGTTGAGGTAAGACCAAAATCGGTGCTGATATTAGTCGGTTCTTCAGCTCTGGAAACTGGCTTCACACTTATCGGTCCATTCAAACTTCTTGTCCTTCTGGTCAAAGCTGTGAGGGGTACCGCTATCTTGGCATAATCCTTAATGAACTTCGTATAGTACCCGGTCAAACCCAAAAAGCTCCTAACTTCCTTCACTGTTCCTGGCTGAGGCCATTCCTTCACCGCCTCTCTCTTTTGTGGGTCAGTGGCCACTCCCTCCTTAGAAAGGACATAGCCGAGGAAAGCTATATCCGACTTCCAGAATTTGTACTTGGAAAGCTTCGCATACAACTCTTGCTTTTGAAGCTTGCTCAGAACTGTAGACAGCTGCTCGGCATGATCTTCCTCAGTCTTTGGGTACACCAAAATGTCGTCTATGAAGACCACCACAAATGAGTCAATGAATGGCCGTAGGACCCGATTCATCAAATCCATGAAGACGGCTAGAGAATTGGTCACTCCAAATGGCATCACCAGAAACTCATAGTGCCCATGACGTGTCCTGAAAGCTGTCTTGGGTATGTCTTCCTCCTTGACACGGACCTGATGGTAACCTGACCGTAGATCTAATTTTGAGAATACTGCGGCTCCTTGTAGCTGATCGAATAAGTCGTCGGTCCTAGAAATTGGATATTTGTTTTGGACTGTGACTTTGTTCAATTCCCGATAATCAATACACATCCTTGATGACCCATCCTTCTTCTTGACTAGTAGTACCGGCACTCCCCAAGGGGAGGCACTAGGCCTGATGAGTCCCTTCTACAGCAATTCCTCTACTTGCTTCTTGACTTCATTCTGTTCCACCGGTGCCATACGATACGGCATCTTCGATAAGGGCGCGCTGCAGTGCTGGATCACGATACTGACTCCACATCCCTTTGCTGGGAGTAATCCTGCTAACTCCTCCAAAAATACGAGTGAAAAGTTTCGTACAATGGGTATCCCCTTGACTTCCTTTGGCACCTTACTCCCGGTTGTAGCCGCCAACATCCTCCCGTTTTTCTTCTTCCCTTGAAACACAAACTCCGGTTTCTCAGGCATGGCTATGATCACCTTCTTCTCCTTACAGTCAAATTGAACCTTGTGCTTGGACATCCTGTTGAATTCTCACCTCGACATTGAGGTCACTGCCATTGGCTCCTTCGCTTTCTTCCTCGACTCTTGCATCGTGGGCTCTCCTTTATCGACTCCCGGCTGCATGCTTGCCTCCTGGACATCAGGTGACAAATTTGCCTCCTCAACATCCAATTGAATCATAAAAGTTAGTAAAAGAATAATCATAGTGGGGTTAGAAAAATTCTTAAACAAAAATTGCAAAAGAGCAACAATATGATTTACGACCATCCCACTATCAGAACTAACCCTACGGACGCACCCAAGTCTAATCTCCTGTGGTGTTGGACTACAATTTGAAGTAAGCTCTGATATCACTTCTGTAGTGCCCCGAATTCCTAACATAGGAACTCGTTACACTCTCTCCAGTATCTTCCTTCAAATGAGTCACAATACAACAAAAATCACAGGAAATTAAAAACTTTTATTACAACAAACTGTTATTACAAAGTTCAATGATTACAACAATTACAAATAATTGATACAACATGAATGTACAATAAAAATTTGGATGGTAACTTTCACTTGGATGCTTCCCCCTGCTTCTGCTTTCCCGTTCTCCCAACTCGGCAGTCCTGCACTGGTAACTGTGGGCACGTCAGTTGATTACAACTAACGAAATGCTATACCCGGCTATCCTCTATACGCCATAGTATAACTTGCAACCTCAAAAACCACAAATAATATTTAATGCAAAGAAAAATGTAATGTCAAACAAGTGTCGATTTATGTCATAGCCTAATCTAATGCACACTATGCACTCGTGCTCCTAAAGCTAATGCATGCTAGGTTGAAAGATATGCATTCCATACTACACACCCCCCAACCAAACGACGTTCTTCAATTTAATGGGGCTCGATCTCCCGCTATGCATCCAAACCTTGTGCTCTCTCCTGTTTCTGATTCCAGTGATGGTAAGGCTGCAGGCCCTTGGGTGACTTTCAGTCACTGCTGTTAATAGTGGTGTCCAATCCTCTTAGTTTTATCCACTATGCCCGGGATCCCAGTCGCAGGCTTACCCTGTGACTGTAATTAAATCGGCTTACCCGATATGTTGTTGTATCTCTGTCTCCCCGGACCTCACCAAAAGCCGATATATGGGCACAAGGGCTCCATTACCTAGTGATTAGAGCAACTCCCGATAGAGATAGAGTCTAACTCTTCGGGACATCTTCTAATCTGTCTGTCCACATTGATCGATAAAGGACCTGACGGATATAGGGTTTTCCAACTCCGCTACGCTCGTCCTTACACTAGAATAGAACTTGCAGTCGAGACGATGTCAACACTCCAAACCTCCTCAAAGATTGTTACGGATCATAAAGACATTTCTGCCGAGACAACGGAGCCCCCAACAGAGTTGTCACCACTCCCAGGGTAGGTCGGGGTCCCTGTCCGAATTAAACAAACCTAAGATTCATGACGCCATGCGTCCCCCTGACAGGCAAACCCCCTCGCTAGTGCCTGTCCTTACATTCCAACAAGACTCGATCTCGTCCTACCAAAGTATCCATACTATACCTTTTCCTTAGTTAGGCAATCTATCTACCATAACCAATCCCTATCTCGATAATCAACTTGCTTGCCATGATCAACTAGTTCAATTCCTTTAGTAGACTCTCCCTAGTCAGTCACCTTTACTCAAAAATAGATCTCAACCCATTTCACACTAGGGCTCAACTAGACTTCTAGTCCGGCCCAAGAGTTGACTCACCTCGACCCGCACTTGGCACAAACCACGACGAACCGACTCCTTCGATCGCCGCAACCATTATCTACACTTGGAGTTCAATCGCAACCTCGGCCCTACCAACACGTAGCTCCTGCTAAACTTAACGCTCCACGGTCCTCGACAAGTGGTAGCTTCAATCACAAACCTTGGAATCCATCCATGCACGATGAGTACGTCGGTGCACGAGTCATCTCCTCCAACGCATTCGATGTACATTCCACCCGTCTAAATTTGTCAACAAGACTAAATCTTAGGGCCTCAACTTAACCAATGTATCCCAACAAGGTGCACTACACTAGGAGTAAGTCTTGACCCACGAATACTCAAAAAGGGGTTCTAAGAGTCCTAAAAACAACAATTTAAATTTCCAAATAGCAAACACACACTTGGCGTTCATGCCAAAATGGAGTTGTTCCCGGTCCCGGTCCCTTGAGGAATCGCGATCGGTCGCTCCCCATGCTTCTACTCAGAGTAGACAGCAATTACAAGCACACAATGGACATGAATCTCATTCCAAAGTGGTCTACAATAATACCCCAACGTCCAATACAATTTCCACTTCAAACATTGAACACCGATGTCTATATTGGGGTCTACAAGCAACTATGGGCTACTCTTAGCAAGAAGCTTTAGATCACTTAAGTCCTAACTCTTAACAAGTAGCGCCCCGAATTTTCAATATGATATCTCATAAATACGTTGCACAATTTTCAGCATCAACTTCAATTGCAACAGTAAACATAGCCAAAACACAGATAATTTTTATTTCAATTTTTTATTACATCACTTATTTACAAAACACAGCGGAATACAAAATACCTTTGATTACAAACTTTTCTTTACAACACATCTTTTACAAATTACATAAGCCATAACATCATTCTATCTCAAGCATCCAAATCCCAAGCTATAAGCACCTACCTATAAAACATGAAGCTAGAGATAATCCTAACCCCCAAAACTACAGGGGTCAGCCATAAGGGTGTGAGTGACATAAGAGAAAACAATATAAATAAAACATAAGACATAGAGTCATCAACAACATGTATTAACAGCAAGAATAAATGAAATGAGAAATAATAATAATTAATGCATGAAAATATCAAGGAATATAAGATAGTAAATAGTAATACATGAAAACATCAAGTAAATCTAGACTAAGTGTCAAGTGTAGGAAAAACAGGAAAACACAAGCATAAACCAAGTCAAGAAAACATCAATGCTATATGCTGACTCTCTAATGCATACATATCGGATTCTATGCATTCCATAGTACATAGGTCGAGTGCAAGCCCTTAACGATCTTCACTTTATAGGGTTAAATCCCTCGTTATGCAACTAATCCTACCACGGTGATGGAAATAAGATCCAGAATACTCCGCGAATAGGCACCACAGCTCTCGACACGCGAGCATCATGTAAGAATAGCACTAAAATTGGAGAATCACCTCCCAACCGTGTACCCCACGAATAGGCTTGCAAGGCCTTCGACGTGCAGATACACCAGGTACATTCCGTGAATAGGCCTGCAGACCCTCGACACGCGAACATACAAATGTCCTCTCGAGACAGAACACAAACAATCCTGGAACGCATCCGTTGGACTAAACAAACCAAGAGCATATACTCACATTTCCCAAGTTCCATCACATCTCAACTAGTGCTTGTCCTTAAGTTGATTATTATTAAAACATAAAAATTCTCATCTCTAGAGTTAGTGTATCCTGTCGAACTTAAATCCTCAACAACAACCCCAAGACCCAACTGGTCTAAATCGACAAATCTGAACTGCAGGTTCACAAGACTCCCATTCAACTCCTAGAGATATCATCAAGACCAAAGCTCACAAATCCATCGTCAAAACGATTATATGAAGAAACTTCTCCAATCAACAAAACCCAAATCTTTTATAAAATTTCAGAATCCAAATAAATATTAAATCTATTAAATAACTGAAAATCATATTTTTTAAGTTGTAGAATATCACAAAACATCAATTCCTTTGAAAGCACGTAGAACTCAAATAAGGTCCTGAAGAATATATTTAAAGCTCCAATATAAATCTCTTTAAAACATTCTTAATTTATAGCAAAACATCTTTTAGAACAATATAATATTGAAGGAATAATCAATCAAAGAAACATCAGAAAAACTCAAGAAAATATCAGTCAGAGCAGTAACAGTCAACTGTAAATAGCAGTCGGTCGACTGTCCAGAGCAAAAATCCAACACTTCAAGAAACAAAATTCTAAGTAGTAGCAGTCGGCTGTAAAAGGTCATCGGTCGACTGTCCAGAGCAAGAATCCAAAACTTCGAAAAAAAATCAAAACAAAGCAGAGACAGTCGACTGTAAAAATGGGTCAGTCGACTGTTCCGCAAGAAATTTCAAGAAAACGAGAAAATACAGCAGCCAGGTAGCGACGGTCGACTATAAATTCACTCGGTCGACTGTCGACCTGCAGACTACAGTTTTTAGTTGTGCACTTTTCAACCGATACGGGGTTTTACTTAATGAAAACGAATTCTGTAGAAAGCATATTTCTGATATGATCAAATACAACTTATAGGATATATAAAGATCCATAAAAAAAACCAATCAAAACCACTTGAATTAATCAAACTAGCAAATTTGTTGATTCTCTTCAAAAAGAAAACGAATTTGTGCATACATCAAAAGTAGAGTTTTTAGGAATCAATTACTCATCAAAAAAACTTCGTATTTTGTTCCAAACCTTATCAATACCAAAGTGATTGAGATATAGTCAAATCCTTCGAAAACACATAAAGACTCAATTTCTTCAAAAACAATGAAATACGATATTCATGTAAATTGTTTGTGCATGTTCGTGCACCAAAGAAAACTTCACAAATCCATCGATTCGATTAGAAATAACAACATATTCAAATTTAATCTTAGTATTTGAGAAATCCAAATTCAAATAAAACCTTTCACAAATCACAGAATCCCCAATTTAGCTGAATTACATCAAATCCAATTCAATTTATCAAATTTCGATTCTCATGACATGATCTCTTAATTCATTAGTCCTCCTCAAACTTCCTCAAACTCAATCACCATGATTAACTCAAGAACATAAACAAATTTAATATTTCCATAATCAAGTTGCGTTCATCCAAACTCAATAATAACAAAAATCTCATCTTTAATAAATGTAGGCATGACATCCGCCATACTCAAACAAATCAGCATAAATCCAAAGGAAATAGCCTACTCATGATTTATAATGGGTTATTTAATAATCTCAAATCATCCACACCCACTCTTAAATAATTAGGTTTTCATAAAAGATCCAATTTTAATCACCAATTCATTCAATCCATCATATAAATTCATACCCAAACCCTAGCATGCTTTCTAGTAGATGAAACACCACATACAATATTCAAAGAACAAAACAAAACAAATATATCACTCACCTTGTTAAAGAAATCGAACGAAGACAAATAGAAAATAAGAAAAGCCTCTCCTTCGCAAGAAATCCAAGATCTTCTCTTTAGAACTCCAAGAAAAAATAAAATCCTTTGTGTTGTGTAGCAAAAGACGGATGCACTCCACCTTTTAAATAGGCCGGAATTAAGATTCTAGGGTTTTTGAATACATTTGCAAAATGCTCCTTTTAAAATATACCTTTACATAAATAGATCCACACACTAGGAAATTTGTTAAAATCAATTTAATCGAGTTCAAAAAATCAAAAAGACCCCCACTAGCATCAGCCGACACTGCAGAGAAAACCCAGAAAACAATTTTGCATTTTCATCCCTTCAAATAGCAATTTTACAAAAAGATCCTCTTTTATCAAAACTTGTAAAATATATCAAATGTGTTGAAACGAAAGGTAAACTTTTTACTCCTGAATTGACTATGTATTAGGCTCAGCCTAAAAATCCAAAAATCTGGAGTATTCACTCCAAATGGTAATTTTCGCACAAAAGTCCTTCTTTTTGTAATATTTGTAAATAGGTCCAATAAATATCAGAAAAATCTAGAAAATTCACAAATAACATCTAATAATAAATAATGATTTTCCACAAAATAATTTTTGACTTTGAACTTCCCAAGAAAATATTTGCACGTGTTTTGCACGTGTAAAAATATAAATTTTTAGAAAAAATATTTATTAAATCTCCAAAAATCATTTAAATTTATTTATAACACTTAAAATAATATTTAAAAATATAGGGTACTACAAGGAGTAAGTCCTAAGAGCATCTGTAGTCGTTTGCCATAAACCCAAATTTTCCAAAATTTGGAAAAAAAAACCATTTGTAGTCGTTGGCCAAATACCCAAAAAATGGGTTTCATCGCTACAGTGCTCGGCTATATTTGGCAATCGAAATGGCAATTGCCAAAATATAACCGGAAGATAGATTATCTTTCGAACGAAAGATAATCTTCCGTCGCTCAAAATTTTTTTTGTATCGGACGAAAGATAAAGTGTCGTTCCAAAAGATTTTTTTTTTAAAAAAATGACAGACAGTTGATTATACACCGTGCTAACCAAATTCGCTAAAGACAAAAGTGTAGTGACGGTGTATAATACAACGTCCCTCACTTTTGGAGAATTTTTTTTTTTGTCCTTTTGTGCCAAAAAAAAAATTTTTTTTTTAATAAAAATTTTTGAGACGAAAGATTATCCATCGTCTGACCAAATTTTAACTATCGACCACTACAGCGCGCAGTCAAATTTTCTATTTCCATCTGCCAAATACCCAAAAAATGGGTCACAACGACTACAGATGCTCTAACCCACGAATACTTAAAAAGGGGTTCTAAGAGTCCTAAAAACAACAATTTAAGTTTCCAAACAGCAAGCACACACTTGGCGTTCATGCCAAAACGGAGTTGTTCCCGGTCCCGGTCCCTTGAGGAATCGCGATCGGTCGCTCCCCATGCTTCTACTCAGAGTAGACGGCAAGTACAAGCACACAATGGGCATGAATCTCATCCCAAAGTGGTCTACAATAATACCCCAACGTCCAATACAATTTTTCCCTTTGCTATGTGGGGGATGGACCTGGTAGGCCCCTTTCCGAAAGCAACAGGGCCAAAGGAAGTTCCTGATAGTAGCGATCGACTACTTCACAAAGTGGATCGAGACCAAGCCCCTAGCCACGATCACCGAGCAGCAGACTCAGCAATTCTTCGAGAAACACATCATCTGTCGGTTCAGAATTTCGCACATACTCATCACGAATAATGGGACCCAGTTTGCGGGTAAGAATTTTAGAAAGTTCTGCGAGGATCTCGGAATCCAGCAACGCTTCTCTTCTGTGTGCCACCTGCAGTCGAACGGTTAGGCCGAGAACGCGAACTGCCAGATCCTTGACGGACTGAAAAAACGGCTTGATAATTCTTCCAAGGGACTATGGGTCGACAAGTTGCCGAGCGTTCTCTGGGCCCATCAAACGATGAAAAGGATCCCCACGGGAGAGTCGCCATTTAATCTGACTTACGGTGCGGAGGTAGTAATTCCCCTTGAGATCGGGCTCTCTTTGCCGTGAATCATGGCCTTTGATGAAGAAAGCAACTCGGCGCAACTGCATGGCAATCTGGACCTCATAGACGAGGTCAGGAAAAAATCTGCCTTCAGAAGGAGCGCATACCAGCAGAGGATCGAGAGGTTCTACAACAAAAGGGTACGTCCTACCAACATCAAGCTACGAGACCTCGTCCTCCGGCAGCTAGCGGTATCTAACCCCGGCCAAAAGAAGAAGCTGGCTCCAAACTGGGAAGGCCCATACAAGGTTTCTGAAGTTGTACACCCCGGCACATATCGCCTCACCGACCCAGAGGGCAAGGCTGTGAAGAGACCCTGGAACGCGGAGCACCTTATCAAATTCCTCGAAGGGGGGATTAGGGCTCGGTGCTCGAATAGCATCGCGAGCCAGAAAAGCATCTCTTACAAGCTTGGGGCTCGGCGCTCGAATAACATCGCGAGGCAGAAAAGCTTCTCTTACAAGCTTGGGGCCCGACGCTCGGATAGCATCTCGAGCCAGAAAAGCTTCTCTTACAAGCTTGAGGCCCGGCGCACAGATAGCATCGCGAGCCAGAAAAGCTTCTCTTACAAGCTTAGGGCTCGGCGCTCGGATAGCATCGCGAGCCAGAAAAGCTTCCCTTACACATCTTTCCTGAGAACAAGTGTGGGAGCTCGGCGTCGACCTCGAGCAGCCCAACCTTAACGCTTGGTGACGACCCATGGCTATGTCCGTTACTGGCTTTCTCCCCGGTGTGGGGGCTCGGCACCTATCCCTCGCATGGTTTGGGCTTCTTCAAGCCCATCAACCTATGCGCGAGGCGACCACCGCTAGCTACACCCGCGCCATCTCTCCTGAGAACAAGTGCGGGAGCTCAGTGTCGACCTCGAGCAAGGCAGAGGCTTTCTTCAAAGTACCCCAACCTTAACGCTCGGCGACGACCCGTGGCTACGCCCGTTACTGGCTTTCTCCCTGGTGTGGGGGCTCGGCACCTGTCCCTCACATGGTTTGAGCTTCTTCAATCCCATCAACCTATGCGCGAGGCGACCACCGCTAGTTACACCTATGCCGTCTCTCCTGAGAACAAGTGCGGGAGCTCGGCGTCGACCTCGAGCAAGGCAGAGGCTTTCTCCAAAGCACCCCGACCGTAACGCTCGACGACGACCCGTGGCTACGCCCGTTACTGGCTCTCCCCGGTGTGGGGGCTCGGCACCTGTCCCTCGCATGGTTTGGGCTTCTTCAAGCCCATCAACCATAGCACGAGGCGGCAACCGCCAGCTACACCCGTGCCGACTCTCCTGAGAACAAGTGCAGGAGCTCGGCGTCGACCTCGAGCAAGACGGAGGCTTTCTTCAAAGCACCCCGACCTTAACGCTCGGCGGCGACATTCGGCTATGCCTGTTACTGGCTTTCTCCCCGGTGTGGGGGCTCGACACCTGTCCCTCGCGTGGTTTGGACTTCTTCAAGCCCATCAACCTATGCGCGAGGCGACCACCGCCAGCTATACCTGTGTCGTCTCTCCTGAGAACAAGTGCAGGAGCTCGGCGTCGACCTCGAGCAAGGTGGAGGCTTTCTTCAAAGCACCCCGACCTTATCGCTCGGCGACGACCTGTGGCTACGCCCATTACTGGCTTTCTCCCCGGTGTGGGGGCTCGGCACCTGTCCCTCGCATGGTTTGAGCTTCTTCAATCCCATCAACCTATGTGCGAGGCGACCACCGCCAGCTACATCCGCGCCGTCTCTCCTGAGAACAAGTGCGGGAGCTCAGCGTCGACCTCGAGCATGTCGGAGGCTTTCTTCAGAGCACCCCCGACCTTAACGCTCTGTGATGACCCTCAGCTACGCCCGTCACTGGCTCTCCCCGGTGAGGAGGCTCAGCACCTACGCCTCGCATGGTTTTGGGCTTCTTCAAGCCCATCAACCTATGCGCGAGGCGACGACCGCTGCCACGCCTGCGCCGTCTCCCCAAGAACAAATGGTGTCTCGTCGTTAAAACCAGAGCAAGGCCGCGGCTTTCTTCGAAGCCGCTCGACCAATACGCTCGGCTACGACCTACAACCATTTCTATTTCAACAAAATTTTTATTAAGTTTTAGAGCATCCGCCCTCGGCAGATGCCCCGAGCTTCGAGTCGATTGTTTGACCCTCCTCTCTCCCGCGAACAACCCTGGGTTTACTGCTTTCACAAGCCCAAACCCCGAACTTTTCGAGGACGGCAGGAGGGCCACCGACCCTCGGCTCTCCTCGCTCCGAACCATTCGTTGACCCTCCTCTCGCCCGCTAACAACCCTGGGTTCACAGCTCTTTACGAGCCCAAAACCCCGAATTGTTTGAGGACTATAGGAATGCCACCGACCTCAGTCCTCTCCGAGCCTCCGAACCGATCGGTCGGCCCACCACTCGCCAACGAATCCCCCGGGGTCCTCCGGCCCTCAAGGCCCTAACCCCGAATTGTTCGAGGGTGATTGATGTGCCTCCAATCCGGAGACCTTGGAAAAAGATTATGTTCGGGGCGCCCGCCTTCGGGGCGCCCGCCCTCGGCAGGCACCCAAAGTCAATCGACTGATCAGCCACTCACTCCTTAACAACCAGCTTGGGGGGAGTGGGAATTATATATAGCCCCCTGAGGGGTGCAATTATTGCGTCTGGGAATGCGAAACGGCGGAAGGCGAGACGTCGCCATAAATGCCCATGGGACTGCGAAACGTCGCCATTTATGACTTATCAAAAGACGAAAAGCCGCAACATATGCGCCCGTTGCACCAAGTCACCTCGGCGGCGACCCTTCACAACAAGAACGGCAACCACCGTCGGCGACCGAGACAATCAAAGTTCAGAAAATCAAATGTTCTTATTACTACTCATTGCTTACAACTCAATGAAAGTCGGTACAAATACAAAGAACAACTTACTGCTCACTCACACTCGGCTTGAAAACTCAAACTCGGCGCTTCCTTCGGGGCTCCTCTCATGCTCGGTCGGACCGACCTGGGTAGAGACTCCTGCCACCGAGCTTCCTGCGTCATCTGGCTGGGCTGCTTCAAATAAAAAAGTCAGAGACCGTCCCGGCGTGGAGTTGCTCGCCTCCTCGATCAGACCCGCACCCAACACCAACTTCAGCCTTTGGATCTCTAGCTCTTTCTCAACCACAGCTCGCAAAGGAAAGACTCCGAAGCCGACCGCCCGCTAGAGGCATCCGAGATGGACCAGTCTATTTCGATTATCCACCAGTTCCGGTCGGCTATAGCTTTCTTCAGACGAGCCACCTCCAGATTGAGCTTCCTGGACTTATTCACGAAGTAATTTACAGCGGTCACTCGATCACGAGCCTGTTTTCGCTGGCGAGCCAGAGCCACTTCCATGGCCTCCTTCCCTGCTCAGACCAGGGATACCTCGGCAGAAACCGGGCCAGCTCCCAAGGTCTCGTGCGTCTATCCAAGGACAAGAAAAACAAACAATCACAAGGAAAGCGATAAAATGCACAAGTCACAAAGCCTCGGTCCAAAAAAGTATATTTCGTTTCTTTCCAAAAAAAAGTTGATACAAAAGCCGCGGTGGCCAGTCCGCTCGAGGCATTTACATCAAAAACAAAAAGAAGGAACTAGTCTATTCTTGAGGGGGGTGGCACCTCATCTTCGGCCTGGACGCCCCCCGTTTCGGCGCCCCCCGGGGTCGATGGAAGGTTCGCCTGCCAACCATAGTAGAGGTGATCCACGCTCTGCTCTGGGTAGATCTGCTTGAAGTGCGCCTTGGCCTGATCATACGTCTCGTCCTGCGCTATAATTAGGGCTACCCCCGAGGCCGCCTCCATCCTCTTTAGGGCCTTCCGCCCCTTCTCCGCCTCCTCCTCGATCCTCTCCTTGAGACGATCCACGTCCGCCTTATGGATGTCGCAAAGCGAGGCCATCTGGACCGTCGTGGACGGCAACCATGCTCTGAGCCTCCTTCAGATCGTCGGTAGTCTTGTTCAGCTCGCGGAGGTACTTCTCTGCATTCCTCCTCTATGTAGATCTCCTTCTCCAAGCACTTTCGAAAGTGCTGACCGTAGAGCATCGCCTGTCCAAGGGAGAAAAGATCAGAAAAATTCCACCAAGTTCAAAACCAGGAAAAAATGTGCCGAACTAACTCACCGAAATATGCACCTGGAACCAGCGCATGAAGGCCTGCTCGGCCGCCGTCTGCGACGCCAGCGCCATGTAGTCACGCTCGGTGCCGGCCTTCGTGACGAACTCGACCGCCACAGGTCCGTCGAGCAGACTGTCCCCCTGCACGATCGACCAATCGGGGGCGAAGGGCTGCAGTCCCTGTTGGCCCACCATCTGCTCGGCGGTGGGGCGTGGCGTGGGAAGCCTCTTTCCCGAGGCATCAACAGTTTTGCCCGAACTGCCCCCTGCATCCCGGGGCACCCTCGGCGTGGGGGGGTGGTGATGCTTCTTGGCCTTCTTTGCGGGAGAAGGCTCCTCGGCTACCGGGGCCGGCCCCTTGGCGGACCCCCCGGCCTGAGCGGCCAGCTTCTCCTGCTCCGCCTTCTTCTTCTTCTCCTTATCTGCCCTCGCCTTCGCGGCAACGGCCAGCAAGGCTCGCCTCTCGTCCACCTGTTCGGAAGTCATCTCTGTAAGAATGAAAAAAGAGGCTAAAGTTAACACGAAGGCAGAAAGATGAAAAATTCAGAACGAAACATACTAGGGTCGGCCAGGCTCGGTCCAGCTCGGGCAAGGTGTAGCTCGGTCACTCGAGGCCACGCAATATTGTGCCCCCTACTATCTTCTCCATTCTCTTCCACTCCTTTGCTGTCAAGTCGCTTCGCTTCGAAGGTTTATGGTTCAGCTTGAAGAAACTTCACTGGGTCGGTATTCCCCAAGCCTTCTCACTCCGCACCACGAAATACTTCTCTTTCCACCCTTTGATGGAATCCGGATGGCCGTGCATGATCTTCTTGTGCGGCCTGGGTGAGAAGTAGAAAATCCTTTCCTGATCTCCGAGCGAACTGATCCCTAGGATGGCTCAGAAGTACGTCAACCTCGGCTTCACCCCCTTCTCTTGGCACCTCAGAATGAAGCAGATCAAGTGCTTCCAAGAGTTTGGACCGTACTGCATGGGGCATAGCTTCGCCCAATTCAAGACCCTCTTAACAAAGTGATGCAGTGGCAGCTTCAGGCCCGAGGCGAAGGCGTCCTCAGGGAATATACAATAGCCCGGCACCAGGACCATGGTGGGCCGAATGCCAGGGGCTCAGGATGAAGACTTCGAACTCCCGCAGGATGAAATATGAGGCCCTCAGAATGTGGAGATAGTCCGCCCTCAAGATGCACGGGATGTTGTCCATCCAAATCATCACCCGGCTCTCTTCGCCTGGCACGGGAAGGGATGGGGTTGATGTCCTTGATATCATCAGGATACGTCCGGATCGACCTCGAATTTTTGAAGGAGACTCGGGGGAACTCGAGCCCCGGTCTGGGTGCATATTCATCCTGCGGAGGACTGTCTGGGATAGTTAGCTTCCTCTTCTTCCGATGAGGACGAGCCTTCCTCTCGGGAGACGGCGTCGACAAGGGTGGGAGAGGTGGAAGGTCATCCCCGACCAACCATCCTGCTGTGCCTTCGCCAGCACCTTCTTGAGCGCCCTCATCCTCATCATCAACAGCGCCTTCATCCTCCTCATCCTCATCGTCGGTATCCGGATCCTCCTGATCCTCATCCTCCCCCTCCTCTTTGCCTTCGGCACCCTGGTCCTCCTGCCCCTCCTCGTCCTCTCCCTCCTCCTCTTCGCCTTCGACGCCCTGATCCTCCTGATCCCCCTCATCCTCTTCCTCCTCCTCTTCGCCCTCGCCTACAGGCTCCTTCCCTGGCCTTCGGGATCTCAGTGGCGACACTATGAAGACTACGTCGTCACTACTAGCCGACCCAGGGTCTGTCAGGACCTCCTGCTTTACCTTATATTTGCTAAAAGACGACAACGTCTCAGGACTCAGGACTCCTTCGCAGAGCTGCCCGACGAGCTGGCCTCGGATCTGGACTGAACGCGCGACATTACAAAACAGAGAATACTAACCTGAAGAGTTTACCGAACGATCACTGGAAAAAGTCGCCGACGGCAAGTAAAACCCTGTTCTTGAAATAGTGGAGAGTGAGAGTAAAGAAATGAAGAAGAAAAAGTGAAGAGAGGGGGGGATTTATAAGGAGAAAGCGACTCCTCGATTTCCGCAATTAAGATCTGGCCGTTGGATCTTAACCGTCAAGATCTAACGGCCGCTAAGATCTGGAGACGCTTCGATCCTTGTGCTCCTGACGTCAGCAATGGACGTGGAATTACCCAAACTACTCCCAGGCCTTTCTTCCCCACACAGCGGACTTTCTCGACAAGTCAATGAAGCTCGGGACTCGAATGGCACCGCGAGCCACAACTCCTCTCATATTTCACAGAAGGGTCGACGCTCGGATGGCACCGCGAGCCACAATTCCTCTTCTATTCCATACAAGGGTCGACGCTCGGATGGCACCGCGAGCCCCAACTCCTCTTCTATTTTGACAGAAGGGTCGACGCTCGGATGGCACCGCGAGCCACAATTCCTCTTCTATTTTGACGAAAGGGTCGACGCTCGGATGGCACCGCGAGCCACAATTCCTCTTCTATTTTTACAGAAGGGTCGACGCTCAGATGGCATCGCGAACCACAATTCCACTTCTTTTCTTACAGAAGGGTCGACACTCGGATGGCATCGCGAGCCACAATTCCTCTTCTGTTTTTACAGAAGGGTCGACGCTCGGATGGCACAGCAAGCCCCAGAATCATCTTCTATTTTTACAGAAGGGTCGACGCTCAGATGGCACCGCGAGCCACAATTCCACTTCTATTCTTACAGAAGGGTCGACGCTCGGATGGCATCGCGAGCCACAATTCCACTTCTTTTCTTACAGAAGGGTCGACGCTCGGATGGCACCGCGAGCCCTAGAATCATCTTCTATTTTTACAGAAGGGTCAACGCTCGGATGGCACCGCGAGCCACAATTTCTCTTCTATTTTTACAGAAGGGTCGACGCTCGGATGGCATCGCGAGCCACAATTCCACTTCTATTCTTACAGAAGGATCAATGCTCGGATGACATCGCGAGCCACAATTCCACTTCTGTTCTTACAGAAGGGTCGACGCTCAGATGGCATCGCGAGCCACAATTCCACTTCTTTTCTTACAGAAGGGTCGACGCTCGGATGGCATCACGAGCCACAATTCCTATTCTATTTTTACAGAAGGGTTGACGCTCGGATAGGCACCGCAAGCCCCAGAATCATAATCTATTTTTACAGAAGGGTCGATGCTCGTATGGCACCGCGAGCCATAATTCCTCTTCTATTTTTACAGAAGGATCGAACGCTCGGATAGCATCGCGAGCCACAATTCCACTTTTATTCGTACAGAAGGGTCGACGCTCGGATGGCATCGCGAGCCACAATTCCACTTCTTTTCTTACAGAAGGGTCGACACTCGGATGGCATCGCGAGCCACAATTTCTCTTCTATTTTTACAGAAGGGTCGATGCTCGGATGGCACCGCGAGCCCCAGAATCATCTTCTATTTTTACAGAAGGGTCGACGCTCGAATGGCACCGCGAGCCCCAGAATCATCTTCTATTTCTACAGAAGGGTCGACGCTCAAATGGCACCGCGAGCCACAATTCCTCTTCTATTTTTACAGAAGGGTCAACGCTCGGATGGCATCGCGAGCCAGAATTCCACTTCTATTCTTACAGAAGAGTCGACGCTCGGATGGCATCGCGAGCCACAATTCCACTTCTATTCTTACAGAAGGGTCGACGCTCGGATGGCATCGCGAGAAACAATTCCACTTCTTTTCTTACAGAAGAGTCGACACTCTGATGGCATCGCGAGCCACAATTCCTCTTCTATTTTTACAGAAGGGTCGATGCTCGGATGGCACCGCGAGCCCCAGAATCATCTTCTATTTTTACAGAAGGGTCGACGCTCGGATGGCACCGCGAGCCACAATTCCTCTTCTATTTTTACAGAAGAGTCGACGCTCAGATAGCATCGCGAGCCACAATTCCTCCTCTGTTTTTACAGAAGGGTCGACGCTCGGATAGCACCGCGAGCCACAATTCCTCTTCTATTCCACCGAAGGGTCGACGCTCGGATGGCACTGCGATGCCCCAACACCTCTTCTATTTTTACAGAAGGGTCGACGCTCGGATGGCATCGCGAGCCACAATTCCTCTTCTATTTTTACAGAAGGGTCGGACCTCGGATGTCACCGCGAGCTCCAGAAGCACTCCCCTATTCACAAGGGGCTCGGAGCTCGGATGATACCGCGAGCCCCTACAGCCCTCCTCTATTCACAGGGGCTCGGAGCTCGGATGACACCGCGAGCCCCAAAAATTCTCCCTCTATCCCACAGGGCAGGGGGCTCGACTGCCGACCCCCAGAGCTCGACAAACCGAGCCCCATCTCACCCAACCTCGACGTCATCTCGCTCTTCCAACTAGCGAGAGGACCGTCTGCCGACCCTCTGAGCTCCTCTGCCGACCCCAGGCGCTCGACAATGCCGACCAACGCCAGCCGTCAGGACTCCTAAAGCATTAAATACAATAAAATCATCCAGTCGCTACTACCAAGTGTAGGGGCTTAGACCTCAGATGTCACCGCGAGCCCCAGAAGCACTCCCCTATTCACAAGGGGCTCGGAGCTCAGATGACACCGCGAGCCCCTATAGCCCTCCTCTATTCCCAGGAGGCTCGGAGCTCGGATGAAATCGCGAGCCCCAAAAAATTCTCCTCAAGCGAGGAGCTCGCCGACCGACCCTATATGCTCGGCGAGCCGATCTCCAACCCAACAGGCGTTGGCATCCCCTTACTCTTCCAACTAGCGAGGGGGTCGTCTGCCGACCCTCGAAGCTCGTCCACCGATCCTCAACGCTCGCCTACCGACCCTCTATGCTCGGCGAGCCGATCTCCAGCTCAACAGGCGTTGGCATCCCCTTGCTCTTCCAACTAGTGAGGGGGTCGTTTGCCGACCCTCGAAGCTCGTCTGCCAACCCTAGACGCTCGGCAAACCGAGCCTCAATCGAACGGACCTCGACGTCCCCTCGCTCTTCCAACTAGCGAGAGGATCATCCGCCGACCCCCGAGGCTCGTCTGCCGACCAAGGGCTCGTCTGCCGACCCTAAGACTCGGCAAGCGTCACTCCGACCCCTCTACATAGCATCCTGCGCAAACTTCGATGAGGGATCCCTTCCTCCTATCCCCTGGCCTCTTCCAGAAGTAACAGATCCTACTTTCTCACCGCACCTTCCATCCTGCTCTTCCTACAGAGGCAAAGAACCACTCCTACATGGCTGGTTCACCCAGCCCTCCAGGAGTGTGGGGCTTGTGATATGGGTTGGATGACGTGGGCCCTCCTGGGCCACAGGATCCCCTCAAAATGCGCGCACCTCCAGATCATCCAGATCCACCACGTCAGCACCGGAAAACCGCCCGGACCTCTGCCACGTCAGCCCGAAAACTACCCGGGCCCTTGCCACGTCAGCCCTATACCGTCCGGGTTTCCACCGCTTCAACCCCACGGGCAGCCGAGTCCAGACCCAGTCCAAACGGGTCCAGACCCGGTTGGGTTCTCCTATAAATACCAGACCCCTACCCCTTGATCCAGGTAATCACTAGTTACTGTTACTCTCTCTCAGTAGCTGACTAGATCGTCAGAGGGTTTACCACCGGGACAAACCCCGGTGTTCCTAGACAGTCTGCAGGTACACGAGACCTCGGATCCGAGCCTCCCGATCCGAGCAGAGCATCCAGCCTCCACCTCACTACCACCTACCTCCGTACCGTTCGTCCGGCCGAGGGTCGTCTGCATAGGAGCTTCCTCTATCAATACAAATCGAGTAAGAACTCACACCTGGTGCATCCACACGCCTCCCAAAAACAAACCGCATCAATTCTCAAACTCCGCCATGATGGGTGTTGGAGTGATTACTGTCTTCATCAATGACCAATGACGCTCCCCTCTGTCTTGCTCTGAGAAGAGTGAATGGTCTTCTCCGAGCGTGGTTGAGATTGACACTCCGCCGAGATATGACCATGGCGTTTACATGCGTAACAAAACCTCTCGTTCTTGCAATCTTGAATGGTGTGTCCTCTATCCGCACACTTCTGATACTGTGGCCCCTTCTCCACCTTCTTCAAAGATGACTCCGACAGGCTCTTCCGCATCGTCTTCCTCGCTTTTGGGTCTATACAAGATCCATTCACCTTCTTCCTCCTCCTCCACTACATCTGCCTACGGTGATGTCCAATCCCGGCGAGATCTATCCTGACCAGCTCCATCTCTCCCAATCGCTATCACCTCCGCATAGAACCTCTTGTGATTCCCCGGTGCACAAGCATCCTCTCTGTCTTGCTCCGGCAGTCACTGCCTCTGTTTCACCCCAGTGCTCCTATCCCGTTGAAATCTAGACTCATCTCTCAAGCGACCTCTACAGTCCACTCGATGTTCTCTCGTAGGCAACCGACCCTTACCTCTATCGGGGTCGCCAGTGATGTAACCAGCTACAACTCTCCTGCTTGGTCGCCGATCCGCCTCATCTTCCCTCCCTCGCGTGGCCAACGGAGCTCTTGGCTTGGTAGTTGCCTGGATGGAGCATCGAGTGTACTAGGTTCTTGTCATCTTTTCCCACAAAGAGCTCTTTCAAAAGATTTTAACGGACCTGAATTGAAAACTATGGGGTTGCAAATTTGAATTTTCTTGATATCAATTAATGCAATGTAATGTGTAATGTGAGATTAAGAGACTGCAAAAAGTGAAACTCCAGAATATTGTGTCACACTAAAAGAGTTATGCTCCGCTAGTTGTTTGATTCCGGGTTTTGTAGGGTTAGTAGGATTGTGCAAGAGGCTGACCTTGTGATTCGTTTGAGCAAGGTTTTATTACGGAGGGGAGGAACATGATATTGTCGTCGGTTAGGAAGGAAGAATGAGCAATAATTCGTTGTTAATTTGGGTGGATTAGGAGGTGATGGTGGTAAGGAGGTTGGGATGGAACTTTAGAGGGAGTGAAATGTCAGTGGATGTTCGTCTTGTAGTGTTGGGGATCTCTGTGTCTGTGCCCTAGCGATGTTTCGGACAAGGGAAGATGTGAAGGATCCTGCCACGGTGATGTTTCAGGTAAGGGAAGACATGACGGATCATCCAAAGTGGGTAAGGGTGTTAGTGGGGGCCTGCCTAAATGATTTTCAATCTCTAATTATAACTCAGGAAGGTGTGTTTTTATGACGGTGCAGATGTGTGGTCTTCAGCACTTGTAGTAATCATGCGTTTTCAATTCAGCCAGACCGGGAAAAACTGACATCTGGGGAGAGGAACCAAATGAAGTTTACAGTGACTATGACTGCCACGGGGATACGAAAGTAGGAACAGATGCATTAGATCGATATCTTACCTCAAGCAATAAATACACAAGACCGTTGGTAAGGCAGTACAATATTATGGATTTCTACCACCAGACTATAATCTGACTATCCAATATATACATCACAACTTGAGACCATTCCCAAAGTTGTCCTGCCTGGCCTCAATAAATTATACATATTGTAGCATAACTGAAAAAAATACATTAACTGATATACTTACTACCAACTACTCTTATAATCAGATTTGCTCCTCCAATACCATAGCTCTAAAAATACAACAAAGAATATCTTCGAGCATCTTTCTAGTAACCAAGTCGAGAAGCAATTATGAACTTTGCCTCTCCTGTTAGGCGTTTGTAGCATTTGTAGTTTTCCCAAGATTCAAATTATACAAGAAATAATACACCAGAGCAGACCCTAGAATTTCAGAAAACGGCCATCTGAACCATCACTGAAAATAAAGTTTGAAAGACAATTTCATCATGGTGACATTTTCTCATGCAACAATTAATGAAGTTTGGTAGTGCAAACAAAACAAGATTCAAAGTAAGATCCATGTAAATGATTCAAGAAGCGGATTTGGTAACAGCAGCACAGGATGGACAAGTTTGTGTGCCTGATCAATGAATTGTGAGTATATATAACATTTTCCCTGTTTTTTGTTTGAGTATGAACTCTATATAACATATTAGACATGGCTTAGCTACATCTAGGCAGTTAAAATCGGCTTTTTGAACTAATCGGTCTAGGAGCGATTAGTGATTAATCGGTTAATCGGAACAAAATCAGGGATTAAATCGGAAAAAACGTTATATATATATATATATATATATATATATATATAGAGAGAGAGAGAGAGAGAGAGAGAAGAGAGAGAGAGAAATGTTCCGTTGTGCACTAGACCTCCGTGTTCACTCGGCCTTTCCGCCTTCGTATCGACGATCCCAACCGTTCACATTGATCTACACACAAGGTTTAAATCTCGGATTTCGGACTCGTCTCGGTAATGGGTGTTTCGTCTCGAATTGAAGATATCGGATGAGATCTCAGGAAAATGTGATTATCTCGAATTTTCATTTTGGACACTAAATGAATAATTTATTTTTAAATCCTTAACAAGATATTATGGTTCTACATGTCATTTTTCATATAAAATATTGTATAATGTAACTAATGACATGAATTAAACACGGTAAATGTTGATAGAAATTAGAATTTAATAGCAATATAAAAGAGAATGTAATATAAGTATATAACTAAATTGAATTTGCATTGATTAGAAAAAATGTATTAGTTAATATAGACTTACTTAACTTTGCATATACACAAACAATAGAGAGAAATCTTCACATTATCTAAGCTTAATGTCCTATATTGAAAGACTTCTATGCAAAAGGTAAAACAACAAAAAGTGATATATTTACAATAACATTAGTGCCTATTTCGGCCGATATATTAGGAATTTCTGCAATATTTCGGTCGATATTTCAGCAATTTCGGCGAAAATCTACACAATTTGGTCCAGAACGATATGGAGTATGAATCTGTGATTTCGTATCGGCAAGCTAGCCGAAACAAAATTTCGGACGTATTCAGGCCGAAATTTAAAACAGTGTCTACATGTCTAAATTAGTCTTAAATATGTAAAATCAAATTATTTAAAATTTATTTGCCCATCCATCATGTCATTCATATGACTATAAAAAACAACGATTTTCAGCCATACAATTTTGTAATACTTCAATGGGTGTAATACTTCAATAAATGGGCAAATGAATTTTAAATGATTTGATTTTACATATTTTGAATTTGGATTTGAATTTGGGCCAGATTGAGACCAAATAATGCAAACGAGTATGAAAATTAGAAGAGATTTAATCGGTTAACCGGCCACTTAAAATCGGTCAATTAACCACTAATCAACCAATTATACCCTATTAAACCACTAACTAATATTATAAATCACTAAAAAAATAATTGCTTAGCATCTGATTAGCAATTAATCGAAGATTAATCAGGCGTAATCGGGGATTTTAACTACTTAGGCTACATGGTTGAGATATTATAGGCACTGTTCCAAATTTTGGCTGAAATTTTCGTTTCGGCTAGCTTGCCAATACAGATTTTATACTACATCATTTTGGACCGAAATGTGTAAATTTCGGCCGAAATTGCCAAAATATCGACCGAAATATCGGCCGAATAGACACTGATGAATATATATATATATATATATATATATAGGGAAAGCTTCGGTTGAGCACTACTCTAGTGCTCACCGCGTGAACACTAGGCCTTCGGGCGTTTATATCGAAAATCCGAACCGTTCACATTGATCTACACATCTAAATTAGTCTAAATATGTAAAATCAAATCATTTGAAATTCATTTGCCCATTCATTGAAGTGTTACAAAATTGTATGGCTGAAAATCATTGTTTTTATATTCACATGATGGATGGACAAATGAATTTCAAATGATTTGATTTTACATATTTAGACTAATTTAGATGTGTAGATCAATGTGAACGGTTCGGATTTTCGATATGAACGCCCGAAGGCCTAGTGTTCACGCGGTGAGCACTAGAGTAGTGCGCAACCGAAGCTTTCCCTATATATATATATATACATTTTGCATAGAAGTCTTTCAATATATGACCATAAGATAAGATAATATGAGCATTTTGTCTCTCTATTGTTTGTGTATATTATATACATAGTCAAGTAAGTCTATTAACTAATACATTTTTTCTAATCAATCCAAATTCAATTTAGTTATATATTTATATTACATTCTCTTTTATATTGTTGTTAGATTCTACGAAAATTCACCGTAATTAATTCATGTCATTAATTATATTCTAGGAAGCATGGATACTCCATGGGTACTCCCGGGTGCTTAACCAAGGAGCACCCAATTTTTTAAATGCATTTTTCACAACTTTTAGACACAATTATATTTAGATAAATGCTTGAGGTCCTAGAGTAACTGCAAAAGTTTGTTGTTTATAATTATGGTCAAACACAAAACAAGACTACCCAAAGATTTAATAGTTAGATTATCATTTCTTTTTCTCTAAAATGCTGATAATTATAATGTATTCTTATAGTTCGATGAAATGGTTTAAATGATTGAATTTTTAACGAGAAAAATATTTTTGTATCTATAAATATAAAATAAATTATTTTATATTTAACGTACCCACAACGCACCCGTATCATACCTTTTTGTAAAATCACGTATCCCCATACTCTTGTCGTATCGTACCCGCACCCCATACCCGTATCCGTGCTTCATAGATTATATTATACAATATTTTATATGATAAATGACATATTGAACATATAATATCTTATTAAGTAACAAAAAAACATGTTTATTGAGTGTCTGAAATGAACATCTAAGATAATCACATTTCCCTAAGATCTCATCCGATATCACTAATCCGAGACGAAACACTCATTGCCGAGATAAGTCCAAAATCTGAGATTTAAAACCTTGATTATAGGACAAGGCTGCATGACAATTTTTAGAGTTTCATTTTGTGTTGCCCACAAGGCTGCATGAGTACCCAGCAGACTTAAATACAGCTACTCCCAGTGTAGCCAATCCCAGCCATCATGACAAGTGAAGTAGCCAAAAATCTAGAAGATCAATTGGACGGTAAAGACTTGCGTAATGGTTGCTTATGCATATAAGGAGCGGCTCTCAAGAGTCGTCCTTTACAAATCTAAAATTGGGGAAGACATTATTTGGCACATATCATATGGTTGCCTTTCCAAGCCAAAGTATACTCGTGCATGCATGCACAAGGATACATGAGACAACACATTTTTGTCCAATCAGAAAGGAAACTTTTTAAAGATCATTGTACATCCAAATCAGATCTCAGACAGTCTGATAGCTCCACGGGTCAAAATATGAGGAATTTAATAAACATGTTTCAAAGATGAGTGTGATGGGTAGTGGAAAGAAAAGGATAAGAGGGAAACAAGAAATTACATGCATTCAGGAAGAGTTAGAAACAGCCTCAATAAAGGGATTGAGGTGGTGCAAACTGGAAAGAGAAAAGACGTATCAATTAGGTGTGCTGTGAAATTAGCACAAAAGGATAATAGGTCAACACAAACTAAAAGAACATGAATTGATACAAGTATACAACAATAAAATTTTGAAAGCAACTAATGTGACAAAGGATTAGTGAGAATAGAGCCTATTGGAGAAAAAGGATTCATGACGCCAATGGCAATGCTGAACAATTTTGCCTAGAGGGCCAAGAAAAAATCTCATGGCTATATATAGATATATCGGGCCTTTTTCATAATTTTTAGGGGTCAAACCATAAAACTTAATTTTTAGGTGGGGGAAAAACCATAATATTTTGGGGGGTTTTCAAAATTTTTAATAGCATAAAGGGTTTTTTTTTTTTTTTTTTTTTTTTTTGGGGGTGAGAGGGGCACTAAGCTCCGTCCCTGCATGACACTAATGGAGTACATAGATACAAACGGGGTTAGCACTGTGATGAGTGGTTGCTTTCTTCGACACTCTTACCCTCTCTTATTTTTCATATGTTTCATTAAGGATTTAAGAACTTTTATGCCATTTCATTTCTATTATTTTTTTCGAAGTATTTTTAGTTTTCTTATTTTAGCCATCTACTTCTATTTCTATATGATTTCCATCTTATTTTCTTTCTAACAAAATAATTCATGAAAATTAAGGTAGGTTCGGTTACCTGCCAATTCACCTGTTACATATGGCAAGGCCATTCTCTTTGTTTGAACTTTCAATGGCTAGATTTGATCATCTTCATCTAGAGGGCTGACATCAAGTTGACAGCCAAATCCAAACTTTTGACATTCATTATAAAGTTATATATTATCAACTGGCCTTAAACTGAACCCCAGGAAGAACAAGGTGTTTGCATATACGAAGCGCTCGAGGTTACACCAAATTATTATCAATTAGATAAGAGTATTTAGTTCAGGCACAGGCCACAGATATAGGAAAAGATGGGCAGAACATACTAGCTTTTGTACCAAGCTGACATTTAGATCAGTGAAACAGAATGGGCATCGTATCTCGAGAGCGTGTAAGATGTAGTAAAAAGAAAGCTATTATCAATAATAATTAAACTCAACAATACTAGCCAGTTTTCTTTTAGTTAGTTAAGTGTGCCAAACATTTTACTCGACCAGTTATTTTAATAATAACAGAAAAGTGTTATCACCCTTAAACAGAAAACTCGGTAATGCATCAATTAATGTATCATGCTATAATTGTCCAAGGAAAATTCAACATTTGCAGGGGACAATCAATAAAATAGAGAGCAACAGCATTTTTCTCATAGAGAACACAAAATAAAGCTTGAAGGGTATTGTATTACCTACTTGGAAAGAACACCCATGAAGGTAGTTGACGAGAAATGTGCCGGAATAGTAGTCCCAACTTTAGAACTGTCAGAAAAACCCAAATTGAACTCTTGCTTTACTCTACCTCCATCATCACCAACATACGTATTTCTATTACTCTGGTCATTGATAGGAGACCCAATGTCATCCACAGCAAACCGACTAGGGATGCAACTCCCTTTACCAACAAAACCAAGATTCCTTTCTTGTCCTCGGTCAGATGGTCTCCCCAGATTTGGTTCCAAGCCCTGAGTGCACAAACTGGGCAAATTCACGGGCAGTCTAGTTGCAGGAATAGCACTGTTGTTGGAATTTTGCAGCCGCCAACCAATGTCACTATTAGTACAAGCTGAACAAGATGACACTGATGATGAAATTGACCGTGGGGATCCATTTAACACACCTATATTCCTGATGTCTCCATTTGCGGTTTTCCCAGTGCCCAAGGAAGCATTATTTGACAGAGGCGGAAGTAGGCTGTAATCTACAACTACATTGCCTCTGTTGAAGTTGGATTCAGAATTGATGGAAGATTGAGATGGAACAACTATAGAACTATGATTCATAGATAGACTACTCTGCCCAACATTTATACAATTTGATGATCGAGATGGAACAACTAAACAAGAAGGTTGGACATTAATCACATGTTGAGGCTCTGAGATATTTGGGGAAGAATGCTGCTGCTGCTGCTGCTGCTGCTGCAACACCTGCATAATCATGTTACCATTCACATTGTGGTTGATTCCTCTAGGATTTTTGACCTGAATCTATAGTGCTAAGATGATTTGAAGACCACATTGAATAACCAGAGGTTACATCATCACCAACAACATTACTCGGTAAGAACTGTTTGGATGCACTGGATTGACACTTGAAAAGAGGCTGACCAAATGAGACTTTCTGTTCAGAAGGAATGCACTTAGGTCCTTGTTTAGAAGCTTGTAATATTGGCTGGTCCATTGCGGGCAATACTAAGCTGCCCGAAGGTCGGCCTAAGAATTCGGCATGCAAGGCAGCTAGGGTTTGCGGAGGGATTTGACCAGAGGCTGCAAGAGCTTGGAAATCAAGTCTTCCCAGGGGACCCACTTTCATGTTTGGCTCCATAGCCCCACATAGAGAACTGGGTAGTCCATTCTGGCTTTGCGCTACTCCGCTTATTCGCTTCAGGTACAGTCTGAATTTCTGCATATTCATACCATCGTACTGAAACATCAAAGTCTGATCACATAATACAAGAATAAAAGCAACACATAGTACGAAAATGGAGAAATGAATGAGAAAAGTGATGAGGATATCAGTTCAAGAAGATTTCAACGCTTCAATCAGCACAAGCATCGCCTAGGATGACTATTTTATTAGCCTGGTATTTTTATTTCAACATTTATATTTGTTTTTGTATTTTAGCCATATGTAATAATTTTGTGATTTGCACCCTTTATTTTCTGCATTAGGATATTTTAGAGATTTGTATTGAGATTTATTATGAGCCTACATATAGGCCTCTTAATTAATGAAAAAAAATGCTTTTGATTGATTAAAAATTATTGTGTGTTGAACTTTTGGCTCTTCATCCCTCTCTGAGAGATTATTAGGGTATGTGAGAAACCCTAAACTACACCCAAATCCCCAAACCATAGCCCCTTCATCAGCCGCCACCCCCCACCCCCCTCCTCTTCATCTTCTCTTCCACTTTCACCAAAACCCTCATCTTCCTCCTCAACTTTGCATCCCAAGCCATCTCCATTGCAGCACCCTCCGACCTCCCTGCCGTTCCACCGCACGCAACAACCCGCGGCCTTTCCCTCTCCAGTCGACCACCTCAAACACCTTATTCTCGCCGTCAACAAACCCCTCCCTCCAGCGTCGCCGTTGTTGCCCGCGATCCCCACATACCACCGACACCCCCTACCTCCTCATCCCAAGTGCGACAGAGAATCCAAGTGGGTTCAAGATCAGATTAGATCAGAATGGTGGTTGGTAGATCTGTGTTTGGTGTTTGGGCAAGATCCAGATTCAGATCCAACAACTTCTTCCTCTCCATCTGTGGCGACGACTCGTTCATCGAACCCCAGTAATTTCTTTCCATTCTCCTTTATTTGTGGTACCGCATATCATTTGTAGAATATTATCTAAATTTACTATCAACCACAAATATTGAGTGTGTTTCTTCTTGCCTAATTAGCATACGAATCACTATTGAATATTTTACTTGTTAAGAACGCATAGGTATAATTATTGATTGTTAGCCTTAAAGCTTTAATTGGGTTTGTGAACTTATTTCATTTCTTAAAAATTTATCAAACCAATTATTAGTTTTAATTTCTAACTTATTCGATACTACTTGTTAGTAAACTTAATTTTCTGATACTCTTGAAAAATTCTCTATTTGGAGTTAAGTTTACATCATTTTGGTATCAGAGCCAAGTTTTTTTAAAACCCTAGTTCTTACATCATCTAGTCAAAATCTTTGCATTCATCTAAGATCATTTTTGGGTTACTTTTTTAATCATTTCAGATTTAAAAAATATAAAAATAAAAATAAATCATTTTAGGTACACTTAGGGAACGTTTTCCCTAAATTTCAGCAAGCACACATCCCCACGACCCCTAGTTCTCCGCCTTTGGTGAATGCGTCTTCGTAGCATCATCACAAACCCTAAAGAGTCTTTTTTGTCCCTCCCAAACTACCCAATCAGGAATCCTAGAAATCAGCAAGCCCCTTTTCGAACTGAAATAGACAACTCTGACATTTCCACTACCCTCGCTGTCATTCAAGCAACTCTTGCCAATATCAATCAAATGCTTGAGCAAGTGGAATTAAATCAAAATGTTGTCCCTGATCTTCATCGTCAAATCCCTCAAGGGAATGATCGTGACGACCGACGTCAAGATCGTGACCCTGACGAACAATACAAAAAGAACATTAAGTCTGACGTTCACCACTTTGAAGGTCATATGGAACTTCAAGCTTATCTTGATTGGATCCGTGCCATGGACCACTACTTCGTGTGCTTTGACATGAGCGAAACCCTGAAGATTAAATTTATCACGATGAAATTGACTGGTAAAGCTCAACAATACTGGACCATTCTTAAACATACCCGCAGAGGCCGAGGCCTGGCACCCATAACCTGATTGTGAGGTCATGAAAGAGAAGCTCACTGAAAGATATGTGCCCTTGTCGTTCCACACCTGATTGCTAGATTTGTGAAACCAACTCTATCAAGGAAGCAAATCCACCTAAGAGTATGTGGATAAGTTCGACGACTTCCTCATTCGGTGCAATATCTTAGGTAAAGAGAGCGAAGAACAAACCCTATCTAGGATCAGAACTGGACTACGAGCCGATCTTAAGAGTAAGTTAATTCATAGAAATATGGACTCCTTAGCAACGGCTTATGAATTTGTCCTCGGTATGGATTCCCTAAAAACAAATTCCTTCTACAATTCCAGCGATTCAAAAGATCATTCCTCTATAATGACCTCCACTGATCCCTCTAGACCTAAGTCATCTTCTCAGTACCCCAACAAATCTTACCCAAACAAGCCTACTTCAGATCCCTATCCACCTAGGAATGACAACAAAGTTAAGAACACTGAAAAAAACTACTCTAAGATTGATCATCTCACTAAGTGCTATAAATGCAAGGGATACGGTCATATTGCTGGCAACTGTCTCAGCCCCAGTAGGATCAATATAGTAAAAGGTACCACTGTCATTGCTAATGATTCCGACAATGAGTTTTTCTATGGGACTAATGAAAGTAATGACTTTGGCGAAGAAGATGATGACTAGTATCTCAACTGTATTCGGTCGATCTTATTACCTCCTTTGAATGTAGTCAGATGTGCTTTGTCCCAACCAAAAAAAGAAGATTGAAAGCGCACTACTATATTTCACACCTTCATGACGATAGGTGGCAAAAACTGCAAGATAATTGTTGATAGTAGGAGTTGCGTCAATGCTGTCTCTTCAACGGACTCTAGCCAAGACCGAACTAAAAGTTGAACCTCATCCACGCCCATACAAAGCATCTTAAATTGATGCAACATCTCTCCAAGTAACACAGCGCTATTTAGTCCATATAGATTTCAAAGCCTACAAGGAACAAATTTGGTGTGATGTACTCAAAATGGATGTGGGTCAAGTAATTCTAGAGAGACCTTAGTTATACAACCACGATGTGACAATATATGGTCGATCCAACCAATGTGTGTTCCACTACGACAGATTAAATATAAAACTCATAACCGTAAAACGACAAACTAATCTGTCTGTAAAAACATCAACTCCCTCCAGAAATGGCAAGGATGTAGCGTATATGGGTGAAAAGGAACTCACAGAAGAAATTGACGAAGAGACGACAAGTCACCCATCCCTCCTCAAGTTATCCCTGTCCTCCAGGAATTTGCAGATGTGTTTCATGCTGACCTCCCCAACCAATTACCTCCGCTGCATGACATCCAACTCGCTATAGAGCGAGTCTTCCTAACTTACCACATGAAGTTGTGCATGATTATTACCCTAGGAAGCCCATAGATCCTGTTCCCATGTTAGAACATCATAAAGTCTCGAGTCTGCATCCCGCATTCATGATTTACATAGAAAATTTTCAAAAAAATTAATGAGAACAATTTTAACTACAAGTTAAGAGCAGATACCTGAAGAAAATTTAAAAACATTTGATGTTTGTGACGAGATGAGGGTTCGGATTCGTCCGGAACGATTTTTAGCTAGATCCATTAAGAAATTGAATGCACGTGTTGTAGGCCCATTTAAAATTTTGCATAAAATCAATGATAATGTATGTCGTCGACCTTCCTGAAGGTTTTGGCATAAGTAAGGCTTTCAATATTGGGGATCTAGTACCCTATAAAGGCCCAAAATTTAACCCTAGAAATCCTCTTATTGATGAGCCTACTCTGTAGCCTACTGATAAGATTCCCATATTTCCCTATTTACCTAACACTACTTATCCACCGACATAAACATTTGATAATATTTTAGATGATAGGATAATCTATAGTTGGTGATATTCATAGGTATTTGGTAAGATGAAAGAACAAGCTGGAGTCAGAGAATACTTGGATTGATCGTGAAGAGTTCCCGTGCTTGAACCCAGACCTTTTGGAGCAATGAGCGGCGCACTGATTTTGACTTGAATGGGTCGAGCTCTCTCCCACACGGAGAGAATGATGAGGACATCAGTTCAAAACGATTTGGGCGCTTCTATCAGCGCAGGCATCACCTAGGATGGCTATTTTATTAGCCTAGTATTTTTATTTCAGTATTTATATTTGTTTTTGATATTTTAGTCATATGTAGTACTTTTGCGATTTGTACCCTTTATTTTCTGCATTACATATTTTATTGGTATTAGATTTGGTTTAAGCCTATATATAGGCCTCTTGATTAATGAAAAAAAATGTTTTTGATTGATTAAAAATTATTGTGTTTTGAGTATTTTGCTCTTCATCCCTCTCGTGTGTGAGACCCTGAGAGATTATTGGGATTTGTGAGAAACCCGAAACTACACCCCAAATCCCCAAAATCATTTATCGAAAACCCCAATCCCTAACCCCTTCATCAGCAGCCACCCCCCTCCTCTTCATCTTCTCTTCCACTTCCACTGAAACCCTCATCTTCATCCCCAACTTCGCATCTCGAGCCCTGCCCCTGCCATCTCCATTGCAGCATCCTCCGACCTCCTTGTCGCACCCCCGACAGCACATCGCCGAACTCCACCGCACACAACAACCCGCCGCCTCTCCCTCTCCATTCGACGACCTCAAGCCCCTTATCCTCGCCGTCGTCGACCCCCCTCTCGCCGTCGACGAACACCTCCCGCCAGTGCCGCCACTATCACATGTGATCCCCCGCAGACCACCAGCTCCCCCGGCCTTGCCTCCTCATCCCGAGTGCAACAGAGAATCCAAGTGGGTTCAATATCATATTAGATCTGATTGGTGGTTGGTAGATATTGGTGCTTGGTGTTTGAGCAAGATCCAGATTCGGATCCAGCAGCTCCTTCCTCTCCATCTGTGGTGATGACTCATTCATTGAACCCCGGTAATTTCTTTCCATTCTCCTTTATTTGTGGTACCACATATCTCTACAATATTATCTAAAATTATTGTCGTCCACAAATATTGAGTGTGTGCGTCTACTTGCCTAATTAGCATACGAATCGCTATTGAATATTTTACTTGTTAAGAACATTTAGGTATAATTGTTGATTGTTAGGCTTAAAGTTTTAATTGGGCTTGTGAACTTATTTCATTTCTTGAATATCCATCGAACCAATTATTAGTTTTAATTTCTAACTTAATCGGTACTACTTGTTGGTAAACTTAATCTTTTAATATTTTTGAAAAAAATTCTCCTTAGGGTTAAGTATACATAAAAAAGATAACCCTTTCTTTACAAGGAATGCAAAATGAGACATGTACTTGCTAATCTCCCTGTATTTGTGTGTTTGATAGCATGCTACAGTTCATAAGTAATACAATCACTATAATTAGAAGAAATAAAGTCTAATTTCATCAAATTTTCACTAGCAACATTTACCAGCTAATTCTGAGAAGATGAGTAAACAAAGATTTAGAATGCAATTAGACTGAATAGTTGTCAGGCAAGAAAGGGAAACAAAATGAATTGGGTGAAATATATGTGTACCAAGAGAGCCAAATCAAATGCAACTCATAACTATACCTGCAAATGGCTTGCAACATTTTCCCTCGTCAAACCAGGAATTTTCATCAGTTCAAGAATTCTCTTCGGAACAGCCTCTGCAAAAATTCAGTAAAATATGAAAATATCATATGCACAATACTTCAAATTATGTTTGTATAACAAGAATGACTGCAGTGTAGGGCCGGCCCTCACCTTGAGGCAGGTGAGGCGGCCGTCTTAGGCCCCCGAATTTTTTGCAATTTTAGGGACCCCAAAATTGTATTCCCCTAGTTAATATAGACACATATTTTGCGCTTAAAAAATTATATTGTTATTAGGGACCCCAAAAATAATTATTTGGGTCTTTCGCCTCGGGCCCCCGGGAACTCAGAGCAGCCCTGTATGTGTGAGGATGTATCCATCCATAAGTGTAAACTATCAAACTATTCGCCTATTATCAGTTTTCCAAAAAAAAGGAAGGGAAAAATAATCATACTTTCAATGCCAAGTTGACTCACAGCACTGACAAACTGCTGGTGAAGTTCCACTGACCACACTACGCGAGGCTTCTTCGCCGAAGAAGGATCATCATTATCAAGCTCACCGTCATCTTCCTCTTCCTTAGCATCCCTTTTCTTTTTATGAGATCTCCATGATCCATCTGCTCCATCGTTTCCTGAAGAAGCGTACTCAGAATCATCAGCCCCTCTTCTATTCCAATCTGAGTCATCCATGCTGCCTGAATACTCTAGTTCTCTAGTATCATTCCACTTTTTCCTAATAACATGCTGCCATATGTTCTTTAACTCTTCCATGCGTACTGGCTTAATCAAATAATCACAGGCCCCATGTTTTATTCCTCTCATTACGGTATTGGTTCCCCCATCAGCAGACATCACTACAAAATAAGAAAAAGCTTGGTTAGCAATGATGCAAAAAATATATATAAAAAAGTAAAGACGGAATAAAATAAAAATAACCCACTGATTACTGGAAGATCCATTTCAAGACCAACATGCTCAAGGAGTTTAAATCCATTCATATCTGGCATGTGAACGTCGCTTATTACTAGATCAAAACCACCCCTTCTCTCCCTAAGAAGTGATAAAGCTGCTGTAGCCTGACAGCACGTTGTAACTGGAAAAAAAAATAAAATCATAATCAGTTTAATATGTTATAGCTTCATAAAACTATAAAGAAACAGTGATTGGCAAATCATCCATTACAAATTTGCATCGTTCCATTACTACTAAAACCAGGAGATAACCCAAATGAAATATCATTATCTGGGACTTCAAAATATGTCACGAATGATGCATTAGAACGTGAAAGATGTATGCAACTATGCATACATTGCTAAGCAGTTAAAATCTCCGATTATGCCCGATTAGTCCCCGATTAATTGCTAATCGAAGGCTAAGCGATTATTTTTTTAGCAATTTATAATATTTTAGTTAGCGATTTAATCGGGTATAATCGGCCGAAGAGTGGTTAATCGGCCAATTTTATATTAACCGATTAAATCTCCTCTAAGTTTCATGCTCGTTTGCTTTATTTGGGCTCAATCCGGCCCAAACTTAAATCCAAATCCCTTCTGGTCCTCGCGCAAACCCAAACCCAACATATCGCCGCTCTCTTCTTATTCCTCGCGTAAATCCAAACCCAAACTGATTTCTTTTCTTCCTCGAGCAAACCAAAATCCGACCCGCTGTCGCTCCCTCTGCGTCGTTGCATACTTGACCCGACCCACATCTGTTATACCTCCTCTTGCTGCTCGAGCTACTCCTCCCTGATTGTTTTTATTTGATGGAATCGACATCCAGAATCCAAATCCGCCAACCCACATCCAGAATCCAAACTCGGCTCAAACCAAGTACTCTCTTCTTTTTCTTTATAACTATATATTCCTATTTGATAATCTCATAATAGCTTTATGTTAAAATTTAGGGTTGCTACATAATGAGTATATAGCTTTTTTTAATTATATATATAATAATTTTTCCGATTTAATCCCCGATTATTTTCCGATTACCAATTAATTACTAATCGCTCCTAGACCGATTAGTTGCAAAAACTGATTTTAACTACCTAGATACATTGACACACCTTTGTAAGAACTTGAGAGACCCAATAAAAGGATAGCTTCAATGATGTCATAATTATGTATTATTTCTCCAATTATCTGTAAAATATCCAGGCCCAACATCAAGTAATCCATAAATAATATTTTGGGCTTCCATAAGTATTAGGTTTTTCTTGATCACGGTAGTGGTTCTAGATTCATCATCAAGTGCATAAACTTAGATCAATGTGAAAGGTTCATAAAGAAAGTAGGAAGATTCATGAATGAACATTAATAAATGTATCTAGAGGTTTCCTCCTTGGCCTATATAAGGAGAGGTCATTTGCCCAATCCAACAACACATTGTGAAAGAATCATCTTCATCCAAGTAAAGAGAAAAGAGTGTCCACTCTAAGTTTAGAGTGTTAAGTATTATACTAGCAAAACAATTGTGAGAGAGTGTTTCCTTCAAGTGGTGTTCTTGAAGTCGGATCTCTTTGTACCCATTACTTTCAGAGTGAAGGTTCTTGTTGCCCCGTAAACGTAGACACCTTACCGAACCATGTTATATTTAGTGCTATCTATCCCTTGATTTTTTATTTCCTTGCATATTTTAATTTGTAGTTTGAGTTGATATTTTCATTCTACTATTATCGATCCTATTTTTTCCAACATTATCAGCCTTGTTTCAAGCTAGGGATGGCGAACAGGTCGAGTGGGCCGGGCCGGGCCCAACCCGTACGGGTTGGCACGTAAAGGGAGCGGGCTCGGGCCGGTTTGCCAACTTATCCGGGCCGGTCCGGGCCGGGCTCTAGTTTGGTTTGGGTGGCCCGCCCAACCCGTGAACCCTTTAGGGTTCAACCCGGGTTGGGCCGGGTCGACCCGCGGGTTGGCCCGTATATATGGGGTTAGAATTTTTATTTTTATTTTTTAGTATAAAATTTTTTGTACCTTAAAATAATAATAATAATAATAATAATACTAAGTAAGTAATAATAATAAACATTAAAAATCATAATAATAATAATAAGATTGAAAGAGTGAAATTGGCAACAAATTTTGAAATATTATTTATATGAACTTAAGTTATACAATTTTAACAATTTATAAAGAAATGAAGAATTCAATTCATAAATAAGTTTTATACAATAACATATTTCTTACTTACAATTTTACAACGACTACAATTTTTTCTAATTTAACATAACAAGCTGGGTTGTTGTTGTTGTTGTTGTTGTTGTTGTTCGGGCGAGTTGCTCCCACTTGTGGACGTTGATAGTGCTTTCCCTTGTGTCCTATCTTCCGCCTTCAGCCAGTCTTCTGTGCAAACGAGCATCTCTAACGACTTGGGCTTCAAGCGATTCCTGTAATCAGTTAGAACCCTGCCACTTGTAGAAAATGCACTCTCAGAAGCAACTATAGAGGCAGGAGGAGTTAGTAAATCTTTAGCCATAATTGACAGAATACTAAAAGTGTGTTCATAGTCTTTCCACCATTGTAAAATATCTAGTGGAGAAGTAGAAGGCTCAGAATCTTGTTGGTTATACCAATTTAATTCATTTGGTTGATTAGTCCTAGGTTTTTTTGATTGAATTTGTTCAAGTAAATTAAATGTTCCATCACCAATTCTACTTTTACCCTTACCTTTAGAACTACCAGTAGAAGAACTAACTACAGAAGTTGTACACTTGTACTACTAGAAGCAAAACGTCTATCATAATAATCATACAAGTTATCTAACGTAGATTCAAACTGAACTAAAAAAGTAGCGCAATCAATTACTAATTCTACATGTTCCTCAAGTAATGCAAAAAACATTTCTATCAAACTCTTCGTACCTTCTAATTTGATACGAGGATCCATAACCGTAGTAACACAAATCAACATAGGAGGAGGAAAATAATACTTCAAAAAGTTTTGAAATGCAGGTTTCACAATCTCACCAACATTGATATCATTTAACATTTCGTTAAATATTTGCATCATGCTAACTAATTCAATAAAAATGCTACTAAAAGTAGATTCATATGTTTTTGAAAATTTTAAAGTTGCGGGTTTAAAAGTATCTAAAAATTTCAACAAAGATTCGGCAAAAAACCAATCGGGGGGAGTCATTTCAAAATTCTGCATATTTTTTGCGATACAAAAATTATTTACAACTGCTTTGTATTCGGTAACAACATTTAGTAAATCAAAAGTAGAATTCCATCGATGTCTAACATCCTTTGGACATCTTCTAAAAGGAACATTTCTAACCCTACACCAAGCTTTCCATTCTTGGAAAATGCTTGGACTTAATGCAATGAAATATACACAATTTCTAATTTTAACTATATATGGATCAGCTATTTTTAATGCATCTTGAACACATAAATTTATAATATAACATGCACATCTAACATGAAAAATACTGTCAGATGGAGGGTTTAATACAGATTTTAAAGTAGTAATTGCTACATTGTTGTTAAATGCATTATCAAAACTAATACACATAATTTTATCGCGAATATGAAAAACATCACAAATTTCTATAATACGATTTGCTATTTCAGCGCCACTATGGGAATACGACAACGCCGCAAGTGATATAATTCTTTTTTGAAGAATCCAATCATTGTCGATCCAATGACAGGTTATTCCCATCGTTGGAATATTGTTGAGACCCGTCCAACAATCCGAAGTTAAACTAACCCTACAAGTTAAACTCCATAAAATTGCAATCAAAGCGTCCTTCATTTCGATATACATTTTAAAACAATCCGATTTGTAAGTATTTCTCGGAATTCTTTTAAAATGAGGATTTAAGGCCGTTTGATTAAAATTTTCCAAGTTCCTACTCTCGAGATAGGAAAATGGTAACTCTTCCTTAATGACTAATCGGGCCATTTCCCGACGAACAACATCGGGATCATAAGGGTAGCTATCAACTAGACCGATCCTAGGGTTGATTTTTTGTTGGCCTTGTATTTGATCAAGAAGTTCTTTATGGTTATGTTGGATGTGCCTACTAATTGTACCGGTGCAGTCACCCCTCTTGAATTTGTATATTTTACCACACGTTTCACAAACTTTCAAACCTATATCCGGAGTATGTTCGTCCGGGATATAATCATAAAACTTATGTCAATCGCTAGTTTCTCCTCTACTTTTCCTACTACTACGGGATTGTGTAGTTTCGGTTGGTTGTTGTTCTTCTTCTTCCAATTGTATGTCACCTACAACCTCGTCGTGTGTACCCCATTGTTGGGTAGGAGGATCATGGTATTCTTGGGCGGGCTCACTAGTTGGGACAATTGGTGGCCTACGGAAAGAGAAGGAAGAATCTTGTCCGCTACGACCGCTACCGCGTGATCTAGACATAATGTAGTAATGTGCTAAAGTAAAGTATGTAAAAAAAATATACAATGTAGGAACGGTGAATTATACAAAAAAAATCTAAAAAACAATAGGGTTGAGATAGAGAAGTTCAAAAAACGAACAATAATTTTAACTACAACGCAAAAAAAAATATACCGAGAGAGGTATGAAATTTTGATACCGTTCACCGTGGAATACGCGTATGTAAAAAAAACCATGAAAATAATAATAGAATAGAAAAGATGGAGAAGCGTTTTGCCGATTCCGCAATTGAAGAGTTGAGGAGAGCTTGAAGTAGATTTGGTGAGGGTTGAAGAGAGTTAAAGACGTTGAAGACGTTGAATTTTGATTCCGATACGACCGAAATTTGATCGTGTATATGCCTCGTTGTAAACTTGCTTGATGAATACTACAATTGTTCAAAAATTCTTTACAAATGATGTATAATAGTAGAGAGAGTAAGAGAGGAAGGTGTAATTTTTTATGAGATTTTTAGGGTATTTATAGGCTCAAAATATGGGAAAAAACAAAAAAAAACAAAAAAGCCAAAAAAAACGGCTAACTAGCCGTTCGAAACGGCTCTGTCCAAAGCGTAGCGAATTTTACGACCGTTCGACCCGCGGGTCAACAGTCGATCCGTAACGGATCGAACGTTCGACCCGTACGAGTCCAGCGGGTCGGAACCCACGGGTCGACCCGCAGGTTGGCGGGTTCAATTCGCGAGCTTAACGGATTCGTGGGCCGGGTTTCGCGATTTCAATTCGCATTATTTGCGATCCGGGTCAACCCGTTACTATTCACCGAGTTCGACCCGAACCCGCCAAATTGCTAAACGGGCCGGGTCGCGGGTGGGTCGCCGGTTGACCCGGTAGTTGCCATCCCTATTTCAAGCCAAATAAATGTAGTAACCAAAAGATATGGCGTTAAATTTAGAATTGTGGAATTACATTACAGAACATCATACAATAAAGAAATTATACTTTAAAAAAAATCAGATATTTACTGTTTGCCAATGTCAATTTCATCTTTATTCTTTACAGCACTTTACAGCTGTTACATTTATTTTCTTCTCAATTCTAACTTTCAAGTAGTTTAACTCGAATTATCTACTGTTTTTACCAAAAATGTCGATGCCAATTTGTAATATATTAGCTACCAATTATAATAAGTCAGCACTTCTCCCTAAAAACTGATTAGTGATTTTGCATATAACAAAGTTTACAATGTGATCTGCAGATGAGCAATGAAATAATGGAAATAGCGATTCTCGCATAGCCCGCTTCAAAGAGAAGTACTGTGGTCTGGCTTGTGTGGTTGTTACGTACAATAAGTGATAATCAAGAAAAGAAAGGTGGAATGGAGTTCTTTTTCCCCATACTTTGTATTGACTACTTATCCAAAAAGACTTGTATTACTGTTCATGATATTATAGTACCCTAAGAAGCCCAGATTAGTACCAGTGGAGCGGTTTTAACCTGTGGGCTACTTCTCCTAGGAAGCTCATGAATCAAATATGCTTTTCACGACAACTCCATGCTACCAGTACAAAATATGTATAATATCCCATTTTATCCAAATGGACTGATTAAAAATTTGCAAAACATTAATGTACTACAGACCTGATTCAACAAACACTCATGAACACGAGTAATTTAAGGAATGTTTTTGGGCCTTTTCTGATGTTCTACATTAACTAAGCAGTAGAACGAGAACTACAAAGCAAAGGAAATAGAAAACAGCAACAAAGCTTTTGACCAAGCATTGATAGTCCTATGCAAAACTGCACACTAAAAAGAAAGAATCATAGGGCAAGATCCGCAGGTCTCATATGGATTCCTTGCAGCGAGAGGATGTGAGTTCTCTGTGCAAGGAAAGTTGGAGGTTAGTAAGTACGGGTGCATGGTCCCTAGGAAACAACCACCACAAGGGTAATCAATCTTCATAGCGATAAGCATTACCAAGAGACTACTGTCTGTCTCCTACTCCCTCCTACTACTGCTACTTGTTTCTCCAAAGCACAACAATGACAATTTACAAATACCCTTGTTAAATTCAAAACTATAAACACTCCGAATGCCCTTTGGCTGGTTAGACACCTAACAGAGAACTATTTCCACCGACAAATACAGCAGTTGTAAACAAGAGATTTATCAAACTCAAAATTTGTAACCCATGAACAAAACCCCCAATGAAACCAGTCAGCTCCTTAATTTCTTCACCATCTTCTTGTATACATTTAACTATCTCCCACGAATTCTACATGTCAATCAGTCCGTCCTGCATCTTCAGTACTATAACCACCCACCCATTCCCCAAAAGCTGATGCCTTTACTACTCAAACACCTCATCCCCAAATCCCACAACACAAAAATTTGCAATTTCCAATTACACACTACCCCCCCCCCCCCCCCCCCCCCAAAAAAAATAAAAATAAAATAAAATAAAATAAAATAAAAAATTTCCAAAGTCAAACACATCCAAAAATTTCCCCCAAAATCAAATCTAAGAGAGCTAGCTAACCGAGATAGCGACAGCGCTGAAGCATGTGGTCCAGAATCTTCAAGCATGTGACGTCATCGTCGACAACGAGCACCCTCATACCGGCCGGGAACTGGTCGTCCCTAGCTCCCAAGCTGCTCCCCGTACTGACCATCGTCATGGAAGAAAGAATAGGAAGATGAAGAGGAAGAGCTTAAAACATTAGAAACCCTAGATCGGAGGTTAGTCAGATCCGGCGCATGATAGCAGAAAGAGCAGAGAAAGATATGGACATTGGACAGTGGTGGTGATGATGATGAGTAAGAGAGAGAGAGAGAAAGAGAAAGAAGAAAGAAATAAGCAATAATTAAGTATGGGCTTTTGAGTTAAGAGGGAGGAGATGTCTTTTTCATTTTCCGATAACGAATAGCAAAAGCAATAGCACACCTCAACTCAACTGTAGACAAGTCAGTGGTGGGGACCACTTGGTGAGCGTGCGCATGCTGCACTTCTATTTTGGTTGATTTTTCTGAAGAGGGAGGGACGCTCAGCTTGGAATTTTTGTCCGCACTGACCCACTTTTTGAAAATATTAAACAAACTGATCCACATTCAGAAATATTTACTCAACTAATACAATTTTGGATAAGTCGGTATAAAATGCTATTGACAATAACGGTATATATTATTTTGATATCGTTATTGTAAATAGTGATACCGCTATTGGGAGTAACGGCATCAGTATATCTCGCATTTACTTAGGAGTTCTATGATTTCAGAAAAAAATTGTAAGTAAAAATCGCTTATAAATGATGTCGTTATTCCCAATAATTGCATAATTAACCTGATGCCGCTATTGGCAATAACGGCATCAGTACAATCCATAGTGTACTCTAAATTTCGTACACGTGCATCAACTTCAGGTCCGATTTCAACCTTGATACAGTAAGTATCTCTCAAAACTCCAAACACAAAAGTTGTAGATCTTTTTCTTTGCGTTCCATAGCATTTTGAATCAACACAATCGGAGTTCGGATTCTAAAGTTATGCTCATATTACGTTGCAATGTCGAAACTGTCCAGATAAAATTGTAAGTGGAAATCGCTTATAACTGATGCCGCTATTCCCAATAACGGCATAATTAACCTGATGCGACTATTAGCAATAACGGCATCAGTATAATTCACAGTGTACTCCAAAATTTTAGACAGTTTTGACATCGATACGTAATCTAGGCATAATTTTATCATCCAAACTCCGATTTAGATAATTCAAAATACTATGGAATACCAAGACAAAACTCTACAACTTTTATTTTTTGAGTTTTGAGAGATACTGGCTGCATCAAGGTCAAAAATGGGTTTGAAGTTGATGCACCAGTACAAAATTTGGAGCACACTGCGGATTGTACTGATGCCGATATTGTCAATAGCAGTATCAGGCTAATTATGTCGTTATTAAAAATAGCGACATCAGTTATAAGCGATTTGACTTACATTTTTTTCCTCAAGTTATAAAATTCTTAAGTGAATGTGATATGTATTAATATCGTTGCTTTCAATAGTGGCAACGGGAAAGAAAAAATTACATGTGCTGTTGTTGATAACAACGGAATCAAAATAACATATGTCGTTATTAACAATAATGTTGTAAATGTTGTATGCTGACTTATCTAAAACTGAATCAGTTAGATAAATATTTTTAAAAGTTGACCAGTTTAGTCAATATTTTCAAAAGGTGGGTCAGTACCGAAAAAAGTTCCTCAACCTGCTACTCACCAAGTCACCATGCAATATTAGAGGAGCTTCTAAATTGTAATTACAATAATAAATGGCTAGAATAATGATTTGTTTGGTAACTATAAAAAGTTGCAAATAGTTGCAACCCAACTCTCGATAAATTCATTTTAGATGCAAATGTTAGAAAAATAATTAGCACATAATAAGTTCAGAGTATAATTTATTTCCAATCAAGAAAATTAAATAGATAACATGTGATAACTGAGTAAATTAAAAGAAAAACAACTTCAAAAAAGATGTTTTTTTTTTCCAAAGAAAAGATGAAATCTGGGCATCATGTTTCATTAATAAAAAAATTAATAAAACATACTCAGAGTACTGAGCCTACTACAACATCCTACAATCAGAACGAAATTACATAAACTCCATCCCGAACATGGGGGGTTGGACAAAATACACATAAACTCCACTCCGAACATAGAGGGTGAGACAAAACAAACATCGAGTAGCCACATAGAGATACATCATATCCCCCAACAATTCCTAGGACGGTGGGTGTCAAGAAACCTAGTAGCAGTGCTGTGCTAGCTGTCAATCGATCGTCAGCCTGATCTCGATCTCTTCATCATCAAACTCCTCTAACTGGAAAACTTCAAAAAACTTGTTGTTTTGAGTAATAAGGTGAAACCTGAAATCCTTGATGCGGGCAGTGGGCAGTCTATACAATCTGCAGCTCCCTAACTTCAAAAATACCTGCGAGTATCTGATTCACATACGCATAAGTATACTAAAACTCTTAATCCCACTTTAAACTGCTCAAAAGAGAACCCTGGTCTTTTGTAGATCAAAACGGTAATATTATTCTTGCTATAAGTAAAGTATAGCCATTACGTACAGGCTTTTTATAGACCAGAAGGAGATGCAATATTAATGAGTAATAAAAACCCAATTATATTGATTAATATAAATAAATAAAAACTCAATTAACTCTCTTAATTAATGGTTAACGGCCAACCCAACTACTCTGTTGAAATTATGAAATAATTAATTTTAATAATCTTTTCATATACAATTTCAAAGAGCAAATAGCAGACAGACGTATAACTTCATTACTTTTAAATTTCAACATTTGTCACTAAATAGATCAATTACCCATTTTTGTCACCAAGTAAATTAATTCCGACTAAAAGACATCCTACAATTAATTACACACTAATTAACTGGATGAACGAGATGTGAAACTATAGGGTGGGTTTTCATGTAGACTGAAATATGAGTTTTCGGCATTTGACCAAGTAGTTCACGTAAAACAACAAAAGCCCAAGCCAACTTTATATCCAAAATCAGAAGTTGAAAGTTTCAAACAAAATTAGAGTCCCCTAGAAAAGTCTAGAGAGAGAAAATAAATAAATAAATAAATTTTTTAAAAATTGGAAAAAATCCCTAGATTTGAGTTCGGTTGGGGGCAGCGCGTTGCCGCCGCCCCGAGGTGATCGTCTCTGTCGTCCCTCCTTCCCGTCGCGCTCCCCGTCCTCGTCTCCCGTACCCTCGCGATCCCGTCTCCCATCGCTCCACCGACGAGGATCAACAGATCCTCGTGACGACGTCTCCATCATTGCTGTCCCCATATCTGTCGGAGATGGCGAGCCCCTATGGTAGGGAGCACGCGGCAACGCCGTGCCCCATATCTGCCACCATCGATCTCGGTGATGAAGACCCAGATCTAACCGCTTTTTCGGATTTGATCGACGGCGGGCGGTGCATCAGATCTCGTGAGGCGCACCGTTGATCTCGCCACCACCATCGATCAGCCACCGTCGTCATCACCAGCCTCTTCTTCAGCGACGGGTGTACTTCGACGCTGCCCCGTCGCCGCCGCTCCCCCGCCATTGTCCCTCCCCCTCTTCGGTGCCAGAATCGGCACCATCGCCGCTACCACCATGTCCATGCCCTCGGTGCCAATCACGACGATCTGCAACTATGATTTGGATTTCGAGGGTTGGTGGAGTGTGTGAAGAAGTCGGGTTTGGGGATGATGGTAGAGCCGAAGAAAGAGCCTGGAACTCATGCTCTGTTCTGTTGGGGAGTGATTGAGAGGGGCGGTGGCAGCATTCGGGCTACTTCACCCGATGACCACAGTCTTCAGGGCATAACCGTCACTACGCCCTCATCATTGAATCTAACGTCCAACGCCACTGTCCGTTGTGGCGAGAAGAGAAGGTGATGCTTCAGTCCGTTGGAATTTGTTTTGGTTTTTTGCTTGAGAGAGAGTGAGAGAGTGAGTGAATGAAGATGTTGCTACTCACTACTCTATGTTAGTGTTTGTCTGTATGAGAAAAATCACTGGAAAGAGCAAGAGCGTGAGAAAGGCGAAGATATCCTCTTCATGGCTCTCTCTTTGACTGCGGTTTTTGGTGAGGAGTGTGATGTTTGCGAGATTGTGGGAGGAGAGGAGGAGAAGACTGAGTTCGGCGGTTGTCAAAATCCCGCATGCGGGGCTTGGGCCCAAAGAAGGGGTCCCCCCAACAATGAGACGGCAGGGTTCGGCGGGTGATAAAATCCCGCCTGACTAGCTTCAGGTGGGTGTGCACGTGCCGTGAAGACAGTGTACGAAATTAAATTGACGTACATACAATTTTGCTGGGCCGAGCTTTGTGTTTGGACCCAAGATGGGGTCCATTACAATATTAGAGGAGTATGTTTGTCCTCTTCAATAGTGTGTGATGATTATCGGTTTGTCGGCCAACCCTTCAAGGTTGTTGGAGGGATCTGTTATTTGTACGAGTCATGTTACTTCATATTTTATTTTATGTTCGTAGTTTGCATATTTTGTTAATTTCTTCTTAATGAAATAGGGTGTTCATATTCAACATTTTTCTTTTAAAAAAAAAATCACAAGTTGAGAGTGCATTACCAAAAGGTGACGTGGAATGTGAGCCCATACAATTTTATTTCTTGACTTACTACCGACCAAAGATATTACTTACAAATTAGAGATAGAATTTTCACTTTAAATTATCAATTTATCACTTTACAATAAGCCAATCAAATTCCGAGCTAAATATCAACGTCATGCACACGATTTGCAAAAATTCAACCACTGATAAAGCTGGCCATACACCTCTAGCAAGCAAGCTACTTTTGTTGACACTACAAAAAATTTGCCATATACCAACGGACACCTATAGTGACGGATCACTAAAACCATGGGTATAGACATTGTATACCTACAGACGTATAATAAGCTGTGGGTATAGGTATCCTATAGCTTTAGAGTTTTTAATCCGTAGGTATAGATTTAGGCTTTAGGTTTTTAATCCGTAGATCTCCATCCACCTCATCTCTCTCCATTTCTCTCCTATCTCAAAACTACAGATCAAAACCCCCTCAAATCTCTTCGAAACCCTAAATCCCCAAAATAAAAATTCTCTCCTCAAAATCTAGACCCGTCTCTCCCAAAAATCGAAACCCTAAATCCCCGACAGATTGAAACCCTAAATCCCCAACAGATCGAAACCCATATCTCCCCAAAATCGATCGACGTCCTCAACGCTGTCTCTCTCGCCGACGTCGACCTCATCCTCGACCGTCGACGACCTGATCCTCGACATCGTTGTCTCTCCTCGACGTCTGCCTCGAAATATGACCTCGACTTCACTTCGTCACGGTCGCGCGTCTCTCCTCGACGTCACAGTCGCGCGTCTCTCCTCGACGTCACAGTCACGCATGTTCGTCGATCTTCACTTCTTCAGTTCTCACAGTCGCGCGTCAAATTCCTCCAAGGTTCGATCTTCACTTCTTCAGTTCTTCTCCTCTCTCTACAAAATACAGATTAGTTGAAAAAAATTAGATTGAGAAATATAAAATTAGATTGAGAAATATGCAAATAAAGATTAGTTCTTCAGTCACTGTTAATGTTAATGTTAGTTTTTGTTAGTTTTTGACATATTTCTTCTGTCAATGTTAATGTTAATGTTAATGACATATTTCCAAAGATTAGTTCCTCTCTCTACAAAATACAGATCCCTTCTTTAGTCACTTCTACAAAATACAGATCACTACAAGATTAGTTCTTTGAAGCTCCCACCAATGAAAAGTAAAAAATGTCGTTCTTCTAGTAAAATGTGTTGATTTAGGAATTTTTAGGACTTACAATTTCTAGTTTACAATCATTTTTCTAGTTGTTATAATTTTTTCGAATTTTATATTTATTAACATAATGTATAATAAATTTATTATTTTTATATTCAACGTACCCTTAACGTACCCGTATCCTAAATTTTTGAGAAATCACGTATCTGCGTACCCGAGTCGTGTCGTACCCGTATCCCGTACCCGTGTCCGTGCTACATAGCTAATAATTCTATAACCATAAAGAACATCATTTACTAACTACCTTATTTACTTAATCATGAGAAACAAAGAGTTCAACGTAGCTTAGAAGAAAGAAAATCAAAAGGCCAAAATGAATAAAGAGTATCATGATGCACAATGTTCCTAAAACAAGAAGCATACTCAATTGACAAGTGTATCTGTATAATAAGGTTTCAGTTGACAGAAGTCTCTTTCGAATGCATCCTGATCTTCCACCTTGACACTTAAAACAACTGCATGCTCATATATACCTCCTGAAAATTTTCCAAGAAAGAACTACATTAAGTAATTGATTTGACAAAGAATTTGCTTTGCTTGTCAATTTAATGAATGAGAGAGAACAATTACTACAACTTGCGTTCAAATAGTTACATTCATGATATTATAAGACCTATGAAAGATTAAAGAAAAAGGACCTACAATTATACTATAATGATTACCTAATACACACATGACAATGGTTTAAACCTTACATGCTATACTTAGCTCCTGAATTTTGTTAGGTGTTTCCTGAAAGGATGGTGGCAGGCTAGGAACCTTTGTCAAGAGGACCTGCACACAAGACATCAAGATCAAAGGAGTATCCAATGAGACATGTGAAATGGAATATGTGTAGAAAATTTCAAGTGATGTAAATCTACCTCTCTCTTGTCGATTGAAGCATGAGAAGGTACACAGATTTGAGGATTTTGTCGATCGGCGCCTCCAGCCTGATCTTGTCAATGCCATCGCCCAGCAGTATTCTTCATCTTTAATTTTCTTTCTTTGTCTCTACCTCTCTCTTGGTACTTAGATTATTTCTATGTTTGATGACAGAGATAAGGTGTTTGAGCAGCAGAAGATTTTGTATCCTTTTTCAGTGATTCACAATCGAACATGAGGGATGATTATTTTTAGCTGTTTTGATTTGCGTTGTTTTGGATGTTTTGATTTCTTGACGTATAATATTCAGCTCAGATTTGAAGAGGAACATTGAGAATTTGCAAAAGAATTGGGCAACTTCTCTGCGTACGATGGTAAATCTCGGGTCTGAAATTTATGCGCAAGCAGATGTGTAAGCCTATTAATATGTTGAATGCTGCTCTTATTCTCTGTGCCACATGTCAATCTGTTGTACCAAAAGCTATGTTACAATTGAGATGATGGAGGGGACTCAAACATATGATCATCTTTTTAATATCCTTCCTTTTCCATAATTTGCATTTTGCAGGCCTGATACACGGCACATCTTTGTAGACATAGGAATGGGATTCCATGTTGAATTTACTTGGTCAGAGGCACTGGAGTTCATTTCTGTGAGGGAAGCAAGGTTGGACAGGTATTTCTTAACCTTTTCCTTCACATCTTCTTTGGTGCTATTTATAAAGTAAACTTCAATATAGTTGGATCTTATGAAGGATTTCTCTTGCACTTCCCATCGCTATAAACCTTTGCTTATTGTTTTTATGTTATAGAACCAAGTTCAAGCCTTCAAGGAAGGATTAAGAAGAACAAAGTAAAATTTTGATTGCAGTTCTGAAAGTAAGCTAGTCATTTCAAAATATAATTTGTTAGGATATATCTGTAGGTTACATTGAAGAGCTAATTAAATAAACAATATTTTGAAAATTTGCCTAAGCCTAAGAAATAGAAATGAAAAATCAAATTTATATTGAATGTTCTTATTTACGTGAACTATTTTGAAAATTTGCTTCAGCTATTTTCAAACTTAACAAGCTTAACATGAAAGCTACTTTAATTTTAACCCTGAAGGTCTAAATAAAATAGAATGAAAAAGAGGCCGAGAGGGGCCTTATAAAGGTGGATATTCTCTTTTCAAAAACTTGCTCTGGGCCTTGTTGATATGTATAGAATTTGTTTTTGATATATTTGTTGCGCGTTGTATCTTCAATAAATTTTCATGTTATACAAAGGGTTCTGATAATGATTACCTGGTGGGAACCTGTTTAGCAGCACTAGTCCATGCCTTCTATCCTACTTGGCATAATTTGACACTTCTACTTATTTATACAATGAATGAAGCCCAGACAAGTAACTTTAGTTATTGTAATGGAAGTTAGTGAATGTATTGAATTATGTAGTGAATGGCAAATTTCTTGTATTTAATTAGGGATGACATGACATTGTTTGCAGTCGGATATTTAAATTTTTGTATTTAATTATCAATTATTGATTCCAATTTCTGACTCATTCTTGGTTTCAAGATTGAAGGAAGCCAATGACTATTCAATGGAGGTCACTGCATTCTACAGTTCTATGATACTCAAGGTCGTTAGTTAAAATAATTTCCTTGTTCCTCCTTAATTGACACTACCTTACTAGTCTAGGTAGTGTCAATTTATTGTCATCATTTTGGTTATAAGACTGACGAAATTGAATTAGTAGCTAGGGGTAGAAAAAAGTTTTGTATAGAATACCATCTCAAAGTAGAATAGTTCCATACAGTCCTATTGGAATAGTTCCATACAGTCCTATTGGTCACGGCTTTTTTGGGGGTAAAGCAATTCTAGAAAGCGTGCCTGCAAATTCTGTCTTGGTAATATTTTTCATTTATCTAATAAATTAAATGAGAAACTTCTTATTTAAATTATCATTGTTTTCTTTTTCCCTTTTTTGTCAAACTCAGTTGTTTATTGCATATTTTTTCTCGTGTCAGGCTTCACATCCAAGGTTTACTGGAGAGAACTTAGAGAAGAACAAGAGACTCTATGAGGAAGCTGTGAAGTTGGCTGCAAAACATAGTTGCACTCCTGCTCAACTAGCTCTAGCTTGGGTTCTTCATCAAGGGGATGATGTCGTTCCTATTCCAGGTCATTAATCATTATCTGTCTAATCATTTTACATTTGTATTGGCATGCCAATGCTTTTTCTATATGAAAAAGTCTCATAATTTGTTTTTGGACATGCAACAAGTAAACTAAACCAAGAATATGGTTGAAACTTAACTATCTCTATAGCTGTGTGAAGAAAATTACTGCCTTTCTGTCAATAATTTGTATCCAGTTCTAGAACTTTGTATTTGATTAGAATACACTTCATTACATTCACAAACTCTTATCAACTGGAGTAGCATGAGAAGGTCATTCTTTTAGCACAATTTAAGTATATTTGACCAAGGCAATTTGTTAAGAAAATAACATTGCTGCGAAATAAAATAGAAAATTCAGAAAGAGAACAAGATCCTAGATTTACTTTATTCGGTCAATGTGACCAACATACAGAACAAGCCCCCAAACAACAATACACACTGACACTGAAAGAGTTACAATCTGCAATCCTCGGCACTTCTTACAGCATCTCTCTGATTTCTTTTTTCCTCTCTTTGTTTTCTAATTACATTGACTGCGTAACTATGGTGAGGGAAGTTCCTCCTCTATAGCGTATGCCTTCAAATCATTATCCTTACTACAGTCACGTACCTTACAAACTCTCCCAGAGTGCCTATTACGTAATCTTTATTTTTCTCTTTTGGGTTTATAATTTGTGTCAATGTTTCCAGGGACAACTGAGATTAAGAACTTGAATGACAACATCGGCTCTTTGGAAGTGAAGCTAACAAGCGAGGACTTGAAAGAAATTTCGGATGCAGTGTCTTCTCAAAATGCGGCTGGAACTAGATCCTTTGGTGTCAGAGAATCTTACACCTGGAAGTACGTGAATACACCTGCACCTGGTAGTAATCCATCAGCATAAAATTTATGTTATGAGAAGAGTAAACATGTCCTCTACTGGGATTTATGAGAAGAGTAAATTTATGTTATTTAAATAATTTTTGTAATTTGAATTTGACATGCTTGTAATACTTCATTAATTTTTAATATGATTGAAGTTTAATTTTATTTAATTTTGTTTCATAAACACATGTATTTATTTCATTGTGTATTTGGTTTATAATTGAATTAATATTATAAAAGAAAATATTAAATTATCATAAGCGTAATTAATAAGAAAAAATTGTGTATAGAGCGATGGGTATATATTCAAATAATTAGATGTGAAAACCATCGCTAAAACCTATAGCAATGGAGCTTCAACCGTGGGTATAGGAAAGCAAAATGTGTCTTTAAAACCTATACCAACGGATACGAAATCGTGGGTATAACCCCAAGGTTTTGTCCAACGAGTGAAAAAACCGTCGCTATAGGCTATAGGGACGGCATTTTGCCGTGGGTATAGCTAATTAAAAACGACGGAAAAAAATGCCCGTTGGTATAGGTTTTACGGGCTATACCTACGGTTTTTCGCCTTTTACCCACGGATTTTTGCTGTCACTATATGTCAAATTCCTTGTAGTGTGACTATCTTGTATATTTTTTCCAACCAACATAATGAACTAAAACACTTCTTCAAAACCATAAAATAAACAAAATCAAAATCAAAATAAGATTTTGGTATTTAAAAAAACATAGAAAAAACTAAAAAAAACAATTACCCCAAAGTTCCCCTACAAACTCCCAACTTTATAAACTTTTATACTACATGGTTAGGGAAAATGCATGTAATTCCAACTATATAGTTATGATTGATTGAGGAGGATGCAACCACAAGTGAGCGGAGCGGTGTGAGCTTATGACTGATTGGGATCGGCAATCCCCACTGCTTGAAGTTGGGTGGTAGCGGTACACTTTTTGCGTCTTCCTTGTCACATGCTTAGTTTTTTTCTTCTTGATTTCTTCTGGTTTGACTTCAAACAAATTGTGCTACAATCAAGAAAGATATTTTGTAAATTAGAGACTAATGGCAACTGTGAAGGAACTCGAAGACTTGGTGGCAAAGGCGACGGCGAGGGTGCTCGAAGATATGAAGAGGATGGGGGGTTGGGCCTATAGATGAGGTCTGCCATTGTGAACGTTCACCATCTTCGAAATAGGAGGGGTGGGTGTGCCTAAAGATGAGATCCACCACCGCGACCGAGCTCCTTCTTCGAGTAGGGCCAGGCGAGATGCATCGAGGACACAACGGCGCCTACGAAGCCCATATAGAAGTCCATCTCTACGAGGGCATCACTGCTCTCCATAGCCGACGAGGACCCACCAAAGACCTCCTTCGCCTCCGAAGAGGAAACTTCACTGACCCCTTCTTGGGCCCTGTCACCAACAGTGAGTGGACCACAGGATGTTATTACTAATCCTAATAAGAAAGAAGGATTTCCGACTGAGCCTAGATGGGGTCCAGTAAAGAAATGGAGGATTATTCAACCAAAATAATTTATATTGGGCCCAAGAAAGGGTCTATGTTGACTCCTCCATTTATTTCACAATCTGTTAAATCCCCAGACCCAATCCCATCATCAACTCCATTATATACTCTCAACAATGCCTGCTCAACCCCGATTGAGATTGAAGATGACGAGGATGTGTGTTTAAATTTGAAAGATGATGATCCATATACGGAGGAAGATTCAGAAAATGTCGAGGATATGGTCGAAGATACTCAGCAGATTCTTGTAAGGAAGAAATTATGGATGTGGTTCCAATACTGAACTTCGAAACCGTCTACTTTCCCATCGTCTTTGACTAACTCACAGACCATCACTGAGATTCAGCAAAAGATTCAGGGTTTTAAGGTACATAAGGTATCCAAGATGGCTCATGTGGAGTCCTTGGGAGACTAGCTGGAGATGTGAACGGTATTAAGACGGCTAAGATCATCGGTGGAGGTACGCATAGCTTTTTAGAATTTATTTTTAATTTTATGTCTGATTCTGATGTTTTTAAACTTGCTAAAATTTGTGATCTTGCGGTTGGTGATAAAGATCGTAATGCTTTAAATTCCTTCTCAATAAGATTAGAGGTTGGGAACTCGAAAGAGAATCCTTAGGAAGAAGCTCTAGAACAAAACCTTATACGTAACCCCAGTGTGTCAATAATCAGTGTTCTTTTCTGGAATGATAGAGGTTTGGGGGACAGGGTAAGAGGGATATGGTTAGAGATGTTATCAACACGTCAAAGTCGATATCGTTGGGCTTCAAGAAACCAAGCTGATGAATGTGTCTAGACTTACTAAAGTTGGGGAGAATAGGATCAAGGAATGGAGAATCTTGACATCAATCAGGGCATGGGGGGTATCGCTATTGGCATTAACTCTGACTTATTCTTTGTTTGGATAAATACCATGGGGAAATCTCACTATCAGTCTTGCTCCAAAGTAAAACTGATATCTGGACCCAAACTATTAGGGTAGTTTATGACCCAAACCAATCTACGTCCAGAATGGCATTCTGGACAAAACTCCATTCAATTCAAACAAGTTGGCAAACCTCGTGGCCGATTGGAAGGGACTTCAATGTCACTAGGTTAGCATTTGGACGTCATGGTAGAGGCTCCAGCGACGCGAACATGGAGGAATTTAGCAAGGTTATCACGAATTTGGAACTGGTTGACATCCCAATCCCTTATAGGCTTTTTACTTGGTTTAACATGCAAGTGGCTCCTATAATGACAAAATTAAACAGAGTTCTAGTCGAATCCACTGTCAGACCATGTCCCCATAGTTCTTTCCACTTGCAAACTGAATGCTAGGAAATCGAGTAAATTTAGGTTTGAGGAGGCCTGGCTTAAAATTCAAGGCTTCCACCATATGGTTTCAGAAAATTAGGCTCTCCCCACTCGAGGAACAAAAGCGGCATTGGTTTGGTGTGAAAAAAATTGTAGACTTCAGACAAAGCTTATGAAATAGAACCGCACTGGATTTGCGGGAATCTTGAGGTCCAAATAAATGCTTCTTGAGGGTATTGATGAGCTAGAAGGATTGGAGGATACTAGGGACCTCACGCAAATCAAACGAAATTGGTTGCTGAACTTAAGGGAGGATATTGCCCAACTGTACAAATTAGAAGAAATTAAATGGCAACAAAGATTCAGAGTTCCGTCGCACAAAGAGGGAGACGCAAATACAGTTTTTTTTTATCTAGCAGTCAGTATGTGTCAGAGATCCAACCTTATCCACTCGGTCCAGATAGATGTCGACATGGTACAAGAAGTTGAGGAAGTAATTCAGATCTTCTAGACTCAGTACAAAAATTTATTTGGTTGTAAAAGAGACTTTAGATCTCCGCTTAGAGATGACTTTTTACAGGAAATATCAAAAAATCTTGGGCCCTAGTGGCTATCGAAGCACCATTTATGGAAAAGTATGTGAAGGAGGTAGTTTCTCATATGGGCAGGAAGAAAGGGTCAGGACCTGATGAGTTGCAGATATTTTTTTACCATACCTTTTGGAATAAAATTGAAGATGACCTTATGGTGGTTCTGACTGAATTCTATGACCATAGACTAAAACTTGGCAGAGTTAACTTTGCGGAAGTAGTTCTTATTTCATAAAAGGAAGACTTACGTAGAGGACTTCCACCCCATATGTATTCTCAATTGCTCGGTCAAAATAAGTTTCCAAGATCCTCACTAAAGACTAGGAGGGTTGATGGATAAATTGATTAGTATAGAACAAACCGGTTTTATTAAAGGGCAGTGCATTCTGTACTGTGTGGCTATAGTGGAAGAAACCATTCACCAATGTCATATCTCGAATGTCAAGAGTAGCCTACTAAAACTAGATTTCGAGAAAGTATATGATTCGGATGAGTGGGACTGTCCGAAGGAGGCACTTAAAGGCAGATGTTTGGACACAGATGGACCATATGGATCTGCCTCTACCTTACTACTAGTAAGGAGTCTATCTTGGTAAATGTTATGGCTGGTCAAATGTTTTCTTGTAGACAAGGGCTAAGACAAGGAGACCCACTCTCTTTCCTCATATTCACAATCGCTGCAGACATCCTTGGATAATTGCAAGAACGCTGATTGGATCTCCCAGTAGCCAAGGGAGAAACCGCCAAGGGAATACTATATTACAATATGCCAATGATACTTTATTATTTTGAAATGGAGCTACCTTCAAAGGTGCACTTTACTATTTTGAAGCTTGGTCGGGGATACAGTCAACTTCCACAACATCGCTTTTATACCTACTGTTATGCCTAAGGAGGAGGCAAAGGAACATGCCGCATTATAAACTGTGAACTTGATAAATTTTCTATGAAGTACCTTGGGCTTCTGGTTAGACCAGGTAAACTAAAAAATTCAGACTAGTTGTCAATTATTGACTTAGTGGAAGCTAGGTTAACAGGGTGGAAAGGACAATCCATGTCCCTGGGGGGGTAGAGTTGCTCTAATAAATTCAGTACTTTCCAACCTCCCAATTTACTACTTGTCATTTTTTAAAATGCCAAGATGAGTTATTTAAATGATCAACGGAATTTAGAAGCAATTCCTATGGAAATGGGCTGACGCTAACAAAAAGCTATCACCTTATTAAATGGGAAAAGACATGCATGAAGAAAATACATTGACATTATTGATCTAAGAGATATGAACTTGAACCACCTTGGTGGTGGAAAGTATTCCATCCGAACGGAGAAGGTTGATAGGAGTTTAATCAATCATACCTGCATGGGAAGGGAACGCGAACCTTGGGCTTCAGGGTTGGTCAGAGAGTCTCTTGGTTCTAGAAAGGGTATCCAAAGCCTATGACCCGTTTAATTACTTTGGAACGTCTTTCATCGATAATGAGTTCTTGACCAAATTTTGGTAGGAAAAATGGTGTGGAGCACACACCCTAAAAGAGTTATTCCCAGATCTATATGAGAGATCAATCCAGCCACACATCACGGTCACAAAAATATAGAACAAAGGGTCGTGGAGACCACCCTTCATATCTCTCCTCAACCAGGAGCTCCAACTTAGATTAGAGGAACTTCAACTACATATAGCACAATCAGGGTGAAATGCTCTCAAGGCCCATATCGGAGATCTTAGCAGTTGGAAAAGAATAGAACATTGACGCTACACTCACTCTACAACCGTATCCACTTCAGAGGATGTAGAACAAGATGGCACCCAATAATTTGGAAAGTCAAAACTCTTCTCAAAGTAAAGGTTTTTCTTTGGGTAGTACTTAATGATGCAATACTCACAAATGAAAATCTTGTTAAAAGACAACCTAACATTGCGACCAACTACGGATAATGCAATATGACCATGAGTCTAGAATTTCATAGGGTGACATAGGAGTAATGCTCGAGGTCCTGAGGGCCCTCGAAACAAATGACTATCTCCTGACCTGTAATGACTTGTGGATAGGTCCTAAGTTTGCTAGTGTTAGACAAGAAATGAAGGAAGCATTGTATATAGCCACCGCCACAACGACGTAGGTTTTATGGCTTGATAGAAATATCTTTTATTTTCGTGGAACTTGTAATAGTATTTCTAGTATATTAACTCAGATCATGCATTTTATTTCTTTCTGGGTTACAAATGCGGCTGCTGGTCAGAGGAGGCAGATTGCTAGAGCGATCCAGGTTGATGAGTGTAATGAAGATGAGATATATATTGGGTCGACACTATACTGAGAATCCCACCCTCTAGGGATGTTGTTGAAGGGATCCTTTTTTTTCCCTGTACTCTAGAGGTTGCGTTTCAATGTTGGATTTGTCCTACCCTCCCAGGGATGTTGGAGGTTTTAATATTTTATTTTTCATATCTTTTCTTTCTTGTACAATTGTTCATTTCTTAGTGTTTGTTTCGTTACCATCTTATTAATGAAACCGGGTAGCAATACTCCACATTTTCCTTTAAATATATATATATATATATATATATATATATATATATATATATATATAGAGAGAGAGAGAGAGAGAGAGAGAGAGAGAGAGAGAGAGAGAGAGAGAGAGTCCACTTCCATTGTGCACTAGGCCTCCGTATGCACTCGGCCTTCCCGCTTTCGTATTGATGATCCGAACCATTCATATTGATCTAGACATTTAAATTAGTCTAAATATGTAAAATCAAATCATTTCAAATTTATTTGTCCATCCATTGAAGTGTTATAAAATTGTATCGCTGAAAATTGTTATTTTTTATAATCACATGATGGATGGGAAATGAATTTCAAATGATTTGATTTTACATATTTAGACTAATTTAGATATGTAGATTAATGTGAATGGTTTGGATCGTCAATACGAAAGTGGAAAAGCCGAGTGTACACGGAGGCCTAGTGCACAACGGAAGGGGACTATATATATATATATATATATATATATATATATATATATATATATATATATATATATATATATATATATTACTCAATACCAAATACTGAATACATCTATACTACAAATTTTTTTAAAAAAATTCTGTATGTTTTTGCAAGTAGAATATTGTGGATGATCTAGGTACAATATTTCCTAAGATGCCAACTGAAAATGGTTTTAGTGAGCCACCTAGGAAAAAATGTCTTAATTACAACCGTCGACTATGGATTTTGGTTCTAGTGCACGCAGTACAATTGTTAGCGGTAAGTACAATTTTGACACAAACACCTTCAAATGCCATCCACCAAGAAATTGTTTACACATTTAGGGGGCAGTTGGCTAGGGTCAAATGCATTGCAATTGGGCCTCATTTTGCAATTGGTTTGCAAATTAGGCCCAACTGCAATGTTTGGTAGGCCGAAAAAAACTTGCAACTTAATGTTTGGTTTGAGTTTATAAAACTGTTTTCAATTTTTTAAAATTAAAAATTGAACAAAGTTGTTTGGATAGGTGTTTTTCCAAATGAGGACTTTAAATTTTTTCTGAAAACTCTTAATTTAAATGGGTTTTTTGAAAAGGGAAAAAACCTATTTTCCGAAACCCAGTTTTTTCACTTTGCTCATTTCTCACTGTCCTCCCCTTCTTCTTCTCCCCAAACATTCCCGAAACTGAACCCAAACCCTCCAAATCTCCAAATCTCCAAATATCCAAATCTTTCCACTTTTCCAAGGGTTTTTCAACCATGTTTCTAAGTAATCAACAAGATCTGATCTTTCCGATTCCAAAATCTTCAAAATCATATCTTTATTCACATTCGATCGATCTTTTTTGCGTTTGGACCGAGTACGATTGGGGGGGTGAACACTTTCTCACCTGAAGGGAGCTTTTCCAAGTGGAGTATGCGATTGAGGCAATCAAGGTTTGATTTTTATGACTAGATATAGGGGTTTTGGGTCTTGATTTGAGATGGGTATTGATTGGATTTTGATTTGGTGCTTATTATTATTATTATTATTATTTTATTTTATTTGGGGGGGGGGGTGGTTAGTTGGGTTCGACTGCGATCGGGTTGAAGACTAAAAAGGGCGTGGTGCTTGAAGTTGAGAAAATGGTTACTTCTCCATTACTGGTATTTGTTTGCTATGAGACACTTTTTATTGTAGTGGATTTGATGCCGATATCAGGGAGTTTAAGGGCACATTCCAACTGATTGTAGATAATCACAAACATGAAGTCATTTGGTACAACTTGTTTTTAGTTTTTCATCTATTCTTTAGATGGTGCAGTTCAGGACTTGATCTTCTATATCTCCATAAATAATATTTGTCCTTCAGTGATATTTAATCCGTTCTTTCCATATGAAGATAGTTTGAGAATTGCATCTCCGTTGTTGGTATGCAGCTGATGTTATGAATATGTATATGTTTTTGAGAATATGATGTATTTGATGGTATGTTGAATACTAGATATAGTATAGCGCCCCGAATTTTCAATATAATAAACTCAGAAATACGTGGCACAATTCCCTGCATCTACCTTAATGTAATAGTAAACATAGCCAAACACAGATAACTTTTTTTAAAAAACTTTTATTACATCAATTCTTTACATAGCACAGCGGAGAATTAAACACCTTGAATTACAATTTCTTTTACAATGCATTCTTTTACAAATTGCATAAGCCACATTGTCATTCTACCACATGCATCCAAATTCCAAGCTATAGGTACCTAACTGTAAAACATGAGACTAGAGATAACCCTAACCCCCAAAACTACAAGGGTCAGCCATAACGGTGTGAGTGACATCAAAAGAAAATACAATATAAATGAAGCATAAAGAATAAAGTCATAATCAACACATTCCCACAGTAGTAACACATGGATAATGAAGTGACGATAAATAAAGCATGATAACATCAAGTGAAGCTAAGCTAAGTGCCAAGGGTAGAAAAACAGAAAACAAACATACATAAAACCAAGTCAAGAAAACACAAATACAGTATGATGACTCTATAATGCATACTTATCGGATTCTATGCATTTCATACTACATAGGTCCGGTGCAAGCCCTTATCGTTCTTAATTTTATAGGATTAAATCCCCCGTTATGCAACTAATCCTACTACGGTGATAGAAGCAAGATCTAGATTACTCCGTGAGTAGGCCTGACAACCCTCGACGCGCAAGCATCATGTAAGCATAACTCAAAAACTGGAGAATCACCTTCCTGCCGTGTACCCCACGAATTGGCCTGCCGACCCTCGACGTGTAGATACACAGTATATCCCGTGAATAGGACCGCCGACCTTCGACAAGCGAATGCACCGTATGTTCTGTGAATAGGCCTGCCGACCCTCGACACGCGAACATACCAACTGTCCTCTCAGGACACAACAACACATAGTCCTGGAATGCATCCGTTGGACTAACAACCGAGTATATACTTATATTTCCCAAGTTCTATCACATCTCCACTAGTGTCTGTCTTTAGGTTCATTATTATTAATTAAAACACAGCTTCCCCATCTCTAGAGTTTGTGTACCCTGCCAGACTTAATTCCATCAAAACAACCCCAAGACTCAATTGGTCAAAATCCACAAAATCTCATCTGCCGGTTTACGGAAATCCCACTCAACTTCTAGAGTCTCACAAATCCAATATCAACACAAGACCTTTCACTAAAAACTCTTAATTCCATCATCAAAATGTTTATATTTGAGAAAACTCCTTTAAATCAAAAAAAATCCAAATTCATCCAATATACTCATAAATTTTCAGAACTGAAATAAGATATTAAATCCACTAAATAACTGAATTTCGTATTTTGAAGTCGTAGAAAAATCTCAAAACAACAACTCCTTTGAAAGCCGTACATATTGCACCTTTTTAGTGTCGTAGAAACACAAATTAAATTATATTAAAATCAAATTATAACTCTCTGTCAAATACAGTAATCTGTAGTAAGAACTTCATCTAAAACAGGAGATCAATAATCCGTAAGTTCGGAGAAATAATCGTTCAAGAAATCAGCAAGAAAACTCAACAAAACAACCCACACAGCAGCTGTCGGTCGACTATCAAAATAGTTCAAAAAGCGACGGTCGAATGACACGCTAAATTTCCAAAACCCAAGAACTGTCAGTCGACCGACATTTCATATGCAATATCGTGCGGTCAACCGACTTGTTCGAAAATTCACAGCTTTAATATCCGTGCACTTTATAACTGATACTTCGATTATAAACTTTAAAAACACAAATTTGTAAATTTAAAACCCTGAGATGATCAAATACAACTTGTCTAACATACTGGAGTTTATAAAATATATCAAAATCTCATCAAGTTCATAAAACAGCAATTTTTCATTAAAACTTCTTCAAATCAGAAACATAGGATATAGATGTATATATGTATATATATAGGTCAGTAAAATCAACAAGAATTATGGTATAAGGGTACTACAATGCTCAATTCAACCTCAGTCTCAATTTAATTCAAGATCCAAATCGAAAACTTTGCAAAACTTCAGAAATCCAATTTCGGCTGAACAAGTCTCAGACCCGAAAACTCAAAAAAAAAAAACACTTCAACTCACAAAAGCCTGATCTTTTGATTCAAAATCCTTCTACAACTTGTTATACACACACCTCAACTGATTATATTAGTTTACCTCTTGATCATATGCATCTACATCAATCATTAGTCAAGTTCTTCTCCATCAAATTCTCAATATATATATATATATATATATATATATATATATATATATATATATATATATATATATATATATATATATATATATGATCAACAGTAGAATACTCATCTTTATTCAAATTTGTGCATCTCCATCATACAATCTCAATATATATACAATCAAACAACAAGAATAATAAAGAAACAACATACCCATAATTTCTATTAGGTTTTTAACAATCTCAAGCCATCTATATAGGGATTCTAATCATAACATTCATAGAAAGTCCACTTTTAATCATCCATCCATCAATATATTCATTATATCATCATACAATCATCTAACATGCATTCTACTAGACAAATCATCACATACAACATACATTGAACAGTAAGAAAGCAAACATATGTCACTTACCTCAATGAAGAATCAACCGAAATAATAAAGAATAAGAAAAGCTCTTCCTTTCGCAAAAATCCAAGATCCTCGCTTCGAAACTCCAAGAAAACAAATAGTAAAAATAGTCTTTTCTTTTGCAGAGGAGGGGGACGACTGCTATTGTTTTTTTAATGGCCGAAATTCAGTTTCTAGGATTTTGAGAAAACTTTGCAAAATATTCTTTTAGAATTTATCTTTACATATATAAATCTTTATACTAGGAAATTAGGTTAACCAATTTAATTGAGATTTAAAATCAAAGATAACCGCCCAGATTTGTTCAGCCTCAGTTACAAATCCAGAAAAATCAAATTTTGAAATTTTTGCCTATAAGTGGCATTTTGCAAAAAAATGCCATTTTTTTAAAAAATTGCAAAATAGACCAAATATATTAGAATAAAAAGTAAACTCTTTACCTCTGAGTTGGCTAGCCATCGTGCTCAGCCCAGAAAACCGAAATTCTGGAGTTTTTTTACTCCCAGTGGAAATTTTGTACAAAAGCCCATCTTTTTTTGTAATATTTTCGAATATGTCAAATAAATATCAGAAAAATCCAACAAAAAATTCACAAAATAATACCTACTAATAAATATTAGGTTTCCCCAAAATAATTTCTGACTTTGAACTTCCCAAAAAAATATTTGTACGTGTTTTGCACGCGCAAAAGGATAAATTTTAGAAAAATATTTATTAAATCATTAAAAATCACTTTAATTCACTTATTAATCTCAAAAACATTATTTAAAATTCTAGGGTGTTACATATAGAGTGGAAGAACTATAATCGTGTACTTAGAGGTGAAAATGAAAAAAATTCTAACAAAAAATTGTTAACCAAATGCCTTTTATACTCTTAATTTCAAAAAGCTGTTTTATGAAAACAGTTATTCAAACAGACCCTTGTTTTTCAAAATCTCAAATAACTCCTTTATAAATTTTTTTTGAAAACCAAAGTTTAAAATGTGTTTTCAAAATAGCGAACCACACGCAAAATGTTTTACAATTTCAAGTTGTAAAATTGTGCTAACTTGCAGTCATTTTTACTGCAAGTGGAAG